>OY292445.1:4275000-5488454 GCA_958496245.1 Perizoma flavofasciatum | reverse complement strand
CATAATACACGGTGTCCTGATAACTTCCCGCTTTCAAGCCCTCTCTCTGATTGGTCGGCTCAAAGCTGCGAGGCTCGTACGCGCGCTGATTGGCTGCCTCCGGCTGAGCCTCTGCCTGATTGGTCGGCTCCGGGGGTTCGGGGCTGTATTCTTGGTTTTGATTCGAATCGTAACGGGTTTTCGTTGGGGTTGCTAGCTTCGGAGTATCCTAGAGAAAGATATACTAAGATTCTGGCTGTTGTGGTAGCAAGATACTCATAGTTCCTGATACCCACGACACAGGGAACCCTATTGTGGGTTCAGGACTATGTTTGTGTCTGTTGGATGTTTATATATATTTTACTAGCTTCTGCCCACGGCTTCGCCCGCGTGGTACCCGGATAAAAAGTAGCCTATGTGTTATTCTGATGTATAAGCTATATTACTGTAAAGTTTCATCAAAATCCGTTCAGTAGTTTTTGCGTGAAAGAGTAACAAACATCCATCTTTCTTCGCGTTCTTAGATTGTCAAGTTTCAATCTTTCGCGTTTAAAATATTACAAGCTTCTGCCCACGGCTTCGCCCGCGTGGTACCCGGATAAAAAGTAGCCTATGTGTTATTCTGATGTATAAGCTATAGTACTGTAAAGTTTCATCAAAATCCGTTCAGTAGTTTTTGCGTGAATGAGTAACAAACATCCATCCTCACAAACTTTCGCGTTTATAATATTAGTAGGATTCAGCGGTACATTTACCGTTAGCGTTGGATTATCTTGTTTCTCATGTACTTCATAACCTTCGTACTCATAATGGTAATGTTCGTTTTGTTGATATTCTGCTTCTGAAAAAAAAAAATCAAAGTCCATAGATTCTTATTCATTGAAATCACAAGGATCATTATAGAAACGTCAATTTAAAAACTACGTGAATTTATGGGGATTCCTCGCGCGCGTCCAAGCCTAGAAGAATCAGGCAACAAACTCTGCTTGGTTTTATTTTATGATCCTTCATTCAGCTTTAATGTGGTGCCAATCGAACGAGGTGAACTCATTCATAGAAAAAGAGTACTAGTCAAAGAATTAAATAAAGTCTAAAAGGTATCAACTAAAGTTTTTAATATAAATATTAATAATAATAATGCTGGACATTTTCACACAGCATCATCTAGCCCCAAACTAAGCTCGTGTTATAGGAATAATTTTTTTTTGTAAATACATACATATTATACATATAATAGTAGTAGGATTAAAAATTACATAATTACAATTACATATTTTTTTTTTATTTTTTTTTATAATCTAATTTAATGAATTTGACAATGTTTTTGACTTTGTACCTACTAATTTAATATTGTTCATATTTTGCATGTTTCTTTTCAAATGTATTATTTTCTTGACATTTCGAGTATATTGAACTCAAATTGCAGCGCCCTAACGGGGTTCATGTACCTACCTATTTCTATGTAATTTTAAGACCTAAGAACATAACAAAAGGTAGGTACTTGGGATCTCAGAAGATGGTGCTTTATATAATTATACAGGGTGTAATAAGAATACTCCCGAAAACTTCGGGGCGTGAAAGTTTCCATCAATATGAACAACTTTTACTAAGGAACCAACACTGTGAACGCGAAAAAAAAATCTGCTGTTCCATACATTTCAGCCAAGTAGGTATTGAACTTTAGTATGGAACAGCTGATTTTTTTTCGCGTTCCCAGTGTTGTTCGTATTGATGGGTACTTTCACTTCTCGAAGTTTTCGGGAGTAGTCTTATTACACCCGGTATAGTAAAAAAAATTGAGAAATCGCTCAGTGACCATCTGCTGAAATCATTTTAGTACATAACATTATACAGTTTTAATACATATAAAACAAAAATCTGATACTCTGTTTTCATCTACTTTGTTTTAGGTGTAAGAAATACTTTTTTTTCTTATATTTAAATATCCTCACCATGATCAATAAACGAGTGTTGTTTCTCAAGCCGTCCGCGCCTTTTCTCATTGTTTTGGTCAATTACCTGTAAATATAACATTAACTGCTATTTAACTTTTTTAAATGTTTAAACCTACTTATCTCTCTGCGTTTTTGTCAATTTATTTTGTAATTTGTTACGCTGCGGCAACCATTGCCCCCCGCCTCTCCCACCTGTATCCGCGCGGGAGATGTCGTTGCGGCAACCATTGCCCCCCGTCTCTCCCACCTGTATCCGCGCGGGAGATGTCGTTGCGGCAACCATTGCCCCCCGCCTCTCCCACCTGTATCCGCGCGGGAGATGTCGTTGCGGCAACCATTGCCCCCCGCCTCTTCCACCTGTATCCGCGCGGGAGATGTTGCTGCGGCAACCATTGTTCCCCGCCTCTCCCACTTGTATCCGCGCGGGAGATGTTGCTGCGGCAACCATTGCTCCCCGCCTCTCCCACCTGTATCCGCGCGGGAGATGTCGTTGCGGCAACCATTGCCCCCCGCCTCTTCCACCTGTATCCGCGCGGGAGATGTTGCTGCGGCAACCATTGCACCCCGCCTCTCCCACCTGTATCCGCGCGGGAGATGTCGCTGCGGCAACCATTGCCCCCCTCCTCTCCCACCTGTTTCCGCGCGGGAGTTGTCGCTGCGGCAACCACTGCCCCCCTCTTCTCCCACCTGTATCCGCGCGGGAGATGTCGCTGCGGCAACCATTGCCCCCCTCTTCTCCCACCTGTATCCACGCGGGAGATGTCGCTGCGGCAACCATTGCCCCACGCCTCCCACCCCTCCGTCCTGTATCCGCGCGGAAGATGTCGCTGCGGCAACCATTGCCCCCCCGCCTCTTCCACCTGTATCCGCGCGGGAGATGTTGCTGCGGCAACCATTGCACCCCGCCTCTCCCACCTGTATCCGCGCGGGAGTTGTCGCTGCGGCAACCACTGCCCCCCTCTTCTCCCACCTGTATCCGCGCGGGAGATGTCGCTGCGGCAACCATTGCCCCCCGCCTCTCCCACCTGTATCCGCGCGGGAGATGTTGCTGCGGCAACCATTGCCCCCCGCCTCTCCCACCTGTATCCGCGCGGGAGATGTTGCTGCGGCAACCATTGCCCCCCGCCTCTCCCACCTGTATCCGCGCGGGAGATGTCGCTGCGGCAACCATTGCCCCCCTCCTCTCCCACCTGTTTCCGCGCGGGAGTTGTCGCTGCGGCAACCACTGCCCCCCTCTTCTCCCATCTGTATCCGCGCGGGAGATGTCACTGCGGCAACCATTGCCCCCCTCTTCTCCCACCTGTATCCACGCGGGAGATGTCGCTGCGGCAACCATTGCCCCACGCCTCCCACCCCTCCGTCCTGTATCCGCGCGGGAGATGTCGCTGCGGCATCAATTCCTCTCCCCTTCCCCTCCCGCCCCTCCACCCTGTATCCGCGTCTGTCTCCAGGTATTAGGTATTCCTTCCTACCTTGGTTTGTTCGATGT
The DNA here is from genome assembly GCA_958496245.1 of Perizoma flavofasciatum. Classification (NCBI taxonomy): domain Eukaryota; kingdom Metazoa; phylum Arthropoda; class Insecta; order Lepidoptera; family Geometridae; genus Perizoma; species Perizoma flavofasciatum. Next base: position 5,485,031 of record OY292445.1, on the reverse strand, counting down.
CTTGATATTCGGCCGGGTCGTAGAGCACGGGCGGGTTGGACGGGTCGAAATGGTAGATGCTGCCATCCGCATTGGTCAGGGGTCTACCGGTCTGAGGAGCAAAAGTCCAGTCAAGTCAATTCAAAAATCATTTATTCATTAAAATCAGAAGGATCACTTTGAAACGTCGGTTTTATCTACTGCCTGTTCCTCCGCGACCAAGCCAGGAAAGAAAAGCAAGAAAACAAGGCTGGTTATTCTTTTTAATGATCCTTTTACAAAATAATAAGTTCGAGTTGGGTGTGTCATATACAAACATAATGTACTAGCGAACTTCTAGGTATAAAGACTTGCGTCGGTACATCTGAAACATTGGCCTCGATTCTGTAGTACACTGACTAAACTAAATTTAAACTATCGCTCTCTTTTACTGATAGTGTACGCAAGAAAGAGATAGCTACAATTTTAGTGCCGTGTGCCGCTGTCAAGTCAGTTTACGTGCCGCTTTTCTTGGTGTTTATAGTCAGCATGTTTTGATATCACGACTAAATTTGTATGGAAAACTTAAATCTGACTGATTTGACAACACTAAAATTGTAGCTATCTCTTTCTTGCGTACACTATCAGTAAAAGAGAGCGACAGTTTAAATTTAGTTTAGTCAGTGAACTACAGAATCGAGGCCATTGTCAAAGTCAAAGTCAAATTCAACATTCTATCTGGCAGATAGACTTATGATAACGTCAACGTATAGACGCTGGGTGGAAATAACCACCTAATTTTAATATTTCTAATATTTTTATTTTTTATTATATTTAGTGTATTTTGTGTGTGTAACTATGGATCGTGTGTCTGCAATAAATAATAATAATAATTATTAATTTATCATAGGCCTGAAACTAGCGTCCTCTAGCGGATTAGAGTGGGAACGAACATAGGTGTTTTTACACAGTTCAATACAGCGTGTAAGATGGCGCTCAAACCAAAAAATCTCAGTTTTTTTGTATAGTGACAGTTTTAAAATCAAGGTGCGATTCGTCCCGCGGCGGGAATCGAACCCGCAACCTCCATCGCCCACTGCGCCACAGAGGTCGCTCATGTGTCTGAATGGGTGTTGTTATGATAAACTAGCCTCCGCCCACGGCTTCGCCCACGTGGTACCCGGATAAAATGTAGCCTATGTGTTATTCTGATGTATAAGCTATATTACTGTAAAGTTTCATCAAAATCCGTTCAGTAGTTTTTGCGTGAAATTGTAACAAACATCCATCCTCACAAACTTTCGCGTTTATAATATTAGTAGGATACCTGTGGATGTATGACGAGGGCGCCGGGCGGCACGCAGGCCATGTCCGTGACCGCCCAGACGACGGGGCCGCGGCACGCAGCGCCGCCCGGGACCGACGCCGCGCCGCAGCTGAGCGCCGGCTCTGGTGTGCCGCCACCTTTACAACATTATCTATAATACTAATAATAAAGCTGGAGAGTCTGTTTGTTTCCTTGTTTTCTTTCTTTGTTTGAACGCACAAATCTCTGGAACTACCACCTGGCCACCCTAGGCCCCCGACCCACCGCATCGCATCGGCCGCCCGCGCTTTTACTTATTTTGCTCGGCTGTTAGGAGCCGAGTGTGTCGTAGCGTTAAATAACCTCCTCAAGAATTATAATAATAATATAAAATAATGCTGGATATTTTTCACACAGCATCATCTAGCCCCAAACTAAGCAGAGCTTGTGTTATGGGAACTACATGATTGATATACTACTTATATACTTTTTTTTTGGAACCATGCTGAATTTCGGGATAAAAAGTATCCTATATCCTACCCCGCAGTATGAACTCAAATCATGCCAAGTTTCATTTGATTCTATTCAATAGTTTCGGCGTTTTGCGTGTTCCAGATACACAGAGACACATAGATTAAAAAAAAAAAACATTTTTGGCTTCAGTATCGATTATAGTGTCATTCATACAAGCATTAGTCCCGCGGCGGGAATCGAACCCGCAACCTTCTGCGTCTATATAAAATCATAAGGATGACTTTGAAACGTCGTTTTTTTTATTTTTTTTTATTTATATTTAACAAAATCCTGCCTGCAGTGTTTCGCAGATCGTCATCCCATTGGCCGGAGGGCGTCCTACACTACGTTTGCGGAGTCGCGGTCTCCGCTCAAGAACACGTTTACCGCAGCGGTTATCGGTTCTTTAATTATTAATGATCCAATAAAATTGTTTTTTATTGGAAATAGTGTCATCCCGAGTGAGCTAAATAACGTAAACACGTACACGGAAGTAGTCTTTTTGACATTAACGGTCTCATTACGAAACGTGGTCTAAATCGGTGGTTTATCTCTCAAAGTTAGACCAGGCTTTTGAATCCTGATTTTTCAAGACAAATTGTTATCACAAAGTATACAAGGTTTAAAATTGAATGTTAAAATAAAATTGCCGACAGTTTATTTGACGTTTCAAAAAAAAGGTTTGATGATAAATAACTGCTAAAAGATAAACAGGCGGTCACCTAGTTTATTTCTATCATATTTTTTTTTTTTTATTTCTAATGTGATTTTAATTTTAATCAATAGACATTGCATGCTTAACGGTAGAAATACATTGAATCACATATATACCTAAAACACCTATGTACCTACACGTATTTCACGCAATAAATTATCTTTATCTCTCATCGAGTTGAATTAGTAATAAAGAGGTTATATATTTTTTTTTTATCTAAAATCCGAACAAATTACAGTAAAAAATGATAGCCTACGAAGGCGCACAGCTAATTTAATGTACCGTCCGAAATAAAAAAATGTAAGCTCATTTAAAAGTACCGCCCGAAATAAAAAAATGTAAGCTCATTTAAAACTACCGCACGAAATAAAAAAATGTAAGCTCATTTAAAACTACCGCACGAAATAAAAAAATGTAAGCTCATTTAAAAGTACCGTCAGAAATAAAAAAATATAAGCTCATTTAAAAGTACTGTCAGAAATAAAAAAATGTAAGCTCATTTAAAAGTACCGTCCGAAATAAAAAAATCTAAGCTCATTTAAAAGTACCGTCCGAAATAAAAAAAATTAAGCTCAATTAAAAGTACCGTCCGAAATAAAAAAATCTAAGCTCATTTAAAAGTACCGTCCGAAATAAAAAAATGTAAGCTCATTTAAAAGTACCGTCCGAAATAAAAAAAAATAAGCTCAATTAAAAGTACCTTCCGAAATAAAAAAATGTAAGCTCATTTAAAAGAACCGTCCGAAATAAAAAAATGTAAGCTCATTTAAAAGTACCGTCCGAAATAAAAAAAAATAAGCTCAATTAAAAGTACCTTCCGAAATAAAAAAATGTAAGCTCATTTAAAAGTACCGTCCGAAATAAAAAAAAATAAGCTCAATTAAAAGTACCTTCCGAAATAAAAAAATGTAAGCTCATTTAAAAGTGAACTAGCTGAACATATTGTTTAAGCTCACTTCTTAGCAAATAAAATATGTTAGATGGATCAACTTGTACCTTAGAATGACCCATACTTTAAGTATATACTCCTATGTAAACTTTTTTCACTAGATAATGTAATGTCTTTTGTGTATAAGTAAATAATATTAAACAAAAAAAAAATACCAGTAGGCGAGGGTGTGACCGAGTCAGTGCTCCTCAAGCTGAGGGTCTTGTACCCTGAGCTGGATGGAGACAGGCGCCAGCTGCTGGAAGCTAGGTCACCTGAAAGTCAAAGTCAAAGGCATAGTGAGAGGCATAAAGACGACCGATGTGGCGCGGTGGGCGAAGGTCCGCCTGCGACACAGGAGGTTGCGGGTTCGATTCCCGCCCTGGGACAAATGTTTGTACGATCTGCAAATATTTGTTCCGGGTGTTCTGGGTATTTTCTATGTATAATAAAAAAAATCTATCTATGTAATGTATTGTATTAAGTATATCAGTCATCTAGTACCCATAACACAAGCTCTGCTTCTGCTTAGCTTGGGGCTAGATGATGCTGTGTGGATTGTCCAGCATTATTTATTTAGATAATACAGACGTTTGTCCCGCGGCGGGAATCGAACCCGCAACCTTCTGCGTCTCAAGCGAGTCTTCGCCCACTGCTGACGTGATGACGAAAATTCAGTTATTTTTTTTTTGCAAAAATTTAAACCCACCTGGGAACGAAGTCAAAGTCAATTTATTGATAACAACGTAAGTTGAAAGTCAAATCACGTCTGATAATGAACATGTACGATTTCACTTTTGCTAAATTTTAAAACACGCTTTGCAAAGAAGTCAATGCCGAAAGTCATAGTTAATTTATCGATATTTTCTGTGATTATGTTTATTGATTATGTTTGATGTTTTCTTCGCACCAATACCTACTTATTACTGTTCATTTATTATAATTATTGAAGATCTTAATTGTTGTTCTTATTGCCATGTATTAATACAACTAATCTATAAGATGAAGTAGTTGTTGAATTTGAAATACACCATTAATAAAATTTCTGTTGTTTACTTAAATTGACTGGCTACAATCTTTTATATAGAAACTTCGTATCCACTCTGGTTGTAGGTTTTTAAAATGACAAACATATTTAGGTTTGTCATTAGTTGTATTATTCAATTTAAAAATAATAACTTTAATATTGGTAAAATCTATATATTCTCATTGCTCTATCTATTTATCTAACATGTTAGTTGCAAACAAAAATTTCAAATCAAATTTTCAAAGGTCAAATTTTCTTGATGATGAACATTTACATAAACAGTATAAAAAATTTTATACTATGGCTGTGGTAATATATAATAAATTACCAAAAGACATATTAAAAATGAATAACATAGAATTCAATAGGAAACTTTTCAATTGACTTTGCAACAGATGTTTTTATTCAATTAATAACTACCTATCTAAATAATAAGCTTGCATGACATTTTAATAGGTAAGTACTTTCATTCTAGTAAATTTTGTATAGTTATAAATTTGACATATTTAATAAATCTATAAATTTAATTGTAACTAGGTATTTACCTACTTATATGTAAAAATTTGCCAAAATACTATACTATAAAAAGACCAAAATACTATACTAATATTATAAAGAGGAAAGATTTTTTTGTTTGTTTGTACCGAATAGGCTCCGAAACTTCTGGACCGATTTTAACAATTTTTTCACTAATATAAAGCTAAATTATCAGGAAGTAACATAGGCTATAATTTATTTTCAGAAAAATTAGAGATCCTTAAGGAAATTGCAATAATGTAACCCAAAGTAGCAAAATTTTGCCTATAAAATTCATTATTTGGCGTGCGCTGAGAAAACTGTTGATGATACATAAAAAATATGTACTACATGATTAAAGTACTTATTATTACCTACAAAAATGTCCGCGAGGGAATATATCTTACTATCATAGTTAAGTCACAATAGCAGCTTTTGTGTTCTAAAATGTAATTAGTTCGCGGGTAGAAACAAAATTTGGTTACATTCGTATCATAGTATCAATTCTTATTCAAATAAATAGTTTTATCATCAATGGTATTAATGCAGCAGGAAAATACTTTTTAATTCAATCGAATCGGACAGGCATTTAATTTCGAAGTTATCACGAGTATAAAATCAAAACTTACGCGGGTGAAACCGCGGGGCATATCTAGTTTCGAATATAGAGTTTTGCTAAACTTCAAAACTCACCTGGAAACGAAGTCAAAGTCAGAGTCTTAGTCCGTTCATTAATAACAATATAAGTTGCAAGTCAATTTATCTTAATAATGATGAACATTGAGTAAGTTTTAGCTAAATTTTTAACTGTACCTGGAAACGAAGTCAAAGTCAGAGTCTTAGTCCGTTCATTAACAACAATATAAGTTGCAAGTCAATTTATCTTAATAATGATGAACATTGAGTAAGTTTTAGCTAAATTTTTAACTGTACCTGGAAACGAAGTCAAAGTCAGAGTCTTAGTCCGTTCATTAATAACAATATAAGTTGCAAGTCAAATTATCTTAATAATGATGAACATTGAGTAAGTTTAAGCTAAATTTTAAACTGTACCTGGAAACGAAGTCAAAGTCAGAGTCTTAGTCCGTTCATTAATAACAATATAAGTTGCAAGTCAAATTATCTTAATAATGATGAACATTGAGTAAGTTTTAGCTAAATTTTTAACTGTACCTGGAAACGAAGTCAAAGTCAGAGTCTTAGTCCGTTCATTAATAACAATATAAGTTGCAAGTCAAATTATCTTAATAATGATGAACATTGAGTAAGTTTTAGCTAAATTTTTAACTGTACCTGGAAACGAAGTCAAAGTCAGAGTCTTAGTCCGTTCATTAATAACAATATAAGTTGCAAGTCAAATTATCTTAATAATGATGACCGCTGAGTAAGTTTTACCTAAATTTTAAACTGTACCTGGAAACGAAGTCAAAGTCAAAGTCGTAATTCATTTATTGTTACAAGTTAAGAGTAAGGTCAATTTATCTTCATGATGAACATATAGTTTTTTTTACCAATTTTTTTTATTCATACAACTATTTACAAGTAGGTATATACACAAAATACAGATGAAACAGCTAGCCATCCAAAGACCGTTGCAAACGATCTATAAATAGCTCAACTGATCCAGATCACTACCAGACGGAAGCGTTCCCAAAATACTGGCCGCATTGCCACGCTGAATGGCAATGCTAATGCGTTGACCCAGATAAGAGCCAGCTCTTAGTTAGTTACTTAGTTAGTTATTTCAAAATCTTAAAACCCACCTGGAAACAAAGTCAAAGTGAAAGTCATAGTTGATTTATCGATAACAATATAAGTTAAAAGTCAAGTAAAATGATAGTGCTCGGAACAACATATTGAATTCGCTTTTTTGACTTCAGATATGATTACCTTGTCTGCTCAACGCGCGGCTGGGAGGCGGCGGTTCGCCGTAGCCTCCGAAACTGTGGCTCTTGGACACGGCACCCCCCCTACCCCTCCAGTTCTGTGGCGGGACAGAGTTCTCCAGTGATTGAACCTGAAAAACCAATATCATAATCACTCATAATAATACTAGACATTTTTCACACAGCATCATCTAGCCCCAAACTAAGCAGAGCTTGTGTTATGGGAAATACATAACTGATATACTACTTATATACATTAAATTTGTAAATACATACATATTATACATAGAACACACCAAGAACCGAGACAAATATTTGCAGATCATACAAACATTTGTTTCGCGGCGGGAAACGAACCTGCAACTTTCTGCATCTCACATTGATGTTTACACACGTCTACAGGAGCTCGTATATGCGTTTGCCATAAGAGGTTGTATGTCTGTTTGTCTGTTACCAAAGCTGATAATATTGTAATGTGATAATATCGACGCGGAGGGAGAACGTCGCGTTCACACGAAGACTCTCGGAATGAGTCGAAACTTAGTCGGTGCCTTCACCGATAGTGCGGTACGTGAAAATTCCCGTTTTTACAATATGAATAGTGTAAAATTCTTTTTTTTTATGCTTACTTTAAGTAGTTTATTCCTCCCGGGATCAGGTGTGAGCAGTTTAACAGGGCCCGTGCTTATCCACGGCCATTGAGATTCATCTTGGTTGCCCTGAAAAAAAAAGGTAAACGCGATAAAGATATAAAACTGAAAAACCGTATATAACTTTATAATTATGTTAAAAGATAGCAAAAGTTTGAAAAATACTAAAAAGAAAATTTAATGGCTTCAAATAAAGAGCAGCTTTTCATCTGAGATTTAAGACTTTGAGCGGTTTATAGTATACTAGCTGCGCCCCGCGGTTTCACCCGCGTAAGTTTCGATTCCGTGGGAATATCGGGATAAAAAGTGACAGCTACCTATCAAGTTTCATCGCAACTTTTGTTTCTATCGGCGATCTAATTAAATTTTAGAACACAAAATCTGCTATTGTGACTTAACTATGATAGTTAGATATATTCCCTCAATAGTTTTTTTGTAGGTAATAATGAGTACTTTCATTATGTAGCACATAATTTTTATGTATCATCAATAGTTTTCTCAGCGCACGCCAAATAATTAATTATATAGACAAAATTTTGCTACTTTGGGTTACATTATTAATTTTTTTTTAAGGATCTCTATTTTTTTGAAAATAAATTATAGTCAATGTTACTTCCTGATAATTTAGCTTTCTATTAGTGAAGAAATAGTTAAAATTGGTCCTGTAGTTTCAGAGCCTTTTCGGTACAAACAAACAAACAAAAAAATCTTTCCTCTTTATAATATTAGTATAGATTAGCTGTGCAAAACCGCCCTCGGTCCCCGACCCACCGCGTCGCATCGTCCGTCCGCGCTATTACTTCTTTTCCTCGGCAATTAAGAGTCGTGGCGTGATGTTAAATAGCGCATAAACTCTCTCATTAATTGGGCTATCAAATGCAAAACATTTTTTTAAACCGACTGGTAGTTCCAGAATATAGCGCGTTCACACAAAAAAAAAAACAAATTCTTCAGCTTTATTATGAGTATAGATTTACGAGTACTGCTCATACTTACCGAGCTGAATATCCTGCGTCTCACTCGCTCGTACTCCTTCTCCCTCTGCTCTAGGGACTTGCTTCGGTTCATGGCGAGCGCGCCGGCTGACGGCTCGTCCAGAGAGTGAGTGTCGCGCTTCAGTATTGACCTGACACACAAAGAAACGGTACATTTTACATTGCATTGCCTACGTCGACTTTAGTCAGGTCAGGCAACGCCGCATAATCCGTCGACTTCAGTCAGGTCAGGCAACGCCGCATTGCCTCTGTCGACTTTAGTCAGGTCAGGCAACGCCGTATAATCCGTCGACTTCAATCAGGTCATGCAACGCCGCATTGCTTCTGTCGACTTTAGTCAGGTCAGGCAACGCCGCATAATCCGTCGACTTCAGTTAGGTCAGGCAACGCCGCATTGCCTCTGTCGACTTTAGTCAGGTCAGGCAACGCCGCATAATCCGTCGACTTCAGTCAGGTCATGCAACGCCGCATTGCCTCTGCCAACTTTAGTCAGGTCAGGCAACGCCGCATAATCCGTCGACTTCAGTCAGGTCAGGCAACGCCGCATTGCCTCCGTCGACTTTAGTCAGGTCAGGCAACGCCGCATTGGCTCCGCTGTCTTTAGTCAGGTCAGGCAACACCACATTAATTCCGTTAACTTTAGTCAGGTCAGGCAACATCGCATTGGCTCCATTGACTTTAGTCAGGTCAGGCAACGCCGCATTGCCTATGTCGACTTTAGTCAGGTCAGGCAACGCCGCATTGCCTCGGTCGACTTTAGTCAGGTCAGGCAACGCCGCATTGCCTCTGTCGAATTCAGTCAGGTCAGGCAACGCCGCATTGGCTCCGTCGACTTCAGTCAGGTCAGGCATTTGCCTATCATCAACTCTACATCCTTAGTCATAAGACTCACTTAGCATTGGCTCCGTCGACTATTGCAGGTTCGGGCGGGTGTCGCTGCGGGCTTGGCGGTGGGAAGTTAGCAAAGCACCACGTCTTGAAGCTCGTACACGGCATGCGGCCTCCGCTTGTACCTACAGTTGTAATTTGTTATAGTCCGTTCGTCGTGTCATCAATTCGGCGTGATTACGAGTTCCAGATTGTCAACATAAGATTATATTTAAGTTTTAATTTAAGATAGTAAGTAGGCGTTTTGGTGTATTATATTGAAATATCTGAAATAAATAATTATAATTCTTCAATCTAGCCATTTCTACTTCCGAAACGAAGATCGGTTCGATTGGCTGTCATTAAAGAATAAGCTAGGCGTAACCGTTCCCAGTATGTAGAGAGCTTTACTCACCGCTCTTAGATACGACAACGCAGTTCTTGTTAGATTGGTCGAGTGTGTGCGACAATTGGAACAGCGAAGCACAGCGATGCACCAACATACGCCCGTATGATGTCATCACAGGGAATTTCACTATGCAACGGCTGAAGTTGAAAAAAAAAGTTAAGTTGAAGTAAAACGAATGATTTTACAAACAAGCTCCTAGAACGTTGCCCTGAAGTCTATTTGTGAATCTCATTTATAAGCTAGTTCAAAAGGAAAGGACCAAGAACTATTCCTTGGGAAACACCATTTATATGCTTATAGCAACATACGTTATTACGGAAATGTAACTTACGTTACATTCAACATTGTTCGATTGATAGGTTCAAAAATAAAAGGCCTGGATTAATTCCCTGAGGGACGCCAAAAGTTTTGCTCTGGGTGATAAAAACTTGCTTCAGAAGTCTACGTAAATTCAGATAAATGCTTCTCGCCAATAATTTTTATGATTATGATAGTTTTTGTAAGTATAAATAGTTACCCTGTATCGTTGATGAGAGAATGCAACTCCTTCTCAATCTTAAGTAGCGTCATGCGGTCCTTCACGTTTTTGTTGAGAGTGTCTTTGATAAACGCCACTAATTCCGGTCCAGTCGGTTCTAATTTATCATCTGAAATATTAAATATTACTCATAACCGATCTATCATATCATGTGAACATATCTTTATATCATTAACCTATTCTTATTTATAGTGTAGGTAAACGAATTTTTTTTTTCTTTGTCAAGTTGTTCCAAATTTTCTTCATCTATTTTCATATTACTTACCTGAATCAGTTCTGCTTATACTCTTTGGTTTATCTCTCCGCTCTGGACACCTTAAAACAAAGTTATAGCATCATTGCCAGTATTTTTATTCAGGACTACTTAAAAACTGATCTTGTATTTTCATCCAAATCTGTTCAGCCGTTACGAAGCTCTCTATTAAGTCGTGATATCACGGGTATTCGTTGTTCCTGTTAATCACGATACAGGGAATCCTAGTTTGGGATCAGGATGATGTACGAACAAAGTCAAGTTCGAATTGAGAACCTCCTTTTTTTGAAGAAGAAGACTTCAAGGAGGTTTTCAGTTCTATTGTATTTTTATTTATGTTTGTTACTTCAGAACTCCGTCATTTACAAACCGATTTGGAAAATTCTTCTGTATTACAAAACATTTGATTTATATTGTTTTATGTTTTAAATTAAATTAAATTACCTATGGAAGTGCGACTACAAGAAAGTTTTTAAAATTAATCATAAACTTTTTTTGATGTGTGTTGGGTGGAAAAAAAAACATGAAACGTGTTTTCATACAAATTTGTCTCTATTTTGCCGCTGTCACGTTGTGTACATACTAGCTTCTGCCCACGGCTTCGCCCGCGTGTTACCCGGATAAAAAGTAGCATAATATGTGTTATTCTAATGTTATAAGCTATATTATAGTAAAGTTTCATCAAAATCCGTTCAGTAGTTGTTGCATAAAAGAGCAACAAACATCCATCCTCACAAACTTTCGCGTTTATATTAGTAGTAGGAGGACACTTAAAGCAAGCTTACCTGCAGTAATAGCGATCGTCTACGTCCAAACTGCTAGTTTTTCTAACGTCGCTGTTTGCACCTGAAATAGTGATAATCGTACCAATAAGTATTCATTGATAACTAGGTTAAAATCAAACGAGAACTTCCCATATCAGTACGTATATGGTGATACATGGAACGTCCATACGTACGTACATTCAAAATCCGCTATATATCAGACTAGCTTCTGCCCACGGCTTCGCCCGCATGGTATCCGGATAAAAAGTAGCCTATATGTTATTCTGATAAGCTATATTACTGTAAAGATTCATCAAGATCCGTGTAGTAGTTTTTGCGTGAAGGAGTAACAAACATCCTCACAAACTTTCGCGTTTATAATATTAGTAAGATTTTTCATGTGCAGCGACGATATCACCTAACCCAAGAGGTACAAGAAAAAATAAATGCCGTGAAAGATCTCACCGTTCGTCTCAGCGTCGGAACATTCGGGACATTCGTCCGGACATATTCCGGAGTCCTGTTTGATCGTACAGATGTGTCTGCGTCGGCGTCCCCTGGAACGATATCAAGAGGTTGATCGGTTGCTGCTTTGGAATTTTGTGACTGGGAAACAAGTGAGGATGGATAGTGCTTCGGAATTTTATGACTGGGATTCAAGTGAGGATGGATAGTGCTTTGGAATTTTGTGACTGAGAAACAAGTGAGAATGGATAGTGTTTTGGAATTTTGTAATAGGGATTCAAGTTATGTTGTTAAGTGCTTTGGGGTTTAGTGAATGACAACAGCCATCAATTTAACTGTCTACCTGCAATGCGGGCAATGAGCGCACGCGCCGCAAACGCACGCGACACGCGGGTTGTTGGAGAGCAGGTCGCGCGTCGACTCCCGCGATCCCTCACTCGGCCAGCGTTTGCTGCGGCCGCGGTCCTCGTACGGGCTCTCGTCCCAAGCCCCTTGTGTGATCTGAAACGTGTGTACATCCCCGTAATATTGTACATCCCCACTAGTTTACTCGATCGAATAAATAGTACATAACTGTCCAGGTTCGAAATAAAGCAATTAATGGCCGAGTAATACTGGAAGGACTCCGTTTCGAAATCCTTCCGAAGTGATTTTAATATTTATTTTGCCAAGCAAACTAATATATATCGTGTACCTTATTAATGTAAGCATGCACTTAAAAACTTAGCTAGAACTCCAAGAATAATTCAATAGAAAAATCGTCTTGCTTGGCTGCTAGAAATATATAACCAATTACGTTTTTACAGAATGAATTAAATTAAATTAAATTATGAACGATGTGTTTTGTTTTGACGCCGTACTGAGAATCAATCAAACAAATATACGTTGCTCGTTTAAAGAAAACTAGAAAGGCAACACCACTCACCTGTATCTCCACCGGTTTCCGTACATCCTTCCTATCGCTATAACTTAACACATCACTATCATGACTAGAATCGCTTCCGGTCCTCTCGACCGCGGTAACTTTCACGTTGACTTTGTTTGCGTTCTTTGCAACATTATCGGTTTCGCCTCGGACTGAGGGGGAGACAGTGCGTGGCGGTGATGTCGATTCGCGGATCGCCTGACTTCGTACTAGCTGTTTTGATTTGAAGCTCTGAAATGAATTGAATGTTTTTAATATTGCGTACCGTTTGAGATGCACTAGTGCCACGCTAACGCGAGTTTTCCTAGAATGACAATTCTAGTTTACTGCTCAAACATAAAGGTACATTATCGAATTATTAAATGAAGATTGGCTTTACGAAGGCTTCTGATTGAGTTGACTACGTTTTGATTTTTAGATAACGCATATGAATTACTTAATAATTACTTGTTACTTAAGAGAAAAATGATTGACATTGTCTTATCGAAAAGAAGCATCCGAAAACACGACGATTACAGCCTAATGTTGTATGGGACTATCACAAGGACGACTTCTTAGTCCGCTGTTATTTCTAGTAGGTTATTGTAGGATAAATATAAATTAAGAAAAATTACCCTATTTCTGTTTAGATTACTTCCATCTTCAGCCATCCCGCACTTCTCAACCTCTTGGTTTTCCATCTTGTCTGGTGTAAACCTGGAATATTATCTATATATCAAGCATCTAGATAGTTTTTTTTTTATATTATAGCGTTAAAAAAATACTTTATCTCACCTTACTTATCCTCCAGGAAAATACTTCCAAAACAGTTATTTCACAACAAGGGAAATTATTTTTACAATAGATATAGAAGAATTTGGACCAATCACGGTTACTACAACTACTAAGAAGGCAACTATTAATTTATAATACTACTTTTTAAATAATCTCTCATCCAAAAACTATTAAAGCCTCATTCGTAAAAACCGAATTAAAATTTATAAAATTCCGCAACTGGAAATTTTAATTTGACGTTTATTATTCGAATTTGGAACACATGTAAGTGTTGGTAAGCTCGTTGTTTTTCTTTTTGATTTTTAGGTTCTTTATAGTGTTCGATTTTGCTGTATTTTTTCGTGGACGGCGACTGACGGAGTGCATTTTTTTATTGTTTAGTCCAAGATGGCTGAAGCAAGGATTTAGGAGAGCAAGGATGTTTGGAGCTTCTTTACTGTGTTGGGCGCCATAAATCTGAAACAAAATAAAATATATACATAAATAGAGCTAGAAAAGTGTTGAACGTAAATGTGCAACAGAGGAAGATCGAAGAAAAGCTGGATAGATTGTGTAAACGATAATATTTATAAGACAGGAGTGACTACTGAGTTGATGGCTGATTGGAGAGGAATGGAAGGAGAGAAGTGGGCGTAGACGGGCCCTTCTTGTAATGAAGATAATATTACATTCGAAAGTGTCTCTAGGGTCCCGCAGACCATTTTCTCCGCAGTTCCTAACGATAATAACCCACATGTTGAGCCAACCTGAGATAAGGCCAAGGAGATAATGATCAAAACTCGTCATACACCTCTATGTTTTTAAAAGGCAATGTCCGCGAATCTGTAATCTGCATGACTATCAATTGTTCTAGACGCAAGATCAAGAAAGGTATTTAATCCAGCCTATACGAACGTCAAAAGAGGACTAGGCAGATTGCTTCAGGCATGTGCTCATGACATATTTCTATGAAAAAATATAAATAAGATCCATCAATATTGTAGTGAATCCTAAAAGTATCGATAATTTATATCCTACTACGATTATAAACGCGAAAGTTTGTGAGGATGGATGTTTGTTACTCTTTCACGCAAAAACGACTGAACGGATTTTGATGAAACTTCACAGTACTAGACACGCCACACCATCTTTTTGCACGCCCAGGATGACTGGTAGAGAATGCTTTAGCATTAAGTCCTCCTAGCACAACATTGTTTGTGCGAAAGTATTAAATAAATAAATAAGTAATATAGCTTATACATCAGAATAACACATAGGCTACTTTTATCCGGGTACCCCGCGGGCGAAGCCGTGGGCAGAAGCTAGTAAGTAAATAAAATAAATATACAGCCAACTGTCACATACGACAACATTTGACGACATAGCCCGAGACGCAGAAGGTTGCGGCATCGATTCCCGCCGTGGGATGTTTGTATGATCTGCAAATATTCGTGCCGGGCCGGGGTGTTTCCTATGTATATTATGTATGTATTAACAAAAAAGTATCTAAGTAGTATATCAATCATGTAGTTCCACAACACAAGCTCTGTAGTTAGTCTAGTTCGGTGCTAGATAATGCTGTGTGAAAAATTTCCAGCATTCTTTATTTTTTATTATTTATAAAAAATATATACATAATCCTGACCTGATACGTACGACCTGATACGCTTACGTGTATTTACACGTGGGCGGAGCTTTCCATCATATAAAATACTAGCTTCTGCCCACGGCTTCGCCCGCGTGGTACCCGGGTTAAAAGTAGCCTATGTGTCATTCTGATGTATAAGCTATATTACTGTAAAGTTTAATCAAAATCCGTTCAGTAGTTTTTGCGTTAAAGAGTAACAAACATCCATCCTCACAAACTTTCGCGTTTATAATATTAGTAGGATAGTTATCTTAAGCATATTATATAACTTGATTTTACGCTTAACCGTTGTTTTACAGAACCACCTGACTTACAGCAGCGTTTTAAAAATAATCATAATATTGTTAAACGAGCCCATTTCGCTGGATTGTGTTATTGTATTGACGATATTTTATTATTTTATTTATTAAAGAAAAATAGCGTTATTAAACTAACGAGGAAAATTCGCAATCCTATTATTATAAAAATAATAGGCTTGATAAGCGCATATACGGTTGTGACCTTTGATCGTTTAAAAGTAATTATTACCTCCATATTGGCCTCAATTCTGTAGTACACTGACTAAACTAAATTTAAACTATCGCTATCTTTTACTGATAGTGCAAGCAAGAAAGAGATAGCTACAATTTTAGTGCTGTCAAATTAGTCAGATTTAAGTTTTCCATACAAATTTAGTCGTGATATCAAAACATGCTGACTATAAACACGAAGAAAAGCGGTACGTAAACTGATTTGACAGCAGCACACAACACTAAAATTGTA
This sequence comes from Perizoma flavofasciatum, assembly GCA_958496245.1. NCBI lineage: Eukaryota > Metazoa > Arthropoda > Insecta > Lepidoptera > Geometridae > Perizoma > Perizoma flavofasciatum. The sequence goes on along the minus strand of OY292445.1, from coordinate 5,469,153 downwards.
GCTATCTCTTTCTTGCGTACACTATCAGTAAAAGAGAGCGATAGTTTAAATTTAGTTTAGTCAGTGTACTACAGAATCGAGGCCACTGTAGGTACAAAATTTTTAGTTACTGTAAGTAATAATTTCATCAAGTCCGATTTTTTATAAATATTACGGTGTCTGTACTGTTTAGAATACACTGTGTCTTAGATTTTTGGATTGGGTAGAACGGAGCATATGTTTTGGGATGAACGGGAATAAATAATATTGGGTAGAAAAATTGTGGGTTGAACGGGGAAGCACTCGTATAACACAAAACATCTATAACACTATAGTGTTATAGATGTTTTGTGTATAATGGGTTCTGATAGGATATTATGTTTAGTCGATTATGTCACAGGTGTAGTGGCAATATTTTTCACTGCAATCAGGCAACAACCACGGATTGATGATCCTTCGTTCAGCCATAGTGTGAATGCCAACTGCCAATCGAACCAGAGTGTCTGCGGAAAGATTTAGACATGGGCGTTTTAGTTTTTTACCGCAAACGGTTATGTAACCGATATACAGTTTGCATATCGATATAGAAAACGGTTTTCAGATATCGATATCAGTCGCAGGGGTTTTTAGATAGGCAAACTAACAACGAAACGATAAAAGCAAACTTGTTCAGTTACATATTTATCAGTTTAGCAACTTGTAATTGCGCCGATTTCCCTTCATGCTTTGCGTGAAAACATGGGCCAAAAAGAGTTACAATAGAAAGTAAACTATATTACCAGCTATCTATAATATATTTTTACGCACGCTATTTTTATGCATGATCATGCAATCATGGCTAATGTTACGTCATATTCGCTCCATATGTCGTTTCGTTTGGTTTTGGTTTGTGAAGTTTTTGTTTTGTTCGTGTCTGTAACAGTTGAGATTTTGATAAGTTTTCATGATATCGGTTATGTGGATTTAAATATCGATATGGTATCGATATCTAACCCATATCCGATATCAGTTACGTTTCGATATATCGAACTCATGTCTAGAAAGATTGAATCGTATGGAAATGACATTAGCTGTGGAAGTGTCACGTGACTGCTGCCAAGTGTAACCTAGACAAATTTGCGTTAGCGTGTAAGGAAAATTAAGCGTGAGGTTTTTGTCTAGACCACAAGGTGAACTCAATCACCTAGAAAGAGTAACATTTTTCAATACAATTAATGCTTTTACCTGGTAGGTACATAGTTATCTCATATGAACCCTGTCTAAGGGCAATAGCAAAAGATATGTGGACAGATCGACGATTTACGTAAACAAAGTTACTAAGTCAAAGATGAAATGAAAATCTAAAAGTTTCCAGCAAAATTGTTAACCCTAATTTCTTTCAAGGGACAATAAATCCCGATAGCAAAGTAGGTAATCTATTTCAAACTTCAATTACAACAAAATTCTGTGGCGCAGATGGCGAAGGCCCGCCTGCAACGTAGAAGGTTGCGGGTTCGTTTCCAGACGCGGGACAAATGATTTTATGATCTGCAAATATTTGTCTCGGGTCTGGGTGTTTTCTATGTATAATATGTATGTATTTACGATAAAAAGTATAGTATAAGTATATCAGTCATGTAGTTCCCATGATACAAGCTCTGCTTAGTTTGGGGCTAGATGAAGCTGTGTGAAAAAAATCGGTATGAGTCGAAACTTACTCGGTGCCTTCACCGATACGTGAAAATGATATAGTACGGTACGTGAAAATTCCCGTTTTTACAATATTTACATAAGATATCAGATGTTTTTCATTTCTTATTTGAATATGATAATTAATATATTATAATATTCAAATAAGAAATGAAAATCTAATAAGTTTCCAGCAAAATTGTACCTAGTATTATTCGAGGAGCAATAAATCCCAAGGTAGAGTAGGCAAAGATATTACAAACTTACCTTTCACTCGACAAGATCATTCGTTCTAATAAAAAAATATCACTCAGCAAAACCCTCAAATCATGACACAACATGGGGTGTTGTGTAGCGACCTTCACCTCAGCCTTCTGACTCATCTTGTTCCAACGTTATCTACAAGGTCACACCACCCCGATGTTAAAGAATAGAGAAACTTTAAATTATGACCTACAGCTAGCAGCTAGGCCACAGCCTTTTTTTTCCCCGATGGGCAAATGCATTTATACATGTCCTCCGACCCGAGGCGAGCCGGAGGGGTCTGTCGGACTCACCAACTAATCCACTAACAGGGAGCTAGTAGATAGTGGCATTCCGACTAAAAACCCATCGATTTTCCGACACTCACCTTAGTGCTAGTGCGTCGTCAAACCACTCTTCGTCAGACGATTCGTTTGACGGCGCATCAGAGGGTCAATTGAGTTTATAATATGTCAAAACGTCGACCGTATCGTCAAGATTCCCATACAAAAATTGACGAAACGGACATTGTTTCGACAAGTTTTGAATGTATTTGTAACCCAGCATAGGCCCTCAGCACTTGACAGGGTTACGGGTTCCCGGTCGGATTCGACCGCGACCCTGTCGGTGATTGTCCGCTTTACGCGAACCCTACGGTCTCGCCTTTGGGGGGAGGGAGATTCCCTGGAATATATAATATATTTCCCAGCAGTGGAGGCCCGTGCAATGCAGGGCTGGGGCTCCTCGCAACCATACCCTGCTGGCCTCCATCGAGCGGTAAATGCCACCGCCTTTTTCCAGCTCTTCTCCTCCGTTGGAGGGGAGCAAGAGGCTCTTGCTCTCGTATACGCTCCGCAGTCTCAGCCTAGAGGAACACTCCCCAACTTTGGCCGCGTTGAGTTTTCTGCCGTATAATATCCTCCACTTACCGCTGCCGTCTCAGAGTAACCTATTCCAGAGCGAGTTGTTAAACTCAACTTTTTTTTGGGCAGGTGGCAAGCAAGCATACGGTACCTGTTGGTAAGCGGTTACCGTAACTACCGTTACCTACGCTTGGAACATCAGAGGTATCGCGCGTTACCCCTGAGACATAATGAGAAAATGCAAGTGTTACTTGCGTCAAGTTACCGGTGGTAGTACTTCCCCGGACAAGCATTAAAGTATAGATTTTTTGACGCATTACTTTGAAAACAGTGAAAAAAATACCTACTGTCATAGATTCAGAGATCCCTGAATAGAATATTTACAACATATGTAGTATATATGTAGTATATCAGTCATGTAGTTCCCATAATACAAGCTCTGCTTAGTTTGGGGCTAGATGATGCTGTGTGAAAAATGTCCAGCATTATTTATTATTTAACCAAACGTGTTATTCCGTCTACACACCAACAAAGACAATATTGTTTATTAATAGTACTACTTTTAGGGATTTTATTAACTTACTAGCGTCTACCCGCGGCTTCGCTCGCGTGGTACCCGGATAAAAAGTACCCTATGTGTTATTCTGATGTATAAGCTACATATATTACTGTAAAGTTTCATCAAAATCCGTTCAGTAGTTTTTGCGTGAATGAGTAACAAACATCCATCCTCACAAACTTTCACGTTTAAAATAGTAGTAGGATTTTAATGAATACCGTAATTTTGTAATTTATGTGTATAATTTTAATCTAAATTTCTTAACAGAATCTAATTCCCTTCTATAACAACCAATGCTATAATATAGTTAAATAACTGAAATCTCGCGATGGTTGGAAGAAAGGAAGGGAGGCCTTTGCCCTGCAGTGGGACAGCTATGGCTAAATAATTATAATAATTATATTCCAAAAACTATCGTGAACTTGACTATTCATATTGTAAAAACGGAATTTGACGAGATTCATATTGTATCGCGTCCGCGTCGTAATGCACGACGCGACGCGGAGGGAGAAAGTCGCGATCACTCACCCTGATGAAGACTCTCGGAATGAGTCGAAACTTAGTCGGTGCCTTCATCGATAGTGCAGTACGTGAAAATTCCCGTTTATACAATATGAATAATAATAATAACTGAAATCTGAATCTGATAGTAGTAGAGGGGACTATTGAAGAAATTTCACTTTCAGTTTGGTCCCAATTAACCATTGGATCCACGCATCCAAGTCGGCAGTGCGGCTGCTATACAGGGTTTGCTATAGCGAACAGAGGGTCTATATCCTACCTACGGCCACCTTTATGACGGTCACGCGTTCGTCACGTTACTAAACACAGCACAGATCTAAAGGGGCTCTAGACAAGTACCTCCCGCTTAGTTTTCCTTTCACGCTAACGCAAATTTGTCAAGGAAAAACTTGACAGTAGTCACGAGGCATTTCCACAGCTAATGTCATTTCCATACAAATTATTTATTTAATCTTTCTGCAGGCGTTAACGACAACAGAAAGTGGTATTTGTATAGACCCTAAGGTTAAAAATCTCCATTTTAGTAATCCTACTACTATTATAAACGCGAAAGTTTGTGAGGATGGATGTTTGTTACTCTTTCACACAAAAACTACTGAACGGATTTTGATGAAACTACAGTAATATAGCTTATACATCAGAATAACACATAGGCTACTTTTTATCTGGTTAGCACGCGGGCGAAGCCGTGGGCAGAGGCTAGTACAAAATAGTTCTCCTTTCACGCTAACGCAAATTTGTCAAGGAACAACTTGACAGTAGTCACGAGGCATTTCCACAGCTAATATCTAATTCCCTTACAATTTATATCTTTCCGCAGGAGTTAACGCCAACAGAAAGTGGTATCTGTCTAGACAAACACCGAAAGTAATATCTGTCGAGACAAATACCGAAAGTAATATCTGTCGAGACAAATACCGAAAGTAATATCTGTCGAAACAAATACCGAAACTAATATCTGTCGAGACAAATACCGAAAGTGGTATCTGTCGAGACAAACACCGAAAGTAATATCTGTCGAGACAAATATCGAAAGTAATATCTGTCTAGACAAATACCGAAAGTGGTATCTGTCTAGAAAAATACCACACACCCAGGTGCGTCACGTCTTATTCGCGGTTGTTCCAATTGTCCTCCGATCTTGTACCCTCGCTTTACCTTTAGGACAACATTAAGCCACTCCACAGTAACAAGTCATAACATCTATAGGTTTGAAGGAACTGCGATCGATCAGGTAATCCATGGTGTGAAGTTAAAGGTGAAATTAGCTTTATGGCAACGATCTAGCGGTACATTAATGCGATCGCCCGATTAGAGGAGGAAGTTAGCAAGGGCGTAACATCTGGGAAGGTTATTTACAATTATGGGGGTGTTGAATGTTCGCTGTCAAGGTCGTCTAGACAAATACCTCACGCTTACTTTTCTTTTCACGCTAACGCAAATTTGTCAAGGTTAAACTTGGCAGCAGTCACGTAACATTTCCACAGCTTATTTCATTTCCATGCAAGTCGTCTAGACAAATACCTCACGCTTACTTTTCTTTTCACGCTAACGCAAATTTGTCAAGGTTAAACTTGGCAGCAGTCACGTAACATTTCCACAGCTTATTTCATTTCCATGCAATTCAATCTTTCCGCAGGCGTTAACGCCAACAGAAAGTGGTATTTGTCTAGACCCCAAGGTAAAAATCTACATTTTAGTAATCCTAAAACTATTACTGATGTAGGTATGTATGTACACCATAAAGGGTGTATACCCTTTATGGTGTACATACATACCTACATATGTTCATATATATAATCACGCCTGTTTCCCGGAGGGGTAGGCAGAGACCAGGGATTTCCACTTGCTACGATACTGGCATAGCATTTTCGCTTCATTCATCCTCATCAAGTTCTTCATACAAGCTCGGCGGTTTAGTGTACTTCTGACCTGGCCTTTCTCTAGAATATCTCCAATTTGGTCAGAGTACGTTCGGCGAGGCCTTCCTCTTACAATTATCCCATTCACGCTCGCCTTCTATACTTGTTTTGTTAATCTTCTTTCGTCCATCCTTTCTATATGCCCAAACCATCTCAACATACTTTTCTCAACTCTCGTTAATGGGGTAGTTTGGAGAAATAATGATATTAGTCTGTAATCATTTTGATTGAAGAATATTTATGGGAAGTTTCATATTCATAAATTCAAGGATAACAACCCCCTTAGGGGTAGAATTTTCCAAATTCCTTTCTTAGTGCACCCCTACACTATAAGAGGAATATACCTTCTAAGTTTCATGCTTCTAGGACTCATGGTTTAGGCTGCGCGTTGATCGATCAGTCAGTAACGGAACAGTTTTATATATATTCATTTATTTATTACCCACAACGACAGGAGCCTGTACATGCTTTTGCCATAAGAGCTTGTTTGTCTGTTACCGTTTACTTATCTTTGAAACGGCTGAACGGATTGTAATGTGAGGTTTTGCAAACGATTTGTATGTCTTCAAGGATGGTTCTCAGATAAGTTTTACTACAAGGGGGCGCAGCAACTGAAAAAACACGTCAGTTTTGATAATGAAAAAACTAGCTACATCCCTCGTCTTCGCTCGCGTGGTACCCAGATACAAGTAGCAGATTTTACAGCTAACACAGCGTTCGTAACATTCTCGACCATTTTTCCGACGACTTACTTTGCAAAATTGTTCTCCAAAAACTTTTTTGATAACAGTAATAATACACAACCTATGACCTAAAAACTATCGTGAACTTGACTATTCATATTGTATTTTTCACGTACCGTACTATCGGTGAAGGCACCGACTAAGTTTCGACTCATTCCGAGAGTCTTCATCAGGGTGAGTGATCGTGACGTTCTCCCTCCGCGTCGTGTAGTGCACGACGCGGACAATATGACCCGTTTTTACGATATGAATAACCTATGACCCTGAAGGTCAAAACTAAATATTGGTGAAAGATTTTTTGAAAACGGATCAGTAGTTTCGTAGATTACCTCCTACAAACTAATTTACAATCTTTACCGCTTTATAATATTAGTGTCGATCACTTTTTTAGGTCTCATGCAATCGATGCAGTCGTAAGAACGATTGGGTTCCGAGATCGCTCTGGTTAGAACATTTGGGGTCGCATATCCCCTGATATAGTTTAGTGGGTCGCAGCCTCAACACAAAGGGCCCCAGTATCCCGGGAGGGATGAACGACCTCCGTGACCCCGCAAATAGGTCACCTAGTTGCATACCCCTCCCCCGCCCCTGCAGCGGGGGTCAGTTTCGATTTTACGCATCCCGCTTGGTATCTTGTCTGTATCATCAAATGTTGTGCATGAAGGTTTTATTTAACACTAGCCTCTGCCCACGGCTTCACCCGCGTGGTACCCCGATAAAAAGAAGCCTATGTGTTATTCTGATGTAAAAGCTCTATTACTGTAGTTTCATCAAAATCCGTTCAGTAGTTTTTGTGTGGAAGAGTAACAAACATCCATCCTCACAAACTTTCGCATTTATAATAGCAGTAGGATCTAGAAGTTACTAGCCTCTGCCCACGGCTTCACCCGCGTGGTACCCGGATAAAAAGTAGCCTATGTGTGATTCGAATGTATAATCTATATTACTGTAAAGTTTCATCAAAATCCGTTCAGTAGTTTTTGTGTGGAAGAGTAACAAACATCCATCCTCACAAACTTTCGCATTTATAATAGCAGTAGGATCTAGAAGTTACTAGCCTCTGCCCACGGCTTCACCCGCGTGTTACCCGGATAAAAAGTAGCCTATGTGTTATTCGAATGTATAATCTATATTACTGTAAAGTTTCATCAAAATCCGTTCAGTAGTTTTTAGGTGAAAGAGTAACAAACATCTATCCATCCTCACAAACTTTCAAGTTTATAATCTTATCTTCAACTTTTGTCCCGCGGCGGGAATCAAACCCCTAACCATCTGCGTCTCAGGCGGGCCTTCGCCCACTGCGCCACAGAGGTCGTCGAGTTTAGGTACCTACCTATAGTTTTTAGTTATTATTCGTAAGTGGTCTGTACAATATTTTTTCTTGAAATAAAAATATTTGTTTTGATTTGTGACCCGATATTTGCAGATCATACAAAAAAATGTCCTACGACTGAAATCGTACCCGCAACCTTCTGCGTCTCAGGCGGGCATTCGTCCACTGCGCCACAGAGTGAGTCAGTTTTCCCGAAAGAGAAAACTGGCAAAACAAATCACTGCTCGATACAGTCAAAACATAACTTTATCACTATCAAAGTAAGACACACTTTAGATAAACAATAGATTGATAACAGCACGCCAAGAGACTATTGACCGACCTTGCGATGTGTCACTGTTTAACCGAAATCAACGAAATACTGCTCCATTTTATGGGCAATAAGGTTTACAATGCGTCGGAGTAATGAAATCTATCGGAGAATCGGCGATTTGATCGTTATCTTGATGGGTTTACGGTATTAAATTGAGTGAAAGTAATCAACTGCCAAACGCGTGTCGGTCGAGACACGCTATCCTGGGGGTCCAGACAAATAACACTGTTCTGTTGTCGTTAACCCCTGCGGAAAGATTAATTTGTATGGGAATGACATAAGCTGTGGAAATGTCACGTGACAGCTGCCAAGTTTTACCTTGATAAATTTGCGTTAGCGTGAAAGGAAAAGTAAGCGTTAGGTATTTGTCTAGAACCCCTGATGATAGATATCCTCAGGTATCAGTGCGTAGATCTTTGATGATACCAAGCAGGGGGTAGTCAGAGGCACATCTAAATACTACATTTGGAAAACCGCCCACTAGGCCAACACGGTTCGAAGTTATCATCGCATATGGAAATCCGGCGAAGACATTTTCTGCTGAATGCTAGCCCCTATCTTTATTTCATACTAGCTTCTGTCCACGGCTCCGCCCGCGTGGTACCCGGATAAAAAATAGCCTTTGTGTTATTCTGATGTATCCTACTACTATTATAAACGCGAAAGTTTGTGAGGATGGATGTTTGTTACTATTTCATGCAAAAACTACTGAACGGATTTTGATGACCCCATCATCAGACCCTCGTTATCAAGCCCAATCTATTGGACTCGTTAAAATGAATCATATGAGCCTAAACTGGGTTTACCAATAGCCACTGAAGTAGCCCTTGTCAATACATCTATGAAAATCTGATGTATGTTCACAAAAATATTTATTTGTTTAAGAAAAAAAGCGATCATCACAATGTTAATACCAGAAATAAAGATAAACTCGCTGTTGCCACTTGTAGACTCCATAAAGTTAGTAAATCGTTGAAAGGGAAGGGTGTACGCTTTTATAACAAACTCTCAAGAGATATAGGTACAAAAAATATCAATTTACAAATTTAAAAACGTAATTAAACAAAAACTTTATAAAAAGGCATACTATAAAATATCTGATTATTTAGATGACAAAAACTCTTGAAAATGCTCCAACTCGAACCTATTGTAAAAGGATCATTAAAAAGAATAACCAGCCTTGTTTTCTTGCCTTTCTTTCCTGGCTTGGTCGCGTAGGAACAGGTAGTAGATAAAACTGACGTTTCAAAGTGATCCTTTTGATTTTAATGAATAAATGAATTTTGACATTTGACTTTAGACTTCCACTATCCAACATCATCAGATCCATCATCATACCAGCTCAATACCAAATTATAGTATTGCCATCCGAACTATGTACATACACATAATAATAATAATAATATGATTTATTTAGCCAAATTGTAGTTTAACATCTATATAGTTGAGTCCCTGTCTCCCGGAGGAGCGTGAGCTGTGGCCCACATAGAAAGTTTCATTTCGATACGACAATAGAAGTAGGTTAAAAACTTCCAAGATTTGATTACATTGCTTGCTTTTTAGTTAGTTACAAGTGAAACTAATATAAGCGTGTTAAAAATAAAAATGACTACTTTTTCTCCTTTCCATTAGACATGTCTTCTCTTCTCTTCTCTTTCGAAGACATAACCGCTGTCTTGGTGCACATAGTGAGCTGCCTACTGGGGCTTTATAAATAGGTTAAGAATTATATTATAAAGCGAATCGTGTGTTGTCTTAAGAACTTTGGTTGATACTTTTTAGACTTTATTCAATTCTTTGAGTAGCACTCTTTTTCTATAAATTAATTCACCTCGTTCGATTGGCACCACACTAAAGCTGAATGAAGGATCATCAAAAAAATAACCAAGCAGAGTTTGTTGCCTGATTCTTCTATGCTTGGTCGCGCGCGAGGAACCGCCGTAAATTCACTTTCGAATTTTAAATTCACGTAGTTTTTAAGTTGACGTTTCTATATGATCCTTGTGATTTCAATGAATAAAAACCTAATGACTTTGACTTTTGACTTTTCTTGGAAAAATGTAAATGTATGCGCCGAACATTCAGTCTTACAAACAGCTTGGTACATGTGCACAAGGGCAAGGCTAAGAAGGCATGATTCACAGCGAACACCGACCAAGGCCGAAGATACGACTAGTTTATACGGTGTTGATATATATAATTTATAACTTTCTCCATTTTTACGACTATAAAAACAATTTATAGCTTACTAGTTTCTGCACATGGCTTCGCCCGCGTGTTAACCGGATAAAAAGTAGCCTATGTGTTATTCTGATGTATAAGCTATATTACTGTAAAGTTTCATCAAAATCCGTTCAGTAGTTTTTGCGTGAAAGAGTAACAAACATTCATCCCCACAAACTTTCGCGTTTATAATAGTAGCAGAATATATTAAGTAAGATTATTTAACTGCGATTTTAGATGGGTCATCATCATCAATCACATCACATCAATCGTATACCCCTAAGAACCGCCCATCGCTAGGTCATCATCAAGTTTCAAAGTGAACATTGTGATTTTAATGAATAAATTAACTTTGATTTTCTTTAATCTTTACTAGCTTCTGCCCACGGCTTCGCCCGCGTTGTACCCGGATAAAAGTAACCTTTGTGTTATTCTGATGTATAAGCTATATTACTGTAAAATTTCATTAAAATCCGTTCTGTAGTTTTTGCGGCTGATGATGGTGTTTGGTTTTTTCAGGACTTCAGGTGGTTTAAGAAACTACGTCACCCAAATTGGCCACTATGCTGGATAGGACACAGGGCTGCTGAGGGCTACGCGTGCGCGATGCCCCACTGACCCGATAACCGCGGGATGGATCCGATGCGTTGCGAGACTCGGGAAGCGCTCGAACATACCCGATTCAGACCGAAGCATAGGTCACATTTGAAAATAGAAATCAACTTTTATAGTATTTTTTGTTCAGCCGTCTTGATACAAAGGTTATCATGATTCGATCGCCTATTCGACAGACACGAAGACCACTTAGGCCCAAATTTCATAGTCAAATAGGGGCTCCCCTAGGGGACTGTTCAGGCACTATGTAAAAATTCAAGTGCGAATTTAACCTTGAAGCACCCAGCCATAAGGCAAACGTTGAATGATGGATTTTGGGGGACTGTTCAACCCCCGACTATGAATTCGGCTTTAATCTTTATAATTTTAAAAAATACTGATGTTTTAAACATTTACCCATTGTACAACATTGTCTGTAGTTATTTATTACTTTACTTAAGCTAAAATATTATTTGGTGCACAATAAAGTATTTTCAATCTATCTATCGTCGGAAAATTGTAAAAGTCGCGTAGATTCCATCTTTAGTTTACCCACCGTCCATTCCATTAACGATACGCCTTTCAGGCTAAAAATACTGAGGTCTGACGCAAATCGAAGCCTATCCTTAGCTACACATAGCTAGCTAGCATTTTAAAACGCATACAACCAAATACTGACGCTATAATATTTCATTAGAGTTGGAAACAGAACGAGTTAATTATGCAATGTATAAAGCATTTTCAAATCACCTTAAAGTCTTGCTACAAAAATAAAAATAAATAATGCTGTTCTTTTTTTTTATTGACAACCCTATCCTTAGCTACACATGGTTCCGGGTCTGGGTGTTTTTCTATGTATAATATGTATGTATTTAAAAAAAAAAAGTATATTAGTAGTATATCAGTCATGTAGTTCCCATAACACAAGCTCTGCTTAGTTTGGGGCTAGATGACGCTGTGCGAAAAATGTCCAGCATTATTATTTATTATTATATTATTATTATTTTAAAACTCATACGACCAAATACTGACGCTAGTTAATATTTCAGTAGTTGGAAAGAGATGGGGCTTTATGCAATGTATGAATCAATTTCCATTCACCCTAAAAGCCTTGCTACAAGGATGAGTGAGTACCGTTTATTAATTTATTTAGGAAAATCAATAGAATCGGTGTGATCAAAGGATTTTGATCGCTCCAGCGGCACCACCGATCAGTATGACCGGGCCCATACGGTTGCTAACTTAGGATAGGATACATTTCTTAATTCCAATTAAAGATTATTCTGATATCCATCGATTCAGAGAATCCTAGTAATAGGGTCAGGACTATGTACGAGTTTGTTAAAAATAAATCCTACTACTATCATAAACGTGAATGTTTGTGAGGATGCATGTTTGTTACTCTTTCACGCAAAAACTACTGAACGGATTTTGATGAAACTTGACAGTAATATCGCTTCCAAAAACTATCGTGAACTTGACTATTCATATTGTAAAAGCGTCAGTGCACGGGGCGACTTAGTCGGTGCCTTCACCGATAGTGCAGCACGTGAAAATTCCCGTTTTTACAATATTAATAGTAATATAGCTTATACATCAACACATAGGCTACTTTTTATACGGGTACCATGCAGGCGATGCCGTGGGCAGAAACTAGCTAATAGTAAAAAAAATATTTTCAAAAACAAGCTTTTAACCAACTTTGAGTGCATCAACTATGTTATGGTAAAACTTAAAACCAGCTATCATATAAAAAGCGTACACAAAATTTCGTGTATTCTATGTGCTGTTGACCGTTGAAGAGTTCCTTTATGGAGCTAATCCTGAATGTCGATTCAGGTCATGCTTACCATAAATTTTAATTGTCATTAGAACTGAACTAACATGTAAAAATTCAACTCCGTAGGAGGAAGTGGTACTTATTCAGCTTGCAAGATTTGACCTAAACAAACAAACTAACATACAAACATTGCAAGTTAAATAAATGCTTGTAATAATAAAAAAATACTACATTAAATATTTGGTCATACAAAAAACTTTTGCTTGTATAAAGAATAGTTCGACGTCAGACGTTTCAAAGTGGTCCTTGTGATTTTATTGAATAAATGAATTTTGACTTTGACTTTGAGCTTATCTATACTTCTATGTATACTAATATTTATAATGAGGAAAGATTTTTTGTTCGTTTGTTTGCTTGTTTGTACCGAATAGGCTCCGAAACTACTGGACCAATTTTTTCACCAATAGAAAGCTAAATTATCAGGTAGTAACATAGGCTATAATTTATTTAAAAAATTAGAGATCCTAAACAAAATTGCAATAATGTAAACCAAAGTAGCAAATTTTGCCTATAAAATTCATTATTTGGCGTGTACCTACTGAGAAAACTATTAATGATACATAAAAAATATGTACTACTTGATTAAAGTACTCATTATTACCTACAAAAAAGTCCGCGAGGGAATATATCTTACTATCATAGTTAAGTCACAATAGGAGCTTTTGTATTCTAAAATTTAATTAGATCGCCGATATTCCCACGGAATCGAAACTTACGCGGGTGAAACCGCAGGGCGCAGCTAGTGTTTGGTAATTTGCTAGAAAACAATTCTTGTGCTCTTATTGGTCGAAACTGCAGTTTCAGCCAATCAGAGCACAGCAGGCAACATGACGCAATGACAATGACAATGTCCGCGTTTGCAAAGATCAGTCCTAAAAGACTGATGTGTTGACAGAACAGTGTGGTTCAATATGACGCCTATCGGGATTAACTGCTCGATGAACAGGGGAAAAGTGACGTTCCTCGGTACTATGGAGACGAGGAGGGTCTTTTCAAAGAATTTACCGGCAACAGTTTCGCCGACTATACTCGACTATACTATACTTCGTAAATTGTACGAAGACATCAATCTGTGAACGGTACGGCGTCACCAGTTATAAATAAAGCGAGCTTCCATTGATGCACGCGTGCCAAAACGCCGCTAAAGACACGCCGAAGAACTTGATAATAATAATGCTGGACATCTTTCACACAGCATCATCTAACCCCAAACTAAGCAGAGCTTGTATTATGAGAACTACATGACTGATATACTACTAATATACTTTTTTTTTGTAAATATATACCTACTAGCCTCTGTCCACGGCTCGTGGTTCCCGGATAAAAAGTAGCCTATGTGCTATTCTGATGTATAAGCTATATTATTGTAAAATTTCATCAAAATCCGTTCAGTAGTTTTTGTGTGAAAGCGTAACAAACATCTATCCTCACAAAATTTCACGTTTATAATATTAGTAGGATTATACATAGAAAACACCCAGACCAGAGACAAATATTTGCAGATATTCCGCATCCTTCTGCGTCTCAGGCAGGCCTTCGCCCACTGCGGCACAGAGGTCGCCATTACTAAGGGTATGATATGGTTGTGATGATGATGATAAAACCTCAAGTTTATTTCCAATCGCATCTTCTATGCGCGTTCCGGCTCGAAATATCACTTGCCAGTGAAATGATTGCATTACGATTTCCGCTGCATTCCGCTACGAGGTGACGAACGCCACGCGTAAGCAAAACACAATCAACTACGTCATAACTATTCTTTGCGTTGCCATTGGATAGGAAATACTATGTAAAACAAAAAACAAAATATACAAACACGCTCACGACCATGCCTATGTGTTATTCTGATGTATCCTACTACTATTATAAACGCGAAATTTTGTGAGGATGGATGTTTGTTACTCTTTCACGCAAAAACTAATGAACGGATTTTAATGAAACATTCAGTGATATAGCTTATACATCAGAATAACACATAGGCTACTTTTTATCCGGGTACCACGCGGGCGAAGCCGTAGGCTGAAGCTAGTAAGCTATATTATTGTAAAGTTTCATCTAAATCCGTTCAGTAGTTTTTGCGTGAAAGTGTAACAAACATCCATCCACACAAACTTTCGCGTTTATAATATTAGTAGGATACATCAGAATATCACAGGCTACTTTTTACTCAGGTACAACACGGGTGAAGCCATAGGCAGAGGCTATTGTAAAATATACAATGGCGTCTATTATCTACTTTCGGGTGTTATTTGTATTTATTTATATATCCGTAACAACCCGAAACACATAGTAATATTTCCCTTCTGCAAAAACAACGCTGTGTGACTGACATGTGTCGATAGAAATGTGTTTTTTACAGACTATTTCCGGCGTATTTATAGGTAATAGTGATAGCGAAAATATCGATAGTCGATGATTTGGGTAACAATTTAATTCAAATTCAATTCATTAATGCATTACTGTTTATTTTGTTTGTATCTTAATGTGTACAATAGAGTATTTTCATTCATTAATTAATTCATTCAAAGTCCATCCTTCAGATGGATTTTATTCTGGAGAGCATGGATCAAAGCACATTACACTTCTGTCACTTAATCTAATCACTAATGTCACTGTCATTCCCTGTCATTTTAGAAGTTTTCGGGCACGAGTTAAAAGGAATGCTCGAAAGGGGCAACCCAAAAAACGCAACTTTTTACAATGGAAGCTGTGACTCGACATATTCTAAATTTCATCGAAACCGGTTCACCCTTATTAGCAACGAACATCCATGTAGTCACACATACTCATTTATTTAAACCTTAGAAACGTATAGTCTACTTGATAGATAGATAATTATATTATGCACATAATAGTAGTACATAGGCGAACTTATTGCTAAAAAGCATTCTGTTCCAGATAACCTCTGTATATTCGATTTTTCCACAGAAAAGTCAACATTTTAAGGGTCATTCTCACCAATGCCAAATCTATTGTTCTCCAAATTAAAAACTCCATAATAATATATGGGTTCCCACGCAATCCCATGCCATTTTTATTATAAAAATAAAGTATTTTTCTTTCCCAGTCAATGCCAAGAGTTTTAGGTAGGTGCTAGGTACAGTTAACAGAAAAAGCTTAAGACTATATTTTTTCGTTTTCCTACCATTAGATGTACCTACCTACTTCAAATTATAGGGGCATGTTGTGAGATAGTAGAGGAGTTATGATTATTAAATGAATGATATTTTAAACTACAGTACACCTAAATAAGTTTAAGATACTTTATAACAAAAAAAATAATAAAAACTATCAACAAAATGCAGGATGTGGGTACTTGAGTACTTTAGTAGGCAGGTCCTTACTCGGACAATCAATAAAACTGAACGTAGGCACGGCGGGCCCAGCGTCATCTCCGCTTTCTACGTTCTCACTCATTTTGCACAACCTATGCATTCACAGCACTCCGACAGACATTTTTTAGCGTACCGCACGTTGCATAAAGGATCAAGGTTAACTGATAAGACGAATTTCGTCTTTGTGATGTTTAAACAATAGTCTTTCTTGCTAACATTTGCAACAAAAACATCTTGCCGATCTTTACTACGATGTTGTTGTTGGCTGTACTTTTGCTTGGCCTAGCCCGGTAGTACTGATATTGTATTCTGTGGCGTGGGATTGAGTGGGAACAAAATAAGTACTTAAATTATTATTAAACTATTTCGTGGGATTGAGAGGGAAAAATATTTACATTGAGTGGGAATGACCCCATTTTAAGAACACTTGGTTATGTCTAAACAGTTTCATTAGAAAAACAATTACTTTTTCTTTTATTTCGATGCGTGCTACAAACAGGCAAGTATTTTACATGTTTATATCATAACTAGCTGCGCCCCGCGGTTGCACCCGCGTAAGTTTCGATTCCTCGGGAATATCGGGATAAAAAGTTACTGCTACATAAATACCCTTGATGATAAAACTATTTATTTAAAGAATTAATACTACGATACAAATGTAAGCAACATTTGTTTCTGCCGGCGATCTAATTAAATTTTAGAACACAAAAGCTGCTATTGTGACTTAACTATGATAGTAAGATATATTCCCTCGAGGACTTTTGGTAATAATTAATCATGTTTTTTATGTATCATTAATAGTTTTCTCAGCGCACGCCAAATAATGAATTTTATAGGCAAAATTTTGCTACTTGTGGGTAACATTATTGAAATTTTCTTAAGGATCTCTATTTTTATTTTAAATAAATTATAGCCATGTTACTTCCTGATAATTTAGCTTTCCATTGGTGAAAAAACGGTTAGAATCGGTCCAGTAGTTTCGGAGCCTATTCGTTACAAACAAACAAACAAAAAAATCTTTCCTCTTTATAATATTAGCATAGATATAGATTATGTTTTACATTTATAAATATTAGAAGCATTGGGGCGATCACTCACGCACGCAATAGTATTTGACTCGTATTCACGAGTTAACTACGAAGTTTCCGCGCGAAAGCATCATCGACATATCACATCACAACACTACGTCAGCCGACATTGACCGCTAGTGATGTAATGCGGATATTCGGTTCCAAATGGACGCGGTTATAATTAGACGATGAAAATCATCGATGTTTTTGGAACTGCATAACTTTTCTTTTCAGGGGCCTTATTCGCTATGCCACATGAGATTCCTTAGCAATAACGCGTGAAATCATAACGGGCTCAAAACTCAAACGTGGTTCCTAAACGCGCCACGACAAGGAATTGAAAAATTGTATTCTGCACGGCGTAACGCGGAGGGAGCAAGTCGCGTTCACTCACCCTGATGAAGACTCTCGAAATGAGTCGAAACTTAGTCGGTGCCTTCACCGATAGTGCAGTACGTGAAAATTCTCGTTTTATACACAACAATATGAATTCTCGTACAATATGAATAGTCAAGTTCGCGATAGTTTTTGGAATACACTTTTCTATCTAATTTTTGTATTATCTGCAAATATTTGTCTCAGGTCTGGGTGTACGTATTTACAAAAAAAAAGTATATTAAGTAGTATATCAGTCATGTAGTTCCCATAATACAAGTTCTGCTTAGTTTGGGACTAAACACATTGGGTGATGTTGTGTGAAAAATGACCAGTATAATTTATTTAGTTAATATGTTTCTATACTAATATAATAAGGAGGTAAATTTTGTAAGTTTATATCCTACTACCATTATAAACGCGAAAGTTTGTGAGGACGGATGTTTGTTACTCTTTCATGCAAAAACTACTGAACGGATTTTGATGAAACTTTACAGTAACATAGCTTATACATTATAATAACACATAGGCTACTTTTATCCGGGAACCACGATATTTCCCGTAAATTAAGGGTTTTCGTGGAAGTCGACGAAACACGGTCGAGCGAATGCATTTCTTAGGAACGCTACTTTTCTTACGGACGCTACTTTTTTTTACGAACGCTACTTTTCTTACAGACGCTACTTTTCTTACGAACGCAAATTTTCTTACGAACGCTACTTTTCATACGAAGGCTACTTTTCTTACGGACGCTAGTTTTCATACGAAGGCTAATTTTCTTACGAACGGTACTTAGGGTACTTTTTAACCAGGAAAAACGCGGGCGAAGCCCTGGGCAGTTGCGAGTGTTAAAAAAAATTATATACTTTTTGACTTTTAAACTTGGGTTTACCGAATAACATTTGTATTTTTTTGAGCAACGTTCCACCAGGCCACAATTTAAAGGGGTGACTGTTAGTATGTATCAGCTATTAGTCGCCAAGCCAAGCCGGAGATTGCTTTCTTAAACGAACTTACTAACTCACTAGCAGCGCCCTGCGGTTTCACCCGCGTAAATTTCAATTTTATACTCGTGATAACTTCGAAATTAAATGTCCGATTCGAATGGATTAAAAAGTATTTTACTGCTACATAATTGCCCTTGATGATAAAACTATTAATTTGAATAAAAAATAATACTACAACACGAATGTAACCAACTTTAGTTTCTACCGGCGATCTCATTAAATTTTAGAAAACAAAAGCTGCTATTGTGACTTAACTATGATAGTTGGATATATTCCTTTGGGGACTTTTTTGTAGGTAATTTTGAGTACTTTAATCATGTAGCACATAATTTTTATGTATCATCAATTGTTTTCTCAGCGCACGCCAAGTAATTAATTTTATAGGCAAAATTTTGCTACTTTGGGTTACATTATTGGAATTTTCTTAGGGATCTCTAATTTTTTGAAAATAAACTATAGCCTATGTTACTTCCTGATAATTTAGCTTTCTATTAGTGAAAAAATGGTTAAAATCGGTCCAGTAGTTTCGGAGCCTATTCGGTACAAACAAACAAAAAAATCTTTCCTCTTTATAATATTAGTATAGATAATGAATGAAAATACTTACACACCACACTCGTACACCACAAGAAAATTACAAAAATAACAAGAACTTCACATAACTTTAAGTACAATGGTCTTAGCGCTCAGAAGCGATCTCATATAGATAGACAGAAAATTCTTTATCGCACAAAATAGTAGAACATAGGCGAACTTAATGTTAAAAGCATTATTTTCCAGATAACCGCTGTGTATTGTAACTGTTACCTTATTTTTAGCCAACTTGGCAAGATGGCCAACAATGGCGATCGTACTCTGACCAAATTGGAGACATTTTAGAAAAAAGACCAAGTCAGAAGTACACTAAACCGCCGAGCTTGTATGAAGAATGTGATGAGGATGAATGAAGCGAAAGAGGTATGCCAGGATCGTAGCAAGTGGAAATCCTTGGTCTCTGCCTACCCCTCCGGGAAACAGGCGTGACTATATGTATGTATGTATGTTGGCAACAAGGCGGTTACGGCAATAGAACTGTCTTACGTGGGCATGTCTGTTTAAAAAACTATAAAAAACCTGCTAATCTTATACATTTGTTTGTGTTCGTTTTATATGTTTTGCGCAACAACTGTTTTAAACACCAGATGTTAGGAATGTTAGAGAGAATCAGCATCTAGCAATCATCATCAGCCTTTAGAAGTCCACAGCTAGACATTGGCATTCCTCCATGGAGTGTCATGACGAACAGTCTAGAACCCATCCCCATAAAATTTTCACGCTCACGCACGATTGTTTCCCATGATGGACATACTCTGTAAAATAAATCCTACTAATATTATAAACGCGAAAGTTTGTGAGGATGGATGTTTGTTACTCTTTCACGCAAAAACTAATGAACGGATTTCGATGAAACTTTACAGTAATATAGTTTATACATTAGAATAACACATAGGCTACTTTTATCCGGGTACCACGCGGGCGAAGCCGTGGGAAGAAGCTAGTGCTAAATACTTGCGAAACACGTGCATGTACCAAATGAAATGTTTGGATGTGTCTCTGACTACTCTCTTGGTACCCTCACAGATCTACTTACTGACGACCACGTGGCGCAGTGGGCGAAGGCCCGCTTGAGACGCAGAAGGTTGCGGGTTCAATCCCGCCGCGGGACAAATGTTTGTATGATCTGCAAATATTTGTCTCGGGTCTGGGTGTTTTCTATGTATAATATGTTTTTTGTGTATTTTCTATGTAAAAAAAAATAAAAAATTATATAAGTGTACCTATATCAGTCATGTAGTTCCCATAATACAAGCTCTGCTTAGTTTGGGGCTAGATGATGCTGTGTGAAAAATGTCCAGCATTATTTATTTCTTAATTTTTCTTTTGCTTTATGAAATGTTAGTTCTAGTAGAATGCTATATTGAACACTGAGTAACAGGCTATATTTGAAAAAAAAAAGATAACATATCGGATTATTTAGATGATTAAAACACTTGTGATTGAAAATGCTCCAACTAGATAATGAAAAACCAGCCTTGTTCTTGCCTTTCTTTCTTGGCTTGGTCGCGGAGGAACAGGCAGTAGACCCATGGTTTTCGTTAATTAATTAAATACCGTTTTGTTTTATTGACATTGTTTAGGAGTGTACGGAACTAGCGGGAATATACAATTGTTCAATTTTGCAATGTAAGCCGATGAAATATGGTCTATCGAATATGTTTCTTACGAATGCTGCCTTAAAAGTAAGAGCTATTTCTCATTGGTTACTTTTTAGTGGGCAGTAGCTAGCTAGTATGTATATAAAGCTGTGAGCATATGCGGACGGGATATTGAGATAGTCAACACAGCAGAAACAGGTAAAACAAGAACAAAGTGGAAAGGGCTAAAGGGCCTTCCAAGAAAAATCATATACAGGACTACTGTATATAAATAATATACAGAACATATTCATAATCCAAATTTGACCTGATGACACAACTTTTTACATACTCCACAGTATGTAAAAAGTTGTGTCATAAAAATTGCTAGTGTTCCAATAATATTGATTCACCTCCTTCAATCGGCACCACAATAAAGCTGAATGATGGATCACCAAAAAAAAATAACCAAGCAGAGTTTGTTGCCTGATTCTTCTATGATTAGTCGCGCGCGAGGAACCGGCGTAAATTCAGATTCAAATTTAAAATTCTCGTAGTTTTTAATTTATTTATTTATTTATTTATTATTAAGTAACTAACACGATTAAACCAATTACACTAGTTACATAAAATCAAAAACATCTTTTAAATCTAATAAATTAAAATGATTGAAAAACATTTGCTAAAATAAATCAATATACAGAATACCCTTAAAAATTAAATAGTTAAAAATTAATTAAAATAATACATAAATAAAAAGATTTTAATAATATTTAAATGATTAATATAAATTAAAATAATATTTAAATGATTAATATAAATTAAAATAATATTAACAACACAAACAAGCATCCTTTCATTAGTCACGCTCGCAAAACCTCAGGCATACCAACATTAAACTCTTCCATTCATCTGCGAAGATATCGCAGTCTGGGTTCTGGTCAAGAAGTCTGTTGAGTCCGGCGAGGGTGCGAGGTAGTGGGGAGTTAGCACGAGCGACGGTTCTACTGGAGGGTACAGAGAAAAGTCTGTGGCTTCTGTTGCGAAGGTAATTATTGGGAAGGTAGAGCCGAAACAGAAGGTTGTGCAGATCAGGGACGTTGATCATACCACGGAGCACCTTGCACATTGTTGCCGTCTGATCATACGCTCTTCTAGTCTGTAGGGAATTGTATCCAAGACACCCTTGGAGAAACCTAGTTGGGTACATATATGGGTAATACCCAAATTCTCGCTTGTACTGAGACCTCAGAAACGCCTTCTGAACCTTCTCCAGTAACAGTGCGTACGTACTTTCATGCGGATTCCAGACGGAACTACTTGACTCTAGCTTGCTCCGCACTAGAGCCCCGAACAGAAGCCGCACAACACTATCATTGCGAAAGTCTCGGGCGTTTCTCAGCACAAAGCCAAGTCTTTGAAAGGACTGCTTGGCGACCGTAGTGATGTGGTCGTGAAAAGTGAGTTTTTGGTCAAAAGTAACTCCTAAATCCTTGATTACCGTTACTCTAGAGATCATGTTGCCATGAATCGAGTAATCAAAGCATAATGGGTTTTTCTTTCGACCGAAAGTCATTACGGAGCATTTGGAAGGGTTAAACCCCATCTTATTGTCAAGACACCATTGACAAACCGCGTTAACATCAACTTGAAGCGCCTCACAATCCGCCGTGGAACGTATGACAGTGTAGAGTTTTAAGTCATCGGCGTACAATAGACACTCCGCGTGCTCTACAACATCCGGTAAGTCATTGATCATTAAAGTAAAAAGCAAGGGGCCCAAAATAGAGCCCTGACTTACCCCTGACCGTGTGTGATAGGGTGCAGACTCATAAATTCCAAGTTTAACATAAGTTGACGTTTATATATTATCCTTGTGATTTCAATGAATAAAAATCTATTGACTTGACTTGAGTTAAGCAGTGATGGGGTTGTAGCCTGTCATGTGGAAAACTAACTACTATTATGTTTTATATTTGTTTTATCTTTGTCATGAGATCATAATATTTAAAGAAATCCCACCTGAACTTGCCCTAGTTAAAATAATTTACCTAACAGTTTGATTGTTTATAAATTGTTTTTGTATAAAAATGGTACCTAAGTACTTACACTAGTTTTGATAATAATAAGCCTATAGACGGACAGGACAGTATTTCTTTGTTATTCATATATGTTCCTTTTGTTCCATTTTTGTGTGTCCATTTGCCAGGTGGCAAAGGCCTCCTCCAATCTTCTCCATTCTGGCCTTTCTATGGCCACACTACTAGCTTTGATGCAACACTTTAAAAACATGTAGTATCTAGGTACTTGTTTAAAAAAAAAGAAAAATGAAGGTAAGTGTAAATATTTTGTCAAAGAAGGAGCAAAAATATAAATAATTTGGATCAACTTTATGGCTATAGCAATGAGAATCTTATAATTCTTGTAAGGATCTTGTAGGATATTAAATTTGGCTGCAACACATAATATTTACTGGAAAACACAACGAATGATTGCACTTAAATTCAAATTTAGATTCAGGTTTACTTACGCAATTGAATCGTCTTCCTTGTTCTGCAATTCATCAGAAACACCTTGATAAATATAGCACAAAATGCAGTCCGAAATAGACGGCACGAACAACCGAATAACACTCAAGAGAACTTCATCATCACATCATTAGTACCAGACACAAGGTTTCCCAAGATTTACAGTGTTAAATTTGGTGGAAAACTGAGTGCTGAAGATCTGAATTTCAGGTCTCGACTTCCGAACACTTCAGGCATTTGTTATTGTCCAGTCATTTTTAGGATTCCGTTTATCACAACAGCCTGCATCGGGAGGGACTCTGCCCTATGCCACGGCGTCCGTTTACCTATTTTCGCAAAATCCACTAGCACTAGTTTCTATGGCACAAAATAGAATGTTTAAAATGACAAGTAGGTATTTTTGACATGCGCACTCAATTCAGATTTCAGTCAGTCAGTTCAGCTAGCCGCCTCTTTTCCTCCGTCCGATGCGATTGCCATCTATTGACAACAAAAGACAACATTTTGTTAGTAACTATGAAGTTTATAGCGTTCTGGATAGATGTCACCGTTAAAAATGATTAAGCTACTCCACGCTAGATGACAGTAAAAAGTGTTACATTCCGAGAGGATTCTTTTTTGGTCAAAAAAGTAAAAGAAAATGTTCATTGATTGTACTACTCGATGATACTCTACCTCTATAAAAAGTGTTTTTATCGAATGCGATTAACACCTCCAATTCGATTTCATAGTCGAAACATAAGTCTAAAATAAGTAAATTGTCTGAATTAATAAACTACATTACTAGTTTACACTAGAGAACATTTGGTTTCCGAACTATCGGGTCCAATGTTAAATGACCTAACTAAACAGTTACCCATCTACCTCTATAATAGTCACTTTATAATCGGCTGGTCATAATCAGGCTGGATCTGTCAGTCTATCTGTCAGTTTCAAAAACGTCCGTTACCCGTTCGGCGCGACATAGCGATGACATCACTCTTCACTGGCTAGCGCCGAGTTTTTCTGTTAGCTTAGCTAGAACTTATAGTACCATGGTCCTTCACGCGATCCTAGTCTAGGAGCCAAAGGCTACAACTTACAATACTGAATTCGACAAACGACAACGTGCTGAGACGTGGAGCCCGCATTGAATGCTTAGGCTACTATTAATTGCACAGCATAATACGAAAACGATTATTAACGATACTAGAAGCATAGAGAAGCTTACCAGAAGCCGCATCCCATACAAACCCCGTCAAAATAATAGGGCAAACTACAAAAGGGCCTCATCGGCACTCTTTGGGTACGGAACTCAACAAATTAATAAGGATATGGGCTTTTCATTTACAACAAAAATAAATTGTTGAAACTGACTTGATAGATGACACTGAGACAGTTGAAACACTGAATTGGGGAGGGCAAACAAAGGAGGTAGTGGGTTTCGGCACTTATTTGTCAAATTCCTATCCTATCCTACCAATATTATAAATGCAAAAGTTTGTGAGGATGGATGTTTGTTACTCTTTCACGCAAAAACTACTGAACAGATTTTGATGAAACTTTACAGTAATATAGCTTATACATCAGAATAACACATAGGCTACTTTTTATCCGGATACTACGCGGGTGAAGCCGTGGCAGAAGCTAGTGATATTTTAATTATTACTTATTTACAACAGACATGACACTGGTTGGTATATCTGATGAATGCTCTACTTAAACGTAGTGGTTTTTGCGTCTTTTTACTCTATTCAGAGCAGCGCCATCAGCTTTAAACACTGATAGCTAGATTCAACATGGTCGCGAAACACGCCTCGTCCGTCGTCGTCTTGCGGCCATCTTGTCAAGGTTGTGTATTAGAGCTACCGACTCCTACTCTATGACATCCGGGTCGTGTCTCGCATCTCATTCATAATGCATGAGGCGTCATCAGTCAGCTGTTAGGAACAATAATTCAAAATGACATAACTCTTGATATTTAGATACAAGAAATCGTTTAGTTTGATATAGACTTAACAAAAAAGGGTAAAACTCAAACATCACTTGACTTTCAGACCCAATGTTTAGTTTTTTATAGGTTTGACGAAAAAGAGCAAAAAACATTTCGATCTTAGGTCCGAGTTCACCAACACAGTAGGTAACGGGTGTTTAGATCCTAATTAAAGCTTTTGACACAATATGTTTTCACAGGTATCATTATAATCAATGGTTAGACTTGACCATTCGTTTTTTTTTG
Organism: Perizoma flavofasciatum; assembly: GCA_958496245.1. Classification (NCBI taxonomy): domain Eukaryota; kingdom Metazoa; phylum Arthropoda; class Insecta; order Lepidoptera; family Geometridae; genus Perizoma; species Perizoma flavofasciatum. The sequence goes on along the minus strand of OY292445.1, from coordinate 5,443,644 downwards.
CTGATGAACTCAAGACGATATCGATTTTTTTAAGAATAAATTAATTAAACACTGCGTTGTCTCTAACTCATATGTGTTATTATAAATTTTATAGTAGAAACAAAATACTATTTATATCTTTACTACTATTTCCTTTAGTTTTTTCCAAATAAGTACCCAGTAGAACATTTTTATGCAGGTTAACGGTATATTCTCATTCACCCCCCAAATCGGGAGCAGTTGCGGGAAATTCTATACTTACGCTTATTAAAAATACCTCCAAACGTTTACGACTAGACAGTTATTTTTCAAAATAAACATTTGTATACTACTTACCAAAATATTTTAGAATTCACACAGACCTTTATTCAAATCTTAATGTCTGAAAAGGTTACTTGTTTGTCTAGGTCGTTAGGCTAAAGTAAACGTGGGCGATCATACATACCTACCTACTTACATACAAAAAATCAAATCGAAACTTATAAAACCGTTTGTCCTGACTGACTGACCTATCATCTATCAACGCACAGCCAAAACTAGAAAGCGAAAATTTGGAACATAGCTTTATTTTATAATGTAAGCATATTGTGCTAAGAAAATATTTTAGAAGATTTCCACTTTAAACCCCCCCCCCCCCCCACCCCCCCACTTAATGGGAGAGAAATGGGGGAACAAACTTTGTATGAAAGTCTTTGTTCTTTAAAGTTTAAAAAATCGTGGAAATTTGACTACCAGACGGAAGCGTTCCCAAAATACTGGCCGCATTGCCACGTTGAATGGCAAAGCTAATGCGTTGACTCAGATAATAGCTAGCTCTCTGGACACACGTCGCCTCGAACAGTCATTTGAAAACGCGAAGGACCCCGATTCCCCATGACCCAGAGTCTCAACCCCAAAAGGCTCAAATAAGTAAGCTCTGTCGGGACTTCTATATTTCTTTTATATAAAATATTTATTCTTAAAGATCATACAATTTGACAATGCTGTGTTCGCCTATAATATATATTTGGCCTAGCTAGGTTATCTGAACTTACCGTCAAGAAAGACAAAAACAAAAAGCCGTTAGCATTCCTTTTTTTTTAAAACCGTTTGTAACAAAATATGTTATTTCAAGATCGCTTATCACTATGGAAGTATATCACCTATCAGAATTATTTAATTACCATCATTTAGAGAATAGAAGCCATTACTTGGTATTGTATTATGTCGCGACGTTTCACGTACATACTCCACTGCTGCTACAAGCCTACCCTTTTTTGTCAGGAGTACAACACTTGAACTGTTGATCTTAGGAAACTTTAAATATGGATGTTTGGAGTTTTGCAATAAGAGCAGTTTTAAAGTTTTAATCAAAGGGTCCAATCAAAAGTCGTTCGGGGATTGGGTGTCTGTCTAAGTATAATACGAGAGGTTTAAAATGCTAGCTGCGCCCGCGCCGGATGCCAGTAAAATACTTTGGTATCCAATGCTCTTTACATTATAGAGTTCCTCTGGATGATAGTGAAAACTCACATTTTACACTTCAGTGTAAAATGATAAAACCGGACTCAGATAAAATATAGCCCTGGGAGAGATTTAGGTACGCTCTATTCATAGAGAAAGACTAATAGAGAAATCAGGGTTCCTAGTTCCTATCTCATATAATTGAAGGTTTACCCTAGATAAGGTACAAACATCTAATCTAATCGAATTAGCTTGTTTGATCCCACTGCAGAGCAAAGGCCTCCCTTCTCTTTCTCCACTCTTCGCGGTCATGTGAATCGATAGGCCAGGATACCAAAAATATGTCGATTTGGCCGCGCCACTTCCACCTGGACCGACCCCGTGGCCGCGTCACACCTGGCGGGACCGACTAAGTGGTCAAACTGACCACTGAAAGTGGTTAAGGTTGTTAAGAACTTAAATTAATTGTTACTAAAACGACAATTTAAAAAAAAGTGTGCGATGCTCGGCATCAAGCTTATAGACCGCGTTCCCAACGTCGAGATCGGAAGTCGAACAAAGGTCAAATATTATGAAAAAGAATTAAAAAAAAACGCAGTGATTTACATAATGTTAACACGCGGAATAAACATAAATTAATGAACAATGCATATAGGCTACAAAAATCTAATAAAAGCTTTGTAGGCAAATCTGTTAGATTTTACAAAAATAAACTTTTAAGTAATTATACTTTAAAAATAATACTTTTAAGATTTAAAAGAAAAGGCATTTAAGAAATTTATAAAAGATAATCTTGTGAAAATGGCATATTATACCATAAATGACTATTTAACTGACACAGCAGCGTGGAATGAAGATGAATTTAAGGAATATGAATATGAAAGACGTTGGGAAACGTATAACGAAACTAAAATGGAGCTGGGCAGGACAATCATTGGCGAGATGACGACAGATGGAGTAAAGCGCTGTCTGAATGGCGTCCAAGGACCGGTTATAGAAACGTCGGTCGTCCAGCGGCAAGATGGGCAGACGACATCGTAAGCTGCGGGATGAACCTGGTTGAGGTCAGCACAGGACCGTGAGGAGCGGCGCAGACAAAGGGAGGCCTCTCGTACTCAGCAGTGGGTGAAGTCAGTGATCATAGTGATGAAAACGAAAATTATTGTGCAAACAACATGAATTAATGTTTTCAACTAAGTATTTTTTTAACAATTTAGGTTTTACTTCGTCTATTTATTTTCTATTTGTTTATCATTTTAAATAGAGGGGCAACCAATTCATATTCATAGCTGACTTTAGTATAAGTACCTTGAGTGCGAATCACCTTCTAAACTAGGCGGAACCCTTCTCTAATATTAGGATTCACACTTGATCATATTTTTTGCTCGTCGCCTACAAGTTTGGCATTTTAATGGGCTTACAAAATTTGGCTACAACAAGACGAAGGAAATATTAACGGATTCTTGTTTAGACTTGTTTTTTAACTTCCCAGGGTTAGTTGTCGTTGGGCGAAAAGGGAGGGTATAAGTTACAATAGGTATACCAGACCACTTTCAGTGGCATTAACCTGAGTACGAAAGTGCAGGCTCGTTTTTGGTGAGTCTTAGGTTGGACTTCTTCAGAGCGTTGGCGTGGGCAACATTACCAAGAGGTTTCTTAGTAACTGTGATATGTCTGACCGTTAATATGGTGGCCTTGAAAAAGGCTCAGCTCAGACCAATGGTCAAAAAGCAGTGTGGTGAGAAGATGCAGTGCTCCTTGTATTGCTGTTTGCAGTGTTGCTTGGTCTCAGCAGGTTTTTGGCTGAAAATCAGTGTTTTTGCTTTTAATTCACTGAGCCATGGCCTATTTGTTGTGCTGCAACACACACAAACACAAACTTATCAACAGTAAAATGTAAATTGTATGTGTGTTTGTAGCAACGAATATTTTTTTTTATCTATCTTTATCTATATAACTTGTAGAGTTTTATTTTAGGCACGTGTTACATGTCCTCTTATTTTCGGTTCTAGAAAATATCGGTTTCATCACGATATTTCCCTTCGCCGTTTGAGTACACTAATAATGCACAAAAGATAAAATCTACAGGATTCGAACCCTTCGGATCGAAGTCGGGAACACTAGCCACTGCACCACTAGCGCTCTCAACAGTCCCATTCACACTTAGTCTGGTACTTGATGGTAATAACATCAATTATATTTACTATCAAGGTGATATAACAGATCGACCTCTGAACAAGGTAATATTGGTAATTAATGACAGGATTAATAGCCAGTACAACCGGTTTTAAAGGTAGATTTTGTTAAGATGAATTCTGCATGCCATCTTTATTATCAGCCGTAGACATCCACAAAATTACCTTCATAAGAATGAGCTACCAGTGTGGAATGTGCTTAGAATTTATTTAAAACCGGTTTAGTGCGTGTCGAGCTATGTACAGTGTAGGGTTCCGTAGTTGCCCATAAATGTATGCCCATAAATGCCCATGATATTCGTATTCTTTTAACAATTATTATAATTCTTAACATAATTTTTGACATTTTATATGATTATTGACGTTTAATTTTGTTTTGTATATCTACCTACTATTTACCAGTGTTATTATTTAAAATGTATATTGTGTGTAAATGTTAAGTAATAGCTAGTTCTGCAACGCTCTGACAGGGCCGATGTATCTACCAACCGCCTTGGAGCTACACTAGACCTAAGCTTAATCATTGTATGTAGGACATTAAGCATGAATAAATGAAATTGAAATTGAAATTAAACTCATATTTACTACCTGTTTTACACAACTAACAACTTCATCTTAGTAATTTTCGATGGAATTTGTACAACATTTTCCTTTATTCTTTTATAAGTACATTTTATAAGTTGGTCGACTTTTACTGGTTAGTCGTAAAGCCTATTTTGCTGTGATAGTTTTCCTTTTAGCTTAGTTATATATATTTCTACCGTGATTTTTTTACATATCCAAAAGCAACCGTTTAGCTGGTAGGTTAGACTTAACTCTAACAAAAAAATGCACTTTATAGCTTAATATTTCGCAAACGGATTCCTGAATCGAAAAATGGTTGTCACACTCCCATAATATTTTTGAACGACCTATCCAAAGACAAACCCACACCATAGGATAGATTAGAATAAAAACATCATTTCGCTTTGTTATATTTATTCTTTCTGTTTTATGTGTTTATAATTATTTACAACTTTTGTGTATGATAGGGATGAATATAGGTATGAGTTTTCTTTCTTTCTTAGATTGCGAATTGATCGACGAAATTAAAGATGGTGGTCATAATAGTATTAAAAAAAACAACCTGTCGTTTAGTGCTTACCTAGGAGTAGTTTGGGTGTACTGACTACGAAAATGTGGACTATGAAAATGTGGACTACGAAAATGTGGACTATGAAAATGTGGACTACGAAAATGTGGACTATGAAGATGTGAACTACGAAAATGTGGTCGAAAATGTGGAAAGCAAAAATGGCGGAACGGCGGAACTTTTCACAAAAAATCCTCTGCTTCTCAAATTATTAGGGACGAATAATAACGCAAAATTTAATTGATCTAATTAATCAGTCACCTTTACCAGTCAGCAGTCGGCGAAGTCGGGCTGTGTAGGATGATGGTAGAATTTTTTGGACAAAAAGATCCCAAAAACGTGCTCTACACATGGGGCCGCAAGGGGAATGTAGGTTTATTTTAGACTCTAGCCCTCTTTATTCATAATCACACGTTGACTTAGCAGGTCGCTAATTATATCCCTGTCCTTTTCTAACAGTAAACAAAGGATAGAGCCAGACAACTTTTAGCACGTTGTAAAAATTCGGGAGAAATTATGAATAAGTATCTGTTTATGACTACTTAGTATACATTCATGTGTATAATATCAATTCAAGTGTACTCATTCTTTAGTTTCTTAAAAATTTCTTCTACCAAACGAAATCTACCAATCCGATCCTAGATACGAATTTCTCAAGCTATGAACGGCTTATCACGCGATGGTAAAACATCGTCTAATGTCTACCGAAACGCTAAACTAGGTATGAACATAGATGAATAATTATATGCTTTTCTTATTCTCTTATTTTACATAAGAAATTTGTTTACGAATGTACTGAATATATTTAGGTTTCTAAAAAAACTAAAAGTGGGCGTGGACAGTTCATCTAGGAATGAAAATAATCAAGGGACAACGTCCATTTTATTCGAAGTTTCTAACGGTAATGAGTAATGACCCATACTTACTAGGTATGAGCAATGCCAGTCTATATATACCTCTTTATTTTGTATATAACTAAGCAGGTATATATTGTAGGTAGATAGATAGAAAATGCATTATTGCACACCAAATAATATTACAGCTTGTCTTAAAGTGATACAAAACTTGACAAAGTTGTACAATTTGTTTCTTTCTTTCTTTAGACGTTTCTTAACATAGTTAACACCAAAACGCAACTTCTTAATTTGGCTTGCTGACGTTTCGGACACAATATTTTCGGACACTTTGTCCGAACTAATACTTTTAATTTTAATTAATTATTTACCGAGTTTTCGGACACCATCAAAATATTGAAGCTGTTTTGTACAATCAGTTAAAAAAGTTTTAAAATATATATGACATACTAAGAGAAAGAGCGTTACCAAAACTGAGTAAAGGATAAGTTTTGCCATTGTTCGGAATTTACAGAATAAAATTATGTTATCAAAAACTTAAGTGCACTTTCATATACGTATTATTATCTCTTCGATAATTAGCGATCTCTACCAGACAACCTTTGGATGGGACGGACCGTACGATAAATTACCTACAAGAGGTTTAAATAGTGTATCTGTATGTAACATAAACTGTGAATATATATACTATAATATAATACACAATATATCTACATAATTACATACTATAAAGTAATAATACCTGCCATAAACTATTGTTTAACACAAATAACATCCTATCCTAGCATACTAATATTATAAACGCGAAAGTTTGTGAGGATGGATGTTTGTTACTCTTTCACGCAAAAACTACTGAACAGATTTTGATGAAACTTTACAGTAATGTAGCTTATACATCAGAATAACACATAGGCTACTTTTATCCGGGTACCACGCGGGCGAAACCGTGGGCAGAAGCTAGTCCTAGATAAGCGAGAATCAGGCAACAGTCAGCGATTCTAGGACACACAGTGCTTCTTGACCAAGGATTTAAAAATAGGTAATGATTTCGCACATCTGTAGGTGGGTGGGTGTAGGTAGGTAGGTACTCAAGTAGTATTATTATTTCTGTAAAAAAATCGTTTAAACAAAGCAAATAAACATTTGCACCGATTAGTACAGTCAGCTTCACGAACTGGTTACCCGTCTGAGGTTTAAATAAATGAATTTATTTATCGTTGAGTTACATTTTGTTTCTTTTTTTGAAGTAAAAATGTAGCCTCAGAACTAATAATGGAGAAAATAAACTTTAAAGTTACGCTGGTTAAGTTCAATCTTGCGGGGTAACCAGTTGGTGACTTTAACAGTGCAATAACACTTATGAGACACTCGGCCAAGTAATTGGTTAACCATTTCATACTACTTTTTTAGTTTATTAAACACGCAGATAGATTCATAATTTATATAATTTATGTATAATAAATTATCCCATTTTTAGAAAATGTTAAGAACCATTTTTTTATCAATTCATATAAAGAAATAAAATAAATGAAATAAATAAAAAAGTAATCTCGGCTTATCGAAACCCCCAAGGCATAACATGGTAACTCAGTTTTTACCGATATTAAGTTACGTTCATATTTAAAAAAAAAATCTATGTTGTGGTCTAACACCTATCTATCTCTAACCCTTTACATCGTCAAAACATAGTAACTAAGAATTATTTTCCATTCTCCGCAGTGAATAAAAAGTAATTTTGAGTTTCGTAAAATATATTAACGATATAAAGCATACAACCTATTTTTTAGCGCCATTTTTATTCATGAGTCATTCTTAGTTTAATTACAATATTTTGCAAGTAAATTGAAGAAAAGCTGCACAGTTTTATGATAGTAACACGAATAAAAACTTATTTTTCTCACACTAGACAAATATTTTTATGAATGTCGACTAGTCTAACTTACAATGTTATTCAAGTTTAGTTTTGTGTGTTAATTCCCGCGTTGTGTGCAGTTACCGATTCTTTCAAGTACGTACAGGTTGAGTGAAGAAAAAACATTCTCAATTACTGTGTGCAAACAGTGGTTATGACGACTAGTCTAGCTTGTAATGTTCTTGAAGTTTAGTTTTCTATGTTAATTCCCGCGTTGTGTGCACTGTGTGCAGTTACCGGTTCAAGTACGTACAGGTTGAGTGAAGAAAAAACATTCTCAATTACTGTGTGCAAACAGTGGTTATGACGACTAGTCTAGCTTGTACTGTTCTATAAGTTTAGTTTTCTATGTTAATTCCCGCGTTGTGTGCACTGTGTGCAGTTACCGATTCAAGTACATACAGGTTGAGTGAAGAAAAAACATTCTCAATTACTGTGTGCAAACAGTGGTTATAACTGAGTTTTGTGATCGTGCGTGTAAAAAAAGACGTCATAGTAAAATAATTAAGCTAGCATTAGCAAAAGGTGACTGAGGTAACTTTCATTTTTATACCTAACCATAAATCTAGATCACTGAAGGCATGGTTACCTAACGGTCAGTTCAATCTTTATCTGTATCTCGACGATGATATTATTATTCATGTCACCGTCGAATAAAGTATAACGCTCATCTAAAATTCTTCCTACAATTATTATCAGTGTGACATTTATGGATGTTTCTTGATAATAATTGTCAATTGACATTAATTAATCAAATAAAAAAAAAAAATTTGTTGCTCTCTGTACCCACCTAGTATTCTTGCCCATAGATTACAATACCATACAGAATATGTAATATCTGTGGCACTTGCTTATGAAAAAGAAAAAACCCGTTGATATTATTTGAGTTTAGATCTCTATTTCTCGTATTCATACTGATATTAATACGTGTTTGACATTTGTGTCGTTCTGACCTTGAACATTGACATTCAGGAGAAGGGATTTGGAGTTCCGTGGGTGTATGTATTGTAAAATGGCTGACAATACACAGGTAGGTAGGCTAACTAACTTATTTGGAAACAGAATGACGACATACGAACAAAGTTGTGAGATTTTGAGTAACTGATGATCATATGAATAAATTACTGGATACCTAACATTTAATGACACTATTTAATTTAATAGGTTCTTGTGAAAAACAATTAACATGAGTTTAGAGTGCTTTAAACACTCCTTACGTAACTAAATCTTCAATCACGTAATTTTTAGTACTTACCTAAGTATATAGTTGTTAAAAACAAGTGCATAAGTTTTTATAGAAGATCCGTCGTATATTTTCAAACTTTCTATCTGTAAAGAGGCAGTAGAAATGAAATAAATTTTATTTCTTTATAACCATGGTTGGGGATGAGTTAAACTGTACTAGGTCCAGGGTCTAACGGCTTCTGATGGTAATTGACTACCACACATGGGTAGTCACAATAGATAATAAGTACCTACATTTATGACAATATACACAGTCATATTTTTATTGACTATACATCACCGTCCTTTATCGTACACTGGAAGAGATCGCTATTAGCGGTAAGATCGTCCATTGTACTTCCGCGATTAGCTTGTAATTTGCTCTGTTTGAATTTGTAAGCAACAAATGTGATGTACAGTAAAGTGTTAGCTATCTATCTATAATATCGTCCTAATATTTTCACTATACAATCAACTATTGTAAACCTATCTAACTTGTAATACAGAACCCTGTTGCCAAAATGCCCGCCAAAAATACCCGCCGCATACCATAGGCAACTGATCCTCTCGTTTTTCTTTTTATTTTGAAATCCGGCAACGGTCTAACGTCTACCAGTCAGAGCGCGCGTCTCCGCAAATGGAAGAATAATTACATAAAACCTAGTTTTCAACAATTTTATATTATTATCGAGGACATAGCCTCAGAAATTGATAGTTCATGTCTCATCGGCAACAGATTAGCAATTAAAGTCAGTTTGTATCCAGTGACTGTGATAATAGGACGCGTGAGGGAGTTTTTTTTAAATACCATTGTGTTGCAAGTTTTGAGAGTTTTCGGGTAAGTTTTTGTTACATTTTGGGAAACTTATTGAAAATTGGGCTGTTAAAAGTTGCAGAATACGAAGTATAGTAATTTAACTACTTAAATGTAATAAAATTTAGGTAGCTTATTTTTTTTCTTTTTCCGTTAAGTAGAGTTTTTTTCATGCGATTTATTTGAATATACAGTTTCAACCAATCAAACAAACTAGTATAAAGTGGAGAATTTTTAATCATAATTGATTTTGATAGATCTTTATGATAGAACTCTTTACTGTACACCAAAACTTAATACAAAAACATCGGAATTCATAAATATACAAGGTGCAATGGGTGGTCTTATCGCTAAAAGCGATCTCTTCTAGGCAACCTTTAGGTATTTATTATCGTACAAAAGAATGCAAGAATAAAATATAAATAAATAAATAATTCTGGACATTTTTCACACAGCATCATCTAGCCCCAAACTAAGCAGAGCTTGTATTATGGAAACTACATGACTGATATACTATTTATATACATTTTTTTTGTACATATATTATACATAGAAAACACCCAGACCCGAGACAAATATTTGCAACCTTCTGCGTCTCAGGCGGGCCTTCGCCCACTGCACCACAGAGGTCGTCAATATGTTGTTTTACTTGTAAGTATAGTTTGCTGTGGGACTCTTTTCAGGTCGGGGGCCTATACCCGAAAGGGGCCTTGATAAAATCTAGTTTAAAAAAAAATAATTATCATAAGAATACGTAGTATATGAAATAAAAAAAGGTTTATTATAGTTTGCTGAGTATTAGATAAGTATACTAATTAATATTTAAATTTAGATATATCCAAGCACGTTGAATAGATGACTTGGTATTCTGATGTCATATTTTTGGTCAAGCTATAAAAAGTTATAAAGCCTTTCTTTGCGATAAAGTTATTTTTATCTTATGCCTGCGCCAGACCTACTTAGATCCGTTAAAATAATTGCAGTCATGTTTGAACAGGTAAGTGCGTACTTAAATTAAACTTTATTGCGCGTGTAACAGCTCTTAGACCAATGACATTTACCAGGGTACCTCAACGTTATCTTCAATAAATATAGATAATCTGTGGATTGATGGGGTAGTCTGTGGACACAGAATTAGGAGAGGTTTTTTTCTTTGGTTATTGGGTGTTACAGTATTTTTTACCGGATTATATAAAAAACTTTTGTCAGTTTGAATCATCTATTTTCAAAATTACCAACATTAAAAAATCTTTGAAGCAAGAATCTTTCTTATTTTACGCCCAACTGAGCTGCCTGCTGCGAAAACTTTAATAAAATGATGTATAATTTTAGCAGTGTCGCTCAGGCATAAAATTCCTTGATTTCACAACGAAATTTACTAAGATCAAGATGAAGATTATGGCTAAGATTTTATTTTACTTACTGTATTTTTGGAAAATTTGACGTTGCCAAAATTACTCGTCTGATTAATTTGGCTATGTAAAAAAAACCTACAAAACTGAACCATCTTAGTCAATCACTATAACTTTATGCATTCGATTTAAGTGGCTAAAGTCCTGCCCTTTTCCAAAACTTAACAAAAGTTCTTGTGTTTTATAAGACTTACCTAAAGTAGGATTTTTTTAACCAATGTCATTATTTTTGTGGCGAAATAAAACTACTTGCAAAACTCGGGCATATATGCCAAATGTAATGTTTGGACGTACCTCTGTCTACCCCCTAATTAGTATCCTAAAAATCTACTCACTGAGTATGTATCCATGTCCATCATGGGATTACAGTTGTGAGCGTGTTTATTTTTATTTTATTGCAGCGGGCTTGTAAAAAAAAATGACGCCAATTATGGGGGTAGCCTGTACCTACCCTAATTAGTGTAGCTGACTGTAATTTCGTTTGAAACTCACAAAAATTCTTTTTAATTCTATAAATAAATATTCTTCCTACTAATATTATAAACGTGAAAGTTTGTGAGGATGTTTGTTCCTCTTTCACGCAAAAACTACTGAACGGATTTGATGAAACTTTATAGTAATATAACTTATACATCAGAATTACATATAGGCTACTTTTAATTCGGGTACCACGCGGGCGAAGCCGTGGGCAGAAGCTAGTAAATAAATAATTCTGGACATTTTTCGCACATTATCATCTAGCCCCAAACTAAGCAGAGCTTGTATTATGTGAACTAATTACTGTTAAACTATGTACTTATATACTTTTAATCAATACATGTTTTAATATAGAAAACACCCAGACCCGAGACAAATATTTGCAGTTCATACAAACATTCGTCCCCCACAGATGTTGTCAAAAGTGTTAGAACACTTATAAAAATTAAATCATAAAAATCACCTTAGTATGGAAAAATACACAACCTTGGATAGTTGCTAAGATAGAAACTGAGAAACCAGTATAATTAGGTCTCTACAAAAAGAACAAGTCCATGAAAACTTGTTCTACCCAAATGCCAGGTTAAAATGGACTGCATTATAAATGCTAATTCAACAATTTGGAGTCATAGCCGAATTATTTATTAAAAACTTTACATTAGCGTCTTTAACTTAAAGATTTAAATGTGGTTTTGTGATATAAACCAGTTTTTAGTGATTACTTATTTTAGCGCCATCTAGTGGGGAGTGGCAGGAGGATCTAATTTCCTCAGCTTTTCACTAGTTATTTTATTCAATAGAGAATTTTCAATAGAGATTGAGCGATAAAACGATAACAGAAATAATACTTAGTTACCTACTCGGATTTTAATTGGCTTTTTCGCTTGAATAGGTTGGTTTAGATCAAAACTTTAACTTCAATATTATTTGAGTATTTTTTTGAATCCTTAGTCTTCCTAATACCTTTGTTGTCCACAAATAAACACACAAACAGAAGATATAAATAAAGGACATTATAGATAACTAGCTAATGCCCACTGCTTCGCCCGCTTGGTACCCCGATAAAAAGTACCCAGCCGAAGAAAAGTTTGTAAGGAACGCATTCGATCGACCGTTTTTTCGTCAACTTAGGTACGTTGCAAAATTGGTCTCCACGAAAAGGCCTTTTATTTAACGTGATAGCCTTTGCCCACCATGAAAGTCCAATAATATTGATAAAATACTAAATATTGATTAAATAGTTTTTGAAATCGGATGAGTAGTTTCTGAGATTACCTCCTACATTTATAATTTTAATGTATATGAGTTTTACCCTAAACGAGTTTTCTTCGAGCAAACCTTTAAGGCTAGAGAGCATATCTTCAATCTACTAGGTAAGGTTGGACGTTTTCATACAGCAACATCTATCCCCAAAGTAAGCAGGGCTTGTGTTATGGGAGCTAAATAACTAATATACTACTTACACACGTTTTTTTGTAAATACATAAATAGAAAACATCCAGAACCGTGACAAATAATTGCAGATTATACCTACATTTGTCCCGCGGCGGGAAACGAACCAGAAAACTACTGCAGGCGTTCACAAACTGTGCCACAGAGGTCGGTTTATTCCTGATTGGCCCCTGCCCGCAGACGGGCAATGGTTTTTTTTAACTTAGCTTAGCTTACACATGAGTATAATTGAGTGCTAATAATAAACCCCAACATTAGTACGTTTTTACGCAAACAAACACCATCTTTGCGCAATCGGTTAACGCTAATAAAGATAGGTAGTTTCAAACAAAGTGAGGTCTTTGAACGAAGCCCACATGTCACCTTCAAATAACGACTATTTTATGGAAAGAGGTAGGTGGAGATAGGTACTAGATGAATGCCTCCGATTAAGGACCGCTCCCAGCTTACCACCGATATATAATTCGACTATTAGCGTTCAATTTTTTTTATCTATAATATGTATTTAAAAAAAAAATGCATATAAGTAGTTTATCAGTTATGTAGTTCCCATAATACAAGCTCTGCTCTAAGTAGATTACCCAAAAAATAAGAAATATTTAAACTATGAAAAGAAGACTGTTTTCTACCTGTAATAGGAATAAATAAAGGAAAAATCGTGTAAGTGACCGACCGCAGGCAGGGTACCCAAAAGGCTGGCAACATTACCTTGTTGTATATTTATTCATTTATTTCTGATATCCTTATTATTATAAACGCGAAAGTTTGTAAGGATGGATGTTTCTTACTCTTTCACGCAAAAACTACTGAATGGATTTTGGTGAAATTTTACAGTAATATAGCTTATCCATCAGAATAAATATATAAATAAATAATGCTGGACATTTTTCACACAGCATCATCTAGCCCCAAACTAAGCAGAGCTTGTATTATGGGAACTACATGACTGATATACTACATATATACTTTTTTTGTAAATACATACATATTATACATAGAAAAACACCTAGACCTGAGACAAATATTTGCAGATCTTACAAACATTTGTCTCGTGACAGGAATCGAACCCGCAACCTTATGCGTTTCAGGCGGACTTTCGCCCACTGCGCCACAGAGGTCGTCAATAACACATAGGCTACTTTTATCCGGGTACCACGTGGGCGAAGCCGAGGGCAGAGGCTAGTAGATCCATAATTTAAATCAACACAGAGAATAAAATACATATTAAACCAAACTTAAAATTAAATTACATGGAGCCCATTATGACCCGCATCCACCTGTTTTGGATAGGACAATCTGTTCGCGTAACAATCATCTGTAGGATGTAGCTACAGCCTACTTTTTTACGAATGGCAATACAAATTTTCTGACGAATACATCCGGTCCGGGACGACCGGAGTTATGTGGGACTCGCCGCCCAGAAAAGACCAGAATACCCACTAAAACCCCTCTAGTGTTCTTCTCTCGCCATTGTAGCCGATCTACGGGAACAATATTCCTTCCGCGACCCGACTGTCGACCCAATTCTCTCTCTCTCTTGGGCGGCAGAGCCTATCATCACAATCGCTCGCCGCCCCCTTCCACCATCCATCTCCCTTCCACACCCCGATAGAGCTACAAGATGTGATAGCTCTGGTATACAATACAGAGCTATCTATTTAGCCTCAAGGAACCATAGATACAAAAGAAATCCTCTAATTTGAGAGGGTTGTTTTACAAATGACACTTGTGAGGTAAATCAACGCGCTAAACAGAGAAGCGCGCGTTGAAATCTTTTGTATGAAAAGATACGTATTTGAAGTCTAGGAATATAATATATACAGCTTATTAAAACTTTGTTTGTTTGTATAAATTTTGATTTATTTCTTAAAATCCAGCTAGGTATGAATATTCCCAGTTGTATAGAGACAATCAAAATCTGTTGTAAATTTTGTGTTTACGACTATGGGTAAGTCCCAATATAATTTACTTACTTTAGAGTGTTTGTTTGCATAGATTTTAATTTATTTATAACAATCTAGCAATGATAGTAAAATTCTCAGTGGTCTAGCAACTATCACAAATGTAAGTGCAATTCTCTGTTAAGAAGATAGGATATGTTTGACGAAAATTCATGTCACCTAAGAACATTATTTTTTACTAGCTTCTGCACACGGCTTCGCCCCCGTTGTATCTGAATAAAAAATAATGTCTATGTGTTATTCTGATGTATAAGCTATATTACTTTAAAGTTTCATTAAAATCCGTTCAGTAGTTTTTGCGTGAAAGAGTAACAAACATTCATCCTCACAAACCTTCGCGTTTATAATAGTAGTACGATGTTTAGTAGATACGTAATAGGTAGGTAGCAGTTGTCTAAGTAGATACTTCTTATTTACTTTGCTAAGCATTTGCCAAGCACATAATTTGACCTCTAAAGCCGTTGACCGTTAACACGATTTTGCTTTACAAGTAGGTACCTACTTACCTAGATACTTATTATGACGTTATCTTGCTTAATTAGTATCTAGGTATGTACATACATACTCCTACAATTTTTAATACACCTGCCTGCTTAGCATGAAAACCCTGGACAACGGGTTTGTCTACCGCCGCAAAGCTATAACATATTTTGTCCCTCTTTTGTTTGGCAGAATAGGCAACAGAAATAGTTTCTATCATCTCTTTCATAGACAAAACGTTGTCTTGGGTGCTCGTGGTAAGCGTACTGGGCACAGATAATAATAATCGGAACGGAATCTGTTAAGTGATATGGCAATATTTTTGGGACAATTCTGTTTCAGCTTTACAAAGAGCTTCTTGTGAAAGAGCCACAGATTAAATTCTTTTTGATATGAGCTCGTTCTACCGCAAAGCTTTGATGCTCGGATTGCTGTATTCCAGTATTAAGAGTATGGATGCCGGTGGAATTACAGGCACTTGAGATTTTTAATCCGTTATTCCAACGTGCTAGGATACCTCTGTTGTTGCAAGCGTCCATACCATAGGTTACCGTAACCGCTTACAAGTGGGCCGTATGCTTTTAACTAATTAATATTTGTTGTTTTTCTTTCTTAACTATCCCACTATTTGTTTTTTTTTTATATGTTTTTAATTGCATTTCATTAAATATATATTTTTATTTCATAATGTAACTTTCCTTTACCTGCATAGGTTAGCACCTACGAAATGGCCTGGGATTAAGACAATAAAATATTCCCTTTGAAGATATATGTAGATCGAGCTTCTTCGTTACTTTGTCTGTGAAACAAATTTTAGATTATTAAGAATTATCTCCAGAATTTCAAGATTGACCTGCGCTGTTGAGCTTTGACCTGGGATGTTGACCTAGCATGTCCTCGGCTGTGAACCACATCTCCGGGACCGTAGAAGAATTACCACAAGAATCCGTATTGATCTGGAAATGTTGACCTTTGTCTTGGTATGTTGACCTTCAACCTGGGATGTTGACCTAGCCTCTCCTTGGCTTTGTCTGTATTTACCACATCTCAGACATAGCCTAATAGAGGTTACGTTTAACCCCATTTCATCAGCGATGGATTTTAATTACACTGAAGAACTTCGAGGGATTTCAAGACTTCCATAATATGAAAGATGTTTTTTCCCCCTATTTTAAGCCGTTCGTTTTATAAACTGCTGTCTGGAATCCAATTTCCGTAATTTACAACCAAACTTGACACAATATTTTATCTACTTTCGGTACACTTTTAATCTAATTTTTTTTTTAGTAGAATTGAATTGACTCCGTTGCTCATGGTGTAGGACCTCTGAACGGTCAACGATAGGTCAGTAGGAGTATAGTAAAATACACATGTAAAGTATCCTAATATAATAATGTTTTAGGTTTTCGCAATTGTTAGACATAGTTAATTCAGAAGAATTGTAAATTGTTTTTGAGCAGCGTAGCGATTTTGACTTTCATCAAACTTTTTTTACTGTTTAATGTTTTAATTCAAGAATTGGGCTTATGATTATAACTTATTTTAGATAGGTACTCTAGTTTTCTGGTCTAAAAACGCAAAGCAAATATTTTATTTTTTGTGATTTTACCGATAAAAAAGCTATTCAATAAAGTAGAAGTCACACCGGTTCTATGATATTTCTTGATTTTGATAGTGTATATTTTTAGAATATTTTACCAATTAGGTTGCCTTATTAGGTTTAATCGGCCATCATTTTAATGGCCGATTTACATGACACAGGCAGACAGACAGTCGGTAAGTTGCACGTGTAACTTATCAGCATTGACTTGATTTCAGTCAGACATACTTATTCAGTATTCAAAAAAAATATTGCAACTGAAATACTATGTATTCTTTATATTATATAATAATACATAGTGTTATTAGTGGTAAAACCTATCTACCTAAATTTTAGTTTTATTATTTGACATAATAAACCTAATTTATTTTTTTTGCATTCATTTGTCTCGGGTCTGGGTGTTTTCTATATATGATATGTATGTATTTACAAAAACATATGTATATAAGTAGTATATCAGTCAAGTAGTTCCCATAACACAAGCTCTGCTTACTTTGAGGCTAGATGATGCTGTGTGAAAATGTCCAGCATTATTATTATTATTATTCCTCTTTATTTATTTTTAATCTCAGGCTTATACCTGGAGCCTTTATAGGCATTAGTGGAGCCGAAGCTAACACTAAGAGGCCTTTTTGTACAATACAATTATAAAAAATGGTTTTTTGTGGATGGTGAATGATGAAAATATTGGATATATTGGGCGATAATCTGGACTATTGCAGGAGTAAATGCTTAAGGAATGGTTGCTGGGCTATGTAGGATGAAACGGCACCTGCCAATTCTGACTCAAATTCAAATCAAATCATAGGCAGGTGATGAGTTGTCGTCCACTAAACGGGGCCCATAAGTGCCGCCAACGATAGACAGCGTAGAGGCAACATTGATGTGAACGGCTAAAGGGTGTCGAGAGGTGTGCTGCAGTTTCACTAAACGCTACTCCCGGCTTTATGCCTTTAACACTTCCACCTTTGGAGCATAGTTTCCGTTCTTGCGCCTCCACCTCCGACCGGACGGCTAAGGGAAGCCGAGGGTCAGGGGTCTCCGTCGACCCCAGGGAGTAATGGGGCTCCCCGTTGTCGCCATGCACCGAACGCTCGCCACAAGCGCGCCCTGCGGGATGATGTATGAATGATGATGGTTTATGTGATGCACTATATCGTCGTCGGTGGCGGGGCAATGACCGGGTACAGCCTGGCAGCTTGCGAAGTAGGCTCCCAGCGCGGTGGCCATCCGACGGCGGTCGTCCTCGTCGCACAGGTGGTCGCGGCGGCCGAGGCGACTGGTAGCAACTTGCTCTCGCTTCATTTGCTGTTGGTCCTGGTGGGTCACAGGTTTCTTATAGCTGGACAGTGACGAAGCACGGCGAGGCAGGCAGCGGTGGTTGTAGGGCGTGCATTGGAGTCCGCTTGTGTACATTTCCTTTGAAATTTTGCTAAGCTTTGCCATGACATTTTGGATTGTCACGTATGTCAGATGTGTAAGCAATGCTGAACCGGAGAAAATTTTACAGTTTTGGTGGAATTGATGAGTTTCTTCATTTATTCTTGAAAATGTTACAAAAAAATGCGTTTACTGTCGACTATTATGTAAAGCGTAAAATATATTAAATGAAAAAGCTCAATGAAATGCACGTCTGTCAAAAGCGGAGGTTTTTTTTTTTTTTTTTTTTTGTTTTTTTTAAATTATTATTATTATTATTTTAGTTCTTGTGTATCTAATGTGATTTGACATGAACGTAATTAATTTTATTTATTACTTTGGAATTGTGATTTGACAATAACTCTTTTCAGTAGCATAATAATACAAAAAAAATGTATTTTATTGAATTGTATTGCGTAAATTATCTGTATATTTATTAATTTAAATAGATTTGTTTGACCTAACTATTCTGAAATCCACAATGATTTCAGAATGGGAATTAATATGAACAGTAGTATCCTGTTGCTAGAGCTTTGCAAAACAATGGCATTTGCAAGTTTTACACCCCTTAATTTAATATAACTTGCTTACCCACTGTATACTCACGTACTTAACTTTTGACACTTTTTAATCAAGTTGAGAAAGACAGCTGCTACTTGAATTTTTAAAGGGACACGTGAAATCTATTTATTTTTAGTTTTAAGCAGACATGTTTCAGAATTCAACGGTATTGATATAGTGGATTTATTGGTATAGCCCCTACGTACCAAGCAGGTATCATAAAAATTATCGCGCTACTTAACAGCTACCTGTTTGTCTGTCTTCGTGTAAACCAGCCCTTAGACAAAGTGCCTAATTCTAAAACTATTTAGATATTATTGTGAAGAATTGTAGGTACCAACATAAATTTGAAGAATTAAGATTGCATCAAGAAGGCTAAGAAGGCGTTGGTTGTAGGTGCATGAATTTGCTTATTAATTCCTAAGTTCTTTAAATTTTGTGGTTATTTAGATACGAGCCAGACTGGTTGCCCTTGATATAACAAGACGTAATATCTGGGTAATAAAACATACATAATGTGATCCAGTCTCGTTTTTATTTGAAATCTCGCTGGGATTTTTAATTTTAAGTTAAAAGACAATCTTGAAATAGTTAATTAGTCTTCTATACATTTTTCATCAATTAATCAACTATAAACTATTACGTAATTATGTAAATACCAATATCTACTTAGTTGAATTATGATTTTGCATAATATTCAGAATATGATTGTATTTAGTTATAACTTTGTATTTTGTAACATTTTGTGACGAATTTGACCTTTACGTCGATTCTCTTGAGTTACCTACGTATCTACACCAACTAAACTTTATTTTATATACATAAAGTAACAAAATAGATAACATAAAATTTGAGTGCTGCCAAATTAGTCGGATGTAAGTTTTCAATACAATACTTAGTCGTGATTTCAAAACATGCTGACTATAAACACGTACGAGCGACATGTCAATAAAATTTACAGGAGTAAACTTGACATAATCTTTCTTGCGTGCACGATTAGTAAAAGAGAGCGACAGTTTATATTTAGTTTAGTGGTGTACAATAGAATCAGCGCAAGGCTAGAGTTAAGACTAGAGGCAAGCCACACGTATTCTTAAACAACATATTATCTCTGTATTTTTCACCCTAGTCTGAGGTCCTTATATAATAACTAAGATAGCTGATTTAGACAAAAAAATATGTATATTTGACTACTGTACATTACATATTTTTTGATAGCCCTGCTTACCAAACTATGTTAAAAACAACTTGTGTCTTGGTAATTAGTTCTTTCCTATTTTTATAATTTTAAGATGTACAATGCCTTCGATTCTGTAGTACACTAACTAAACTAAATTTAAACTATCGCTCTATTTTACTGATAGTGTACGCAAGAAAGAGATGGCAAGGATTTTATTGCTGTGTACTGCTTTCAAATCGGTTTACGTGCCGCTTTTCGTGTTTATAGTCACCATGTTTTGAAATCACGACTAAGTTTGTATCGAAAACTTACATCCGACTGATTTGACAGCTCTTAAATTGCAGCTATCTCTTTCTTGCTTGCACTATCAGTAAAAGAGAGCGACAGTTTAAATTTGCAAAGACACAGTGTATCTCTTTTCTTCAAGTCTTGCAACGTATTAGCAGATCAGTTGATCTAGCTAAAGATCGTCGCAACCGATATATAGATAGGTCAACTGATCCAGATCACTACCAGATGGAAACGTTTCCAAAATGCTGACTGCACTACTACGCCGAATGGCAATGCTAATCCGTTAACCTCGACGAGCCAGCGAAATGATAACGCGTCGCTTCGACCATTCGCCCTGGAAGAATTTTGTATATACATACTTTTAAATACGAACTTTTAATTTGGGTTCCCAAAATCTATGCTCCTAAAGTAATAATCAGAAGATCAAATCTTCAATCTATGCTTCAAACAGGATCTGAAAATGTCTATAGCTAGACCAATAAAAATATACGATCGTTCCACGTTTATTGAAAAACCTCGATGACTCCATTTAAATATTTATCTATGAGTAATAAATTTCATAGAAGTGACCTCAGTCCATGGTCGTGTGAAGGTTACCTTAGGTTTTAGTGAGAAAAAAGATTATTTGAAATGTTTATTGCTTTATTCTTTACTAGCTTCTGCCTACGGCTTCACCCCCGTGGTACCTTTGTGTTTTCTGATGTATAAGCTATATACATCAAAAGAAAGTTTCATCATTATCCGTTCAGTAGTCTTTGCATGAAAGAGTAACAAACATCCATCCAAACATCGGTGACGACCGATGTGGTGCGGTGGGCGAAGGTACGCCTGCAACACACAAGAGGTTGCGGGTTCGATTCCCGCCCTGGGACAAATGTTTGTACGATCTGCAAATATTTGTTCCGGGTGTTCTGGGTATTTTCTATGTATAATAAAAAAAATATCTATCTATGTAATGTATTGTATTAAGTATATCAGTCATCTAGTACCCATAACACAAGCTCTGCTTAGCTTGGGGCTATAGATGATGCTTGTGGATTGTCCAGCATTATTTATTTTATTTTATTTATTTTAGCCATCCTCACAAACTTTCGCATTTATAATAGTTGTAGGATATACCCACAGAGAATATAGCAAAAAACTTTCAAAGGTGAGCTTAACCCTAACAAGAGTTTTGTTTTTTATTTGCCCCTAGCTTGAGGCGAACAAGTAATAGCAGGGTCGATTCCCATATAAGTATAGAGATTTTGTAATGTGATTCTCCTGTTGATCGATCGGCAAGTTTTTAGGGCATCCAACGGAGACTAGTGTAGAAATAACTTTTCACGATACGTATGTAGGAAGAAGATTTGCTGTTATAAGTATCTAACGATAGACTCAAACCAGCCTGCAAAGTCAACGGACAGCCTACCACCACCCAGACAAGATACCTCATCAGCAACTACAAGAGTGGCAATAAACAGATAATGAATTTATACGTTTTTTCAGATTATATTGTGAAAAAGATGATTTGTATTATTTGCTGTTTTATTTGATTCTTTCCAATTGTTGTTGGAAAATATATGTACGATTGGGTCCTTGGCATATTATTTTTGGTGTACGTAGGTATTTAAAAAGTTTGTCAAAGTTCATTTAACTTGTACTTACTTAATTATGTTATTCTAAATGCTACATACCTTGATACTTTGCCTACCTTAACTGTATTTTATCGTACCTACTAGTTTTTTGTTTACACAAAACTTCGGCCTGCCTACCTATCTATTGCTATACCCTTAGACAGGGTTCACGTGAGATACCTACCCATAAACACCTTCTATGTACCTACCATGTGAAAGCAATAAATGTATTGAGTATTGAAAACAATTAAGTAGTACATTCTTGGCATATATTTTTGAAAAATTATTGCTTTATTTAGTTTGTAGGTATGTTTATTTAAGTTCATATACTTGGAGACCTTACAAAATTTTACAAATAAAAATTGTAGATAACGTACCTATCTTTAAAATATATAATCATCCTTTTCTAGTACGTTAAGTACTGGTAAAGGATGATTTTAGTCAAACCAATAAGTCGCTCGTCATACATAGCCCAGGTAAAAATCCTTTTGAGACTTGAATCTAAAAATATCTTGAGCTAAGCAGTTGACGTCATTAGACAGGTAGCTACCCTTGACATGGAGCAACCTTGCCGATTGGCTTGAGACCTTAATCATTATTAACCTGAGCTTTAAACTTACCTGGGCTTAGATGACGGATACTACATTTCACCGGTTGACTTAATGTAGGTAAATCATAGCGAAATAGCCGCTATTCTAAAACAAAACTAAAAAAAACGCAAAACAATAAAAAAATTCTCAAAAAATTCTATAAAAGTCTTTCCTTTTTCACTCGGCAACCTCGAGTTTAACTCGCACTTGTAATAATAATATTTTCTACCCTCATTTAATATTAGATCTATGACTCTGTTGAATGTAATTAAACACAATACTCATATTGTAGGTAGGTTCCTACTTAAATATGTACCACAGACCAGGTCGAACGTATAGTTTTCTTATTTTCTAAATTCCTATTAGGGCACTTCACTTCAGATCACGTTTTTCAAACTTTATTGTAGAAATAAAATATCAAAAATTATTGTCGAAATTTAAAAATTTCATGAGATTTAATTCGGTAAAAATATTTCTAGTCGCTCTCATCGCTAGATGCCGGGAGCGAACAACTTCTGAGCTTTACAATAAATTATCTTCTCTAAGAAATACAGTTGAAATGGCATAGCATAGGAATCAGTTTATTTGCGTTTCACTACGATTGACGCGGGCAAAGATGATTCGACCTTTACATAATTGCCGTAAGGAGTACTTATAGTCTGTGGTCCGCCTGAATAAGGCTCGTAAACAACATTGATATTTTTTGAGTCCGCCACGTTTGTAGCCGCCACAGGTAAACCGTTTCGGCTCCAAGCAGCTGAAACGAAACAAATAGCATAAAGTGACATCTATTGATGTTTTGTAGTAAATAAAATTACAGAAGATACAGAGACATCTATAAATAGTGCTGGAAAACTTGGCATGATTAAAAATTACTTGCAAGCGACATCTATTAAAAAATATTATTCCGGTTTTAGTTAAGCTACTCCCCGATAGGTGGCAGTCCATGCTTGAAGACATACAATCTGATCCGTATCGGTTTTAAATAGTTACATACGAACAAACAAACACAAACGAATAAAAATGACTTCTTACAATAGGGGGCATGTTCTTCATGTCCCGGCTGGCCATTATGTATGTGCAGATGGATCTCCTTCGATGGATGGGGAGCTTCCCAGCCGTGAGAAGGTGGTTCCCAACCGTGGGAATGTTGGCCTTTCTGCCCAAAGATCGCACCAATCTGGAAGATACATAAAATACAGGAATTATAATTAATGAATCAAAAATACTTTATACATACTTTCACCATAAGATCCTACTGCTATTATAACCACCCGCGTGGGTACTATGCGGGCGAAGCCGTGGGCAGAGGCTAGTCAGTTGACCACCTCTGTGGCGCAGTGGGCGAAGGTCCGCCTGAGACGCAGAAGGTTGCGGGTTCGATTCCTGTCACGGGACAAATGTTTGTAAGATCTGCAAATATTTGTCTCGGGTCTGGGTGTTTTCCTATGTATATTATGTATGTATTTACAAAAAAAAAAGTATTTAAGTAGTATATCAGTCATGTAGTTCCCATAATACAAGCTCTGCTTAGTTTGGGGCTAGATGATGCTGTGTGAAAAATGTCCAGCATTTATTTATTATTTATATAGGTCCCGTAACTCAAGCTCTGCTTACTTTGGGGCTAGATGATTTTGTTTTACGTATGTTTTTTTCTATCTCATCACTTTCGTTGAGTAACTGTTCAATCAACAAATTCTCAAATAATGACGTATTTTTTCGGAGAAAGTGACTTTCTTCGTGCAAGTGAGATGACATAATATTTGCGGCGTGTGTGAGCGGGACAGGTGGATGACCGTAACCCAGTTTCGATAGCCTAAGGGTTTTTTGTTTTGTACTACAAATTCTATGAGCCGTGTTTGTACAGTCAGCGCCAAAAGTAGATTGACAAAAACAAAATAAACATACACACAACTGTAATAACCATCCTCAGATTCCTGATGGACATACTCAGATTCAAGATTTTATAATATTTTAAAATCTTGAATCTCCTTGCAAGAACCGAGTTAGGATTCCACGTGATAAGTCCATCATGTGGAATGCTAACTCTATGAATTTTATTAGATCAATAAGTGATGGATGGCACATGCGAGTTTTTGGTTCTAGGGCATGTCTGTTACCTTACGATGTTTTCCTCCACCGTTTTGAGCACGTGTTAATGCGTACTTCCAAATCGCAAGTCGAGGTACTGCCGCCCACTAGACCAACACGGCTCTTAGCCTATTGGCCAAATATTAATTCATTATTATTATTATTAATTCATTTATTACCAGTTTTGATTATTATAACTCATTTTATTCCAAAAATTATTGTAGTGCACGACGCGACGCGGAGGGAGAAAGTCGCGATCACTCACTCTGATTAAGACCCTCGGAATGAGTCGAAACTTAGTCGGCGCCTTCACCGATAGTGCAGTACGTGAAAATTCCCGTTTTTACAATATGAATATTATAACTTAACTAAGTATTTCTGTAACCATGGACTTTAAAATATACATCAAAAAGCTGTCTCAGCGATTTACATTTTTTTTTGATCATTTCTCAAGTTTTCGTCATTATTTTACATAATAATAATAAACATCCAACGGACATTAACAAAGTTCTGACCCCTCACTAGGATTCCCTGTGTCGTCCCAGACCCAGACCCAGAACAAATATTTACGAAATATGAAATAACATACATAATAGATTTATATATGTTCAAAACCACTTGTGCGATCTAGACACTTCGATGGCCATCTGTGTGCTGTAAGTGGTAACTTTGTATACCAGTAGTTCATTGCTCTTCGCTCTGCGTTGCTTTGTTATAACGTAGCTCAACCATGTGGCGAGAGATGTCGCTATAAGCACTTTCTTTGTTGAACCCGAAGAAAAAATTGGCAACTTTATCTCAAACTAGCTTCTGCCCACGTTTTCGCCCGCGTGATACCCGGATAAAAAGTAGCCTGTGTTATTCCGATATATAAGCTATACAACTGTAAAGTTTCATCAATATCCTTTGAGTAGTTTTTGCGTGAAAGAGTAACAAACATTAATCCTCACAAACTTTCACGTTTATAATATTAGTAAGATTGTTAGTTTACTTTTGTAGCTGACTGTACGTAGCATCAAATTTTTGACACCCAACAGAAACATACTCCATACTAGGATTCCCTGTGTCGTTGGTATCAGGAACTACGAGTATTTTAGACTAAAGAATGTTTGATAATGATTTTTAGTTGTTCTTTGATTTTGTCATTTTAACTCTGTTTTAATTTTATGTGTTATATTTTTTAAGTAAGTTCAAATACTATTGCTAATGTGAATGATTAGATGAAATGTATTGAAATAAAGTACCGTGGTACCACACACCCTGACTAGAACCAAATATCTGCAGAACATGCAATAATTTGTCCCCTAGTGGGAATCAAATCCGCACCTCTAACGGCGCAGCTGACTACTCGCCACACCATCGAAGTCGTCGATCGTCTTAGCAAAGTGGGCGATAACGTCCCCTTATGGGCGCTGGAGGCCTTCCGGGAAGCGGTAGAAGGCTCTAGAAGAGATTGGGGGCGCTAAGGCGGCTAGAGGGGAAAGCATAGGTTGTTATGTTTAAAAACTTTGGGGGGCGCTAGGATTTTCTTTTATTCTCAAAGTGGGCGGTGGTAAAAATAAGTTTGAGAACCTGTGTCTTAGAGTAATCTAAGTAGATCTCTCACCTTCACAGCCCCAGCAATTAGCAGGAGTTTCAAAATAAACAGTGAAATGGCCAATGTCTTGACTCCCACTAAAGCAGCTACCACCGCCCACGTGGAAGCGGCTCCAAGCTGGAAGACCAGAGGTATCAGAGCTGAAATCATCTTCTTGAACGGACGCCCGAACGTTCTCCCTGAAAGAAGGAATAAAGGAACTTTAGAGAGGTGGTTCAAAAGAAAATCAGACACCGATTCTGATGATTGACCGAATGATCCCGAGGTGGTCCCATAAAAGTTTCATTCCTGAGGGATTGCTGTATTTCCAGTAAAACATAAGAAACATCATCATCTTATGGAATCACGAGTAGCCGAAACATTTTTTTGTGGGTACCATTATTTTGTTTTTTATTCGGAAGAGTAAGCAAAATATCGTGGGCACGTGACGATCTGATGATGACTCATATCTAAGGGTAATATAAGGGGTGATAAAATTGCATATTGGACTTTTTATTAATTTCCCGTTAATAAAAAGTTAATATAAATTATTATAGTATCTGTAACAATGAATGAATGAATAAACGAAAATGCTTTATTACCTTATGAAATAAAAAAATAAGCAATCACATATTAAACTCAAAGGTACAATGGTAATAATCTATTTGGTTAACCCGTATTAATTACTTAATTTTAAAAAATCCTATCCTACTAATCCTACTATCCTACTTCCTACTAATACTATAAAGGCGAAAGTTTGTGAAGATGTTTGTTACTCTTTTACGCAAAAACTACTGAAAGGATTTTGATGAAACTTTACAGTAATATAGATTATACATCAGAATAACACATAGGCTACTTTTTATCCGGGTACCACGCGGGCGAAGCCGTGGATATAAGCTATATATTATAAACGTGTAAGTTTGTGAGGATGTTTGTTCCTCTTTCACAAAAAACTACTTAACGGATTTTGATGAAACTTAACAGTAATACAGCTTATACATCAGAATAACATATAGGCTACTTTTTATCTGGGTACAACGCGGGCAAAGTCGTGGGCAGAAGCTAGTGATATATATATGGGATAATTACTGTGATTTTTATTAACATGAATTGCATCATAGCGTCATCACTTTCCAACTCTACTCGTACTTTTTACATATAGGTACCACGCGGGCGAAGCCGTGGGCAGAAGCTAGTAAATCATAAAATAAACATACATACGCATTTGGTTGATATCGAGGTATGTGAAAGTACATTGAAGTCTAGGTAACCGGTTCACGTTGGTACACTAAGGTAGGTACGATTTAGTGAGCTTACGACATTTTGGAATGATATTGGTAAGTACTAAGTATCTAAGCTGTTGTTATTAGAATCATACTAGCTTCTGCACACGGCTTCGCCCGCGTGATATGCTGATAAAGGTATCCTATGTGTTATCGGATGTATAAGCTATAAACTGTAAAGTTTCATCAAAATCCGTTGAGTAGTTTTTCCGTGAAACAGTAACAAACATCCATCCTCACAAACTTTCGCATTTATAATTGTACTAGCTTCTACCCACGGCTTCGCCCGCGTGATACCTGGATAAAAAGTATCCTTTGTGTTATTCTGATGTATAAGCTATATAACTGTAAAGTTTCATCAAAATCCGTTGAGTAGTTTTTGCGTGAAAGAGTAAAAAACATCCATCCTCATAAACTTTCGCGTTTATAATTTTATTATTGTAGTAGGACTTAGCAAAACTAATAAACAGTTTATCCCCACACACTATCTATCTATACTATAATAAAAATGTAACAGGTCAGATTCTTTACATTGAAGATATTTTGTAAACATTTTTTGGAGGGCACTCTATAATCGTTATTGAAGCCAATAAGTTATTTTTTCATTTTTGTCTGTCTGTCTGTCAGAATCAGGACCGCGCATAGCGCCAAAACTACTGAACGAATTCAAATGAAACTTGGCATAATTTGAGTTCATACTACGGAGTAGGACATAGGATACTTTTTATCCCGAAATTCAGCACGGTTCCCTTGGGAGAGGAGATCAAATTCAAAATTCGTACTTAGTTGTAATTCATTAACGCGTAGTCCGATTTCATTAGAAAAGAGGTACTTTAAAGATGATGGCAATTGCGAACGAAGTCGCAGGTACAGCTAGTGCAAAATAAAACTATAGAAAGGTTGTCTGGTAGAGACCAGATCAATTAGCGATAAGACCACCCATTGTACAACATTGACAAAGTTACTACAATACATATTAGTTTGTTTGTTTGAGTGTAAGTAAATAAATGTCCTCCTTTTTATTCAAGCTGAAATATTATTTGGTGTGCAATGAAGTATTTTCTACCTCTCTATCTATAAATACAAGCTGTGTTTTAATAAAATACATTTATTTAAACGAATAAAAATGGATTTTTTTTTAAAGTATTCAATGTGATCGCAGATTCTTTGTTGGTTTTGGAGTATTTCGGTTTCTTTAAGATGTTTTTTTTAAACATGTAACTATGCGAGTGAAAGTGACAATTTATGAGTCAGTATACTATGTTATGACGAACACTCATAGGGCCTACGGCACAACTCGTTTTACTACACATGTGTAACTCAGGAGTGATTGGTAAGAAAGATGTAAATCCATCAAAAATATAGATTGAATCAGTAAATCATAAGTTTTATAAATACATCCTTAAATAATTGCCGCTACGGTTCATTCAGGATTGAATGAAACATGAAGATGAAGATTGCGTGGAAAGACTGATGCAGGATTAGATAAATAAAAAAGAGATTAGAATGTTTGGAAAAGTTTACGCATGCGTAATGCGTACCTATGAGTGTTGATAGTATAGAGCATGATAGATTGAAGTTATAGTGATGTGAGGATCAAATTTTGTGTTTTAAATTACTGAGTTATTTGGAATTTAAAGATTTAAATCTCTATTCCTCCCAAATATTTTTAAAGAGGTGATGTTATAGTTTAGCTAAAACCCCTCTGGCGGCTCATTCCACAGCCACTTTAAAGCACCAACTCATTGTGCAGTTGAAAAATGTATTGTTTTCAAACCCACGACGTTTGGATCGAAAGTCTGAGCCACTATAGCACTTGCTCAAATGATGTTCTTATGTTAATTATCTTCGTAGAAGTTTTTATAGGCCCGCGCGCGCGTTTATGTCTTTTGTATGAAAAATTGGGAAAGACTTTTACTCGCATTACAGAAGCCGGTAAATGCGTTTGTTGTATGTGATTAATTGTTTGTTACCATATTTATGAAACTGCTTATCCGATTAAAATACAGTTTTTTGTAATCGATTTATATGACTTCAAAGATTATAAGATAGGTTCCGCGTCTCAGGCCTTTGCTCACTGCACCACAGAGGTCGTCGATGTTTTTGTATCTTACCAAACATTTGTAGTTATTTAAATTAAAATATACGGGTTTTAACAGACTGTGAAACTCACAAACATACTCTTAAGAATGGCCTTTATTTTTCTAATTCAATTGTAGGTCAACAGAGAGTAAATATTTATTGCAGAGACGTCAAGGTAACTGATTAACCGCTAGCAAAAACATATAAGCAATATAGGGTGTCCCAGAACATGATACCTACTAATAAATATATTTATTCATAAAACTATGAATAAGTATATTATATGCAATAAATACAGATGAAACAGCTAGCTATCGAAAAACCGTTGCAAACGATCTATGGATAGATCAACTGATACTCAACAACCAACTGAACCAGACAGAAACGTTCCCAAAATCCTAGCTAATAAATAGATTTTATTTGACCCAACCCCATTCTGAAATCGTTTTGCTTGTCTGTTTCAATAGTTCCGAATAACTGGACAGATTTATTATGTAGCTTTATTTTAATTAATTTGTCAAAACCTAGTATCTTACTGTGAAGTTCCTACGGTGAATAAATAAATATGAGTTTATTAGCGAAAATTTAAAAAAAAATCAATAATGGGCCTTTATTTCGCCACAATCTCACTTGATCAATCTCAAATGATGATATGGCCGACGATGGAGTAAAAAGGTTTAAAAGATACCTATTCACTCTTACCTTAAAGAGACCCACATTGTTTTTTTTTTTCAGGAAAGACAGACGATGGTAAAGTTTTCCATTCCTTCGCCGTTCTTATTATACACTCAGCGGCACGGAAACTTGGCCAATAACGAATTTCGCCATAACTTGAATTCGTATGATTTTATGGAATAACTTAAGGGCAATTGTGGTAAACACGAGTTTTAACTTTTGATACTATCATGGTTTTGAACATAATTATTACTAAAAAACGGGATCCTGGATCACGGGATTCCTCCCGTGATAATGGTACATGCAACTGTGCTGAAATATCGGGAAACATTCAAACTCACAAATCATGGTAAATATCCCGTTTTTTAGTAATAATTAATACGAGTTTTATATTTTAAAAGTGTTTGAATGAGTTTAAACAATTACAGCACCATATCAGTATTTATCAAAAACACAAAATATTTTAAAAAAATTACACACTGTTGAATAAAAAAGAAAAAAAAGAACAAAACAGCATTTTTTTGAATTCTTTTACGTTTTTAGTACAGAGGGTTTCTTCCTCTAGCCCTGATGGCTACCTACATCCGGTCAGGTATGCTCTGGATTATGTTTTTGATGTCTAATATGGAACCGGAACGTTAAGTCCGAATGAGTGGTATACTGATAAGATACGGATGGTTGAATCTGTGCGTATGCTCGTCCTTAGGTGAAACGGAGATGGTAGGATCAGATCATGTGGCTCTTGCGCATATTCCCTAAATGTAATCTGTAGAATATGGGAAGAAAAGTAACTTTACGAGCGTGATCCAGAACTTAGTCTCCACCATATGTATTACTAGCCGATGCCCGCGGTTTTACCTGAGTAGGATAGGTATTTTATCATTTGGATTGAAAAATATTTATGTGAAGATTCAAGACTGTAAGTTCAAGGAATACGATTTTTCATACAAAGGTTTTCAGCCCTTTTCATCCCCTAGGGATAGAATTTTTCAAATTCCTTTCTTAGTGCACCCCTACGCCATAAGAGGAATATACCCTCCAAGTCTCATGCTCCTAGGACTTATGGTTTAGGCTGTGTGTTGATCCGCCAATCAGTAAAGGAACAGTTATATATCCATCCATTCATCCATCCATAGATTCATGCCTGTTTCCCGTAGGGGTAGGCAGAGATCAAGGATTTCCACTTGTTTAAAATATATTGATAATATCTGTGGCACATATATTATAATCCGTGGCCATATGTTACTCATCTACTTGTCTGAAAGCGTCTGAATTAACGTAGTTTTTAAGCAGACGTTTCTTTTGATTTTGGCTTTGACTTTGACCCAAAATCAATGACGAATGATCTTAGGCCACCTTCATCGACCTTCCGCAACCTTTAAGATGTCATCGGTCCATCGGTTGGGAGGCCTCCCTACACTGCGTTATCCGGTACATGGTCGTAGATCGAGAACCTTTCCTGCCCAGCGGTTGTCGGTTCTGCGAGTTATATGGCCTGGACATCGCCACTTCAACTAATTCTAATAATAATGTAGGTGACTTTAGCTCTTCGGATTTTCGATTTTTGAAACTCCGAGTATAGATCTTTCTAAAGACCGTATTGCGTGTTTATAAGTTTAATTTGTAATTAACTAATAATTAATTTGTATTGTACTTAGGTAATCAAATCTTGTCAATTTTATCATTTGAAAATGAAACTTTGTTTATAGGTTTATGTAGTTAATATATAACAATACTATAATTTGGTATCTTAGAGCTGATCTGATGATGGAGCCAGGAGGTGAATAGTGGAACTCTTCAGTGGTTACTAGTAAACCTCTTCAGTTTGGGCTCAAATGATACGTTTTGACGAGTCAAATAGATTAGGCTTGGTAACGAAGGTCTGATGATGGAGCCAGGAGATGTATAGTGGAATTCTTTTTTATAATTTAGTGCGTGATAACAGTCTCTTTTTATTTTATTTTTTAAACTACTTACACCATTTTATTTGGATGTTCGTTGTTGATAATCCTCGTAACAGAAGAACCGATTGAAATGAAACTTAGAACAAGCATAAATAGTTCATGATTTAAAATGCCTATATGAAACTTTTTTGCCAATTACCACGTAGACTTACATGGATAAAACCGTGGGCATAGGCTAGTCTTTAATAAGTAGGTAAGTAGCTCATCTTTTTTCAATCCAATCTGTTGACATCATAAAATATGTTTGATCGTTTTGTGATACTTTGGATCGATATAACGCTGGCCTTAATGCAGAGAAACCGTCGATGCATGTCCGTGATATAATGGTTTTAGAATTATGCCAAGTACGCTTAGCATGAGCACCCAAGACAACGTTTTGTGTACAAAAGAGAAGACAAAAACTATTTCTGTCGCCTATTCTGCCAAACAAAAGAGAGGGACAAAATATTGTCTTCTCGGCGGTAGACATCAGGTAGGGTAAGCCTGTTTATCTCGTAATAACAAAACATTAAAAGATATATGTAAATCAAGTTAATGATACTTCATTATTTTGAATTTTCCGCGCATTCACTTAATTTCGTTTCATGTATAAGCTGTGGCAGTAAGTAGATATATGGAAGGATGACGCACAGGATGGAGGGTTATGTAATCTGTGGTCAGACGATTGTAGTAAAAAGAAAATTAAATAATATCAATCAGTAAAGGAATTTCTGAAATAATAGCTTTAAATGTTGTTTTTTTTTTCAGTCAAGATTTATAATTCGTTGTATTAACGTACATAATCGCATAGATAAACATGTAAAGCATTGTTTAATAAAATATTATCTTTTCAGAGCAACTCAATTTGGTTTTTATTTCACGGTTTTAAGAAAACGGGACTTGTATATAAAACTACATTATATTCCTCTCATACGTCCATGGCTGCTCTAGTCGCCAGAACTCGGATACGCTTGACAGTCCATGGCGACTAGAGCAGCCAGTAAAAAATAGCGCGTTGTGTACCACGTTTTACGTCTCTATGGCAAATTGTAGGCATTCTCGGATCTTTCAATGTTCATAGACTATTTTCATGTTGAAATTCTCTATACCGGTATTAGAACAAAACCTGGCCTCGGTGAACAATGTCTTAGATAATTACAAAAACAATTGAAACATACATTCTCTTTCACTTTCTCTGGCATAGTTACGTGTTTAATACCGTAGGCATGTCTGATTGGTAAGATAGGTAACGTGTTATAAAAAAACTATTATGATCACGCGAACTGAATATTGAAGCGAGATGAATGTACCTTCAGGAAGACAATAAAAAAAACATTCTAGACAAAAGTGTTTATGCTTAAAACTCTTCAAATTAGAAGTTGGCGATACAAAAACATAAACATAATAAAATAATGGACGTGAGTTTTATGGTAATCTTGTTAATAAATTTGTTCAGAATATACCTAATATACCTACCCTATACGACCTCTGTGGCGTAGTGGACGAAAGCTCGCCTGAGACGCAGAGGGTTGCGGGTTCGATTCCCGCCGCGGGACAAATGTTTGTATGATCTAAAAATATTAGTCTCGGGTCTGGTTGTTTTCTATTTATAATATTATTATGTATGTATTTACAAAAAAAAAGTATTTAATTAATATATCAGTCATTTAGTTCCCATAATACAAGATCTGCTTAGTTTGGGACTAGATGATGCTGTGTGGAAAATGTTCAGCATTATTTATATACAAATACATAATTATGGAAAAAGTTTAGCTGGAATTTTATTTCATTTATAAAAAAAATTACAGGCCAATTACTCTTACGTACCTACTTATCCTAATATACGGCCAATAATGGATTTTCATTTTTTACTATAAAACATTCTAAACAGGCCATCGAATTTTCCGAAGGGCCTAACAAAATAAATTGACAAAGTGCAAAACTTACGCTAATTTTATTTAACTAATGTGTAAATGAACGTAAATATAGATATAAAATATGTACGTAAATATTAAACCAAACCATTAGATTAACCTACCTACCTAGCTACTACCTAAAATTTACGAGATTTCACTCGTTAAATTTTGTTTGCTGATTGTTGATAAGACCAAAGACTAATTTTACAGACGCGTTCTTTTTAGAAATTTAATTGTGTCGGTATGGTGTTGCTAGAATTAAATAGTAGGTAAGTTCAATTACTCACATCAGAATATTTAGATCCTTTCTTTATTATAAAAAAAATGATATTTATCGTATCATGACTCTTTGGTACGAATAAATAGAACTGGAAAGTGATGGCAATAAGATGCAATTTAAGTTAGTCTAAATCACAGTAATTATCCAACATATATATCACAATCCTAATACTATAAACGCGAAAGTTTGTGAGGATGTTTGTTACTCTTTCACGCAAAAACGACTGAACGTATGTTGATGAAACTTTACAGTAATATAGCTTATACACCAGAATAACACATAGGCTACTTTTTATCCGTTTACCACGCGGGCGAAGCCGTGGGCAGAGGCTAGTAGGTATATAAAATATTGTGATCTTAAATATATTCGTTCCTCTAATTATAGGACGTGACGTAGCGTTTACAAAGTAGGCAAACTACCTAATTAAAAATAATAGACCAAAAATTTACTTAAAATATTGCAGACTAGGTACCTAGATTTATCTTACATCTGCTTTACAAAAAGCTATAACTATGTAACTAATTAAATTATCTATATCTACTGATAATAAAGCTGAAGAGTTCGTTTGATTGAACGTACTAATCTCAGGAACGGAACTAGCAGTCGGATTTGAAAAAATATTTTTGCGTTTGATAGCCCAATTCATGAGGAAGGTTATGGACTATTTGACATCACACTACAGCCCTAAAGAGCCGAGAAAAAGAAGTAATAGCGCGGTCGGAGCGATGCGACGCGGTGGGTTGAGGACCGGCGGCTATGGCACAGCTACTTACAATAATTTGAGATCACAATTCAAGTGAAAACCTTCTATTATTAGCAAGGTAAAAAAACAGATACCTATTAAATATATGGCGATATGTCACATGTTTGCAAACTATACTAGCGCTTAGTGCTGTAGCAAACCGTACGTATTCGTTACCAATTAA
This sequence comes from Perizoma flavofasciatum, assembly GCA_958496245.1. NCBI lineage: Eukaryota > Metazoa > Arthropoda > Insecta > Lepidoptera > Geometridae > Perizoma > Perizoma flavofasciatum. The sequence goes on along the minus strand of OY292445.1, from coordinate 5,408,277 downwards.
CGGGTACATCACCTGACTTGCAGTATCGAAACGTTACTCAAAAAATCATTTCTTATATCATAGATGTCAGTTTTATACAAAGTAAGAACAAAGTCATACTGTATGCGACGCGAATCGATGTAATGCTTCTTGCTACACTAGTGATTGATTGTATCAAAAGTAACGAGTACCCAAAGTAACGGTACGATAGTAACGAGTGCTGATTGTTTTAGTAACGAATACATACGGGTACACAATTTGTCGTTACTTTTACAACCCTACTAGGGTTGGCAATGCTTGGCACCTATTACTATAATCTTGAATTCTTGATATACAGCGGTTTAATTTTCCGTATGATATAAGTTGACCATTGAAACAATTAAAAAGGAAGTTAACAACTTTCGTAAGAATTAATACGTTCCATCTACACACACGTTCAACGATGAGTTTTTTAAAATGTTATTTGTAGGCAAACACGCATACATGGCCTTCCTAGTTCTTTACAAAAAACGTTACTAAGCGTTGGTAACGGCATTTTGTAACGGGAAACAAGCGTTTCCTTGGTAACTGGTAGTACCTCTTTAGAAATAGACTTTTGAATGTAAAAGAAGACAAAATGCTGCCTAGGGTTTTATTGCTGAAAAGATAAGTAGGTAAGGTACGATAGTTTCTTTCCGGAAGACCTACTAGACGAAGGTAATACATTTTATTGACATGACTGAAATCTGTCAATTGTCAGTGTCTATTTATTTTCGTTTCAGTTTACCCACGAAAGGAGAATAATAATGTATTTTAAACTCCCCTTAGTGGCGCGGCGGACAAATTATGGCGGAGTTATGGTAGGTACCATGGCACTCGTATTTTCTGATACCAACGTTACAGGAAATCCTACGTGTGGGTCAGAATATGTGACTAGTGGGACAACTAAATTGGCAAACAAGCATACATACTTGTTGGTAAGCGGTTACCGTAATCTATGAACGCTATATGGTATTATTACCTTCAGAAACCTCCTTTGGACTCTTCAAATCCATATTATCAGAAATAATATCACTTTGGTTCACATTTAAATAACTTTCACTAAAACTACCTACATTTTTGGTTTGAACTTGAACTATCGTACTGTCCGTCGCCGCATATCCGGGGCGAAAATTAAAAAGTAAAAACAAACAAACGAAAGTCAATCGCGTGTGCTTATTTTGTAAAAACATTAGCAAAATATGAAAGCACGGTATGAACCACTTTATTATTTCTCTCAGATCCATCATTATTTTTTAATATTAACGTTAAATTATTATTTTTATAATAATACACGGAGAATTTAAAAGTTGTGAATCGAACGTCATCGCGCAACGATTCCAATTTCAAAACTGGCCGGTGCGACGCGACGCGCCATTTCTTCTTTCACTTGAGGCTACACAAGGTAAATAAATAAGTATTCGCCCAAGGATTTCCATGATTTCAAAACTTTCTTTACATTGTTATGCATGTCCTCTCCTGACTCATGTTTCAGCTAAGCTGATGCGCAGCGTTTAGTGAAAAGTCGAAAGTTAGTTTCCTTTAACAATATATTTTTGTGTGTAATGTCGTTTGTATGCTTGTAAATGATTGCCTGTCGAAATTCTTTCATGTGCTAATTTTGACGTGTAAAATATTTGTGAGTGCATTCAGTTGAGTTGGAAGTCTACTCTTACTTGCCATTGTACACGTTGTTTGTTTTTTTGTTTCAGAATTTACATAATGACTCTCTCTGATATTCCAAAACATGTTTTGCAAAATTATTTATTTTACCGCGCAACTCCTTTATTCAGCGACCTTTGGAAGACCTAAAATAATATTACTTTAATAGTCATAGTATTTATTAATAACAAGGTCATGAAATGGGTTGTGTACACAAGTACAAAATAAGTATGATGCTTGGTACAAAAGTACTTATGCATAAAATTATTAGGTACCTACATATAATTTTATTACATTAACTTTAAAATAAATCTACAAATGTGTAGATCGTCTAAAAAGTTAGTAAGAAAACACTAATAAATAGGATATCTTAGGTAACATGTCGAGATGCATCAGGTATCTTACGATATATCCCCGAATACCGGATACCGTTACAACTGCATATATAACCTTAAACGACAGAATGACCAACATACGAGTAGGGTACGTCTTTCTGCGAAGTTGCTAATGTGGTGTAGCAACTAATATACAGGGTTAAGGATCCGTCGTACAGCGATCACAATTTAAATTCGAAGCGCATCCTAAAATATAGCTATCTCTTTTTTACTGATGCAGGCCCACCCGTGCTTGCGCGATAGCAATATTAGCCGTTCAGAATTTGTTATAAATTTGGTGATGTTCCGTAATACAATAAATGATGACTGAAAACTTGTTGTATTTTCCACATCGTGTTCTTATTCTGTAAATAGACAATATAAGGTATCTAATCAAACTATACGTAAGATATTGTTGTTTTGAATATGAAACGAATAAGATTAAAACATGTATGAATAGTCGTAAAAATATCCAAAATGCGATTCGTTTACATTTTATTTTAGGTAAGTATTATGAAAAAATATTTATCAAGTTACCTAGATAAATACTATTCGAATACAAATAATAACATAATATGGTGGAAATAAACTCTAATTACAAATAATTTTGGTATTACGTTTGTATAGGCAATCCTCCGCAGGCCTTAATGGTGATTTGCCGTATTCCGTCAAGAGGTGACACTTGAGCTCATTATAGTAACCAATTTAACCATCTATCTATTTCATCATGCAAAAGTGTATAACCAATAATATTCGATAAACAATTTAATAAGTATTTAAAAAAAAAATATGCTAGTTCCATAATTTTATTATTTTTTTGATCAAGTCAACACTGCATCGCTTATATACACTATTTTGATTAAGTACCTACAGTCTCATTGTTTGAATACGATTCGAAAACAAGATCATTTTTCATTAGAAATATAAAGTGTTTTTAATAAACCTGTGCTATTTAACTGTAAACAAATGTATGTGGTTCAATGTGCGTACCATTGGAGTAAGTACCAAGGTACTCGTAGTACTGATACTAACGATACAGGAAATCCTAGTGTGGGGTTACGATGCATGTACCTGTTAGTTGTTAAAAAAAAACACTAATTTAATTATATTTAGGTTTATCGAGCGGGGTACACTTTTGCCTTCTGCAATATATGTAGGTATGGTTAAATGACTAAATAATGAACTAGAGAATTTCATAGAAATTTAAAAACCCTATCACGAAGTCACGAAGTCTCATTCCTAAGAAAAAAAATATTAGTACTAATAAATCTAAACAGAAGGCGTGATATGTATCGTTTTATCATTGAAAACATACAGTTTGTGTAACTTTGGGCCTGAAAAATGGATATTGCCACACGAAGAAATACGACTTCATGTAATATGAAAATAAGATTTAGGAGCCCACTGTCCTATCCTACTAATGTTATAAACGCAAAAGTTTGTGAGAATGGATGTTTGTTACTCTTTCACGCAAAAAACTACTGAACGAATTTTGATGAAACTTTACAGTTATACAGCTTCATTAGAATAACACATAGTCTACTTTTTATCCGGATACCACGCAAGCAAAGCCGAGGACAGAAGCTAGTTTCATTGTATTGTCTCATAGGAGATTTTAATAACTCATTTTGGTACATTATAAGTTCAATTTTACACTAGACTAGACAATTCGGTACACCGGATAGTTACAGAAAAAAAAACTCACCAATAAATAAAGTTATTTATTTCCAAACGTCCATATATTTTACACATATCGAAATAGTTTATAACTATCCTAGAAAACTAATATTACTAATAATATTGATATAAATAGTGAGTTTGACTGACGTCACATTTCTACCCGACTGAAAGAAAACAACAGTTATTGCTTTTGGAAGTTGCCTGTTTTCCCTCGTAAAACGAAAGGCTGAACCGATATTGTTAAGAAATGTGACGCCAGACGGAAAATGCTTCTTATTTCTATAAATTTACAGTTTTTAAGAACATGAACATCATATTTTTGATTATATAAAGATACGAAAATTTATAATTTAAAAAATTTCATTGTGAATAGAGATAAATATATTGTATTTCATAAATATATATTTTTTTTAAGGAGTTTAACATAATAATGCAAAAATTAAAAGTTAGAACCAAGATTCCGTACACTTTCATGTACAGTTGCAAATATCTAATAAAAAAACGTAAAAATATATTTTATAGTGTGTAGTATATTTTAGTAGTAGTATATAGTTATTATATTTTAATTTCAACAACCATAAATAGCTTAAGTACGCTGTCATCCCCCCTTTTTTCTAGCGTATAAGATCGACTGTATGTAAAGGAGCGAAAAGGGGGGTTTTTGGGGGTTAAAAGCGGTTCATAGGTGATAAGAAAAGTCATAAAAGTTAATATAAGTAGGTTCATTAGATCAAGGTAAAGGGGGAGGGGGTCATCTCTATATATTTTACACATAAAAGTGAAAAGGGCTTTAATAAAAAAAGAATTAAAAAAAATAGTGATCATCGTCTAACGAAGGTCAAACTAGATACGATTGCTAAGTTTATAAAAAATATGCAAATGTTAGCCAAGTGATATGGGGTGTACAATTAAAAAGCGTGTAGGATAGAAGTGAAAGTGCAACCCTTCTACATCTGCTGGGTGGAGTTTCCGTTCCATGTGTTGTTATCATCATCATTGGCAGAGTCCCCCGGTAGACGGTGGATGTTCGTACGTCGCCTTGGTAAAAGTCCGGCCCTAGAAATAAAAAAAAGTTTCATTCAAGCTACATAGGTCATATTAAATACAGCATAATTTTAATTTTATTTTATATAATATGAATTTTATAGGCAAAATCTTGCTACTTTGGGTTACATTATTGCAATTTTCTTGAGGATCTCTATTTTTTTTTTAAGTGCGGGGGTCGTGGGTCTACCGCAGAGGATTGTAAACAATCGTGTGCGATTTTATTCCAAAATTTATCGTGAATTTGATTATTCAAATTGAAAGAGTGTCACTCACCCCGATAAAGACTCTCGGAATGAGTCGAAACTTAGTCGGTACCTTCACCGATAGTGCGGTACGTGAAAATTCCCGTTTTTACAATATGAATAATCGTGTGCGAATATATGAATTGTAGAACATACCTAGGTACAGCTCCAATTGTGGGGTTCACCCCGGTGGGGGGTGCCGGGGCAGTGGGGGGTCGTGGGCCAACCGCGGGGGGCGGAAACAGCCGTGTGCGGATCCATGTGTATAGGACCACAGATGGTTGGTACAGATACGTTGTTAAGAGTTGTGAGATGAACGCTGTAACAAAAAGAGTTTTAGGTTAATTTTTACCGACTTCAAAATCATAAAAATGATGTACTACATGATTAAAGTACTCATTGTTATCTAAAAAAAAGTACTCGAGGGTATATATCTAACTATGATAGTTAAGTCACACTTTTGTGTTCTAAAATTTAATCGAATCGCCGATAGAAACAAAAGTTGGTTACATTCGTATCGTAATATTAATTGTTATTCAAATAAATACTTTTATCATCAAGGCTATTCATGTAGCAGTAAAATATTTTTTAAATCATTCGAATCGGACATTCAATTTCGAAGCTAACACGAGTATAAAAACGAAACCTACGCGGGAAAAACCGCGGGGCGCAGCTAGTAAATTATAATTGTATGAAACCGGTCACCGTAAACGCTGAAGTATCGCGTGGGTCCGTCAGCGTCGCGGTCGCGGGCGCGGCGCGGCAGCACGAGCAGCGCGGCTGAGGGAGCCAGCCCGAGGTCCCGCAGCGCCGCGCTCGCCTCGCTCAGCTCCCGCCGCGGGAACGCCGTCCACAGCGCGAACGACGACTCTGATAACTGTATACATACATTATTATACATTAATGTACGCCGCTGTTTCTCAAAGAGGGCGATAACGCTCCCTTGTGGAAGCTGGAGGCTTTCAGGGGGGCGGTGGAAGGCTCTAGAAAATATTTTTAAGTCTAGAGGGGAAAGCATAGATTGTTATGTTCGAACACTTTGGGGGCGCTAGGATTTTTTATAAAAGTGGGCGGTGGGTAAAATAAGTTTGAGAACCTGTGCTGTACACCATTGTACCTTTTCATAATTATATAAGCAAGTTATAATATGATTAAGTTTCATTTATTTGCCTGGACGCGGTAGTACAAAGTTATTTATTTTTTGACGACCTCTCTGGCGCAGTGGGCGAAGGCCCGCCTGAGCTGCAGTAGGTTGCGGGTTCGATTCCCGCTGCGGGACAAATATTTGTATGATGTGCAAACATTTGTCTCGAGTCTACTTTAAGACTGACTTAAATATCTAATTGTTGTAGGTATACCTATATACCTATATACCTATAGAATCACCTATTTAACCAATATAATTTAATACAAATGTGAAGCAAAAAAAAACATTTACAAAAAAAAAATGCATCCCTAATTTTAAGGTAGAACATAATTGAAACATTTAATATATTTAAGACCTACAACTGGAACCTACATTAAGTTGAAGCAAATAAATTAATCTTTATCTTTAAGATTGTGTGATCGGATCCGAACCCACAACCTCTCGCTTCGTCTCGGAAGTCTCAACCCCGGCTACGGGTGAATAACGTTCACCTGCAGGTTATCGGCTACGTAACGCTGGACTTGCCCCAGCGTACCAGCCGCGTCGAAGTGCGCCGTGTGGGACGAGCCGTCAGGCAGCTTGAACTGCACCCTCGCGCTCGTACCGGCATCGCCTGATGCTGAAACAACGTTTTTAAATACATAATCATAATAGGATTGCCTGTATCGTGGGTACCAGGAACCACGAGTACCTTAACTCTTCGAATATCTTAACCCTTCAATGTATCTTAACTCCCGAGAGTAGATCTCCAAAGCATCTTAACTCCCGAGTGTCTTCACCCTCTAAAGTATCTTAACTCCACGAGTGTATTTATCTTCCAAAGTATCTTAACTCTTCGAACAACTTAACACTTCAATTTATCTTAACTCCCGAAAGTAGAAGTTGTATCTTAACTCCCCGAGTGTTTTAATCTTCAAAAGTATTTTAACTCCTCGAATATCTTAACGCTTCAATGTATCGTAACTCTCCATGTAAAATGTTCCAAAGTATCTTAACTCCTCGAAAGTAGTAACTCTTCAAAGTATCTTAACTCCTCGAGCGTCCTTAACCCACAAAATATCTTAACTCCCTGAGTGTTTTATCTTCCCCAAAATGAAATTTTGCCTACATTAAACCCACTAAAGTACTCACTGGCGTGATGTGAAGTGGTCTGCTGTTGTGCGGGCGAGGGGGTAGGCAGAGGCGGCGGTGCCGGGGTATCCCTCGCTTTGCGCTCAGCTCTGTCTTGTGCTATCTGCTCTAGTATGCGTTGCCTGGCGAGGTTGTTCTCTAGTTTCGTACGTTTGCGTTCTTCCTAGAAATCAAATATAATTAATAAATTGTATGTTTATTTATTTTACGATTTCGTTTTCATTTACTTACTAGCTTTTCCCCACGGCTTCGCCCGCGTGATACCCGGATAAAAAGTAGCCTATGTATTATTCTGATGTATAAGCTATATAACTGTCAAGTTTCATCAAAATCCGTTCAGTAGTTTTTACGTGAATGAGTAAAAAACATCCATCTCTACAAACTTTCGCGTTTATTAGAAGTAGGATATCAAATTAATAATAAGAAATACACTAGAATTAAAATACTTATTAAAATGTAATGCAAGCCTATTATTTAGTTAATAGATCCTACTAACATAATAAATGCAAAGGTCTGTGTGTGTGAATGTTTGTTACCACGTATCTCCGTAACTACTAAACCGGTTTTGATGAAATTTTGAATGTAGACAGTTTAGGTTCTGGAATAACACATAGGCTAATCTTATTTTCGAAAAACAACCCCTAAGGGGGTTAAACAGGGTGGTAAAGTTTCTATGGAAAAAATATTCCTTGGTATTATTTACTCAAAACTCGATACAAATAAACTTTAGAATAAATAATGAAACAAGTATTTATTTTTATTTTATTTTTTCAAAACTACCCTTTGGGGGTGTGCAATTGAGTTCTAAACTTTGTATAAATTGTAATCCTTGGTTCGATTCATTCAAAAGTTGGTGGACATAGTTTGAAGCCTGGAGACGGTCATATGCTACTTTTATTAAAATACCACGCGGGCGAAGCCGCGGGCAACAACTAGTTGATTGAATAAAAACATCTCTTTTACTAAAATAGGTAATTATAATTAAAAAAAAAGGTAAACGTACTTAAAATTACTTCCTACCTACTTAAATGCGCGGCTGAGTCCTTGACCTTTTTTCTTACATGCAGACATACCTTCCCATCTATACTATATTATTAGTAGAAGGAAATCAAATTAATAATAATAATAAGAAATTCACTAGAATTAAAATAAAATATGTAATTATAATTTAAAAAAAGATAAAAATTACCTACTATTTAGATTACCTACTTATTATATTGTACTCAGGTTAGGTATGTTTGTTTAATTGTAAATAAATGCTCGTTTATTTATTTATTTAAAACATAATGTAGGTATCCCTCACTAGTTTGTCTAAAAAATGGCCCGTCAAAAGGTGGGCCTGTGCACTTGTTTGACACTTTGGTCACAGATATTATAAATAGGTAATTTGAGGGTAAAAAAAAAAACCATTCACCTGTATTTGTTTCATCTCTTGGTCGGCTTGCCATTTCTTCAGTTCAGCCACTCCCTGGCCCGTGTTCCGTCGCTCAAGTTCCTTCTGTCTCTCCAACTGTGGCCAAAAACATCAATGTCAAATTCAAAATCAATAGGATTTTATTCATTAAAATCACAAGGATCATATAGAAACGCCAACTTAAAAACTATATTAATTTAAAAATGTTTAAAGTGAATTTACGGGGATTCCTCGCGCGCGACCAAGCCTAGAAGAATCAGGCAACAAACTCTGCTTGGTTATTTTTGATGATTCTTCATTGAGCTGTTAGTGTGGTACCAATAAAACAATTACTTGAACCTAGTGACCTATTTTTTTTTTTTTTTTTTTTTTATGTTGGCCATTTTTCACACAACTTAATCTAGCGTCAAACTAAGCAGAGCTTGTATTATGGAAACTACATGACTAATATACTACTTTTTTTTGTAAATTCGTCCCAATATATTTTATCGTAGATGGGACTCGAACTCGCAACCTTGCGCTTCGTACGCGAAGATTTTTGAACAAAGAAATTACTAAAAAAAGATATATAGAAATAGGTGATTCTACATCCCCGGGCGATTCTAGGTCAGTGACCGGGTTTAGACTTTCATCATCATAAACAGCCTGTAGAAGTCCACTGTTGGACGTATGCCTCTACCAAAGAGTGCCACGATGAGCGACCTCGTGAGCCTAGAATTAAAACATCATAAAATACCTCTTTTTCTTTCTCAGCTATCTCTTTCCGTTTGGCCTCCATGAGTTCTTTGGCGCGTTCCACTTTTTGGTCAACGCTCGTATCGCTAGACATTACTTCTGGTGGTTTATTCTGAAAAAAAAAACAACAAATAACGGAAGGTTAATAAAAAATCCAATTTAAAAATTTATCCTTTATTTTTTTCACCATTACCGGTGGGATTTTTTTCATAAAACTTATATTTAAAATCGGTTACAAAAAACATGAAACGCACACACACATCCACACACCGACACACACACACACACAAACGACGTTTTATTTTTCGAAGTCGGTTGAAAAAAAACAAATAACCTTCCGTTCACGCATAGGGTGTCTAGACAAATACCAGTTTCTGTTGGCGTTAACGCCTGCTGAAAAAAATTAATTGTATGGGAATGACATTAGCCGTGGAAATGTCACGTGACAGCTGCCAAGTTTTTCATTGACAAATTTACGTTAGCGTGAAAGGAAAACTAAGAGTGAGGTATTTGTCTAGTCACAACCTGTACCTAATTATTACTTTAATCTTCCAGAGCATGTTATACAAATACATAGCTTTACATTATTAAAAACTAAATTAAAATTAGGCGTTTTATAACGTGGAGGATTTTATTAAAAGCAAAATTCAAAATGAGACTATAGGTACCTAGGTACCTACTACTATTTATTTTTTCCTATTTCTATTATTACAATTATCCTTTTTTTCCTATGAATTTTTATGTGTGTATAATCTGTGGTATTTATAATTAAATTAATTATTTATTTATACAATACTTCATTTGTTTTTGAATATTGTGAATACTTTTTTTTTTTTACTTTTTTACACAGCATCATCTAGCCCCAAAGTAAGCAGTGCTTGTGTTATGGGAACTACATCACTGATATACTACTTATATACTTTTTTTTAATACATACAAATTATACATAGAAAACACCCAGACCCGGGACAAATAATTTTGCAGATCATACAAACATTTGTCCCGAGGGAATCGAACCCGCAACCTTCTGCGTCTCAGGCGGGCCTTCGCCCACTGCGCCACAGAGGTCGTCGAATGTGCACTTACCACAGAGGCCGTTGAGAGAGTTGCCGCGGGCGCGATAACAGATGGCGCCACCGCCGGCGCCACCGCTACCGGCGATTGGCTGGTGGACGGCTGGTCGGTGGCCTTCGGACGTCGGACGCATACGTCCCCGTCGCAGACCACTTCATACTCTGCTTTGTCGTCCGACTTTTTGTCGGCCGATGCTACGGACGTTGCCGGCGCTGTCGGTACAGAGGCTTTCGGGAATTTCGGTGGCGATGGAGCTTCTAGAATAGAATAACTTAATTTGCCTCTTTTATATGGAAAGAAAATACCGATGGAAAGGCGTGTTTTAAAAAGAAGATTAATCTTTACATGTCGCTGTCATGTTAGGTACATGACAGCGACATGTAAAGATTTAACTGCCACAGATTCTCTAGTACACCAGCTAAACTAAATTTAAACTATCGCTCTCTTTTACTAACAGTTACAAAAGAAAGAGATAGCAACAAGCTTTGTGCTGTCAAATTAATCAGATTCAAGTTTACAATACAAGTTTAGTGTTGATTTCAAAACATGCTGACCTTAAACACGAAGAAGGGCGACACGTTAACTAATTTGACAGGAGTCAAATTCTGGCCATCTCTTTCTTGCGTGCACTATCAATGAAACAGAGCGACATTTTAAATTGAGTTTAGTTGGTGTACAAGAGAATCGATGCCATTGTGTTGTTTAAAAAGTGGGTAGGACACAATGTCGCCCGACTTTTTGTCGGCCGATGATCGCCCGTCCGCGCTATTACTTCTTTTTCACCGCACCGGCATGGTCGAAGCGTGAATGTAAATAGCCTATAACTTTCCTCATAAATTGGGCTATCAAATGCAAAATTAGATTTTCAAATCCGACTGCTAGTTCCAGGGGTTAGAGCGTTCGAACAAAAAAAAACTAATTCGTCAGCTTTATTATTAGTATTGACTAGCTATTACCCACGGCTTCGCTCGCACGGTACCCGGATAAAGGCTTTCGTAAGAAACGCTCGACCGTTTTTTCTTACGTCACGCTGCAAAATTTATATCCTTATACTTTTTGTATCCTTATTTTAACAAGCTAGATGGACCGACGAAATAAACAGATTCCTAAAATCAGAAGACCGGATCAAAGTGGCAATAGACAGAGACCGCTGGAGAGAACTGGAGGAGGTCTTTTAATTTATAATTATCTAGATAAATTAATAAATTGCACGAACTGTAAAATTTTATTTTCAAGTTATGGAAAAAAATTTGGTTAAACCAAGTTTTTTTTTTTAAATATTTTAACAACTACTCTCCAAAGGACCGAACCCTTTGAGTTAGGTAAGTGTAAATAATAGTGTAATGTAGTGAAACTCGTTTCAGTGCCACCTATAAAGGATATATGAACAAAGTGTCTTTGTATTATTACTAGAATACATTAATTTATTTTATGTATAATAATGTAATCTGGACATTAAAAAACAAAATTAACAGTCCTTTCATTTTAACGAGATAACATACAATCTATGTCCACCCTGAAAGGAAAGTCCATTCTATTTAGAATGGATTATTTTTTACTATTATTTAATAGTAGACATTTTTGAAATCAGATGATGCTTAAATTACCTCCTACATCCAAACTGACAAACTTTACCTCTATACAGTATTAGTGTAGATTTTATATATCTAATTTTATCATCCCCATGAAGCAGTTTCTATTTACCTGGTACAGCTGTTTCTTCTGGAGCCCTACCCGCTCCAGGGATGTTGACCGGGGCGCTAGCATTGGCCTCCGCTTGGAGCAGGCCAGCAGAAGCCTCCGCTTGGAGCAAGCCCACTGTGGCCTCTTGTATGCCATGAGAACTTGAAGATGTCGACGGCTGAGCTGGTTTTTCACCATCTAAATAAAAAACAAATTGGAACTGCGGTGGAATTTTTCATAAAATTTATATTAAACCACCCTTGAATGAAGTATAACCTACACATTAGAAAAAGAATCATTAAAATCGGTTCACATTTTTTGGTGAAGAATTCGCTTAATATACACACAAAAAAATATACAGACAAATTGAGTAAACACACTGATATCGATTGATTGATCGTGATTTATGACAAATTGTTTATTTTTTAAATTATATACAACTAGCTTCTGCCCACGGCTTCGCCCGCGTGGTGCCCGGATAAAAAGTAGCCTATGTGTTATTCTGATGTATAAGCTATATTACTGTAAAGTTTCATTAAAATCCGTTCAGTAGTTTTTGCATGAAAGAGTAACAAACATCCTCACAAACTTTCACGTTTATAATTATTATTATAGTAGGACTTACGATGCTCAGCCAGTATCCGGTCTATCCTGGTGGCCAGGTTGCCGGGCTGTACTCCTGCACAGACCACCTCCAGCGGGGTTCCGTTGCGACCGATGAAGAATAGCGATGGCACCGGGACAAATTGATCTGACTTCATGGTTCAGGTTGCTATTGAAAACCTTATGGTAATTTTTTTAATTAAAAAAATATATTCGAGCATATACCTCACGCTTAGTTTTCCTTTCACGCAAATTTGTCAAGGTAAAACTTGGCAGCTGTCACGTGACATTTCCACAGCTAATATAATTTTCATACAAATTAATCTTTTCACAGGCGTTAATGACAACAGAAAGTGGTATTTGTCTAGACCGTTGGACATTAACACGCCTTTTGAAAACTGGATGTGATGAAAAGGATACAAATCTGTGCGAAGTGTGTATAGTTGGTGGTACCACTTTTAAGTTTGACAGCGAGGAAATTGGTCTGGTTCGACAGACGGGAGACCACGGCTGTGTCGTCGATGGTGGCTGCCATCTCCGTTGATAGATCATTGTCACCTGCCAATAGACAGATTAACACTTTTTTTAAATTTGTATAATATGTTTGAATTTCAAAACTAAACTTGACTATTCATATTGTAAAAACGGGAATTTTCACGTACAGCACCGACCGGTTTCGATTCGACCGATTCGGTGAAAGCACCGACTAAGTTTCGACTCATTCCGAGAGTCTTCATCAGGGTGAGTGATCACGACTTTCTCCCTTTCGCGTCGTGCACTACACCACGCGACGCGGAGGGAGAAAGTCGCGTCGGTATGAATTTACAAATTAAAGTATATAGTAGTATATTAATCATGTAGTTTCCATAATACAAGCTCTGCTTAGTTTGGGGCTAGATGATGCTGTGTGAAAAATGACAAGCATTATTATTTATTTTATTTAAAACATCAACATGTTTATTTTTTCAAATACTGAAAACACACATGGCCTGGCTTTTTTCCCTCGTATTCATAAACGCTCACTAGCTTAGCAGCCCTGTCATTTTCTCACACTAAATAAAGAATAGAGGCAGACAACTTCTAGCATGCTGCTAAAGTTAGTGAGTGATTAATAAGAGGGTTTAAGTTTAGCGAGCTGAGCAAGCTATTATGAAATGTTTTTTGGAGACAATACTCTACCAAGCTTTTAGTAAACCGCTAAAACATTATGCATAAGTATATGCATTATACATAAGCTGCTAAATCAATATGCATAAATATATGCATTATACATAAAAATAAGTAAAATAAAATAAAAGGGCATTTATTTACTTACACTTAAACTAACATACCTAGCCTAAGCACAATGTAATAAGTAGGCATTTAAAATAGTAGGTATAGTGAGAAGGTATGTCTGTCTGTAAGTAAAAAGGTCGAGGACTCAGCCATGCTGTTTTTCAGCCTCGCCTACTGATGCAGCTGCTGACGTCACAGCTATCACTAAAAATATATAATATATACATTTTATTTTGTAAAAACCGTGAAACAATTGACTTTTATTTTGATAACTAGTCAAATCAAATCAAATCAAATTAATTTATTGCATAATTAAATAAGCTGCTAAATCAATATGCATAAGTGTGTCATTGCATATTTTTACCATGCAGCTCCCCTTAGTGATTTGTGGCGATAAAACCCTATCTCAGAACCATCCTTTTAAGTAACATCTTCATCCCCTTGCACCCCTAGAAGTGGAATTTCTAAAATTTATTTCTTAGTGCATCCCTACACATCAAATGGAACCTACCTTCCAAAATATCAGCCTGCTTAGCATGAAGATTAAAAACAACGGTTTTATCTACCACCATGAAGACAAAAAAGATTGTCTCCCTCTCTCAAAAATAGCTTATCTCTTCTCTTTCCTAGGCAAAACACAACACAACATGTGCATATGCACCCAATACAATGTTTACATTCAACAGTCTTATTAGAGACATGAGCCAAAGAACAATAAAATTATATTGTGTTTGTTTTAGAACTAATACCTCTACTTGTCGGCTTATATATTTTTTATTTTTTATTATGGTTTGTGCCAAATAAACATTTATTCTATTCTCTTCTATTCTACATGCTAAGCAGGCAGGTCTCTAGGACTTATGGCTCAGGTTAAACATTTATTGCCAGTCACGCAACGGTTTTTATAGATCTATAAGTTAGTTACTATATTAACATGCTCCAGATGTGAAATGTGGCAGAGAATCTTCAGGCGACGATGATCCTCCTGCAAGGTGATATTTTAGCAGATTGTGTTCATGATCTAGTTGGTCTAAGTTTTTTTTTATATTTTGTCGATTTTCGACCATGCTTCTCTCTTACTCTCTATCGAGACAATGCATAGACTGGTAGAGCATGTTAGCCGCTTCAGATGTTGGTGCAGCAAAGACGCCCTGTGACAGGCCCTCCATCGAATTATAGACTTGTTATACCTTTAGATCCACTTCGGACGCACTCCATCAAGAGATGGTAAACATCTCGACCTCTATTATAAAAAACTTGAAGCTATTTAATGTAATATGTCCGGAGCGCAGAGAAAAATAATGGTTTAGATTGTTAAGCAAAATTCATCACGAGATGGTAAACATCTCGACCTCTATTATAAAAAACTTAAAGCTATTTAATGTACTGTATCCGAAACGCAGAGACAATAATGGTTTTAGATTGTTAAGCAAAATTGGCTACAAACCTTCGACGAATACGACGAAGATCGCATTTTTCTGTTTCGATAGAGTCACCGCCTCGGCGATGCTACCGCCGTACCAATGCATGATGATGGTGAGGTAATCAGTTTTCCAGGTTAGTTACAAACTATTTGTGCGATATCAAATATTTATTGAAGATTTTTCATAGGATTTTTCAATTTTTATTTCTTCACCGACAACATGACACAACAGATTTTGACAGCTGACGTGTTTTTGTTTTTTTGTCCTAAAGAGTGTGTTCGGAAACCTTTTTGAGATTTAAAACGAATAAGTTTATTTTGCTACTTTTAGTTAGTAACACTTAATGTTTTGGAAAATCTATTTCAAATTGGTTAGTACGATGTGTTTTATGATTCATAATCAAACATAAAAATTTTGAAGCTTCTTTTCGTTCAAAATGTATCAGTAAAAAGGACCGAAGATTAAGATTAAATACTACAAACTCTAGTTTTCGAACGCTCTTTATATAACACGACCACAAAAGGAATGTTAATGTTCACTCGATTACATTCAATTAGCGGGCCAGTTTCAAATGTCGTCGGGTTATAACGTCTCATTTTAGTTATTGCCTATGGTTTTATTTCATGTGACCTTGTTAATTTCTACTCCACACTAGATGGCAGTCGAATCTAAAATGAACTTAGTAATTCTACTCGTTACTAGATGTCGTAGCCTTGACGGTTTAGTTTTTTCACACGATGACGTATTACAGTCATCGGCTTTCGGTATATGTACAAAAAAGAGGTGATATTTTTTGTATTACTGGACCTTCAAGGTTGGTATGACCTGTTTATCGTTTCTATAGAACTTTTTTTTCAAAATAGTGTTTTTTATTTGTTTCACTACACGGTTAAGGATTGTAACGAATAATTATGTAGCAGACCTAAAGTCACCGACATAGCTTTTAGAAATAGCAAGTGGAAATGGGCAGGGTATACCAATTAGGGGGTAATCAAACTTCTCAGTTTTCAAACTTCTGCGGATAATACCGTTCTTTCAAGTTTTCGTATTTTGTTTTTGACCCAAATCAATATATTTTGATTTTATTTGAGTCAGAGGCACGTCCAAACATTATTTTTGTGCACATACCCGCGTTTCGCAAATAGATAGTAGCATTCAACGTAACTCGTTGCAAGCCCATCGCCGCTTATTGGAATCTAACTGATGGAACATATACTTTTGACCTTTTTGGTTCTAGGGGATCCTGGTTTCTCACGATATTTTCCTTCACTATTTCGAGCTCGTGTTAATGCGCTCACAGTTTAAAAAAAAACATTGACCCACGACCTTCGGCTCGAAAGTTAGGGCACCGCTCACTAGACCAACATCGATATCCTCAGTATGGTAAAAATAACTTGTTTTTCGTTCTGTTACCTACCTAATTTGTCTGCACATCTTACTAATAACGTGTCAACATTGTCAACAGATCCCTAATTAGAATGAAGACGACTCTCCTCTCGAAGACAAGTTATTTTTAACTACAATTAACCAATTTGTTACTGGCAAAACTACGGTCGAGTTACGATACTTTATTGCTGGCAACATTCTAGCGTCTTTGAGCTTTGAAAATGGAACTGAAAATTGCGTTTTAAAATCGCAATGAGGCGCGAAATGCAACGGTTTCGCGCCTTTGGAGTCTAAATATGGCGGCTTCTGAGAGTAATTACTTCAGCTAACTATCGACATCAAAAATGAACCATTGGTAGATAAACAGTAAGAATAAATAAAATGCTGGAAATTTTCACACAGCATCAAATTAAGCAGAGCTTGTGTTATGGGAACTACATGCCTGCTAAACTACTTATATAAAACCCAGATCCTAGGCAAATATTTGCAGATCACGCAAACATTTGTCTCGAGGCGGGAATCAAACCCGCAACCTGGGTCTCAGGTGAGCCTTCGCGCACTGCGTCACAGAGGTCGTCGAAGAATAGATGTAGGTACCTACTACAAAAGCTGATATAAAATTACCATGCGTAGGGACCTACACCTTGCAGAGTCTAGTCTATTACTATGGAAGCTATTAAACTATTACTCTTTCTTGCCCCAGACTCGATAAATGAGGTCACCTTATTCGATTGGCATTTACACTTAACACTTAATTTACACTTACACTTAAGCTGAATTATAGAGAATACAGTCGAGAGCGTAGTGTTTTGTTTTAAAGCTGATTAAAAGATCATTAAATAAACGGGTTTTTAGTCTATTATAGGCTTTAACATGAAGAATCTGCATATAAATTAAGTAACTTATTTATTCTTTATTCCTTGTGGTTTCAATAATAAAAAAATATATATAATAAAAACAAACCATGATAATCAAATCATACTTAATATCAATATTGGGTAAAAAGAAAATTTCAATAATTATTTGGATTATCGTTATAATATGTGTGTAATTTTAATTATAGAATTGAAATAACACACATGATAAACTCAGTTACGTATATATTTTGCTATTATTACTCTGATGGTGTATCTTTGGCAGCCGTTGTAACGGATGGAAGTTCAACTGTTAACTATTCGTTTTATTGAGTGTTTATTCTTGTTTATTCATACAAGTACAAATTATGCACGTATTATTATACCACAATGGAAATTATTTTATTATTATTTACACGTATATTATATTACAATCCAAGTAAACTCTTCGTTGTGTCACAGTGCAGTACCTATGTCGAAAATTAACTGGTTGCAAAGTCCGTGATTAACCAGCTTGAGTCTTTAATTAACTGGCAACAAGTCTGCGCCTAACAGGCTAAAAATCGGTGATTAACTGGTTATTATTAACAGTATCTAGTGGATCTTTAAAGTGCATACCTGCTAGTGCATATTGTGCATACCTTTTTACTACTCACACGGCGACTACAAAGCCAACAGATTCTGTTTCGACTTTTTGTGACAGACGACACACCAAATAAAGTGCCCAAGACGTGCCCAGACACGCTATGTTAGGGTTCCGAATTTGCCTCATAACTTCTAATGCTATCATTGGAAATCTGTTAAGCTAATTTTGATTGCCGGTTCCTATCTTTGCCGGTGAATAAAAGTGGCAAACAAACTTACCGTTCACCTGGTGGTAATCGGTTACCGTAGCCTATGGACGCTTTGCCTCCTTGAGATATTAAGATGAAAGATTTCATGTACCTGTAATTTCACCGGCAACTATACGGATAGCATTTCCCCGGACGAGCCCTTTCAAATAAACTCTTAAACTCTACCTACTTTGAAGCTATTAACTAGACGAGAACTTAGAATAAAAAAAATGTTTAAGGAAATCGCAAGATGACGTTTAGAGACCTATTCAATGTTACTCCTCAGGACGACCTCTGGCGCAGTGGGCGAAGGCTCGCCTGAGACGCAGAAGGTTGCAGGTCTCCCGCCGCGGGAAAAATGTTTGTATCTGCAAATATTTGTCTCTGGTCTGGGGGTTTTCCATGTATAATATGTATGTATTTACAAAAAAAATGTATATAAGTAGTATATCAGTCATGTAGTTCCCATAATACAAGCTCTGCTTAGTTTGTGGCTAGATGATAATGTGTGGAAATGTCCTGCATTATTTATTTATTTACAATGGTGCAGTGAACAAAAATAATCTATGCGAAATTGTAAATTTTATCTTGGTACTGAGTGAGCAATCGGGGTGTCGCACACGGACAGACAGACAGATGGACACAACTAAACCAAGGGTTCTATTTCGCCATTTGACTCCGAACCCTAAAAACACCCTATTTAATCCCAGCCGTGCCAAAGAATTCAAATTGAAATACCGCCGGCTAAATACCAATCAATTCTCACGTCAACGATAGCTCTAAATCTTGTTTAAATCTAATTTGGTGCCAGATAACAATTAACGAAGTCATCAATGTATAACGAGACGGGTTTTAGTAGCCATTTTGTAGATGAGACGAGCTGTCAAAGTGACATATGGTAATGGGCGGGAGTTTTGATGTTTGTTTTGCGTGGGGAAGTGGTGATGCGTTCCGTTATACGCATTTTTTCAAGCGATTCGTTAAGTTTATTTTTAAGTGGATTTACCTAGATAGGAATGTCTACCTGCCGTAGGCCATAAAATATACTTATAAAGAGTTTTAATCAGTTGTTCAGCCAAACAGTGTTGTGCTTTCAAATGAATATGAAATTGAAATTTGAATTTGTAAATAATGACAAGTCACATAATATCATAAGAAATAATAATAATAAACACCCAATAGACACACACATAGTACTGACCCCACACCAAGATTCCCTGTGTCGTAGGTATCAGGAACTATGAGTATCGTGGTATCCCAGACCCAAATATCTGCAGAACATACAAATATTTGTCTCGAAGCGGGAATCGAATAAAATAAAATTAATTTAACACTTTAAACCCCAAAAAAGCGTATGAAAAACCAATAAAAAAAAAACATATTTGTCAGAAAAGACACATTGTTTTGTGAATCAATCGATCAAAATTACTCAAAACAAATAATAGGGTGCTACCCCCAAATATTTCACCCCGTACCCAAAGCGTAAGTACTAACTAATTGTATAGTATTTTGTTCGAATTAGCGCGGTAGAGCTAGAAATAAAAGCACAGACTATATTATTTATTGAAAACCCATTTGGCGCGGTGGACAAATAAGCAGCTTGACGAAAGAGGTGCTACTTCAAGCTGATTATTCGTCAATTTCCGCTGCGGAATACATGTTCTGTAGATTTTTGTTCCAGGACGAGTGTTGTGGTGGTACGGTACTCGTATTTACTGATACCCACGACGCAAGGAGTTCTAGTGTGGAGTCTCTATTTACCTAGGATAGGTACACCTGATATGCATTCCGCGTGACAGGTTGTAAGCTCATAGCTGCTAATTGGAACACTAACCAATGGTAAATGCCTTCGAGTTTTTGGTTCTAGAGCGTGCCGGTTTTCAGACGATGTTTGCAAAATCAAAAACGTAGACGTAAAAACTACGTGAATTTAAAATTATAAAGTGAATTTACGCTGATTCCTTGCAAGCAGTCAAGCCTAGAAGAATCGGGCAACAAACTCTGCTTGGTTTGGTGAAAAAGTCAAAGAGTTAGATAAAAAAATGCTGGTCATTTTCTCACACAACGTCATCTAGCCCCAAACTAAGCATAGCTTGTACTATGGAAACTACATGACTGATATACTACTTATATACTTTTTTTGTGAATAATATGTAAGTATAATATGTATGCACATAAAGACAAATTTACAAGTTTTTAAATTCTATGATATATCAACTAAAGCCCTATACGCTTCATATCTTACCTATTGCTCTATCTATTGCTAAAATATGTAACTAAGTAGATACAGATATGCAATTTCACCATTTCGAACACAAGTTTAAAATAGGCTTGACTCTACTATTTGATATTCTTAGCTCTACACTAAAATAAACACGGAAAATACAATTCAATTTATTGAAACCCCTAATTTACTCAAAGTCCAGTATGGTAGCAATTACGATTACCAACTCTGGGGCCTATTTCTCGAATAATACAAACGTCACGTGACCGAAATACAGGTACAGAAAAGGAAATACAGGTCCCTAATTATAAAAACGTTCCATGTCTACATTCGTAATAAAGGAAATACAGGTCCCTAATAAAAAACGTTACATGTCTATATTCGTAATAAAATAAAATAAAACTGTATACCAAAAGTGGTGGGACGCAAGAGATGTGGGTTCGATTCCCGCTGCGGGACAAATGTTTGCATATTCTGCAGTTATACAGATTCTGGGTCTGGACGTTGTGATACCATGCTACTCATTGTTCCTGATACCCACGATACAGGGCATTCAATTATGGTATCAGGATTATAAGTATACTAGCTTCTGCCCACGGCTTCGCCCGTGCGTTACCCGGATAGAAAGTAGCCTATGTGTTGTTATGATGTATAGGCTATATTATTGGAAAGTGTTATCAAAATCCGTTCAGTAGTTTTTATGTGAAAGAGTAACAAACATCCATCCTCACAAACTTTCGCATTTATAATAATAGCTTCTGCCCACGGCTTCGCCCGCGTGGTACCCGGATAAAAAGTAGCCTATGTGTTGTTCTGATGTATAAGCTATATTACAGTAAAGTTTCATCAAAATCCGTTCAGTAGCTTTTACGTGAAAGAGTAACAAAAATCCATCCTCACAAACTTTCGCATTTATAGTATTCGTAGGATAGTAGATATATTTATAACAGTGACTAGTACCTTCTGCCCACGGCTTCGCTCGCGTGGCCGTTCAAAATGATTCCAGAAATGGTTTCACGTCGATTGAAATCGCTTCTGGAAACATTTTGCGTAATTCTGCGGCCCGACCTTCCCAACATTGTGCCTCCTACTAATTACCGATCAATTATTAATTCGATAATTCACTTGTAATACCTATGTAATTTGTACGTAAACTGTGTGTTTTGTGAATGAAAGGGTGAGCATTACCCTGTAATTATTAGCTACTGGTCTGTAACATACAGAAGTAGGTAGGTACATATGTTTGTTACTCAGAGCCGTGTTGACGTAGTGAGTGGTAGGCCGACTTTCGATCCAGAGGTTGTAGGTTTGAACAAGGATTTTTCCACTCGATTTTTTTTGGGCGAATTGCTCAAAACATGATGAAACTCGCATGCTCTAGAACGAAAAATTCGAAGGCATTTTCCATCAGTTAGTGCAACCTGTCACGTGAAATGCTAACTACTTACAAAATGTTGGCATGTGCCAAATGTAATGTTTGGATTTCCTCTGACTACACACACAACCTTTTACCCGTAACACATCTTATGTCATGGATATACTTAAATCCAAGACTTCCATTTCCTTTGCCCTAGTCAGGCCATTTCTTATTAGTTTTGTAAACTACGAAGTAGGTTCTAGTTACCGCCCACGGCTTCGCCCGCGTTGTAAAAAGTAGTCGATGGAAAAAAGCTTTCGTAAGAAACGTATTCACTCGACCGTTTTTTCTTACTTACGTTGTAAAATTAGTTTTTATGAAAAGCTATTTTAACGAGATTCCACCAAAACCTGTAAGTCCATCCAAAATATTAGTAAAATATTTTTTTTAATTAGTAATTTCAGAGAATATCCCACATACAAAATTTGTCTCTTTATAACATTAGTGTATAGACATATCAATGTTTTTCAAGCCTTGCATATTATGACGATCCGTTACACGCAGTAAATCTCAAGAGAATTAATTACAGCTTCAGATAAACCGGCCGATATAAGTTGAACTGCGGTACGGAGACCACCTATGCGTTTGTAAAGAAACAGAAGTCATCATCATTAGCAGCCTATACAAGTCCACTGCTGGACGTAGCCCTTCTAAAGAGTGATATGATGACCCTGGACCTTTCCTGGGCCACCTCCTTCCACCTACTTTCCGACCATTAAGATCTCATCATCAGTAAATCAGCCCGCTTACATCAGCACCCAAGACACCGTTTTGTCTATGAAAGAGAAGATAAAAACTACTTCTGTCGCCTATTCTGTCAAACAAAAGAGAGGGACAAAATATTTTTTGTCTTCTCGGCGGTGGACAAAACCGTTCTCTTAGGTTTTCATGTTAAGCAGGCTAGTATTTTTAGAGTCGCGTCTTTGCGATAAATGGTCGCCATTCAAAAACTTTTATCCCGTAGCTGTTTTCGGTTCTACGTGCTCTGAGGGGTGTTAGGAATATTCCTATGTTTTTTTTAATAACGCAAAATATATGCTCGGTATTTTTTTCAGGAAATTTTGTCTTATTTTGTAATTGGTGCTGTTTCTGGGTCAACAATCTTGTATAAGAAAATGGTCTTATGAGTCCAACGTTTGTGTCAGTAATTCTACACGTAATGCATTCTAGGGGAGTAAATCACAGCGCGGTGAAATAGTCACCAAAAATATTATAGAACTGAGAAATACCCACATAACTATGTACTCGTACTTGCATGGCTAACAGTTTTAAACATTTGATAAATGGTAAGTATTAATTTCAAAGCAATGGTTGTTCCACTTACGTCGGCCATTCTGTTCGCGCCAAGTGTCTTCTTTTTTTTTCTACCCACATTTATTCATATTTTCTCGTGACTGTCTTTGTCTTTCTTCTAACTTTGGCATTAGCATTCTACGTATTGCATCGGCAGTCTACGAATGGTCTACGATCGACCTATATCGATTGTGGATGATCGCGAACGAATTTTCCACTAATTTGGAACCGCGTTAATTACCTAATTACCTATCTAATACTTGTGTTATGACGTGTTTCCCCGCATAACTGTAATACCTACTTTATATCGCGACCGTGCCACGTCTCCTCCTATCCGACCGCGCAACGTCTCCTGTCGGGATCCGACGGGTATCGAAGGCCACTCCTAGTATATATCGAAGAAGGAATACAAGAACAGCCATGAAGAAGCGCTACCAGACTTGGATTGGAAGACCTTGAATACAACCACAAAGGTTAATGAAAACAACGGACCTTTACGGGAACGGCCACGCTCCTGCTTCGAGGTGATCGTAGATTGTTAAGTGCAGTGCAGTGGGAGACAAAGGTCAGTCTTCTTTTCCTTATTCTATCTTTTCTTTTTTTCCGCTAGTGGAGTCGCGCTTGATCAACCACTTGACTACCGCGCCGAAACACATTCCATCTAACATAAGTAGTTGATATTAACACTAGTATTTTTGAAAAAAATAAATAAATAATACTTGTACAAAATATTTTTTCCATGACATGTTATTTCAAAGCGAGGGTAGTTCTACCTATACTGGCCACTCCGTCATATCAGCGCATTAGCGAAACGGAACGGAAGCCACGCCCCTTCCGGCGGGCTGTCAGCGTGACAGCGCGCCAAATTGTTACGACAGATTATTTATGGCAAGTTTTGGTACCTAGCTTAAGTGAATTTAGACCAAATATTATGCAGCCGCGCCCTAACAATAAATACCTAACTATTTACCTAAAACCCAATAAATAAATAAATAATGCTGGAAATTTTTCACACAGCATCATCTAGCCCCAAAGTAAGCAGACCTTTGGTTTGTCTATACTATATGACTGATATACTACTTATATACATTTTTCTGTAAATAGATACATAGAAAACACCCAGACCTGAGACAAATATTTGCAGATCATAAAAACGTTTTTCACGTGACGGGAATTGAACCCGCAACCTTCTGCGTCTCAGACGGACTTGAGCCCACTGCGCCACAGAGGTCGTCATAAAAAAATATAGTAATAAATATAGGTAGTGAAAGTATAATACAAAAAAAAACCTGACAAGTGCAAGTCTGACTCACGCACCGAGGATTCCGTACAAGCTTGTATTTTCACCAAAATTAGCATTACTCAAGTTCATAAACTATGAAAGCACCAAACATTGCTCTAACGAAAAGATAGCCGGATTGAATGACAAACTTAACTTTGTAGTTAACAAAATGTTTCGTCCTTAGATCGATATGTCACAGTTAATTCTCCAACTGCAACTGTAAGTGTGTAATCGCAAAAAAACTAGCTGAAAAAACTATAAAATCACAATTCTCGGACTTTTTCATTTATTTGTGTTATGAGACCTTATTTTATTATTCTAGGTCAATGGGAAGTACTTTATAGATTTTAATTAACTTTGCGAGTGTCCAAATATATATATTTATTGGCATAATTGGCTGTATTTTTTGGTTGCGTTGACTTAGAATTTGATACTAATTTCATCTTGATACCTACAAGCGATCCTGAGATAAAGGGTCTTGACAGCAGACAGACGGACGAATAGACGGAATATTACACAGAATAGCCGCCGAATACTGAAACATAACTCAACATTCAATCACGACGTAAGGGCGATTAGAAAATTACTGCTTCACTTTCTATATGAAAGTTAGGTGATTTGACCATTCTAATCCTATTTAAAAATGATAATGCTGCTATTATTATAAACGCGAAAGTTTGTGAGGATGGATATTTGTTACTCTTTCACGCAAAAACGGGTGGTTGAAGTCGTGTTCAGAGGCCAGTTAATTATAATATAAGCTATCTGGTTGAATGTACATGTTGGCTGATGCCAGATGCATTTTAATCTATGGTAAGTCCTGTTAATCTGTTTCTTGTCGGGGAGCCTGCTTTGCCGGCAATTCGTGATTATAACTTTCTTTTGGATTTTCAACATTGTAATAAACTACTGATCAGTGATTAAAGACGTGTTTAAGGAATTCAAAAAAAGTATCTCCACTCTTGGAAGGGCTCACCCTTTCACATAGGTATAGGTATCACCAGCTTTTTCCAACTCTCCTTTCATGAAATTACCATAATCATCCCAGTACTTACGTTACCTTCCCCAACGGGGTAGGGAAGGGAAGCTACTTACCATTTCGCGCTATTGTTATCATTTCGACTTCTGTCAAGTGCACACTCTAGGGGCTGTCAAAAACGTCAAAACGACAAGCATTCCATTTTCGAATAGAAATGATTTTGATGTGAGGCGCGAATCGAATGGAGAGCGTTGTGAGTTATTGGGAAATGGATTTTAATACAGTTACATACAATTGGTTTTAGCGGTTGCGTTCTAAAATGACTAGTGTTGTAATACTTCACGATTTTCACAAAAAAATGATGAAACTAATAATATAAAAAAACGAGTGGGTTTCCCTATAGAAACACACATCGTTATTAATTTAATCTTTACTATTATTACTTAGTAGACCTACATTAACGGTTCTTATCATTATCTCCGCCATATTACGTCTTAAATTCGTAAGCTGTAGGTACATACCTACATACCTAAATACCAGCATATACTTATGACATTTTTTTTAAATTAAGCACCATTGTGGGAATCTATACTTATATCTACCTTTATTTTAAGTATGGTGAACATATTTTTTTAAAAATTTAACAACATATTTATTTACCATGATTTCTGAAATTGAATGTTTCCTGATCATGGGACCTACTATGTAAAAAGTAATAACAAAAATCATAGTTTTACAAAATTTCATAATCCTCAACCTATTTTCCATTACGTATTGCAGCCATTAGACGTGTGGTGTTAAAACCTATCTAAGAAACAACAATACAAAACGTTTACATTATAAAAACCACATCACAATCTGTTTTGCCGTTTTGGACAAAAATAGTTACAGACAAACTAAGAAACAACCTATCATCCCAAATTAAAAATCTATGTTCAAATTCGTCAAGACAAACCTTTCGTAGCATTGTTATGCCGCGCCGCGCGTTGGTAGAATGTAGAAATGTTTTTCGAATATAACTAGGTTTGTAATTTTGGTAAAAATAATCAATAAGTACAAGTAATTATTACATTAAGTAACACTTAGCTCTTGTGCCATTGACAGATTTTAATTGAAACTTATCAATTTTAAAAGTACCTTCCTAGTCTTCTAACTTTCGCAATAAGTTTTAAAAGGTGTTTGCGTCACGGCCAGTTAGTGGTGTTTGACGTAATGTGAACATGGATCTAAACATCATGCAATGAGGGTAGTTACGTCCACTGCCTTTGTTTCTCGACGATAGCTCCATAATATCCTACTACTATTATAAACGCGAGAGTTTGTAAGGATGGATGTTTGTTACTCTTTCTCGCAAAAACTACTGACTGGATTTTGATGAAACTTTACAGTAATATAGCTTGTATATCAGAATAACACGTACTCTACTTTTTATCCGGGTAGCACGCGGGCGAAGCCGTAGGCGGAAGCTAGTAATATTATAATATCAGTGGCTCCATTCCATACGCCTTATCCAGTCATCCTGTGACCACGGCTGCTGCACAGCAGAAACGTCGGGAAAATACTAAAAAAGGTAAACATGACAATAAAAATCTAGTTAAAGTTTGCAATAGAAATTTACTTAAAGTATAGGAGTTTTACCCCATCACTAGCGGTTAGTCACGGATATAAGTGCACTCAACTAGAGTTGTGACATGACGGATCATTCGACACGTCTAGCAAATTTGAATTTAGTAGGTATTATAATTTTTATTCACCCAAAAGATTTTACTTCCATAACTTTACATTTTAGGGGAGCGTTTTTTTATTAATGTGTAAGTTTCTCCATAATATGAGTTGATACTTTAAACTAACAATACAATTATATGGTACAGTATGTTTGAAGCGGAAGGAACTAATTCTCTTACATAATATGGACACAATTAGGTTTTTTAGAGTTAATAATCCTCTTGAGCGAATAATAAAGAAGTTTAGATATAGATTAGGAATGTAAATACACTTATGGTTTTTAATGGTTTGTAACTTTCCCTTATCGATCGGTACCTTAGCGGTCAGGGAGACAGCCGGTTAATTGTAAACGCACGGAGATTAATTTATTAATTGAATTTCGGTAGTTTGTACTTTGTTTTGTGCCATTTGTTTTCAAATTTGCTGAGCAACAGATTAAAATAATATTTACACTGAGTTGTGCTGATAGGGCACAGAGTAAAAATAGTTTGGTATTTAAACGGATCAAAGTAAACGGCAGGTTTTGACTTCAGTCACAATTTTGTCAGTACTTATTTTGGATATAGTGGATGCGTAGACAATACCAGGATGGAGAATTCATTAGGTAGGTTGTCTGGTAGAGATTTCTTATCTAGCGACAAGACCATCTTTGGCACAACCCTGTTAAAGCCTGTAGTTTAGATTGATAGATATTTAGAAAATACATTACTGCACACTAAATTACACATAAGTTTAGTTAAGTACTACAAACTTTAACAATGTTGTACAATAGGCGGTTTTATCGCTAGTAAACGATGTCTACCAGACAACCTATAATTATATTATAACCAATAACCGGCTTGCAGTAGAACAAAAAAATCAAAGTCATGTGTGTGCTATCTGTTAGTGTTCCAATAAACGACAATAGGTTTGCAACCTGTCACGTGTAATGCTAACACTTGCAAACGCGGGCATGTGCCAAATATAATGTTTGGGCGTGCCTCTGACTACTCCTTACTTGGTATCCTTAGAGATGTGTATCTGAGGATGTCCATCTTGGGGAATACAGTGAGCGTGTTTTTTTATAGTATGGAAGAGTCATAATGTCAAAAATCGGAACCCAATCTGGCCTTATTGGTAATTCTGAAAATTTCAGTGGTGATTAATAAATTAGTGACAAAACAGTCTTAAAATGGGCACCAATTATTAGATTACCCATAATCTGTTTTAATAAACAAACAAAGGCTGAATGCGACAGTCATTTGCAGTAATGAACGAAAATTTGAGAAAATAAAATTCAAACTTCGAACCCCATTACGTCCAATGAGAGACGCGGGACTTGATTGCTGGGCGTGACTGCGCTCATTACTCACTGAAACGCAAAAACAAAACTACATCCATCTCTTTCATTCGTACAGAGAACTAAAGAGCAAAGCGAAGATTTGGGTTTAGAACAAATTTTGATCGCGCGTATACACAGCGTGTTGTTATTTAATTTTATGGTCCATAATTATTATGAATAAGTTTGTTCTGAATTTATATGTGGGGGTGAGGAAATGGGCCGTTCACAATGGGATATGGCTCGATGCAATTTGGAAGCTAAATTGCTCGATAAGACATTAAAATTTTGATGTGTGCAGCATCGTAATTAGATAGAGCGATGATACTTCTCGCTTGTGAAATTCGATTAGGAGTTAAAGCGTGGGTCGATGGTTCTGTTTGTATAAAATTAATTCTAGCTGCGTTATCCATAAAACTTAAGTTTACTGTTCAATAAAATGTGAGCTTCAAGAATCCACCTGGCACATGACTCTACATTTCAGAGTGCAGGCAACAAAATGTTTTTTAATTTAATGGTTTTTTTAGTATATTCGTCACCCTGTCAGAATATTAATCGTTAAAAACTTGGTTAAACTTTGATTTTGTGACAGACTAGCAATTTTCGTGAAATATTTTTAGAAGGTTACATCCAAAACTCTTACCTAAATATAACCCCAAATCTAGGTAATATTTAGTACCTAGATACTTATAACTATCTACTTTCAAATAAATTTACGAAAGTGGCACAGTCAATTAAATGCTAAAATGTGTTGATTTCCAATACCTCCTTAATGACCCATTGTTCTTTCTGATTAAATGCTTTATTTTCAAGTCCGCATTGATTCTTCATACACATTCAATACGCGGAGTGGTGAGAATGTTGAACGAGACTGGACTGGCAAAGAGATCTGTCAGTTAGGCTGGCGTGCGAATCACTTACAGGCGATGGTGCCTGAAGGAAATACTAAAATAATACCTACTTCGTTTTTTAATGCTCGGAGGCAAATGGACAAACCTACCTCCTCAATGTTACCTAAGCAGTTACCGTCGTGCCTCTGACTACCCTCTACTTGGTATCCTCAAAGATCTTCTCAACGCAATCTGAGTTTTTTTATTTATTATTAGTTAAGTAGGTATGATACAAAGTGTTTAATGTACCTAAATGTCTAAAGTATATTGTATGACTAAACTAAGAAAAAAACTTAGTAGGTGCTACTTACCATGCAACTTTAGCAATATGAGCACTTAAGAACTTATTCATTCTAAAGGATAGTAACTACTAGGTTTAACTAAACCAGATATCGCAAATTCGTTAATACCTATTTATTTTTTTAAGGCAAACAGACTAGACGGTATCATCTCGAACTTCCAACAAGCTATTATCATTAGAAAAGTTCTCGATCTACGCAACATTCAACAATAACATAAGAAAAGTCTCCCAACTCAAAGTAACTTTATTGTCCTATCAATAAATCATACAAACCACAAGGAAATAGCCACAATCAATTTAGGACCATCATTACGATATAATCTGTGGTCTAAGTGACGCGGGGAGACCGCTCTCTAATGATCGCGAGTCTGCCAAGAGTCGATGTTGTGTTTAGATGGGCTAGTGAACTAGAAACTTAATGCTTTTTATTTGAGTTTCTGTAAAAGAGCTCGTCCCGGAAAGTACTAAGTATTACGTACCATTAGTAAGTACTTTTCGGGACGAACATTACTGTCACCAAACAGTAATGCCCGTATTGCTTTTTCGGTGTGAAGGGTAAGTATGGGTACTGGTGATATTTTACATAACGGGACTTTCAACTTTTATAGCATGGAAAGTTGCATGCCATACATGATGGATGCAGATGTTATAAGCGACTCGTTTTGTTTGCCTGCAAGTAACATAAAATAAAAGACCAGCTATTCAAAAATACTGTTGTGGTAATTAATTTAAGTTATTTCAATCTAAATCGTAATCAACAGCCTGGAGAAGTCCACGTTGAATATAGGACTTCCCAATAAGTGTCTTGGCAAAAGGGTTTGAACCGCCTCCACCCACTGACTTCTAACACTTTTAAGATATTACCGGGTTCTTGCCTTCCTGTGTCGGTTCTATTATTTTTAAAATAATCAAATTAATGGCTCGTAGGTTAGATATTACATATTCGGTATTCTGCTCAAAGCTAACTGACAGAAGATTACAAAATTTATTCTTTTCTAGAAAAATTACAAAATTTATGTTGGAAGCAAACCGAAAGTGGACTCAATATTATATCCAGTAAATAAATAAATAATGCTGGACATTTTCACACAGCATCATCTAGCCCCAAACTAAGCAGAGCTTGTATTATAATTCATACATATTATACATAGAAAACACCCAGATCCGAGACAAATATTTGGAGATCATACAAACATTCTTCCCGCTGCGGGAATCGAACCCGCAACCTACTGCGTCTCAGGGGGGCTTTCGCCCACTACGCCACAGAGGTCGTCAAGTCAAGTCTTGTCGTAATGATTGTTACAAGAATTGGGCTTCTGAACTGCATCACTCGACCGATCGAAATTTTAAAAAGTACTTAGAAGTTAAAATTAATACGAAATCTTATAACGAGGGACTGAACAAGGCATAAAACGATGAATTTATCTAGAGTGCTGACACTGGCAAAACATGATCACCACCAATTACCAGTGTACACTGAGTCCACAAATATCACTATCTCTGTCTCCTTCTAACACCTACTAACGACTTGTTGCTAACTCACTCTGGCGTCAGAAAATTGGTCTTAATCATTATTTACTCAATGGTAGAAGATTCTATGTTCAAACGAGCCAAGATAATAATTTGATCTTGTCTTTGAAAGATAAGGTTCGTTTTGCGATGCGATCTTGGAAATCTGTAGTTTAAATGGACTCATTTAAAAATCACCTTTAGCACCTAGTAAATTAAGGTTTAAGCTACGATATCTTGATGAAAATGTTAAGGTTTTATGGCATAAGTACTAGTGATAATGACAGTAGTATTAAGTCAATGGTGATAAGGCTTATATTCGCTCGGCCAGAAAGAGCTATTAATAAAATAAAATAACATTTCGACTACACCCCGTATGGGCGTGACCAAGTGTTGGTAAAGAAGTGAGTACAGCGCGAGAGTCCCACGCGCGCGAACGTGTGCGCGCCATAACTGAAGTGACGTTGACAGTGACAAGTTTTGTTTATAATCTTTCTTTTTTCTGGCAAAAATTATGACAATACTCTTTTCACACTAATAGGAAACGAAAATTCGTGTGAAGTACAATTTAAAGCGGTAACAAACAAAAAAAGTTGGTGAAAATTGTAGTGATTGTGAAAATACGAAAGTTCAAAATGGATTCTGAAATCGTAGAAACGCAAACAAAGAAACCGCCCAAACCGTTCTCGATAGAGTCCCTAATCGGCAACACGGCCAGAAAATCCCCAGAAATAGACATAGAGAATAATACAGACTCCAGAACGTCAGAGGATGAAGAGACTGAAAGATTGAATGGTATAAACAGAATGAGGTATTATTTCAATGCGCCATTTTTGCAACAAAATGGTGGATTTCCGTTTCTTCTGGGCTATCCGGAGCCATGGCTGAGGATGCTGAATCCGGTGCAAAGAGAAGATAATAGAGAAGAAGAGAAGAGGGAGAGTCCTGTTAGTGTTGGAAGTGAGATGGAGAGTGATGGTGGAGAAGATAATACACAAGGTACGCTTAGTTCTCAAAATCTGATGATTTTGATAGTAATAGGTATCTACTTGGTAGTAGGAAATTATTTTAAAAAAATATACATAGCTAAGAACCTTTGCAAAAATCCTACAAAACGAATACAAAATGACGCATATACAATGTTGCGTATATTGTTTCAAAAAAAATGCTAACAAACAATAATTGTGCGAACACGCTAACATAAAACGAGATTAAAATCTAATTAGCAATCTACTAATCTTTTATACCTATATACCTATAATAACCAACTACTGAGTACTTTATACTAAGATTGTGGCCAAAAAACATCAGCCTGTATCTTGACATGAAGAAATTAATCAAAGAGGTTGCACACATAATGTAACAGAGTCAACGAAAACACTTGACTATTTTCTTCTAAAGTATAACTTTAAATACCTATTTTAAAGCAACATTAGTTGCTTCGATGTAAAAAAAATGAGCTCTGGTAGTGAAATGTTCCCGCACAGGGCTTGGCAAGGGTTATAACAAGCCCATTTTATGTTAACTTGCCCGAATAAAAAGTAGCCTATGTGTTATTCTGGTGTATAAGCTATATAACTGTAAAGTTTCATCAAAATCGGTCAGTAGTTTTTGCGTGAAAGAGTAACAAACATCCATCCTCACAAACTTTCGCGTTTATAATATTAGTAGGATACCTACATCAGAATAACACTATTTATCTTTTTATATTACAATTTTTTTTACGCGGGCGAAGCCGTGGGAAGATGATTAGTCAAATAAGTAATAATTTTCCTAAGTGGACGATCGACATGAGTCTTTTAGCTTCGACGTATAAACACATAATATTTAAACATGTTTGTTTTTAACTAATTATAACATTCCTACCTAGATCCCACAGTCGGGTAAAGAGCAGATGTCACACAATCACCTTATTTCACGGTACAGATGCAGTATACTACCGTGAAATCACGTTTGTAACAGAGCTTGAAATGTCAAAGATCTGTGTCTAATTTAAGTGGAGATTTGACGTTTGTGACGTGTTTTGTCAAATTGATACCTTTTTACATAGCTAAAAGAGCTTTGTTGCAGCCAACCGCCATGCGCCATCGCATATTAGGTTTGCTGGTAGAAAATGCGTTAAGTCCGCCTATAGGCACTTTTTTTAATCGGGCGATAAAATGTTATTGCACACGATAAAAAAAATCTACACCAATATTATAAAGAGGTAAAGTTTGTAAGTTTGTTTCGTGCGTCGTCATTTTGGACACAACCAAGTTGCAGTACGTGCGTTCTGCTACGCGGCAAAAAAAAAAAAACCTAAACCTTTTGTTGCATTTCGTGCGTCGAGTATGTATGAATAGCTTGAACAAGTAATACCACAGATATACATAAACAAAACAGAATTGGCAAAGGCTTATTACCTTATTCTTAACCTAATTTTTTACAGGTGTTTGTAATATTAGTACTAGTTGTTGCCCGCGGCTTCGCCCGCGTGGTACGTTAATAAAAGTAGCATATGTCCGTCTCCAGACTTCAAACTATGTCCACCAACTTTTGAATGAATCGAACCAAGGATTACAATTTATAGAAAGTTTAGAACTCAATTGCACACCAGCAAAGGGTAATTTTGAAAAAATAAAAAATACGTGTTTCATTATTTACTTACACACATTATTTAAAGTTTATTTGTACAGAGTTTTGAGCGAATCAAACATTTTTTTTTCATAGAAACTTTAAATAAAAAGGTTTTTCGTGGAGACCAATTTTGCAATGTAAATCGATTGGCCTCTTTTCATCCGGGTTCTACTCGGACGAAGCCGTGGCCAGTAAATAAATCAAATAAGAGTCTTTGAAGGAAATCTCATGCGTGACTTTTCAAGCCGATGGAAACTGTCAAACTGTCATACAAACATACTTACATACACTCACGTCTGTTTTCCTGAGGGGTGGGCAGAGACTACGATAGATATAATAATAATAATGCCGGGCATTTTTCACACAGCATCATCTAGCCCCAAACTAAGCAGAGCTTTTGTTAAGGAAACTACATGACTGATATACTACTATGTAAATACATTTATATAATACATAGAAAACACCCAGACCAGAGACAAATATTGGTGGGAATCAAACACGCAACCTTCTGCGTCTCAGGCGGGTCTTCGCCCACTCCGCCATATAGAGATCGTCTATATATCGATAACACTTTATTGGACAATATGTTGCTTACAAATTTAAACAGAGCAAATTACAAGCTTATCGTAAGTACAATCTCTTCCAGATCCTAATTCAAAAACTATCGTGAACTTGACTATTCATATTGTAAAAACGGGAATTTTCACGTACTGCACTATCGGTGAAAGCACCGACTAAGTTTCGACTCATTCCGAGAGTCTTCATCGTAGTGCACGGCGCGACGCGGAAGGAGAAAGTCGCAACCACTCACCCTGATGAAGACTCTCGGAATGAGTCGAAACTTAGTCGGTGCCTTCACCGATAGTGCAGTACGTGAAAATTCCCGTTTTTACAATATGAATCTTCCAGATCCTTTTTTTTATTCGTTTTTTGTGGCTTTAGTATCACTGCAGCCGTCACAGGCCTATTGTGATCTCCACTTGCTTTCTTCGCCGCTCAAGGAGAGTTCAAAGTTCACTGCTCAACCCTGCGGCTGTTAGAAACTGAAAAATCTTTTTGGGCGTGATGAGTTTTAGTTCATCTGGGCTGAGAATGTGTTTACCCAGATGAAGGCTACGCTTATGTATCTGTGGTCCACACTCTCCTAAAAGATGAAGGGCCGATTCGTCCGTCTCATTGCAGAGTCTGTAGGTTTGTGTGTCACACAGGCTTAATTTGTACATGTGCTTGTTAAGGTGACAGTGTCCAGTCAAGGCTCTTTCCAGACCTTTGCTATGATCCTAACATACCTTCGTCTTTTGCTTAGTTCATTCTTTATGCATGCAACGGTGCATGTGTGTGTTTCAAAGGTGCTGAAATAAATCACAATAGCTGCAAATAAATCGTAACAATCATATTAGTATCGGATGCTTTATATGACAATGCATTATTGAATTTCACGCCACCACAATAGGGGAGCTTTTAGCTTACAAAATCAGTGAAAAAAAGTGTTTGGTGTTTCGCGACAGAGATCGCAAAAACAATCTATGTCTCTGCTCTTTCATAGCAGTTTACTTTGTCCTAAAGTGACAAAGACTAGGTAGGTACGGACAAGGGAAAACGGAAAAGGTGCGTGGCTGTCAAAGTTCACGTAGATGTATTGATAAGTAGTTACCGCGTCAGTCTGACCGAGCCTTAAATCGTAAGGCTCGTATCGTATCTTATTCAAAATATTTTAGTTTTGCACGTTCATATTCGGATCATATTCATATTCATATTCATTTATTCATGCTCAAATGTACATCAGCTTAGGTGTTACATCAAAGTAGCTGTAGGGGAGTACATGGACCATGTAAGGGCGCTGCAAGTTCAGTCAATATTTATTTAAAATGAGTTAATACTAATAGCAAAATCGTAATTATGAATGTCAAATAATACATAACAAATTAATTAAAAATAATAATAATAATAATAATCAATGTACCCAATACTTTCTAACTTTTAAGATTTTAGATTTTATTTTAAAAGGACAGAACAGCGAGTGTGGTGGCGATTCTATTTTGTTATTTAAATTTTTATATGATTTTAATTTCCACTTTTTTTATGTTTATCTTTTTTTTTTGTGGAGTACAATAAATAATGTACGTACATTCATTCATTTTATCTACTAGTTTGAATCATGTGATTCTGTTAGATTTTTAAATTTGAACTTAATTTGAAAGCACTAATATTGTTAGAGTCCTGAGCTGAAATAAAAGGGATTATATTTACGAATTAATATCCTTATCGAGTTTCCCCTCCCTGTTTGACATATGACCTACGAAAGGGAAAGAGACAGCGCTATTTCCAGGCTATACCGACCGAGTTTACGCTAAACTAACGTTATTCCGGCCTTGAAATAACATTCGTAATGTTTTGAAAGAGTTCAAGTGGATCCTGGAACATTTTGATTAAGGAACGATTTATCGATCCCTACAAGACGTTAAGTCATAAAAAATACCTTTTTGATTATTTTAGATTATCTGAAAATGGAACTCTCACTGGCCGTATTCTATCACAGTGAATTTTAAAATGAAGCGCTCACACTATATTGATATATTGAAAGAAGGTTCCAGCTGTACACTGACAGGTTGCAATCCTGTCACCGCTTATTGGAACACTAACCGATAGCACACGCCTTCAAATATTTCGCGATATTGTACTTTACCGTTATAAGTAGGTACCTACATGTACATATAATTTTTTCGACTGGAAAAATCGGTTGGTGCACGTCCAGATTCGAACTCACGACCTCCGGATAGGAAGTCAGTCGGAGTACCGCCAACACGGCTTCTACCCTTTAACTATTTCGCGCACCACCCCCGATAAAAAAGTCATTTGCCACAGATAAAAAAAGAAACTCTTTATTGAATTAAATGACCAAAGAACTTTATAGCTATTTCTCTCTTACTCCAAAAAAAATGACAAATGAAAAATAAATCACAATTTTCCCCGTTTCGCGCTCAAAGCAAACTCGGTGTGAAAATTAAAACGATCAAAACGTGAGCTCCATTAATAGTGCTGTACATTTATCGATAAATATCTCTATCGATAATGCATCGCGTCCACTCGATTTAACTTCGCCGCGCCATTCGAATGCGTTCCGAATTTGAAAATTTGAAATTCCAATCGCGACTCTTCGGCGGGAGCAGTGCTATATGCGACTGCAAATTTACATTTTGCCGTTTTGCCAAGTTAATATAGACTTTATAACTGAAGCGTTAAGTTGGTGGTTTTATAGTGTAATAAGTTGGTGCTCTTTATAAATTCGTTCGGTGATGTCGATAACTGTCGATCGACGTTCAAGCGGCCATAAGAAATAAACGTATTATTTGCCAAAGGGATACGTTTATGGTGTTCGTGGAAGTTGGCGAAGCAACTCTTAATATCGCAGTAATGTACTGTATCAAAGTTTAATGGGCATTCAATCTGATATTATGGGCTCTCAGTTTGTTGCGAATTGGCAGTTCTGACGACAACAATTTTATTTTTAGTACAATTGGTGTGACTTATGGTGTGGTTTGACGACCTCTGTGGCACATTGGGCAAAGGCCCGCCTGAGACGTGGAAGGCGGGTTCTATTCCCGCCCCGGGATAAATATTTGTATGATCTGCAAATATTTGTCTCAGGTCTGGGTGTTTTCTATGTATAATATGTATGTATTTACAAAAAAAGGGTATAAGCCATGTTGTTCCCATAATACAAGCTCTGCTTAGTTTGAGGCTATATGCTGCTGTGTGGAAAATTACCAGCATTATTATTATTATTACTATTATATTGTGTTTTTAGATCTGTGGTATTTTTATATAATGCCTTTTTATCTGCAACGGCGATATCACTATTCCAAAAAATCAATTTTCCCAAAAAAAAATAACCTTTTGCAAAGTGGAATGTCAAATGGTACTATGCAAAAGGTAGGCATGTGCTAAATACAATGTTCAGACGTGCCTCTGCTTTTTCCCTACTCCGATTCTTTTAAGATCTGCGTGGATAGATCTAGGTTGTCCATGATAGGAAGTATAGTCGGAAGCATAGTGTTGTTTTAGAATGACTTTTTTTTATGTTTTGTCAACTTATAAATTTTCTTGATTTGAGTCATGTTTTTCTGTTTTTAAAGTGTTAATCCATATTTATATCGTATCACACACATTTATAGGAAACAAGCCTCTCCGCACGGCTTCGTCCGCGTCGTATCTGCGTAAAAAGTAGTCTGCGTTATTCTGATGTATAAGCTATATTACTGTAAAGTTTCATCAAAATCTGTTCAGTAGTTTTTGCGTGAAAGAGTAACAAACATCCATCCTCACAAACTTTCGCTTTTATAATAGTAGTAGGATATTAAGGTTAAGTAACATTCCAAAAAATTTCTACAAGTGGGAATCGAACCGACGCGACGCGACAGTCTCCTCCTTGTTACGGGGTTGCACTACTCCTGTGAGGATGGATATTTGTTACTCTTTCACGCAAAAACTACTGAACTGATTTTGATGAAACTTTACAGTAATATAGCATAAACATCAGAATAACACACAGGCTACTTTTTATCCTATACTACGCGGGCGAAACCGTGGGCAGAGCTAGTACATACATAATTATACATAGAAAACACCGACAAATATTTGCAGATCATACAAACATTTGTTCCACTGTGAGAATCAAACCCGCAATCTTCTGCGTCTCAGGCGGGCCTTCGCCAACTGCTCCACAGAGCTTATTGATTTTTTTTCACATTAAAGACTTCAACGTGCTACTATAGGTACTATAGACCGTCTACGAAATACGAAGATAATTTAGAAAATCCGTTCTTACCCAAAATTTGCTCTTGAAAAACTAGGCGTAGGTATCTAGGCAGGCTCAATAAAAGCCTAGACACAAGTAAGCTCGTGAAGAAGCAATACTTTCAACATCAAAGAAATAAAGTTCATAACAGCTTACGATATCTGTTTTGACAAAAAAATAGAAATAAGCGCTTTTTTGTAATGTCAAAAATAAGTCCTAAAAACAATCCAAATATGTCGTCTTTGTCGTTTAGTTACCCAATCTCGTTTTCTTTCAAAAAGCAGTGTTTTTATAAAGAAAAAATAAAGAAAATACATTTTGTTTGAAACACACACAATTTAATTACACAGGAGAAAATTATTTAAGTACAGAACTATTATTTTGAAGTTTTTTTCACAAATAAGTTTAATTATATAGAATGTTATTAACTTATTAAAGATAGGTACATAAAATTACAATAAATAACATATATTTGGGATTTAAGTAACTTAAGTACTCTACAGAGAGAAGAATTTATCTGTAACAGTGATGCATTTCTGAGATTGCGTCCATATTTTGAGTTTACTCTGCAAAAGCGTTCCATTCTCAATTCCCGCACATCTCCGCTAAATTGACAGTTCGGCAGTAAACAATCCCGCCAAAACAGTCCCATGACGTGTCATTTCGATCAAAGTGTCGATAAAAAACGATTGCCTCGGACCGCTGTGTCAGCGCCCCGCCCTATGCTGGTCGGGCAGTGGATGGATACTTAATGATGTGTGGCTTCAAGATTTTGAGAGAAATTAGAAGACACTTTTCAAATTTATAAGTTACTAGCTTCTGCCCACGGCTTCGCCCGTATGATACCCGGATATAAAGTAGCCTATGTCATTCTGATGTATAAGCGATATTATTGTAAAGTTTTATCAAAATACGATTAGTATTTTTTGCGGCGAAAGAGTAAAAAACATTCATCCTCACAAACTTTCGCGTTTATAATACTACTAGTTTCTGCCCACGGCTTCGCCCGCGTTGTCCCCGGATAAAAAGTAGCCTATGTGTTATTTTGATGTATAAGCTATATTACTGTAAAGTTTCATCAAAATCCATTCAGTAGTTTTTGCGTGAAAGAGTAACAAACATCCATCCTCACAAACTTTCGCGTTTATAATATTAGTAAGATTTTAATTCAACCAATGCAAACAGTATGAGTTAAGCAACTAAAGTAGATAAAAAAGCATACGGCCCATCTTTTAATCGGTTACCGTAACCTATGGACGCTTGCACCACCAGAGGTTACACTCTCAAGTAATGTATGATAATAGTACGACTCCAGCCCCAGCTCTTCACAAGAAGCTGTAAATACTATGTACTTTAAACTACTTACAAGGTTTTATTGCAAAAACTATCGTGAACTCTTCATATTGTAAAAACGGGAACGATAGTGCACGACGCGGCGCGGAGGGAGAACGTTGCGAACACTCACCCTGAACTATCTATGTCTATCCATTTCTCATCACACACTCTTTGTCCACACTCACTTTTTCTTCACTGTTTTTCTTTCTGCAACACTGCGATCGTGAGGTCATCCCTCACTTCTTAGGTCCTATCTGAAAATCAGCGCTGCTTCGCCTTGGCGGAGCAGCAATAAGCAGAGAGGACCTTTTCAACTAATACACACCATTGCAGCATAGACTGCCCTCGTTAGCACTGGTTAGCACCCACTTATTGTACCTACTCTTCTGTATTTACTATGTTTCTTTTATTGTTTGTCTTTCTTTTCATTTGTACTTGTCTGTGCTGTATTGTATGTGTCGAATAAAAAACTATCTATCTATCTATCTGATGAAGACTCTCGGAATGTGTCGAAACTTAGTCGGTGTCTTCACTGATAGTGCGGTACGTGAAAATTCCTGTTTTAACAATATTAATACTTACAAGGTTCTTAAAAAAAAGCGTTTTAAATTATAAAAGGATTGCAAAGCCCATCTGAATCGTCTGTTGTTGGTTGAAGGTGTATGCTTGTTATGTTACTCGTAGTTCCTGAAACCCATGACACAGGGGATCCTAGTCCCCGGACTAGGATCCCAACACCCACATTATACTAGTATTGACCCCGGTCAATAGGTACTAGTATAGATAGATAGATAGATAAACTCTTTATTGTGCATAACACCAATTTACAATATCAACACAGAAACATAGTAAAAAGAAAAAACAAAAAAAAAAGAAATGCACAATGGGCGGTCTAAGTATAATGTGAGTGTTGGGGTAAATACCCTTAAGCTTTGAAAAAGTACTTATAATTATTATTTCAGATAATAATGAAAAGTACTTATTGAAAGTCCGTTAGATATCCCTAACTATCTATACTAATAATATAAAGAGGAAAGATTGTTTTGTTTGTTTGTACCGAATAGGCTCCGAAACTACTGGACCGATTTTAAACATTTCTTCACTAATAGAAAGCTAAATTATCAGGAAGTAACATAAGCTATAATTAATTTTCAAAAAATTAGAGATCCTTAAGAAAATTGCAAAAATGTAACCCAAAGTAGCAAAATTTTGCCTATAAAATTCATTATTTGGCGTGCGCTGAGAAAACTATTGATAATACTTAAAAATTATGTACTACATGATTAAAGTACTCATTATTACATACAAAAAAGACCTGAAGGGAATATATCTAACTATCATAATAAAGCGACAATAGCAGCTTTTGTGTTCTAAAACGTAATTAGTTCGCCGGTAGAATCAAAAGTTGGTTACATTCGTATCGTAAGATTAACTCTTATTAAAATAAATAGTTTTATCATCAAGGGTATTTATGTAGCAGTCAAATACTTTTTAATTCATTCGAATCGGACATTTAATTTCGAAGTTATAACGAGTATAAAATCGAAACTTACACAGCTAGTTATAGAATAAAATAAACAAACACGTTCACAACTGTAATCTCGATAATGGAGATTCTTAGATCGATAATTAGTGTGTTGATCTGTTAGGGTACCAATTAGGGGGTGGTCAGAGACATTTAAACGTTATATTTGGCACAAGCCTATTTTTCATATTACACAAAGGTTAGCTGGAAGAGGATGTACTTTTTAGTTGTGCAATACATAATTTTCTATCCATCCATCTGATCCTTGTGATTTCCATGAATAAAAACCTTTAATAATAAATAAATAAATAATGCTGGACATACTCACACAGCATCATCTAGCCCCAAACTAAGCAGAGCTTGTGTTATGGGAACTACATGATTGATATACTAATTATATAATTTTTTTTTGTAAATACATACATATTATACATAGAAAAACACCCAGACCCGAGACAAATATTTGCAGATACAAACATTTGTCCCGTGGCGGGAATCGAACCCGCAACCTTCTGCGTCTCAGGCGGGCCTTCGCCCACTGTGCCACAGAGGTTGTCCACTTATGACTTTGACTTTTGTGTACGCGTTTTGCAAAGTAATTATTTCGCATTCCACTTGACAGGTTGCAAGCCCATGGCTGCCTATTTATTGGAACGCTAAGCGATAGCACAAGTTTGATACTTAAAATACTTAATCGTACACAAGTATTTGGTGTACGATTAAGTATTTTCTATCGTAAAACATTGTCAAAGTTCGTTGTACTTATCTAAGCTGCAATATTATTTGGTGTGTAATAAGTATTTTCTAACTATCTATCCCGAAAAATGCGGAATGAGGCAAAAAGCGTGAAAAATTGACCCCAAAGGAGACGGAACGGGAACAAATACGTTTTATACATTGACCTCAAGGACTTGCGGATATAAAATAGGGTATTATACCTACTTATAGAATCAAACGACTCATCAAATCAAAGAAGAATGAATGAAAATCAAAGAAGAGCCTTTTTGGCCTAGTGGGCCGTACCGATCCGATCGCGGGTCCGAACACGGTCGTTTATTAGTGGCTTTTTTCACTCGACGAATTTATGTGTGCATTAACACATACTCAAATGTTAAATAATTTTCTTATTTTTGTATAATTTCTGTAATCATCTGACATTTATTAATTTTGCATGCTTGTGAGCTGAACAAAGCTGTAACTACTTTATTTTTTACCACACACTATAACCTATGTTTCACAAATAAATGAATCTGAATCTGAATCGAAACGGTGCAAGAAAACATAAATTAGTTGTCCAATAAGTGGCGATGGACCTTCAAACTGTCACGTGGAATGTTAACTGCTTGCAAAAAGTCGGCATGTGCCAAATGTAATGTTTGGATTTGCCTCTGATTACTGCTTGGTAGCCTTTCAGTATTGAATATGGTTCTCAGGATGTCCGCCAAAGGGAATAAAATCATGAGCATGTTTTTTTTTTAAATTACACTTAAAAGTTTTTACGACATTTGTATTCGGAAAAGCAAGACATTTTCACACAGCATCATCTAGCCCAAACTAAGCAGAGCTTGTATTATGAGAACTACATGACTGATATACTACTTATATACATTTTTTTTTGTAAATACAACATATTATACATAGAAACCACCCAGACCCGAGACATATATTTGCAGATACAAACATTTGTCCCGTGGCAGGAATTGAACCCGCAACCTTCTGGGTCTCAGGCGGGCCTTCGCCCGCTGTGCCACAGAGGTCGTCAGGAGAGTTTGTGAGGATGGATGTTTGTTACTCTTTCACGCAAAAACTACTGACCGTATTTTGATGAAACTTTACAGTAATATAGCTTATACATCAGAATAACACATAGGCTACTTCTTTACGGGTACTACGCGGGCGAAACCGTGGGCAGAAGCTAGTACGATATAAACTACTGTGATGAACCTAAATGTATCGATAAATAAAAAAACTTTTATCTCTTTTAACAGGAAACGACTCTGAACCCGACCAGGAAGACAGCGCCGACAATACTCGAGAGTCCAAGGCGAGGAGACGACGAACTGCCTTCACGTCGGAGCAACTCCTCGAGCTGGAGAGAGAGTTCCATGCGAAAAAGTACCTGAGTCTTACAGAGCGGTCACAGATTGCAGCCGCGCTCAAACTCAGCGAGGTGCAGGTGAGTGAAGCGAGAATGTGTAGACTTAAGAAGGGTAAAGGAACCATCAGCGTGCCAAGCGAGCAATATTATAGGCTGTGATAGAGCGAGGGATATTTCTGTCGAGCAAAGAAAGCAACCACCTATCGCCTGTGTAGGAA
Source organism: Perizoma flavofasciatum (assembly GCA_958496245.1). NCBI lineage: Eukaryota > Metazoa > Arthropoda > Insecta > Lepidoptera > Geometridae > Perizoma > Perizoma flavofasciatum. The sequence continues at coordinate 5,364,188 of OY292445.1, read as the reverse complement.
TATGGGAGTTTATGAAAGTAAGAAGTTTTTGTATGGAGAGCGAAGCGAATCACTCAAATCTCTTTTTAATCTGTGGTTGCCCTGTTTGACAGTCTACGCAAGCCATACTCATAGAAAGTTTTTTACATTCGTTAGGAACCTGTATATGTGTTTCACGTAAAAAGTAATTTGAGTGTTTTATGTTGTTCACAAAAATATTATTTTGTTTAAGAAAAATAGTGATAATCACATTGTTAATACTAGAAATTAAGATAAACTCGCTGTTGCCACTTTTAGTCTCCATAAAGTAAGTAGGTAAATCGTTTACAGGGCTAGGTGTACGCTTTTACAAACTCCCAAAAAATGAACAAAAATTGACAACTAACAAACTTAATTAGACAAAAACTATATAAAAAGGCGTACTATAAAATATCTGATTATTTAGATGATAAAAAACTCTTGGGATTGAAAATGCTCCAACTCGATTAAAATGTAGGTTGTTTTGTAAAAGAAATATTGAAAAGAATAAACAGCCTGGTGTTCTTGCCTTTCTTTCCTGGCTGCGACTAAGCCAGGAGGAACAGGCAGTAGATACAACCGACGTATCAAAGTGATGCTTGTGATTTTAATGAATAAATGTATTTTGACTTTGATTTTGACTTTAGACTTTTGGAATCGATTCGTATCACGTCAAGGATGGTTCTTAAATAGGTTCTTTAGCCACGAACTACTAAGGGACGCTACAATAGATCTGTCTATTGTAGCGTCCCTTAGTAAACACGAAAGAAGATTATTTTTCTTCCACACTGAAAACGCCATAGTGACATAGATTATATTCACACCCGCATCTCACATTCAATTTTGATTGCAGGTCAAAATCTGGTTCCAAAATCGGCGAGCGAAATGGAAACGCGTGAAGGCAGGGCTTGCGTCGGGCAGTCACACGGGAAAGGGGAGCTCTGGTACGAAGATTGTGGTCCCTATCCCAGTCCACGTGAACCGTTTCGCCGTCAGGACTCAACACCATCAAATGGAAAAGCAAAATCTACAATACCGACTTGATAGAGCACAGCCTTTACCGGGAAGTCTTATGCAATCTCAAACGTCAGCGTTCCTGAACACGTCGAAAATGAACGAGAATAGAATTGCTGAAAATCTACGGATGAATTCGGATCTATCGACATCAGTTCTTCCAGGGCGCAACACTATGTATGACGGAATGGCCGGTAGGTTGGCGGCATTGGGTCAAGCTAATGCTGCCAACTTGAGACATTTTCCTAATCAAAATGGCCGACTTAGTTAATTTTATTGTTGTTCTTGCTACATATTTCGGTTTTTGGCGAGAGTCAAAGATAATTGTGACGCTATTATGATTTTTCCAAGACAGACAGAAACAAAAAAAAACAAGTCTAATGTGGGGATCATAAAATGTTTACAGAAAAATTGTAAATAAGTATGTTAGTCATAATAATGCCCAATATAAACAAGTCGGTTATACATAATGATAAATAATTGTATTTCTATAATAAAATGTGTGATTATTATGCGTGCCTTTCTAATCTAACTCATGCCAATAGATTTTTCACAGATTAAAAACCTTTTTAAAGAGTCAAAAAGGTTTTAAATCTGTTATTGAAAAACAAAGCAAGCCGCAAAAAGTGTGATTGAGAAACGAAAAGCAAGCCGGGTGAAAGAGCCTCAAAGTATTTATTTGTGTTTGTTGTGGGGACATAATGTTCACATGTTCTGCAGATATTAGTTCTGAGTCTGGCAGTGTTGTGGTACCAGTTCCTGATACCCATGACACAGGGAATCCTAGTGTGGGATCTGGACTGTTGGTTGTTTATTATTATTTATTTGATACATCTGCATAAACAATGTACACTGTTTTCAGAATTGAAACTGATGTAACATAAATTAGGTAACGGAGAGCGAAGCGAGCAAGAATTTCTTTACAATGTCAATGACGCCCTCGGTTGCGCGGCGGGCAAGTAGTCAGCTGCTACGCAAGAGGTGCGGAGTTTGATTCCCGCTGCGGTACAAATCTTTGCATGTTCTGCAGATATTTGTTCCGGGTCAAGGTTCCTGATACCCACGACACAGGGAATCCTAGAGACTCCACACTAACAATCTCAAGTTAATTTAATACTTCGCACAAACAATGTAGGTAGTGATAAAAGGACATTCTCTACCAACCCTAGGCATTGTTTTGCAATAAAAAAAAACAAGATACAATTAGCATGTGTAGGTATTATTCCGGGAACTCTAGGATATATTAAGCATTAGTTCATATATTTGTATGTGAAGTGTGACCTGTGTTGGGCATCCTAAAAAAAAGGTAATCGGCAGTTAAACACAGCATCGAAATCGGCAGCTGCAGATAATGTCGTGTTAATCTGTGGGCGGGGTGACATGACAAACTATGCGTGAAATAGGCGGGAACGTTTATTACCTCGATACAGTGCAGTATGGCACGAATTTTGCAAAGATAAGGCATTGTTCGGACGTGACCTTAAAAAGTGATCGTAGATAGATAGATAGAAAATACTTTATTACACAAGATAAAACAAGCACAAAGGCGAAGTTCATGCTAATAAGCATTTTCTTCCAGCTAACTTTTGTGTAATGAAGAGTGGGGCGTTTAAATAATTACCAAAATACGAGATTTTTTCATAAAATCTCTCGTAGTTGGTAACCACTTACCAATAGATTGGCCATGTGCTTATGACCTTGTATAGGGCTGCAGCCCTATTAAATAAATATTTAATAAAATTCCCTGGGACATAACATATTTAACTACAAGACTATTTACAATAAAACCATATTGATGATTGACGGATTGTTTTATAGTTTAAACGATTTTTTTAATAGTATCTATTAATCATAGAATTAATAACATCATCATCATCATCATCATCATCAGCCTATATTAGTCCACTGCTGGACATAGGCCTCCCCTAATGAGCGCCATAGCGCCCTGTCTTCAGCTTGCCGCATCCAGCATCTGCCTGCAGTCTTTCGCAGATCATCATCTCACCTGGCCGGAGGGCGTCCTACACTACTTTTGCCGAGTCGCGGTCTCCTCTCAAGAACACGTTTACCCCAGCAGTTAAATTGATATTAATAAATTGATACGGAACTGATTTAGCACTGGTTATTTCAACTTAAAAAAAGAGCTACCAGCCCCCTTATCGTGTAATTATAATATAATTTAAACATTTTTTTTTAATTAAGTCTAAGTTAAATATTTGCATACCAAGTGTTTGGTGGCATATGTAAAAATATAACCACTTACTATGCGATCTTTGTATCCATATTTCTCACAAATAAACTATTTAATTTCATTTCATAAAGTTGACATATGCTAGCATTATTGAATTATTATCGAGGTAATCTTTACAATGAAAAGTTCACGCCCAGGCTAACGATTTGTCAGCCACCCCGCCCAAAGATTAGCAACCATCATAACTGCAGCTGTTCCTATCATTGTTACTGACGTCATCAGAACTTAGATATATGGACAAATGTTTGTATCTGCAAATATTTGTCTCAGGCCTGGGTGTTTTCTATGTATGTATTTACAAAAAAAAATATGTATATATGTAGTATATCAGTCATGTAGTTCCCATAATACAAGCTCTGCTTAGTTTGGGGCTAGATGATGCTGTGTGAAAATGTCCAGCATTATTTATTTATTATTTATATCGATCTATGAGTATCAAAGACTATTTCTCTTCACAATACTTCATTCATTCATCATCAGCCTATATTAGTCCACTGCTGGACATAGGCCTCCCCTAATTAACGCCATAGCGCCCTGTCTTCAGCTTGCTGCATCCAGCATCTGCCTGCAGTCTTTTTTCACAATACTTAGTCAATGTCAATAGGTTTAAATAATTGAAAACACAAGGATCATTAGAAAACGTAAAAACTTTTCGTAAACGTTAACGTTAACGTAAACGTTAGGAAACGTAAAAACGAAACGTAACGTGAAAACTACGAAAGCTGTAATCACGCCGAAAACGTGGTAAAAAAATCTTTGAAAAAAATTAGGGTATCTGCCTCTACACCTAAAGTGGGGATGTTTTTCTTTCTCATTGGTGTGCGATGTCGTTGGATAGTTCGTTAAAAACTACTGCGGGTGCGTGAAAACCATTTTTGTATTTAGAGAAACGTTTGCGAAATAATAAGATTTAAAGTGATAATTTTTGTTACATTCAAGTGTGCTCCCTGCCAGCTAAACGGTTGCTTTGGGGTAACAAAGTTACAAGAAAAACTATCACAGCTACGTAGGCTTACAAGATAAAGAGTTATAATCGACAAACTTATTAAATGTTCCTACTGTAACGTTTTTTACCTAAAAAGGTATCAAAATAAATAAAATAATTTTAACACACCTTTCCTACCTACTTACACACGTGAGACGTAGCACCAATAAAGTTCGGAATTAGGATCCGGAGCAAGTTTGGTGGAAGCGCGTATCTACCTTCGTCTCCGGAATTCGGCGTATCCTCGCACACCGGCAGATTCGGCAACGCTACATACCTTGGCGCGCCCGCTCGACCTTCTCGACCTTGGGCCACCGAAGACCGCATCAAGCGAAGGCTCTCCACGGCTCCACTACCTGGACCATCCGAGGGGAGTACATAGCTACGACCACCCTTCTCGAAAGCCCTAGTAGAATTAGTGACCGGGGTATTGAAGAACCGAACAATAAATTTGCTGTTACTCTCAGGTGTTGTTTCACTCAATCAGTACCTATCTACTTACACACTTAAGACGTAGCAGTACTAAGAGAAGAAAAAAGGAAAATTTCTTACAAATTTAATTGAAAATAACTTAGATGTTAGCTGTGTAAAACAGGCAGTAAGATAAGTTTATGAAAGGTTATGAAAAACAACTCTAAGGATTTGAATTGATGAAACTAATATAATGATACAGTGGGCGAAGGCCCGCCTGAGACGCAGAAGGTTGCGGGTTCAATTCCCGCTGCGGGCATGCCGGTTGCCCTCATGATGTTTTCGCTCACCGTTTTGTGCGTATTACGCACATAAATTCGAGTGGAAAAATCCATTGGTGCACGATTAGATTCTAAGCCATGACGTCCAGATCGAAAGTCGGGTTACAGGTAAGTTGCTCCAACTCTTTGAGATATATAGATACTCGTACCTATTGTTTTGTAAAAGGATCATAAGATTTTGAAGTTTATTTTGAGTTTTTATAGTAATAAAGAGATTTTATAAACAAATTAAATTATTTTCTTACTCTGCCACTTAATTTCCATAAGAAATTTGCTTAAGACTGTACTGAATCTATTTAGGTTTGAAAAAAAAAACAAAAGTGGGCGTGGACGGTCCTTACTAGGAATGAAAATAATATTAATTTTGATTTCATTTTATTCGGAGTCCCTAATGGACTCGAATAACCAGCCTTGTCTTTTTATCTTTCTTTCCTAGCTTGGCTGTGAAGGAATATAAAGTAGGTAAAATTGACGTATTAAAAGTGATCCTTGTGATTTTAATGAAATAAATGAATTTGGACTGTGACTTAATTCTGGGCATTTTTTCACACAGCATCATCTAGCCCCAAAGTAAGCAGAGCTTGTGTTATGGGAACTAAATGATTGATAATACTACCTAGATACTGTTTTTTGTTGTATGAAAATTGTATAAACATTTGTCCCGTGGCGGGATTCGAACTCGCAACCTTCTGCATCTCAGGCAGGCCTTCGCCCTGCGCTACAGAGATCGTCCAAAAAAACGGTTTTTTTCGGCAGAGTCTAAACTTTGTAAAAATTAACTTATGAACTTTAAACCTTCACGCCTTCAATAAAAGGCCCTGCTCTAAATCACACGAATCAGTGTTAATCCGCCTGAATGAACACCCTGTATAACACAATTATAATGGGTAGCTGTCAAAAGGACAACCACACCCCTTGGGAGCCGGCCACCCGGCATGGTTCGAAGCTAGGGGGTTGAAATCAAAATATATGTAGCTGTTGTTAAAAAAAATTTAAACTTAAATCTAGAGGTATACTAATGGTATAAAGAGGAAATATTTTTTTGTTTTGTTTGTTTGTATCGAATAGGCTCCGAAACTACTGGACAGATTTTAACCATTTTTTCACCAAATGAAAGCTAAATTATCAGGAAGTAACATAGGCTATAAATTATTTTCAAAAAAAATAGAAATCCTTATGAAAATTGCAATAACGTCACCCAAAGTAGCAAAATTTTGCCTATAAATTTATTATTTGGCGTGCGCTGAGAAAACTATTGATGATACGTAAAAATTATGTACTACATTATTAAAGTACTCATTATTACCTACAAAAATGTCCTTGAGGAAATATATCTTACTAATGATAGTAAGATATATTAATATCTATATTATATTATAATAGATATATTATAATTTTAGAACACAAAAGCTGATATTGTGACTTAACTATGAAGTTAAGTCACAATATCAGCTTTTGTGTTCTAAAATTTAATTAGATCGCCGACATTCCCACGGAATCGAAACTTACGCAGGTGAAACTGCGGGGCGCACCTAGTACCTGATGAATTTCGTTTTGTCAAAATTTTATCTACATTAGGAACCGACAAATTAGTTTTTTGAGATCTATTAATTTCGTTATATTTGTTTTTGTCTAGTTCAGTTAGTAAAATAAAAAAAAACTAACATTGTCTTCAAAGAATAATCGTAGCCAATTCGTAGCGTTTCGTAACTCGTAGACCTTTAAGTACTACATACCTAACGACTTCCGTGATTAATTTACTAATGAGGATACAATGTTTTTATCTTATGGAATCTAGTCGAAACATTTTTGTGGGTGATTAAACTTTTCTTCTTTATTCGAAAGAGTGTCATCCCAAGTGAGCGAAATAACGTAAGCACTTGAGGATCTGATGATAGAGTACTTATACAGGATAGATATCGTAAGCTTGGGACTGCAAAAAGTATATCTAGAGGAAGTTCTTATTCGTCGTATTTTTTTTGTAATATGTTACGCAATATCTTCGCCAATTGTGAACAGATTTTAATAATTCTTTTTTAATGGGTTACTTCAACGGTGGTTCCATTCAAATTTTATCATGAAATCCCACCTATTTCGAAAGGTAAAAAAAATGGTGATATGGTGAATGGTGATGGTGGTATTTTTTTCGAAGTCGTTTTAAGGTATATCAAGATATAACTAGCTTTTATATTAACGCTACTGTAGCTTTTTATTTTAAATATAAATCATTATTTAAAAAAAATACTCCATAAAACGGGTAATTAATAAAATGTACTCAAACAAAAAAAAAAAATTTTTTTTCACCTTTTGAAATAGGTGGGATTTTATCTTAAAATTTGAAATAACAGCGATAAGTCACTGTAATTTCTGCGTGTTTATCAAAATAAAATATAATTTATTTTATCAAGATTTGTGAAGCTTTGAAAGATTTTTTTAAGGATCGGTTCAATAAATTCAGAGATTATCTCCTTCAAACAAAGAAACAAGTAAATACCTCTTCACTATATTATCATCACCCTCTTATTCATAATCACTCACTAACCTTAGCGGTTTACTAAAAGTTGTCCGACTCTTTCCTTTGTTCAGTGTTAGAAGAGGACAGGGTTAGGAGTCAGCACACTGCTAAATTAGCGAGCGATTATGAATAAAAAGGTTAGTGTAAATTCTCCATCTACTCATCGGCATCACCTGAAGACTCCTAAAGTTGAGGCCAGAAAAATGGACCTTAGTTTGATTCATACCCGCACTTCAAAACCACAATAGAGAAGTTTAGGCGACCAAGACTGATGACGGACCAATTTCTTAACATTCAACGCCATCTATTGGGTTATTATAAAACTACGAACGTACTACTACGTTTTTACAAGCTTTTAATTAACTTGAAATGCTTGTATGTTAGTTTGTTTGTTTAGGTCAAATCTTGCAAGTTGAATTAGAACCACTTCCGTTTATCTTACGGAGTTAAATTTTTATATGTTAGTTCTGTTTCGATGAAAACGCATTTTTATGGTAAGCGTGACCTGAATCGACATCCAGGATTAGCACCACATAAAGGAACTCATCAACGGTCAACAAAACGGACACGAAATTCTGTGTATGCACTTTATTATGATAGCTGGTTTTAAGTTTAACCATGACATATTTTCTGCACTCAGGGTTAAAAGCTTTGTCATAGATATTGATTATCTCTGATATAGGTACAGCCCTGGCCAGGCAACTTTAGAAAAGGTTCCCCTCCCTAGAGCACTTATGGCGGCTGGACTAGCGACAAGAATGTGCTATTTTATGAATAAGCTTTTATCTAATACAGTTTCTACATTATCTTATTAGTTTTACTTAATCAATATCCAGACTAAAACAAGCTTGTTTATGAAAATGTTTTTACCTATTAATTTAATCAATACCTCATTTGAATAATAATTAAAGAAGATTAGAAAGCCAAACCATATCAATGTATTTATATTTTCTAATTAACTTACATTTATTTATTACAGTTCTCGTATGAAGTCCAGCTAGTCCAGCAATAATAACGAATCCCCTATCAAAAATTACATTCCTAAACCCTTCTATTTCCAATTCATCAGGCATAACAAAGTTAGGCTCCATTTATTTATATCCATTATTTAATTACCACCCCCAAACGCAGGGTAGTTTCCCCAACCACAGACTAAATGCAATCCATAGAGTTACAAAGTGATCCGCGTGTCGTTTTAAATCTATTTTCGTGTATTTGTGATGCTAATGCGAAAAGCGTTTGACGTTGAAGAGATGGGTAGGTATCGATACAATTTTCACTAAACAGGGGATCTTTACCCTGATTTCAAAGTTTTATTATCGCTGACTTTTGTGTTCCACTAAAGTGGACAACAAGCATAAAGACTGTCCACTTTTTTATTCCAAAAACTATCGTGAACTTGACTATTCATATTGTAAAAACGGGAATTTTCACGTACTGCACTATCGGTGAAGGCACCGACTAAGTTTCGACTCATTCCGAGAGTCTTCATCAGGGTGAGTGGTTGCGACTTTCTCCTTCCGCGTCGCGCCGTGCACTTGATGGTAAGCGGTTACCGTAACCTATGGATAGTTGAAACATCATCAACTCGCCCGTTGCCGACACTAATATAACGGGTGAAAATGTTATGTGCGTGTAATTTCACCGGCACCCATACCCTTAATTGTAATTGTAACGCTGAGGATGTACCTACCCTTTGAAAATATCTCATATTTTGCATTCGACCGACAAATAATCCTTATAATAGTTTCGCTTTGTTTATCTGTGCTTAGAAATTGCATTACATTACGCCTAAAGTCTTGATAATTAACGCCTACAAAGTTAGTTATATAAAAATTTCGTGAGAATTATACAAAATGTTAAAATGTAGGTAGTTAATCTGATATCATAAGCCTTTCTGCCCTCGGGCATTGGTCAACTCATTCAAATCCTATCGATGTCGATAAAACGATCCCTTCAATATGTCCCCTCACTAGCCGGAAAGCGAGCATTTGACGCGCGAAATTCATTCCGCAGCTCCCCCGGCAATAAATGCAAAATACTTTGAGCATGAATATTGTTTATCATCATCCGTATTCGAGTAAATTTTGTAAGTTTTGATTCTTGTTGTAACTCATTAAAATAAATATTAGGCATTTCTAGGAATGCCTAAAAGCCTACAACCCACTCTGAGTAGGTAATATTACAATAAAAATATTTATTCACATTTTATCCTCATAAAAATGGATAACAAATAAATAAAGGTTTTTATTTATATAAATGGTTGTGATTATCTTTGCTTTGACGATTTTTCAGTTGATTATTACATACTTTGTATACGGGCTACATTATCTAGTATTTTATCGTAACTGTTAAATTGTTAAACAACATAAAATTCAGAAAGAAGATTTTGTAATTTAGTTTTAAAAAACCCTTTACTTTTTATACGTTTTACTATTAGAAAACTTCAACGTACCAAACGTTGTTTTACATAAAAAAATATCTTGGCGCGTATTTAGAATATTAAACTATAAAATCATAGACAAAATAATTTGGGTGTATTGTTCATTTTTTGTGAACCAGCATGGCGCCTGGATGCGTTCTATTTTACCATAAAATAAATATTAACAAGTTATTGTGTCGTTTTTGAGTAATTCCGCCGGAATCACGTTTTTTCATGTTTCGTAGTTAATCTTGGCGCCTTTGGTGACGTGATTATAATTTTATATTTTGTACGGAACCAATAATTCGAAGGCATGTCTCGAGGCCCATAGATGTTTTCATCACAAGGATTCTTCTTCTATACCCAATCGTTCGCAAAGTATTTTTTAAAGTCTACCTACATAATAACACCCGAATGACGATCCACTTTCATGGTATTCAAACACCATGAAAGTGGATCGGTTCAGGCCAAACTCTCGTAATTTTTTTGTAAAGTAACGGTACGTAAAGTTGTGTCAGTTTATTCGATCCACATTTCTCAACCAACCTGACGTAAACTGACGTATTTCTAATAAAGTATGAATAGTTAATTATTTAAGTAAGAAGGATGGATTTGGATTTGGACTTTTACCATAACGAGACTATTTGACGCTTTGTTTAAACATGAGTAAATAATGTCACGACACTTGGTACCTACAGTACAATTTTATTGTAGGTTTGTGTCTATTGTACCTTTATTTTGAGTAAGTTAGGTACCTATTGTTTGTTTTGTATATTCCATGAGGTGTACATTAAAATATTTTCAACCAATCATTCATTCATACAGTGTATCCAAAAAAGAACAAGTGACGCGGCGAACAACGTCCATAGACGAGGAAAGTGATGACTCAATGAAATCAAAATTCAATCGCTCACAAATCGGTAGCTGCCATCTTGTCACGAGCTTATGGAACGCATCATTTCTCACTTTCCATAAAAACATATGGCGAATTATTATGTAGCTTTAAAATTTTGATGGAACTCTGGACCTACAAATAGAAATCGATGGAAATCGTCTAAATGTTGATAAAGTGACTTAAAAAAATGATTTTCTCTTCGATGAATTTATTAAATGATTTTTTCTTAGTAAATGCTATTTAAAAGCTTTTATATGAACTTTGAAAAACAAAGAAATCAAAGGGAAACTAAGGTAAGTTGCGCACCAAACCATTTTATGTAAATACTTGGATTTTTTCAAACTTTAGATAACATAATTATAAGTTTAACGGTTCTTTATCGCGTTTACTTCTATTATTTTCCCGACGTTTCGACTGTATTGCAACAGCCGTGGTCACGGGATGATTGAAGTATACGGAGCTATAGAGTAACGTTGGGAACATAATGAAAAATGTAAACGCGATAAAGAACCGTTAAACTTATAATTATTCTACTATACTTGGTCTACATTCAATTTGAGCGCCTGAAGTACGTATGTATGTAAAAGCGAGTCATGATGGGCCCTCATAATCATAGATCATGAATTCAGTAAACAAACTCTTTGTCGGCTCATAATCTATGCGGCCTGTGTTGTCTATGGTCCTATTTCTTTTAATTCTTACAATGCCGCCGTTCGTAGAAGCATAGATTGATCGTGCGTGGCTTCTTTATTTAAATCTGTCAATCAATAACTGGTCAATAATAATGGGGTTCATTTCCTGTCGCTGACTAATGTGTCCCTTCAAAGAGGACTCATGAAAATCTAGGTATCTTCTTTGGTATTGCAAAGAGTTCTTAGTACTTATTGATCAAGCGAGGTAAGCGAGCAAATATATCCTTATACTTATGTTGGAAATATCCGCACATAATGGACCTATGTGTGACCGACGATAATTTGCAAATGGTTACAAAAAATAAAACAAACAAAATATTAATTTACAGAAATACAAATTATTCAAGTAAATTAGTGCTTACAGGATTTGGAGTCTACTTTTAAGCAATTATACCTATGCTTGTAACAGGAAAACCCGCTCTTCTATAACAATATTATAAAATTTATACAACTTATAAGATAATTTAATGATCTTATAAGTTGTTACTTCATAGTAAAGATAATAAAGAGGAAAAAACAATCTTACTACTTAAACTAAAACTTAAACGTATATGCGCATTGTCGCATTGTCTTGTTAATCTGACTGATGATATTTAAAACTGTGTATAGATAACACAATGAAATCAATAGGATTAATTAATTAAATGGATCGTTTAAATGATATCGTCATATGAAAAACATTGTTGCTCATTTCAAACATTGTTTGTTTTCAATTCCAGCCCATTAACTTTTTGTGTTATGTTATAATGAGCCATCGTGCAGAAAAAATAAAAAGTTATATTATTTGATTATTTGCTTCGGGCCAAATGTTTGTAAGATCTGTAAATATTTGTCTCGGATCTGGATGTTTTCTATATTATACAAGTATATGTATTTCAAAAAAAGTATATAAGTAGTATATATATCAGTCCTGTAGTTCCCATTATGTGTACTAGCTCTGCTTGGTTTGGGTCTAGATGATACTGTGTGAAATATTTCCATTATTATTATTATTTATTCAATAATTATTATTATTCTTATACTACTTACCAAGTAGGTACTTAAAAAACTACTTACACAAACAAAAAATAGTTTAAAAACACACTGAAGAATCATATCTATAATAAATATGATACATAATGCGCTCATTCAATAATTTATTTAATTGACAGAGGCCTAACAATATCCTGTCGCGATGAATCACTCGCCCATCCAAAGCAGTCATTCAAATCATTAAATTGATATAGAACCTATTAATGCTTCCGCATTTCCAAATGCCAGGCTGTCTACCAAACCCATAACAAGTAACCTTCGATGTACTTATAGATTAGAGGATGCCCATCATTACAGTTGTGAGTGTGTTGTTCTTTATCTTTATTGTACAAATAAACACTTAAAGGTAGAATGAAATGACATGTGCGAAGGCGAGCTTAACCGTTAAAAAAGTTTTCTTCCAGTCTTTGGATAGGAAATTATAGAGGTAGGGGAAATAATAGTATACATAAGAAAAGAGTTAACTAAACGATATGCTGACTCAAAACTAGGTACCTACGCAGTGTTTTTGACACTTAGATACCTGATTATTTTTTAATAGAACTGCTGATTTTGAAGTTACTCATTGTTGCAACTGTCAACTAAAACTAAACCTTTTTTTTTTACTTTTCATGCAGCAGTGAAGAGTTGTTGAAAGCATTCCCCTTTTTCTTTTAATTTACGTATATTTATCCTAAAAGTTAATTTATATAGTAACTTTTAACTGAAAGGTCAAAGGCCAGAGCACGCGCCAAATATAATATTTGAACGATGATACCTATTTAATGCCCTATCGGATCGGACGATGTTTTCGTTGCATAATTTCTTTAAAACAATTGAAACTAATAGGATTCTGGTTGTACATAAATAGGTATTCCATTGCCAAACTTGTCTTGTAAATGCTAAACGGTTAACGATACCATCATTATTGTCTATGACTTGGAGAGTTCCAATTTCAAAATGCAGATCGACGATAGATGGGGTAGAGTGGATACGCAATCTATTTAAGAACATTCGAATTTAGAACAAATAAATAATTCTGGACATTTTCCACACAGCATCATCTAGCCCCAAACTAGCAGAGCTTGTATTACGGAAACTACAATGACTGATAAACTACTTATGTTATTTTTTTGGTAAATAGTACATGTATACATATAAACACCAGCCCCTAAAAGAAAATATTTGTATGTTTGCAAAAAATTTACAACCTGAAACCTGAACCTGAATGCAAATTCATTTAAAATCTATGGCATCGTTTCCGCTTTTTTTGCCTCTTAAGTATTTTTCTTGGTCCAAGAACCTTGGAATTTCTTATGCTGTGTTCATTCATAGACCATGATGAAAAGACGGAGACCGATGGCTAGGTCCCTACCTACCTACTTTGTCAAGCAGTCAGGCTTAAACTTTCTTAACTTCCCAAAATCTGCCAAACAAATCCAAGCGAACTGATTATTTACCTCTCTTATATGAACATTAAAGTAAATCTACTCTTCAGATTCCTGTGTTCGGAACAATCAATAGCCCCCACAGGCCAAAGGCGTTGCAAACAACAAATTGGTTCGATGACGTTGCAGTATGGATAAATAATGTTATTTACATATTGTTCTGTCACTTTCCACTTAACTTTTTTTTACTGTGATAATAATCGTCTTGTTTAGGATTGTTTTATTTTTTGCTGGATTGTTTATGGACTTTTTCAGGGGTTCGTTTTTCGCTTTGGTCAAATTAAATCCTTATGTGATTTCTTAAATGAGTTTTCTAGGTATATCCTATTATATTTCTTTTAAGAGAAAGAAGTTCCAGAAAGTTTACTTTTTCACATATATCATAGATTATTTTTTTTATCTATACAATAAAATTAATAGTAAGGAATGTGCAACTGTTGAGCGACATAATCGCATCGTGATTAAGCAAAAAAAACACTTGCATGCAATTTATCGCAAAGGGATTCTTTCTCCCTAATTAGTGTGTAATCTGAATTTACCTACGAACGCTTCAGTGGGGTGTCAAATGAAAGACCTTGGTTTGCACTTTTCAAAACTTTTTCTTTAGCGGTATCCAGATCGCCAAACTTTAGGTACCAAAATGTTAATGTTATTCTAATATAGTTTTGACTGATCATAAAGTGATTGCTTCCGGATGTTCATGCATCATCAAAACACAATATGCATTCTAATTTTTATAACTATTATTAGTCACCTTCATCAGTTTATACATTTTTGGTTAATGGGAAATCAGTGATGGCGATAGCCCAAGATTGTTCATCATGGCACTCTCTAAGTTAGGTTTATATCTTCAACAGGCTGTTATTTATGATAATTATGATTATGACCCATTGATTAACTGATATGGCTTTGGAATTAATATCATTTTTGAAGGAAATCAGTAACTTTAACACAAGTCGCACTGACTTCTGGTGTCTGAAGTATTAACAATCAAAACCAACCAATCTATACTAATATTATAAAGAA
This sequence comes from Perizoma flavofasciatum, assembly GCA_958496245.1. Taxonomy (NCBI): domain Eukaryota; kingdom Metazoa; phylum Arthropoda; class Insecta; order Lepidoptera; family Geometridae; genus Perizoma; species Perizoma flavofasciatum. Next base: position 5,349,180 of record OY292445.1, on the reverse strand, counting down.
GTAAAGTTTGTAACTTCATATGTCCCCTACATATAAACTCACAAACTTTACTTCTTTAGTAATATCCGAAACTACTCATCCGATTTCAAAAATTATATCATCAATATTTATATTGGACTTTCAGAGTGGACATTAGCTATATACTATTCCGTTAAAATAAAAGGGATTTTTGTGAAGACCAATTTTATTTTCCAACGTAAGTCGACGAAAGACCGGGCGAAACCGTGGGCAGTATCTAGTAACGTATAATATTATCGTTATTATTTGAAATTATTATTTGAAATGCTAAAAAATAACATATTAGTTAAAACTAGTCGTTATTTAACAAAATTCAATATAATCATGATTATTGATAATGATGGGATGAATATTCAAATTGAACTAAACACAACTATTTGGATATTGAACAGATTATCCTTTAAATAAAAATCTACGCAGGTCACGTACCTAACGTACCTTGAATGGATTCTAATAAATCTGCGCTTTGCTTGTATTGTTTTGAACATAAAAAACCGGACAAGTGTGATTCTGACTCGCGCACCGAGGATTCCGTACAAGCTTGCAAGTTCACAAAAAAAATAACATTACTCAAGTTCATAAACTATGAAAGCACCAAACATTGCTCTAACGAGAAGATATTAAGTCAAATTGAAAGACAAACTTAACTTCAAAATGTTTGCCCACACATCACGTTCAATTCAGGACGACCTCTGTGGCGCAGTGGGCGAAGGCCTGCTGCCTCCACCCACTGCGCCACAATCTGGGTGTTTTCCATGTATAATATGTATGTATTTACAACAAAAAAAAGTATATAAGTAGTATATCAGTCATGTAGTTCCCATAATACAAGTTCTACTTAGTTTGGGGCTAGATGATATGTGAAAAATGTCCAGCAATATTTATTTATTTATTTAATTCTCCAACTGCATTTTTTATGTGATAATATACAAATTATTGGTTGTCTTTGCTTCTTGCCAAATTTCATGATCCTAGGTCAGCGGGAAGTACCCTATAGGTTTTGATTTATTGACAATATCAAAATATGTCGCAAATCCCTAAAGACAAGAAGCAGTGTTTAGATATTGGCAAATTCGAGGCTTGATCGAGAGGTGCCAGGTAAACTATTGCCTAAAACACTTAATTCATAAATTGACGATTTTAAATGATCCTTTTAAATCAATGAATAAATTTGACGATATTTCTCGACTACGGAACCCTCGTTACAGATAGGTGCTCACTCTGACTTGACTGTCGACTATGTTTATTCCCGTGCAAATTATTTATTTATGAATTTCTGATAAACAATCCAACAATCCAATCCAAGGTACCTAAGTATTTCAATTTCTAGAGAAATTCCGCTCTTTAGTACATCCTACATTACAGGATATTAGTCTATGTCTAAAGATTTACTTATGTGTCTGTTTTTACCAACAGAATAGGTCTACCTATATAAAACAATATACTTAAGTATTTGTCGCTATTAAAATCAAATATCCCATCATAAAAATGTATTTCTAGAATTCGATTACTAATCGATCACCGCTTATTTCGCACGCAGACCACGTATGTAGAGTTACTCAAACTGTTGCTACGCTCAATTATTTTGAGTAGGTAGGTTGGTATAGTCTACCTATAGGTACCTATAATGTCGTCTTATATTTAAAACATAGTTATGTAATATTTTGTCAAATTTCACTTTTATATTCTGGAAGATAGAAGATAAAAACTCTTACGGGTGGTATTAATTAAAAAAGTGAATTTTGGAAAAAAAATATTGTAACTCTACATAAAATTATATTGTAGATATATGAAGGGATTTGGTCCTGTTTTCTATACCTAAGGGTCCTTTGATCACTGGTCTGATGAGTATTGCTGTAGATATTACCAAACACCAAGTTGGTAGGTAGGTACCTATGTCTCAAAATAAAAATAAAACTATTGTTTACTGTAGGTAGGTACCTACATGATCATAAGAAACTACCACAAAAAAACCGTACACGTTTTAAATCAAAGCTACAATACTGCAAAAAAGGCACCTTTGGGTTTTTAAAATTATGCATTCCATTGTCAAAGATTTCCACTGAATACCTACTAGAATCTAGTAATGATCGCCGAGGCTGTGCATTGGTTATTTTGGCGATTTGATGATGTAATGTCACAATTATAAACTTTGAGTGACACACCAATCAATCAACGAATGCAGCGTTCGTTTGCATACAATCGCTCGCATTCGGCGGCGACTAAAGTAATTGTCCGCCATATTGGTTCCGTTTCGCGCCATTACAGTCGCATTGTCTATGCTCTAATGTAGGACAATGGATTGAGCGACCAATTATTAAAATAATTAGCATTGTTTTAATTGTTACAGCCAGATTGATTGAGTAATACCTGCAGGAAAAATATTTGTTTGTATTACGTACCTATCTATTGTTCGCTGACGTTGGTTCAACAATTAAATGTCCTTTGGATTCAAAAAGGATTTAGGGTTGCAAAGAATAACTTTAAACATATTTTTTATTTTAACGCTCTAATTTCTGGAACCAATTTCGGATTTTATACATTATTTTTGCATTTTATAGCCAAATTCATGAGGAAGGTTATAGGCATCATAATTCAGCAACACGCTATGACCCTTAAGAGCCGAGCAAAAGAAGTAATAGAAAGGGCGGGCGATGAGACGCAACGCGATGCGCCGGCGGGAGGGCGGGCGATGGGTCGGTCGGGGCCACAAAATATAGTATACTAAATATACAGATAACAAACTCAAGCCATCTGAAAATCGATGCAAACCAAATTAGCTCAACACTACCAGACGGAACCATACCCAACATACTAGCTGCATCGCCACGCTGAATGGCAATGCTAATGTGTTAACCCAAATAAGAGCTAGCTCATGGGTCATTTATTGTACTGTTGGCTTCTGTTCGGGGCTCTAGTGCGGAGCAAGCTAGAGTCAAGTAGTTCCGTCTGGAATCCGCATGAAAGTACATACGCACTGTTACTGGAGAAGGTTCAGAAGGCGTTTCTGAGGTCTCAGTACAAGCGAGAATTTGGGCATTACCCATATATGTACCCAACTAGGTTTCTCCAAGGGTGTCTTGGATACAATTCCCTACAGACTAGAAGAGCGTATGATCAGACAGCAACAATGTGCAAGGTGCTCCGTGGTATGATCGACGTCCCTGATCTGCACAACCTTCTGTTTCGGCTCTACCTTCCCAATAATTACGTTCGCAACAGAAGCCACAGACTTTTCTCTGTACCCTCCAGTAGAACCGTCGCTCGTGCTAACTCCCCACTACCTCGCACCCTCGCCGGACTCAACAGACTTCTTGACCAGAACCCAGACTGCGATATCTTCGCAGATGAATGGAAGAGTTTAATGTTGGTATGCCTGAGGTTTTGCGAGCGTGACTAATGAAAGGATGCTTGTTTGTGTTGTTAATATTATTTTAATTTATATTAATCATTTAAATATTATTAAAATCTTTTTATTTATGTATTATTTCAATTAATTTTTAACTATTTAATTTTTAAGGGTATTCTGTATATTGATTTATTTTATCAAATGTTTTTCAATCATTTTAATTTATTAGATTTAAAAGATGTTTTTGATTTTATGTAACTAAATAAATAAATAAATAAATAAATTGTAGCACCTAATGATGTGCGGTGATAATACTTATCTATGTGGCTGTTATCACATACCATTCATTAAATTTTATGAATAGGATGAATATTTTCGTTTTATTGAATGGACTTTTTACTGATATTAAACGAAAAAGTTTTTTATTCAATTGAATAAAAAAAAATAAAAAAAATATGAAAACAGCATAGGTAGGTACTATGGAGTCAAAAAAAGATTGCAAAGATCTAATTTTAAACTGTGAAGAAGTTATACAAAAAAGGCTGAGTAACAAACAAACGAACGAATAAACATGGATAGATTACCGGCTCTTTACGGCGTCGCTCGCCGCGTCGCGTCGCGGGTAAAATATTAGTCATCGATAATTTTTAATTCAAATTAAATAATTTCCGTTTTCCGAAAAACAATGCGCATGGGCGTCAGCTATTAACATAATAAAGGGATTTGTTCACGCGCGAGAGTTGAGACCGGACGCTGGCGCCCGTGAGTACCGTCAGCAACGCAGGCTCTATACTCGCCAATTAACTTTGCGGCTGAGAATTATGCATACCTTACTATCCTTATAATCTACACTAAAATCATATTGTAAAAACGGGAATTTTCACGTACCGCACTATCGGTGAAGGCACCGTCTACGTTTCCACTCATTCCGAAAGTCTCCATCAGGGTGAGTGTTCGCAACGTTCTCCCTCCGCGTCGCGTCGTGCACTGATTCCCGTTTTTACAATATGAATAATCAAGTTTACGATAGTTTTTGGAATAAACTAAAATCGTTGCGTGATTCACTAACTAACTATTAACACAGGCTAAAGCTAAAATAAGGATGGTTTTTATTTAGGTTTGTTTTATTTATTAATTTATTTATTAACTCTTTATTGCACAATTAATTAAAAAGTGAACAATAGGCGGACTTGATGCTTAATCATTTTCTACCAGCCAACCCAATTTGTTGTGATTGGTGGTGAGCGTGCTACAATTTTTTGTTTTGTTTTAGATTTATTCTAATTTTTTGTATAAGTGTCAATTAATGAAGGAAGGAAAACTCAACGTGGGCGAAATCACCGGATGATCATTAGTAGATGTGAAACAAGCCTTGGTTTGTGTTAATGGATTGTTTGTTTGTTAATTAGGTATTATGTTTATATTGCCTAAGCCAAATCGACCTTGTTTTTTAAACAATTAAAGTGTCAAACAAACTTAAGGCATACCTGAAATTAAACGGTTTCAGTAACCTATGGACGCTAGTGCATTTTGCAAATTGTTTTCTATCCTACTAAATAATATTATAAACGCGAAAGTTTGTGAGGATTGATGTTTGTTACTCTTTCACGCAAAAACTACTGAACGAATTTGATGAAACTTTACAGTAATATAGCTTTTATATCAGAATAACAAATAGGCTACTTTTTATACAGGTACCACGCGGGCGAAGCCGTGAGCAAAAGCTAGTACTTCAATAATTGTTGTGAACACAATCTTAATATAGGGCACTGCGATACCTACCGGATAGAATAAAAAGGTTTTTAATTAAAAAATATATATTTGGGATTATTTATTTGCTGACTCTACCGAAACCGTGAAGGCATGTTGACGGCTAACGAAAAAATCAATTACCTACATTATAACTAAACTTATTGTAACACTTCGAAGGTTTGTTGGTAATTATGTGCGTGGACTTACGATACATCTAGGATTCTTTCAGGGTTCCGTATTTAAAGGGTGCGAATGGGACCCTATTAATAATAAACACCCCAACCCTACGTAGACCAAGACACGTTCTTGGTGACCCTGATGACCCCATCAGCACTGCTAACGCGGTGGTGGTCATCAAGTACCGACAGAGAAAACACTTCACAGACAACCTCTGTGGCGCAGTGGGCGAACGCCTGCCTGAGACGCAGAAGGTTGCGGGTTCGATTCCCGCTGCGGGACAAATGTTAGCAAATGTTTGTCTCGGGTCTGGGTGTTTTCTATGTACAATAAGTATGTATTAACAAAAAAAAAAAAAAAAAAAAGTATGTCAGTCGTGTAGTTAGCCTTTAACACTTCCACCATTGGAGCATAGGTTCCGCTCTTGCGCCTCCACCTCCGACCGGACGGCTAAGGCAAGCCGAGGGTCAGGGGTCTCCGTCGACCCCAGGGAGTAATGGGGTTTCGCGGTGTCGCCACGCACCGAACGCTCGCCACAAGCGCGCCCTGCGGGATGATGATGGTTTATGTGATGCACTATATCGTCGTCGGTGGCGGGGCAGAGACTGGGTACAGCCCGGCAGCTTGCGAAGTAGGCTCCCAGCGCGGTGGCCATTTATTTATTTATCATTTATTTATCAATTATCAGCCTGCGTCGTCCCACTGCAGGGCAAAGGCCTCCCTATCTCCCTTCCACTTTTCACGGTCTAGTGCTAATAAGGACCAATCCTTATCAAACGAGTCCAGCTCGTCCCGCCATCTTAATCTGGGTCTGCCGCGATGCCGTCTTCCAATGGTGGGGGCCCATTTGGTTTGAATTTTTGCCCAGAGTTCATCGGGCATGCGGCAGACGTGCCCAGCCTAATTCCACTTCAGTTTGGCAGCTTTTTGACGTAGCGATTTGAGTTTTGGAGCGCAATATGGTGTTACGGATACGGTCGGTTAGTTTCACACCGAGAATCCTGCGCTCGTTATGATTGATGTTAATGACTTAGTTGTTATTTTTTATTTGATCAATAAGAATCATCAAAATCGGTTAGCAATTGGCGAAGATATCAAGTAACAAATATAAACAATAATAATTTTAAAAAACGGGTAGTCTTTATCACTGACGCAGCTGCAGTGGATTACGTGAGTATTTTATGCAATACCGTACCGAGTAATGGTTTCGGCTTGATAAAATAATTCCGGTAGATACTTCCAAAGTACACATTCACAAGTTAACGACAAAAAAATACAGCCGAAATGAGACCCTTCTCTTTTTTTTCGGAGTCTGTTAAAAAATGATAATTGGTATTTATTATGCTTAACCTTTATCAGTGAATTACTTGACTTTTCACTAAAAACCTAAATTGATATTCTACTGCAAAAGTAGAGACAAGACAATGCGGTTTTACTGATGTACTTAGATATTTTGTTTATTGTGTAGGTAAGCCTACCATGTAATTTTGATTTTCTGATTAAACAAAGTAATTTTTTTTGAAGTCTGTTAAAAAATTACAATTGGTATTTATTCTGCTTAACGTTTATCAGTGAATTAATTTACTTTTCACTAAAAACCTAAATCGATATTATACTGCAAAAGTAGAGACAAGACAATGCGGTTTTAATTATGTACTTAGATATTTTATTTATTGTGTAGTTACTTACCTACCATGTAATTTTGATTTTCTAATTAAACAAAGTCAAAGTCAAAGTTCATTTATTCAATAAAATCACAAGGAGCACTTTGAAACGTCGGTTTTTATGTACTGCCTGTTCCTCCGCGACCAACCAATTTGATACAATCTATTTTACCTCATTAAACTTTTCTTTTTTTTTTACCGTTGGGAAGCCAAAAGCTAGGATTAAAGCTAGCTTAAATCTTCCCTGTGATACGGCTCGCTGGTCAGACTACTAAAATAACTTATGTATCTACCTATCTAATTATTATGCCTATATTAATGACTCTCAAAACGTCTGCTGGTATTAAAATGGCTACCGTGTAGTCATTGTGTTGTCTATGCTAATTGAATAATTGGAACTGTCTGTCTGTCGGTGCATCAAAGTGCAGTTTTGCGCCGATGAAATAAATCAGTTTAGTTTGATTTCCACGTCGCGTTCGAAGAATCGCATGGGAAGATATTAGAGTTCGTCGGTATTTTTATTAGTTCTAGTTGGGTACCTGCATAAAGTTGTGTGGTTCTTAAAATAACTTCATAAGCGATAAGATCGTCCATTGTACTTTTAGTTTTCAAAGTTATTGTTTTTTGTATTTTTCTTGGGGTGTCACTACAATAAAGTATTTTCATTCTTAATTCTATCACCGTTTTCGATGATCAATAAAAGATATAATCGCAAGACTTTTTAAGCAGAATCTTACTTCAATGGCTGCTCATCAAAGTTTAAAAGACCGATTTTTCCGTGACGTAATCCTAAAATCATTTGAAAGACAATGACATTCAATGTGACAGCACTGACGGCTGGCTAATCAATTAACTTGCATTGAAATGCAGAGTGCAGAGCGAACGTCTCTTTGTATGACCGCGGAACGCGCGGGGAATAAATAACAGAGGGTTTATTTCATTTTTTAATGATAATTAAATATATTTTTATTCTGTGGAAACTAGGTAATATATGGTGTTACCATGTTGTTAGTACTCCAGCTAATTTCTACCAAAGGGTGTTAAAATCTATGGGAGAAGCATTTTTTTTTATATATTTAATTATAATAACAAAAAATAATATTATCAAATTACATGAATAAAATATCCAAATCAACTTAAATAATAAGTTTATTTAGAAAATCTAAATCTATTATCAAGATACTTAGTTTACGCGGTTAAAAAATCACACCTACTGAACACAAATCCTTTTCAGAACTAAAATGATACAGACTTACCTACAATATTCCCGGAGACAGATTTCTATGAAAAGTGTAAAAGTCCTTGCTTAAGTTTAGTGCAATGGGAATAAATATACCCATTTATCTAGGTAGGTACTTGGGTATACCAACTAGATTACCTTTATTAACCCAAGACGCAAACAGAGGGGTGTTATGAGTTTAACGTGTGTATTTGTGTGTCTGTCTATGCCTCTGTGGCAACGTAGCACCCAAATTGATGAACCGATTTTGATTTTATTTTATTTTTTGTTTGAAAGGTGACATGATCAAGATTCTTCTTAGCTATGATTCAAGAAAAACTGTTTAGCCGTTTGAAGCTCATTTCTAGTTGTTGAGGAAATTATTTAAAATGCGCTTTTTTCAATTTGGCAATCGATTTGTGTCTCTTAAAAGACAACTTATCAGTAGGGGCGCTGCAATAGACGTTTATTTTTTACTTAAGTACCTAAGTTCGTTAAGATATCGTAAAGACAATCTTAAGAAAAAAAAACACATCGAATACACAATGTACTTAGGTAGTAGGTACACATAGATACCTACACCTTCAACTTTTAAGTAGAAACGGAGTATTTAGGTACCTTCCTATTTAGTACCTCTAACAGTTTACAGGTGCGGTCATATGACCACTGGGGGTCTAGACAAATAGCAAATGTCATTTCCATACAATTTTATCTTTCCGCAGGCGTTAACGTCAACAGAAAGTGGTATTTGTCTAGCGCCCCTGATCATCAACGAAACGTACCTCCGTTGTAGTCAGTGAATAATGTATTGTTATAAGTTAACACATTCAGAATTTTATGACACTGTGCCAGGTGTTGGTTTTATCTTTAATTCATTAAATAATCATTAAAAAACATGTAACTATTTTCCGGACCGATGACATCGTAAATAGAATAGAAAGTGTTTTTTTTACAACAATAAAGCACAGATACAAAAATAAATAAAATAGACACTATAAATAGGTAAGATTTTTAACAAAAACAAAGACGAAGATTTTTGTGCTAATTACCTAATCCCATTTGTGCCGTGTTGGACAAACATGTCCTGTCTCAGCTAAATGCTGCTCCATACAGTAGTAAGAAGCAGCGCTGGTTTTAAGACAGGGCCAAGGAAGGATGACCGCACAAACGCGAAAAACAACAAAATAAAACAATGTAGGTAGGTATATAAACACAGTACATAAGTTACATTAAGTAGAGAAAACAATAAGAAAAATATATTACTACAATGGTCTAACTGTAGTCTGTTGGAAAACGAATATGTGTGGCTTAGAAAAACAGAGGAACAGAAAGTTGAAGTTGTTTGCTACGTAAAAAATATGGTAAACTAACTTCTGCCCACGGCTTCGCGAGCGTGGTACCCGGATATAAAGTTGGATAAGCCTGTGTTATTCTGCTGTAGACGCTATACGTATTACTGGTATGTTTCATTAAAATCCGTTCAGTACCTAGTTTTTGCGTGAAAGAGTAACAAACATCCATCCTCACAAACTTTTGCGTTTATAATAGTAGTATGATGTTGGTAAGTATGGGTACTTTGTTACAAACTATAGGGGAGCCCTATGCATGATCAGCAATGGGAATCTGATGATGATGATCAAAGTAAAGCCTTTATAACGGTACTTACCTGCCTTCCCAAATAAGTCAGTCTAGGTTCATAGTTATAATGTTATTATAGGTACCGAGATATTTATACATCTCTTTTTCATAGCTCGGCTTTATTTATAATCATATAAATTTTATTTCATATTTCTGATACATCTGTGCACTAATCTTTGCTGACATCATCCAATAAAATATTTGGTTTATTGGTAAACCAGAAGTTGATTATGTTCAAGAATTACGACGTTAGTCCAATTTGCACATAAAAAGAACACTAGTTATCTATCACTTATCTTTATATTTACAAGAAGTAATTCTATTCTATTTTTTCTAATAAGTCGATTTTATTTTAATATTTTTTTAAGAAAAAAATGCCAGCATGTAAATAAATGAAGAAACTTAAATAAATATGTATGAACATGGCAGCAAAGTACAGCAAAAAAACTGGGATTTATTTTCATCTTAGTTACTGCTATTGCGATCTAGCGTGGAGTAGCGGAACTACTAGTCTATTTATAAAACCATTAACCTTGTCTATGGTATTTGGCAAGCACTTGAGGGTTGAGTGTGTTTGTGTTGAGTGAAGTTTAGTTTGACAGTTGTCACAGTAGCAGTGGTCATCCGATTTTTATACCTCCTTGCATTTTGATACCAAAATATTAGTTATTCGTAAAGTGGTATTACGTGAACATGATGAAAATAAAAACCCACGCACTCCGAGAAAGGTGGAATGCAGCTCTCTAGCATCGGTAAGTTTTAATTTACGCCGACTTGTACAGCTGAGTGGCCTGTATTTTTAACTGATTGAAAAAAACTGTAGTCAATTGCCTGTTAACCTTTTAACTAAAAGCGGGAGACGCGTAATTTGACGCTCCGTCGTGTATAATTTTATTACTATTAGCTTGTCGCCGCATGTATTACTTCGGCTCTCTTCTCATAGTTTTTGCCGAACTGCATCTGTTTGAGCACATAACTGCTAATCGGCATTATCTGTAATTGTTTTGTTATCAACTTTAGTACAGAATTCATATTTAAACCCTTGATTGGCTCTAAACTACAAGATAAAATTATAACTGTCCACACTATCTTTGGATAATTATTCTGAATTATTTTTGTAACTGGCTGGTTGTGTTGTGATTGAGAAAACTATAGGTAAGCTGCTCTTTTGTTTATTATTATTTTTATTTGATAATTGTAACTGGCTGGTTGAGTTGTGATAGAAAAAAAAAATCATTGGTAAGCTGCTCTTATGTGTACTTGATTCCAATTTTTTTTTCTCATTTGTACATTCCAATTTCAAAATATTTTTCATTTGAAATAACAAATAAACTTAAATAGATACCTGCTTACATAATGTTTTGTTACACTATTTGCTTTTTTAATTATAAAATTGATTAACAAATTAATATTCATCACTAAGTATTATAATAATTATAGATTTGCAGATAAAATTAAAAGTATTATGTTAAGAACTCTACTAGTTTATTGACAGAGTATTTGCTATCTTGTAAATAATGGAAACAACTTCGAATGGCAAAAGTATAGTAATAAGTAGGTATATTTATGAAGGTGACTTATTTGAATTATTTACTTCTGTTACATAAAACAGGTAGGTACCTATGTAATTTTTTTCCCAAGCAGATTATTATGTTAGAATAAAGAAAATAAACTGTGTTGGAATCTTGGTAGGAACTAGTTAGAATCTAAATAGATATATTTGAAGTCTTCACTTTTACCAACTGTCAAAAATTCAAATGATAATGTGCCTGATACCTATAATGTTTGGACATATCTTTGATTACCCCTACATACATACAAGGATCTGCATCCTGAGTATGGCTCTCAGGATGTCCATGAGGCCTAAAATAATGAGCTAATTTTTTTAAATCAATAAATCTATCTATCTTCTATACTATAATAAGAATGTAACAGGTCAACTTCTGTACATTGATGATATTTTTTTTTTTTTTTTCAATTTTTGTCTGTCTGTCTGTCAGAATCTGAGCCGCGCATACCGCTGAAGCTACTGAACGAATTCAAATGAAACTTGGCATTATTTGAGTTCATACTACAGGGTAGGACATAGGATACTTTTTATCCCGAAATTCAGCATGGTTCCCTTGGGAGAGGGGTTCAAATTCAGAATTTGTATTTCATTAACGCATAGTTTGATTTCATTCATTCTTTTTTGTTAGAAAGGAGGTATTTTAATGATTGACGGCAATTGCGAACAAAGTCTTGTACAGCTAGTAGTTAAATAAATAAATAATGCTGGACATTTTCCACACAGCATAATCTAGCCCCAAACTAAGTAGAGCTAGTATTATGAGAACTACATGACTGATATATTAATTATATACTTTTTTTTGTAAATTCATACATATTTTACATAGAAAACACCCAGACCCAGAGATATATTTGTAGATCATACAAACATAAGTTAACATTAAGTTAAAAAATTTTGCTTCTCCAAAAGAGCCTGTGTCTCAATCTCTTGTGTGAAGAACTCTGAAACCTATCAACACACTGGTCTTTAACCATCGGCTCCTTTAGGACTTCTATAAGGTCACAGGCTTAAAGATTCAGAGACCTTCAGGGTTGGCAATAAATCAGACATGCCTCTGGTTTTGCATGCCTGCTTCCAATTAATGTATGTGCCTATGTTTGAAATGAAAAATAAATATACTTAAAATCAATCCGGAGCTTGTGAATGAATGAATGAATGAAAACATTAGTTGAAAACAACAATACATTGGTTCTTATGCTACATTATTAGGTACTCGACTAAATTTGTCATGCAAATATAAGGCACCTACATAGTCAGAAGAAATTTATATTAAATTAAATTGATATATTAAATTTCATTACAATACAAAATAAAAAATGACAGAAAAAAATATATAACATTTAAAATACGAATTTAAATTTGAAATATTCAAATTGTGTGTTCTGTAAGTTGAACCTGGTTGTGCACCAATGGATTTTGCCACTCGAAAAATGTATGTGCCAATTAGCACTTACTCAAAGCGGTAAAGGTCTTTGTAAGGAAACTGACATGCCCTGAAACCTATATTAGAAGGCATGTGCCAATAGTTAGTGTTCCAATAAGTGGTGATGGACTTGCAATCTGTCACGTGGATCACTCGTAACTACTTGTAATAGCAGTCATGTGCCAAATGTAATGTTTGGATGTGCCTCTTGACTACCTCCTACTTTGTATTCTCAAAGATCTACTTACATAGTATTTTGAGACATTATGGAGAGTATATATTTTTTTTATTTCATTTAAACTTATAAAAATATTTATATGAAACTATCAGTGCAAATTAAACAAGATTTTCGTAGCCAACGTTATCTGAACCATAACGAAACTGGGGAACGCGTCTTCGATATAAGGTGCTGGTTCGATTCCCGCAGAGTCACAAGCCTCATTTTTTATTAAATATATATAAAAAAAGATATTGTTTACTCATTTTAAGCTCAAGGGATTCTCAAATAGACTCCTTGTCATCAAAGAAGTCCACGAATAACAGACCGCGGCTGTACAGAAACAAAATTCTTCATTCATATCGCTCTGTTCTATTGAATATTATTAACTTCAATAGTCCATCAGTTAACTGTAGCGCCTCCAATGATTAAGGTCGCGCGTTCAATTCCCGGGTCAAGTAACAACTGCGTTGGCGTAAAACGACTCGTTATTTGAATTCGCATATGATAAAGATTATTTTAAAATATTATTACGACTATACCGCGTACTTTACTAGACATAACTTTAGAGGTCCTTCTTCAACCAAACGATCAACGAAACGTCAGCAGGAGAATAGTAAAGTACGTGGTATAGTCGTAATTATATTCTAAAATGATACCAAACCACGATAATTTAAATTCATAAAGACTAGTTGAAAAGTCTCATGTGCTTGTAATTTCACCGGAATCCTTACCCTAGCAGGGTAAGGATTCCGGAAAACAGCAATGCCATAATTACTGCTTGGCGCCAGAAATACGGTAGTAGGTAGACTCTGAAGTCTTTTACAAAGTATCTTAAGTAACTGTCAAATATGTCAAGTAACTGTTAAAATGTTAGATTTTTAAATTAAAATCTTACTTAATAATTCCTAGACTTTATCACAAGTGTCAACCAGTTAATAAATAGCTAAATCAATTTGAAAGTAAGTTTACATACAGTCTTAAATGTTAAAATAACAGGTTCATGCAAAGTTGAGTTATAAAATTTACATTTAAGCTTATTTAGAAGAAAAAAAAACAGTTTGTCCGCCGAATCGTATTCGGCCTGAAGATTTAGCCGAAAAAATTAAAGGTACAGACTAAGCGGCGGATATTTAAAAAATAAAGTAACAGATTTAGCGGAAGATATAGCCGAAAATTTTACAAGTTACCCCAGCATAATGAAGTCTCTGGGCGCAAGACTAAAGCACACTAAAAAACCAACATAAAAGGCCCATCGCTGCTAACCAATAGGGCATGCCTTTAAACTTTCGAATCTCGGGTATGCCGGTTAAAAAATAAATAATGCAGGACATTTTCACACAGCATCATCTAGCCCCAAACTAAGCAGAGCTTGTATTATGGGAACTACATGACTGATATACTTCTTACATACATTATTTTTTTGTAAATACATACATATTATACGTAGAAAAAACCCAGACCCGAGACAAATATTTGCAAATACAAACATTTGTCCCGCGGCGGGAATTAAACCCGCAACCTTCTGCGTCTATTGCGCCACATTGTGCCACAGAGGTCGTCGCTTTGACGGTGTACAATTGGCGATCTTATCACTAAATAACGATGTCTACCAGACAACCTTTAAACAACGGACTGAGATGGTATACAGGGAGTTTTACAGAGATTATTAGATAATCTTTTGAACGTTTCAACAATCACCTACTGAGCTTAATCAAAATAGGCCGAATGTACGGCTTTAAGCCGAATACACACCCAGCGAATTCAACTCCTTAAATCACTAGTACCTATCTTAACCGTTTTAACTTAGAGTTAGTCTTTTATTAATTGCTAAAATGTTATTTGGATAATAAATAAGTGGAATACGATTAATTTCGAGGTAAAATGTAAGTGCTTTGACTATTTTAGTACATAGATAACGCTGAGAATAATTTAATATGTAAAAATTTAGAGCGTTCAGCGCCATCTATTATCCAAATGTCATCATCCTAATAAATCCTACTACTATTATAAACCCGAAAAATTGTGAGGATGGATGTTTGTTACTCTTTCACGCAAAAACTATTGAAATGATTTTGATGAAACTTTACAGTAATATAGCTTATACATCAGAATAACACATAGGCTACGTTTTATCCGGGTACCACGCGGGCGAAGCCGTCAACAGAGGCTAGAAGAATATACGTTTATTTGGCACAGACAATGAAAATATATTGTGTATCATAGACCAACAACTATAAACGTATAAGGTAGGTAAGGTAGTCACTTCAATCTAAAACAAAATTTACAAAATGGTACGATCTATTTTTTTTTTACCTAACTTACATTGTTCTAAGCCACAGGTTCTCAGACTTATTTTTTCCACCGCCCACTTTGTGAATAAAAAAAATCCTAGCGCCCCCTAAGTTTTTAAACAACAACCAATGTTTTCCTTACACCGCTTTAGCGCTCCCAATATCTTCTAAAGTCTTCTACCTGAAGGCCTCCAGCGCCCACAAGGGGGCGTTGTCGCCAACTTTGAGAAACAGTGTTCTAAGCCGACACTAGGATGCCCTGTATCGTCGTTATCAGGAACTATGAGTACGGTGGTACCTCAACAACCAATTCTGCGGGGCGATCACACTAATTTCCATGGTTATCGAGATGGCGGCATGGCATTAGCCATGGCTGGTATCATCGGTTGGGATGAATCGTATCGCTAATTTGTAGGCTGGATGGGCCAAGCTTTATGTGTACATACATAGTGTACCTATTAAAATATTTTTTAATTAGAGGACAGGCAGGAATAAATAGTCCTGTCTGTTCTCCCGTCACTAAGAAGGGGACAGACAGAACATTTTAAATTAATAAATAAAAATAAAATAAATTATTTATGCAGGACATTTTCACACAGCATCATATAGCCCCAAACTAAGCAGAGCTTGTATTATGGGAACTACATGACTGATATAATACTTATATACATTTTTTTGTAAATACATACATATTATACATAGAAAAAACCCAGACCCGAGACAAATATTTGCAGATACAAACTTTTTTCCCACGGCGGGACTCGAACCCGCAACCTTCTGCGTCTCAGGTGTTTTTTTAATTTTGTTAAGTTATATCTATTTTTCTTATGGTGTACAATAAAGTATTTTCATTCATTCATACTCGTCGTCCTGCCTGGCCCACATTAGAGTTCCCTGTATCGTCGTTACCAGGAACTAACTAGTACCGCGACACCTCAAATCTGCAGGCTATGCAATCATCTATTCCGCTCCGGGTATCGAATCTCACAGCCAGCGAGACCAATGTTTGTATTATCTGCAAATATTTGTCTCGGATCTGGGTGTTTTCTATCCTACTTATATTATAGACGTGAAAGTTTGTGAGGATGGATGTTTGTTACTCTTTCACGCAAAAACTACTGAAGGTATTTTGATGAAACTTTACAGTTATATAGCTTATATATTAGAATAACCCATTTACTACTTTTTATCCGGATACCACGCGGGCGAAGCCGTGGGCAAAAGCTGTTTTCCTTCGCAGTTTGATAGAAAATCGATTGCGCACAGCCGGTAACAGAACCCGCTACCTTAGCATCGGTAGTACTTCCCACCAACAGAATTTCAAACCATAAAAATACCTAACCATTTTAGATTAAAACTAAAGGTTTCCGAGATGTGATCTATGTAACGTGTTTACCCCAAAATTCCAAATGCTAGTTTATACTAGCACTAGCCGATGCCCGCGGGTTTACTCGCGTAGGGTATGTAATTGATAGGTACATCAAAAATCAAGTTCGAGAAATACGATTTTTCATACAAAAGTTTTCAACTCTTTTCACCCCCTTTGGGGTAGAATTTTCCAAATTCCTTTCTTAGTGCACCCCTACATCATAAGTGGAATATACTCTCCAAGTTTCATGCTTCTAGGGCTTATGGTTTAGGCTGTGCGTTGATCCGCCAATCAGTAACGGAACAGTTTTATATATATTGATTCAGAATTTCAAGCTTATTATTCAGTTCCCATCCAAATGTCAGAAGTGAGACCTAGACATACCAATCCAGTTTTGTGACTCGAATAACACAAGTCATTAATATGATACCTACAATACACAACGGCCGTGCAGAGAAACGGTTGTGTCGACACTTATGTATGACAGTTAACATTTGGTATGGCAGAAGAAACATGAAAGAGCTTAGAGAAATAGAGTAAGGAACAGTATAATCAGAGAGCGTTCTGGAGTGTAGAAGATGAAGATGTAGTGGCAAAATTTGGTATGGCAGAAGAAACATGAAAGAGCTTAGAGAAATAGAGTCAGGAACAGTATAATCAGAGAGCGTTCTGGAGTGTAGAAGATGAAGAAGATGAAGATGTAGTGGCAAAATTTGGTATGGCAGAAGAAACATGAAAGAGCTTAGAGAAATAGAGTAAGGAACAGTATAATCAGAGAGCGTTCTGGAGTGTAGAAGATGAAGATGTAGTGGCAAAATTTGGTATGGCAGAAGAAACATGAAAGAGCTTAGAGAAATATAGTAAGGAACAGTATAATCAAAGAACGTCCTGGAGTGTAGAAGATGAAGATGTAGTGACAAGAATAGATAAAGGTATGCTAAGGTGGTTTGGGCATGTAGAAAGGATGGTGAGACGAGATTGACGACATGTACATAAGGAAAGCCTGAATGGGATAGTTGGTAAGAGTAGACCTCGAGACAGACATTAATCAATTACATCCTACTAATATAATAAATGCGAAAGTCTGTCTGTGTGTGTGTGTGTGTGTATTTAAAGGCGAGGCGTTAATCGCTCTTCTACTTACGTATATCGTACACATTGTTTGCTTAAGGAAAGTGCTTTATATTCTTCCGATACTCGCACCTTCGAGACGAGGAACTCTCTCCGTCTAAATTTGCCTTTAACCTTTATAGCTATAAAACTATCTAAGCACTATCCTTGGAAAAATAGAAATCGAATGCAAAAACCGCGTCACAATCCGATTACTAGCCCGCGTGGTAGCCGGATAAAAAGTAGCCTATGTGTTATTCTGATGTATAAGCTATATTACTGTAAAGTTTCATCAACATCCGTTCAATAGTTTTTGCGTGAAAGAGTAACAAACATCCATCCTCACAAACTTTCACGTTTATAATATTAGTAGGATCTGATATTTAGATGCCTCCAAGCAACCATAGGTTAAGCTCACTGCTTACCCACAGGTGGGGGCCGTACGCCTGATTGGTATAAAAAATATAATACATAAATACATATAAATTAAAAAAAAGAAAAACTATATTTTTTAATCCATAGAGAATAACAAATTGGATAGATAGGTTAAGTGGTTTTTGTATTTATGAAATAAATAATTTGAATATGTGGGTATCTAATCTAATAGCTCAATTAGTTAGTAGTTTTAATGTGTTCTAAAATAACTTCGATTACATAACTTGTTTATATAGAGGACTAGTACATGGCACATAGAATATCGAATATCAGAATTGGGTCTTATAACCAGTCTGCTTTATGGCTGGCAGTTATTTAGCGACGTTAAGCGACCGGTTAAAGTAATATTATGTATGTAGTCAAGTGAGAATTTTACTGTGAAACTTTAATATTGCCGTGTTCGTCTAGTGAGCAGCGGTATACCGATTTCAGATCAAAGTTTCGGGTTCGAATCCATTCGCGCTCTTAAGAGGCTTGCGTAGGATGAATTGCCCATACAAACGTAATACCAAAATCATTTGTAATTAGAGCTTATTTCCACCATATCATGTTATTATTTGCATTCGAATCGTATTTATCTACGTACCTTGCTATATATTTTTTCAATATACTTACCTAAAATGAAATGTAAACGAATCGCATTTTGGATATTTTTACGTCATACATGACATGTTTATTCTTATTTGTTTCGTATTAAAAACAACAATACCTTACGTATCGTTTGGTTAGGTACATAGATTATATTGTCTAGTTACAGAATAACAACACAATGTGTAAAATAAATTTTCATTCATCTTTTTTGGTATTACGAAACACCACCAAATTTATAACAAATTCTGAACGGCTAATATTGCTATCGCGCAAGCACGGGCGGGCCTGCATCAGTCAAAAATAGATAGCTATATTTTTGGACGCACTTCGAATTTAAGTTGTGAGCGCTGTACGCCGGATCCTTAAACACCCAACAGAGACATAATAGTCCTGGTACTAGGATTCCTAGTCCTGTGGGTTATCACGCTAACCCATGGCTATCAAGATGGCAATCAATTTTGACACTAGTTTGAATCCCCATTTGAATGGCCCATCCATCAAATTGCGATTACACTGATTACCTATCGCTTGATTCCCATATTAAACAGACTAAACTGAAGGCCATGAAACGTCCATGAACGAACGAAACTTGTGATTTTGACAAGTAATCGAATCACGCTAATGTCATGCCTCCATCTCGATAGCCATGGAAATTAGTGTGATCGCCCCGCTGATACTAGGATTCCCGGTGTCGTGGGTATCAGGAACTACGAGTACCGTGGTATCAGACCATTTAAATTGTATTTTTGTTGGAAAATTTCCAATTCACCCAGCCACTCTCTCCGCAGAGTGATATGTCAACTCGCAGTGGCGCTGGGATCCGCGCGCGACGCGGCCACAAGGAGCGCTCCAAGAACTTCACCGAGCTGGAGAAGCGCACAGTTCTCGAGCTGATAGCGAGGCATCGCGACGTGCTGCGCCAGGGCCGCTCCAACAACGCCACCAACCGCTCCAAGCAGGTACGAGTACGTTCATTCATCTCTCTCCCTCTGCATGTTTATTGTTAGAACTGCACCGAGCTGGAGAAGCGCAGTTCTCGAGCTGATAGCGAGGCATCGCGACGTGCTGCGCCAGGGCCGCTCCAACAACGCCACCAACCGCTCCAAGCAGGTACGAGTACGTTCATTCATCTCTCTCCCTCTGCATGTTTATTGTTAGAACTGCACCGAGCTGGAGAAGCGCAGTTCTCGAGCTGATAGCGAGGCATCGCGACGTGCTGCGCCAGGGCCGCTCCAACAACGCCACCAACCGCTCCAAGCAGGTACGAGTACGTTCATTCATCTCTCTCCCTCTGCATGTTTATTGTTAGAACTGCACCGAGCTGGAGAAGCGCAGTTCTCGAGCTGATAGCGAGGCATCGCGACGTGCTGCGCCAGGGCCGCTCCAACAACGCCACCAACCGCTCCAAGCAGGTACGAGTACGTTCATTCATCTCTCTCCCTCTGCATGTTTATTGTTAGAACTGCACCGAGCTGGAGAAGCGCAGTTCTCGAGCTGATAGCGAGGCATCGCGACGTGCTGCGCCAGGGCCGCTCCAACAACGCCACCAACCGCTCCAAGCAGGTACGAGTACGTTCATTCATCTCTCTCCCTCTGCATGTTTATTGTTAGAACTGCACCGAGCTGGAGAAGCGCAGTTCTCGAGCTGATAGCGGGGCATCGCGACGTGCTGCGCCAGAGCCGCTCCAACAACGCCACCAACCGCTCCAAGCAGGTACGAGTACGTTCATTCATCTCTCTCCCTCTGCATGTTTATTGTTAGAACTGCACCGAGCTGGAGAAGCGCAGTTCTCGAGCTGATAGCGAGGCATCGCGACGTGCTGCGCCAGGGCCGCTCCAACAACGCCACCAACCGCTCCAAGCAGGTACGAGTACGTTCATTCATCTCTCTCCCTCTGCATGTTTATTGTTAGAACTGCACCGAGCTGGAGAAGCGCAGTTCTCGAGCTGATAGCGGGGCATCGCGACGTGCTGCGCCAGGGCCGCTCCAACAACGCCACCAACCGCTCCAAGCAGGTACGAGTACGTTCATTCATCTCTCTCCCTCTGCATGTTTATTGTTAGAACTGCACCGAGCTGGAGAAGCGCAGGGTTATAGCGAGGTGAAAGCTTTGTTTCCCAGGAAAAAATATCTCCCTCACTCTCCTGCAAACAATCGAATGCATGTTCCATCGATTTATGTACCGATTTGCGACGATGGAGTTTCATCCTGCCATGTGAATTGCTATGCGAAACGCGGACATGTCCCAAATTATGTTAGGACGTGTCTTTGATTACCCCCTAATTGGTACCCCTCACAGATCTGCGTACTGAGCATAGATCTGCGGGTCTTCATTATAGCCAACACCTTGGGGTGTTAGTAAAATATGTTCTTTTAGTGAATATAAGATCATTTCGTTTCCTTTAGGTAAAATTACAGACATGTGCCAAATTATGTTAGGACGTGTCTTTGATTACCGCCTAATTGGTACCCCTCACAGATCTGCGTACTGAGCATAGATCTGCGGATCACCATTATAGCCAACACCTTGGGGTGTTAGTAAAATATGTTCTTTTAGTGAATTGAAGATCGTTTCGTTTCCTTTAGGTAAAATTACATAATAAATACCTAGATCAATTAACTGTAGATACGAAAATGTCCTGATTAGATAGCTTCTATCTCGAGATAACTGGACCGTTAACGGAATAGTTTAGAATGCTTTGTTCGTCGTATCATAATCTCATTTCCGAGGGCATCCCGCTTTTGAAGTGTTAGTCCACAGTTCATAAACTGGCCCTTCCTTCATTCAAACTACGCGTTTACGCGGTTGCGGTAAAACATTGGCCTCGATTCTGTAGTTCACTAACTAAACTTAATTTAAACTGTCGCTCTTATTTACTGATAGTGTACGCAAGAAAAAGATGGCAAGAATTTTACTCCTGTCAAATCAGTTTACGTGCCGCTTTTCTTCGTGTTTATGGTCGGCATGTTTTGAAATTACGACTTAATTTGTATGGAAAACTTAAATCTGATTGATTTGACAGCACTAAAATGGTAGCTATCTCTTTCTTGCTTGCACTATCAGTAAAAGAGAGCGACAGTTTAAATTTAGTTTAGTTAGTGAACTACAGAATCGAGGCCATTGTAGCTAAAACTAAGCCTACAGAAGACCATTTCTGAATTTCACTGATGGTCTAGAAATGACTTGATGGTAAGAGATTTTTTCAACATTTAAATCTCGTAACGTGCTTTCCGTCACGTATCTAGCGTCCTCTAGTGACTTTTGACCATAACTTATCTAAGAACCACCCTTGAAGTCATTTGAAACAATTGTATAAACCACATATAACAACGGACCCAGATCTAGAGAAATGCCACTTTCTGTTGGCGTTAACGCCTGTGGAAAGATCAATATGTATGGAAGTGACATTAGCTGTGGAAATGTCACGTGACTGCTGCCAAGTTTTACCTTGACAAATATGCGTTAGCGTGAAAGGAAAAGTAAGCGTGAGGTATTTGTCTAGACCCCTGGTGTTTAGATGGTAGGTTCCTTTTAGTGGTCAGTGTTTCTCTTGCAATAAATATTATTTGCAGAAATTCCAAGCCGGTTTATTTATTTATTGCTTTCATGTACATAACATAATTTGTATATGTCTAAGTAATACATTAAATAGGCAGGTAGGTACATGAGCCCTGTAAGTTTGGCCGGTGAGATGAAGAAGCTTGTACGGAGAAAATTCAAAGCGGAAAAAGTCGCGGGCGTTTCGCTAGTCTTACCATAAAAGTGTTTTATTGATCAGTTTAAAATGCTCTCAAAGTCTACGTATCGGACCGTTAGGAACAAGTCTGTTTAAATTATGTTTTTGAGTAAAACTAGTTTATATATCTGGTTCCAATCGCAGATCTATAAATCAATCTGGGCCTTGAAATAGTTAATTCAAAACAAAAAAACAAGTACAGTCAAAAAACGACTGTATTCCCCATGATGGACATCCTCAGATCTAGTATCAGATAGATAGATGGGAAAAAGGTAAAACAAGTACATAAGCGAACTTAATACTATTTAGCATTTTCTTCCAGCTAAACCTTTGTGTAATGTTTGTGTAAGAATGAAGGAATGAGTGAAATTACTTTATTGTACACCACAAGATAACAAAATAAACAAAAAAAGTAATATAACTAAAAGTACAATGAGTGGTCTTATTGCTTAAAAGCGATCTCTTCCAGACAATCTAAGGATGGGGCTGAATGTATGCAATTGTAAGAACGGTTGGCGAGGTACGTAATAATAAATACAAGAGGAGAGTTTTTTCTATAAAATTAAATAGCTAGCTACTTAAATTTGAAGTCAACTGCATACATAGGTACTCAGTAAGTAGATTGAGGAGACCATGTAGGGAGTAGTCAGAGGCACGTGAAAACATAGAATTTGTTACATGCCCGCGTTTTTGCAAGTTAGCATTCCACGTGGAAGGTACCTTGGTGGTATAAAGAAAAGGTGTTTTTTTTTCTTCTGTTCATTTCGAAATTACACCTACCATAAAGATACAGCTAATCTATACCTACTAATATTATAAAGAGGTAAATTTTGGATGTCTCCGAAACTAAAAAACTGATTTTAAAAATGATTTCACCATTATTTTTGAATCCTTGGTGTAGGAGCATTACTTGTCTTGTCCTCGAGTCTCTGTTGCCTGATTCTGGCTCATTTAAGTATGTATTATAAAATGGTTATTGATAGGTATGTAGGTATTACGCGGTGTTGTGTGTAGTATGTAATTATGTAGGTAAAATATAGTAGTCTTCATAGTATGTAGTACACCACTTAATATGAATATAATATAATAATGCTGGACATTTTCACACAGCATCATCTAGCTCCAAAGTAAGCAGAGCTTGCGTTATGGGAACTACATGACTGATATACTAATTATATTATTTTTTTTGTCTAGAATCGAATAACAAATTTAGAATGGAAATTTGGGGCGGATATAGGCTTTATCCCGTCAAAATAAAAGCGCTTTTCGTGGAGACTAATTTTGCTACGTGATTCGACAAAAACGGTCGAGCGAATGAGTTTCTTACGAACGCTTAGCGGTCCTACTTTTTATACAGGTACTACGTGGGCGAAGCCGTGGACAGTAGCTAGTATGTTTATAAGGTTCTTAGTTAATTAGTTGACGTTTCTAAATTATCCTTGTGAATTCACAACTTATCTCTTAATTCGATTGTTGAAAATTATACCATTCTGTATATCTATACTTCTATACTAATATTATAAAGAGGAAATATTTTTTGTTTGTTTGTTTATTTGTTTATTTGTACCGAATAGGCTCCGAAACTACTGGACCGATTTTAAGCATTTTTTCACTAATAGAAAGCTAAATTATAAGGAGGTAACATATTAATTTAAAAAAAAAAATAGAGATTCTCATAGAAATTTGCAATAATGTAACCCAAAGTAGCAAATTTTTTCCTATAAAATTCATTATTTGGCGTGCGCTGAGAAAACTATTGATGATATATAAAAATTATGTACTACATGATTAAAGTACTCATTACTGCCTACAAAAAAGTTCTCGAGGGAATATATCTAACTATCATAGTTAAGTCACAATAGCAGATTTTGTGTTCTATAATGTAATTAGATCGCGGGTAGAAACAAAAGTTGGTTACATTCGTATCGTAGTATTAATTCTTATTCAAATAAATAGTTTTATCATCAAGGGTGTTTATGTAGCAGTGAAATACTTTTAATTAATTCGAATTGGACATTTAATTTCGAAGTTATCACGAATATAAAATCGAAACTTACGCGGGTGAAACCGCGGGGCGCAGCTAGTTACTTATATTTGGTTACGATAGTAGTTGATAAGTACTTAGGCACTTCATTATAATACTAATATATGTAACTAATAACCTTGAATACGCATTATTTTTATCATTTTTTGGTATCACAGTTAATTAACTACGTAAATATGTAGTGAAATCCTATCCTACTAATCCTACTAATATTATAAACGCGAAAGTTTGTGAAGATGGATGTTTGTTACTCTTTCACGCAAAAACTACTGAACGGATTTCGATGAAACTTTACAGTAATATAGCTTATACATCAGAATAACATATAGGCTACTTTTTATCCGGGTACCGAGCGGGCGAAGCCGTGGGCAGAAGCTAGTATTATAAACTCCCCCTAGTGTGAGAAGAGGGCTATGTATGACTATTGGCTATTATGAAGTATCTATTTATAAATTATATAATCACACTAGCTTCTGCCCACGGCTTCGCCCGCGCGGTACTCAGATAAAAAGAAGCCTGTGTTATTCTGATGTTTATGCTATATTACTGTAAAGTTTCATTAAAATCTGTTCAGAAGTTTTTGCGTGAAAGAGTAACAAACATCCATCCTCACAAACTTTCGCGTTTATAATATTACTAGCTTCTGCCCACGGCTTCGCCCGCGTGGTACCCGGATAAAAAGTAGCCCATGTGTTATTCTGATGTTTTAGCTATATTATTGGAAAGTTTCATCAAAATCCGTTAAGTAGTTTTTGCGTGAAAGAGTAACAAACATCCATCCTCACAAACTTTCGCGTTTATAATATTACTAGCTTCTGCCCACGGCTTCGCCCGCGTGGTACCTGGATAAAAAGTAGCCCATGTGTTATTCTGATGTTTTAGCTATATTACTGTAAAGTTTCATCGAAATCCGTTCAGTAGTTTTTGCGTGAAAGAGTAACAAATATCCATCCTCACAAACTTTCGCGTTTATAATATTAGTAGGATTTAAAAACTTCATAACTAAATACAGTTCATACATTTGACACCTCACGAGTCAATATATTGCTAAATCGTAAACTATTCGCTAAACAATCTGGTTTTGGATTTCATCCAGTCAGTGGTTATCAATCAATTAGGTATCTACGTACACTCGACTTAATACATTTTAGATATTGATAATGAGAAAAGGTAATATGTATAAAGGTGACTGAAAGTAACACCTGTAGGGTCTAGACAAATGTCACTTTGTGTTGGCGTTAACGTCTGCGGAAAGATTGAATTGTACGGAAATGTACTCGTAGAAATGTCACGTCACTGCTGTCAAGTTTTACTTTGATTTGCGTTAGCGTAAAACGAAAACTAAGCGTGAGGTATTTGGCTAGACGCTCTGTTCTCCACTAAAAGTCCTTTTGTTTCCGAAGCCGTGGGCGGAAGCTAGTTATACATAATTATATTATACTAGCCTCTGTCCACGGCTTCGCCCGCGTGGTACCCGAATAAATTTAGCCAATGTTATTCTGATGTATAAGCTATATTACTGTAAAGTTTCCTCAAAATCCGTTCAGTAGTTTTTGCGTGAAAGAGTAACAAACATCCATCCTCACAAACTTTCGCGTTTATAATATTAGTAGGATAATGATTTAGAATGTTTGTGTGATTGGTTATAGTTGGTGTGGGGTACGATTTGCGAGGAGGTGAACAAGCGGTGCGGGGGCGAGCGGCCGCGCACTCCGGCGCAGGTCAAAATGTGGTACGAGAACTATAAGAAGAAATGCAAGATGCGAGCGCACGACGCACATACAGTAAGTCATCTTTTAACCGACTTCAAAAAAGGAGGTTCTCAATTCGGTTGTACCTCAGAACTCCGCCATTGGAAGAAACAAAGAAAAAAATAAGAACTGTCTACAAAAAAAGGGAATTTGATAAAAGTCCAATATGAAATTTCATCGCCCATTTTTTCACCCTATACGTGTATCCTATTCATAAAAAAAAAACAATAAAATCTTACTTTATAATATATACAACAAAAAATACACATAACAAATAAAAGTCTTCCGTTTTTAAAGTCAGTTGAGATAAATCAAAGTAAAAAAAAAGATAAAAAGAAAACAAGCTTTAAACCTGAATACCAGCAATCATGTCGTGGTAAAACTTTAAATTTCGTGTATATGCTGTTGACAGTTGAAGAGGTCCTTTATCTGGAGCTAATCCTGGATGTTAATTCAGGTCATGCTTACCATAAAAATGCATTGTCATCGGAACGTTCTTAAAATCAAAGCAAGTGACAAAACGTAATACTCGCCCAGCTAGTTACGAGTATATTTGGCCGAGGTCAGAACGAATTACGGCAAAAAAAATGATTACTTTTGAAGGAGCACAACTTTACAATAAACTACCCGAAATTTTAAAAAATGTTAGCTCGATTCATACATTTAAAACTGAACCCCTGCTAGTTAGGGAAAATTGGCTAATATAATAAGATTTTTTATTTCTAGTACTCAACTAATTTGTATTAATATGTACCTACCTATCTTTTCATTTGTGCAAAACTGTAATAATTACTACCGACAGACCGAACGACAAAAATATTTACTTTATTAATTGTATACTTTAAGCTAAATAGCTATTCTCATGTAAGTGACTGTGTCTTTTTTGAGAATAAATATCTTTAAACCTAAACCTAACTGAACCAACATGTAAAAATTATATTCCAAAAACTATCGTGAACTTGACTATTCATATTGTAAAAACGGGAATTTTCACATACTGCACTATCGGTGAAGGCACCGACTAAGTTTCGACTCATTCCGAGAGTCTTCATCAGGGTGAGTGGTCGCGACTTTCTCCCTCCGCGTCGCGCCGTGCAATACAAAAAAAATTAAAAAATTAGTAAAAATTCAACTCCGTAGGATAAGAGAAAGTGGTTCTATTTCAGCAAAATTTGACCTAAACGAACAAACTAACATACATACATTGCAAGTTAAATAAATAAATAATGCTGGACATTTTTCATACATCATCATCTAGCCCCCAACTAAGCAGAGCTTGTATTATGGGAACTACATGACTGATATTGATACCACAAAAATACATTTTTTTGTACATATTATACATAGAAAACACACAAACCCGAGACAAATATTTGCAGATCATACAAACATCTGTCCCGCGGCGAGAATCGAACCCGCAACCTTCTGCGTCTTAGGCGGTCCTTTGCTCACTGCGCCACAGAATCGTCAAGTTAAATAAAACCTTGTAAAAAAAGTTAGCGTTCGTTATCTTTCTTCTTCTTTTAAATGTTATCAAAATTGTTTCAGCCTTCGAACCCGCAGTCTGACCCTCCTGGATTACTGGACGGGATGCTCTGGCAGAGTAATTATCCTCTGGACGTTAAAGGTACTTTTTTCATATACAGTAGCGACATCTCTTACCACATTATTGAACTACGTTACATCATCAACGAAGAGATACCACATACAATACACAGATGACCATCGATGTTTCTAGATAGCGCAAGCAAAGTTTTAACTCCGAATTGAACCCGCATTTCTTAGTCAGCGAATCGTCCACCGCACCAATGAGGTCGTCAAGGTATATTTAAATAAATAAATAAATAATGCTGGTCATTTTTCACACAGCATCATCTAGCCCCAAACTAAGCAGAGCTTGTATTATGGGAACTACATGACTGACATACTACTAGCTATGGGCTAGTTCCGTTGCTATGGGCTAGGTAGCGACGCTGTGAGTTGGGATTGCGTCGCTATGGGCAGGGGTTGTGTCACTATGGGCTGGGGTTGCGACGCTGTGGGCTGGGGTTGGGACGCTGTGGGCTGGTGTTGCGACGCGGTGGGCTGGGATTGCGACGCTATGGGCTGGGTTGCGACGCGGTGGGCTGGGTTGCGACGCGGTGGGCTGGGATTGCGACGCTATGGGCTGGGTTGCGACGCGGTGGGCTGGGATTGCGACGCTATGGGCTGGGTTGCGACGCGGTGGGCTGGGATTGCGACGCTATGGGCTGGGTAGTGACGCTGTGGGCTGGGGTTGCGACGCTGTGGGCTAGGATTGCGACGCTGTGGGCTAGGATTGCGATGCTGTGGGCTGGCGTTGCGACGCTGTGAGTTGGGGTTGCGACGCTGTGGGCTGGCGTTGCGACGCTGTGAGTTGGGGTTGCGACGCTGTGGGCTGGGGTTGCGACGCTGTGGGCTGGGGCTGAGGGCGGCCGTGGCACAACCAGCATTATAATTTGCGTTGCCAGTAATTTGTGATTGTTTCTAGATGAGGAAGGCGATGCTACGACCAGCGCGGACGCGCACAGCCTCAAAGAGGATGACTGCGTGCCTGTTAACGTGAGTCTCACGGCCTCAAGACTTGCTTTTATATTACATTCAATTATATTTACAAGTTTTTTAAGTGTGGTTCTATACTCTCCATATTAAATAAATAAATAATGCTGGACATTTTTCACACAGCATTATCTAAGCCCAAACTAAACAGAGCTTGTATTATGGGAACTAAACGATTGATACTACTCAGATACTTTTTTTTATAAATAAATATATATGATACATAAAAAACACCCAGACCCGAGAAAAGTATTTGCAGATCATACAAACATTTGTACTGCAGCGGGAATCGAACCTTCAACCTTCTGCGTCTCAAGCGGGCCTTCGCCCACTGCGCCACAGAGGCCGTCAATTAAAATAAAATTAAAGGCCGAAATCAATGAAATTAACAAGTAATAAGTTTGAAAACAAAAAAAACCGACAGCAGTTAAGCGTGATTCTGACATCTTAATATTCCTTTATAAAATAACAAATAATAATAATAATGACACTTCGTATTATTATATCCTATGTACAATAGTATTTCTTGATATTTTATGTATTTTATAGAATTCTCTCGATCAAGACAGATCTAATGACATCTCATATATCAAAATCCTATTGATAAATGAGATGTCATTTCTGCCGTTTAGGCTGAAGGATATAATATGGAGGAGGAAATAAAATATGGCGGTTTGTAGCCGCCATATTAGATTTCTTGACACTTTGTATATCCTAAGTTAGTCCCGTGATCAAGACGGATCCAATGACAGCTCATTTATCAAAATCCATCAAGCCGTTTAGGCTACAGGATAAGCTAAAGGATATTTGGTTCATTGGAAATAAATATGGCGGTTTGTAGACGCCATATTAGATTTCTTGATACTTTATATACTCTATGTTAGTCCCGTGATCAAGACGGATCCGATGACATCTCATTTATCAAAATACATCAAGCCGTTTAGGCTACAGCGAGAGCCATAGAGACATACACCCAGACATACATAACATACACCCAGAAAACCCTTCTTTTGGGCAGTCGGAGAAAAAAAAAGATTTTATAAATAATCCAAAAATAACACTTACAAATTAAAAACACTTATTTAGCATGAATCAGTAATATAAATCTTAGAAATACTAGTAGACTATGTATGTAGGTTTCTATTGAGTGTTTTTTTAAAGATGTTTTTTTTTAACTCCGCTCTGTTCCATCGCAGATGTCAAACGGAAGATTATCGAGCACGAACGACAGCGACGACACGATGTGCAACGTGCTGGAACCGCACGTGCAGATCCACTCCCCCCTCCCCCTGCTCCTCCCCCTCGCCCCGCACACCCCCCTCCCCCCGGCCGTGCCCGACCACAGCCACCCCCTCACCATACCCAGTCTGCTGCACAACCCGCTGCAAGCCATAGAACAGGTAAACAGACCAGCGGCCAAATTATAGTAATATTATAATAATACTAGCCTCTGCCCACGGCTTCGCCCGCGTGATATTCGAATAAAAAGTATCCTATTAGTTATTCTGATGTATAAGCTATATTACTGTAAAGTTTCAAAACTTTCGCGTTTTCTTTGAATAAAATATCTGAAGATTTCCATCATGTGAAATATAGGTATAAATAAAATAAATAAATAATGCTGGACAATCCACACAGCATCATCTAGCCGAGCTTGTGTTATGGGTACTAGATGACTGATATACTTAATACAATACATTACATAGATAGATATTTTTTTATTATACATAGAAAATACCCAGAACACCCGGAACAAATATTTGCAGATCGTACAAACATTTGTCCCAGGGCAAATGTATAGTATAAGTATATTTATTTCATTTCAAAGAATAGGTACATTCATTAATAATTTACATAATATTACATACTGTTTGTTTATTATAAATATATTAATAATGTTTGAGCGTATATGTTTTGTTAATTATAGATTTTCCGTTATTCCAGGCCCGAATCCAGCAGAATATACTGCAGAAACTGAACGAGCTATCCAACACACCATTGAACCTGAGCAGCTTGGACGAGCAGCGGAACAACGGCCACGATCGACCGGAACGCGACCAGCGTGCCGAGAGGCAGGACGACACCAAACACGAGTGCGGTCACGCCACCGAGGAGGAAAGGTGGGTGAGAGAAGCGACGACGATGAACGAGCTATGGACATTGTTTTATCTGAAACATGCCCGAAAATATTGTCATTACTTTGTATCGCCGGAAATCCATTGCCGGCGTGCTGGATTGTACAGTACAGTACTACGATTTAAATTAGATAGATAGTAATAGGCCGAATAAATATATAATAATTGTTAATAATGTTGGACATTTTTCACACAGCATTATCTAGCCCACAGGTTCTCAAACTTATTTTCCCACCGCCCACTTTGAGACTAGCGCCCCCCAAAGTTTTTGAACATAACAACCTATGCTTTCCTATCTAGACCGCTTTAGCGCCCCCAATATCTTCTAGTCTTCTACCGCCCCCCTGAAGGCCTCCAGCGCCCACAAGGGGGCATTATCGCCCACTTTGAGAAACAGATTCTAACAAAATTGTTGTTCATAGTTTTTGTACGTCGTGGACAGCCGCGCTACCTACTTTACAATAGCTCCCTCCACAGCCCGTGGTGCCACCATAGCTATATGGCGTATCCATTGCCACTTCGCCATATGACAAGCCCATTGTAACTTTGCGAAATGGCCTGTCCTTTGTTACTTCGCCATATGACAAGTCCATTGCCACTTCGACATATGACAAGTCCATTGCCACTTGACCATACGGCAATTCCATTGCCACTTCGCCATATGACAAGTCCATTGCCACTTCGCCATAGGACAAGTCCATTGCCACTTCGCTACATGACAAGGCCATTATCACTACAGCTGGCTACTTACAAGTTTTCTTATCACACCCGCATATTGTCCACAGACTGTATTTCGTAGCGAAGCGTCAGCACGCAGCATGGGAGCACGAAGCCAAGATGAAGATCCTGAACATGGAACTCAGGCAGAAAGAGGAGATATTCTCGTTACAGAAACAACTGTTTCTCGTCGAGTTACGGCTCAAGATGGACTTCCTGGAGAAGGCGGGCGCTAAATGATGCAGTAAGTTCAATAACATTGACGACCTCTGTGGCACAATGGGCGAGCCTGAGACACAGAAGGTTGCGGGTTCGATTCCCGCCGCGGGACAAATGTTTGTATCTGCAAATATTTATCTCGGGTCTGGGTTTTTTCTATGTATAATATGTATGTATTTACAAAAAAATAGAAGTATCTATCTGTCATCTAGTTTCCATAATACAAGCTCTGCTTAGTATGGGGCTAGATGATGCTGTGTGAAAATGTCCTGCATTATTTATTATTTATTTATAGTATGGGAGTATTATAATATCTGTGGTATGGGGAAGTACTACCTATGAATGAATGAATGAATGAAAACTTTATTTGCTTGAAGACAGGTACATTGGTTCTTATACTACGTTATTAGGTATCACTGTACTCGACTAAATTTGTCGTGCAAATATCAGGCACCTACCTACTCAGAAAATTCATCATTCTTTAAATTTGAAATATTCATCAATGTTGTAAAAACTCTGTCACAGAGCCATCTATTTATTTTACTAGCCTCTGCCCACGGCTTCGCCCGCGTGGTATACGGATAAAAAGTAGCCTATCTGTTTTTCAGATGTATAAGCTATATTACTGTAAAGTTTCAACAGAATCCGTTCAGTAGTTTCTGCGTGAAAGAGTAACAAACATCCATCCTCACAAACTTTCGTGTGTATAATAGTGTGTTATTGTTTATACCATATAATGGAATTGATTCTGAAGAATTTGACGTTTGACAAACGGGAAAAAGTTTCTAACGGTTATGTTATTTGTCGTTTTTTGATATCAAAGAGAAACAGTTGTTTTGTATTATTTAATTTAACGTATTATGCTGTTTTCATTCGTTCATTCATTCATTCATTCAAGAAACCTATTCTGTGCAACTTTTTATTTAACTTTTTAACTATTTATAAATAATTACATTTTTAATTCACAGATGGCGTTATAGTTCAGAGATCAACTGATAATCTGCTGAGCCGAGCGAAGTAACGTTGCGTGAACGTGAAAACGCGACGCGGCTTTCATTCTAGTTATAATGTGCCATCTTATGTGTAGTTACCGAATTATATACATATATTTTTTTTTAGATTTTTGACGGCAATTTCTAAAATTGTTCGGCAAAGGTATAATTTGATTATACTTTTGCCATATCTATGCTTTATAGAAGTTAAATTTAAGTGTCGCTTAAATCCGATCGAGAATCGAATCTTCACCGCTTCAAGAAAGTGTCTTAACGAATTTGAATTTGAGTCGGATCGATCCTTCATCGTTTTATCTAAAGGTTGGCTGGGAGAAATCGATATTAGCAATAAGACCGCCAATTGTACTTCCACGATTAGCTTATTTTTTGCTCTGTTTGAATTTGTAAGTAACTTGTCGTGTACAAAATCTATCTATCTCGTTTCATGGCCAACGTATTGCCGATAAGGGGCGAAGGTGCTGGTTCGATATCCGCTGAATCGGAACTTTTGGGACACTTAAATTTAAAATCCTCCAAGTGTAGTTGCCACTTTAAAATTAACAACCTCTTAAAGTTATTTTTTGCCGCCATAATATTGTGATTTAAAGAGAATGTTATTTTTATATTCATTATTTTCGCTTATTTTTGTATGTTTTATCAGGCCACTCGCCACTGAAGCTACTGCTTTTGTGGACAGTGTGCCTTAGTTAAGTCACGTGCTTAATTTTGAGACGAAGTTATTTTTATAGTATTATTTTTATCATGGCAGCTTTATATTTAATTCGACGCGTTATTTTCATAACCAATTTATTTTGAGGGATTCGGCTACGTAATAACTGCCAAAATCTTGTGAATTTTGCGTAATAAACTAATCTTAGTACTTAGTCAGGCCATAGGCCGTAGACACCTTAAGGTAAATTGAAACCGTATTCAAGAAGGCCTGTCACTTTCGCTCTGATTTAAAAACTCTGAGAAAAGGTTCCAAACTTTAGCAATGAAGTGTTTGAATACGGGTGTTATTGCCCGCGTTACACGAGCCTAGTAAATCAAGCCAGTATATCGGAAAAATAAGATGGATAGTAGAATAAACACATAAAAATGATACCTATTTAAAAAACTTACATAAAATTTACAGTGTTTATCATCATCTTCGTGTTTTGTTAGATTCTTAGGGTTCCGTAGTCCGATTTCCCAATCGGACATTCCCGAGAGGTGTAGAAAGCTACAAATTCCCACACTGCACGTGTTCTGACATTCACTTGACCTATAAGTAACTTTTTACTAGCTTCGTGTAATCCGGCCGTAAGGGTGGCGATAGACGGGTTTAGTACGTAAGCCAGTCACTAGACTAACTGCCTTGTTAGCATACTTTAGCCATGTGGTCCTCTTGTATACAGAACCGACAATTTAGTATTAATAAGTATTCAATGTGCTGGCTTATGTCCTGATTTAAAAGTATAGCTTGTGTTTTGGGGAAATTCTTTTGAATTCGTGTCGTGACGAAACGATATTTTAAATCCTACGACTTATGGACTTTTAAACGGACAAACATAACTTAAAATTATTCCTGTCTCATGTGACAAAAGACTGGAATATAATTGAGTCATTTTGAAAATTATCGTTTTTAGAACCGTAAATATTCAATAGAATGCAATAAATATAAAGTCAGAGAGTATAAAATCAGGTAAAATAAAAGTAAAGTACCCTAGTCTTAATGTGTAGTGAATCTTATGCAGTAGTTATTGATGCGAAAGAAATCTATTAGATAATTGAAAAAAACTGGTTTAGATGTTGGTAAAAATAAGATTCACTTATTTATTTTTGACACAAAATGGAAAAATCGTTCAAAATCACTGGAATAGTCAATTTTGAATGAATGTCCCCGTGTGTAAAGGCCTTAGTGCTAAGATTTGGTGTTAAAATAGCATGGATTGCGTTTGATTTATATATCGGTAGGATATAGCTATTCTTAACGCAATGCTGAACCGTTTTTGACACGACTCCAATAACTACTGCAGAATCCACTTCCAGTCAGTGACGTGCCAATAAATGAAAACCATTGTTTTACATAAAAAATAATAATAGTTATTACATATATAAGCATATTATACATTATATTTAGATTCTTTTTAGAGAATATAAAAATATACGTAAATTTAGACATTTTGAGATAATAAACATGATATTATTAGTAATTTTAGATAATACTTGCAATTGTTAAGTTGTCTTCAAACTGATATCATGATATAAAACGTTAATCAGTTTGTAGACGTAATTTAGAAAAGAAATAGGCGTGAAATAAGTTTACAGTACAAAAGTTTAGGAAAAAATTACCTCAATAATTACAGTGTATGTAAATAATAGATAAATAGATTTTTAAATTTTAGAAGATTTTTATATGAGGGCTTACACTAATAAAACATTTTAACTTTGTATCATCGAGATTATAAAAAAGGAATAAGCTAACCCAGCCGTAGAAGCCGGCTGAAACGCGAGTGCGGATTCTATTTCCGCTGCGGTACAAATGTTTGTTTCAGGTCTTAGTGTTGTGATACCATGGTACTCGTAGTTCTTGATACCCACGACACAGGGATCCTAATGCAGAGTCAGGACTATGTATGTTATGCCTGAATCAAAGAACGATTTAAAACAGGCGCCCAATTTTCTAACCAATGAAAACACTTCGTGAAAGATTTAGACTACCCGCATTTTACATTCATAATCGCTTTTGCGTTTTCTTATTATAATACTGTCTTGCAATAATATGCTCAAACTCTGGCAACTTAAAAGTATTGTGTAAGTACCTCGGAAATGGCAATACTTTATGATAACAATGTTTTGTGATGTATTTTACGATCTCAAATCGACTAAATTACTTTCTTACCTCCGATGTCGACATAAATATCGTGTATTCTTTTATTCCTTCGAAGAATTAAGTTAATCTGATCAAATTGGATATTATTATTGAAATAAAGAATTTATTTTCTGTTTCAAGGATTTTTATTACAGACATAAGTTTTTAGGCTTTTCATAAGCTCACTTTTTAATAACCGTTAAATGGGATGAATAGAAATCCAGGGTGAATAGATAGAGCAAAATCATTTACTCTATAAAACTGTGTTAAATACTGAATTAACGTATGATAATACTTTATTTTATGTTTTTTTTCTGTTGTTTTTTTTTTGTAGGCTAGGTCGCGAGAAATCGGCGTAAATTCACTTGGGAATGAAATCCAGTTAATGTTTATTTTGACCTTTCTAACGATCCTTGTTATTTCAATGAATAAAACATATTAACTTTAGACTTTTATTGTTAAACATATAAACATATTTTGTAAAGGATAATGGAGGCATTTTAATTTTGTTTCTATTCAACTCTGGATTGATATTCAACACATTTTATCCGGTACAGAGGGTTGAATCGTGTAACACAGTATAAAATTGATAATAATAATAATAAACATCTATTCTGCGAAACATGGGTTCATGAGATATCATAACTAGAAGTACCTACAGCCATGATCAGCTTAACAGCATGCAAAAAATTAGATAGACAACTTATTAATACGTTCATTCATTACAAATATAATTGAGTAATAATTAAAATAATTGGATTGAGTAGAAAAGTAATATAATAAATTAAAACTTAAAAGATTCTAAGTATAATTATTTTAAATCTTAATAAAAATCATAATCCAATATTATTGTGTGAGCGAGGGTTATTTCCGTTATCTCCCTTCGGTGGGTGTATCGGGAATATTTTATAATATCCCAAAAATTCAATTCATTCCTCGGAGGGACTCGAATTGACGACCTAGGTACACGGGGTCTATACGAACGATCGTTATCAGCCTGGTCGAAATTCTGAAATATTTAATCTAAAAGCGCCGAGGCTACAGGGAAAACTTCAAATATTTGGGATAATTATGAAATCTTGTAATTTCCCTAATAAAAAAATAATTGACGATATCAGAAATAACCCAAATACCCCTGTCTGATCCAATTAAGGTGTAGCAATTCCAAACATAATACTCGTGAAAATATCGAATTATTCCCATCTGTCACCCTGTTCTGTCCCCTTAGGGTGACAGTTGGGAAAAAAGTTTGTCCCCTTTTTTGCAACGGGGAACAGATAGAACTTTTATTAATTGAAAAAGTTCTATCTGTCCCCTCATTAACAGGGGGAAAGACAACTATTTATTCCTACCTGTCCTCCAATAAAAAAAACAATCAATAGGTACACTCTGCACACAAAGCTGTATAAATTATCTCATTTAAAATAAAAACGAAATTCCTATTGTATGCATCGAAAATAAACTCTGTGTACCTATATTGTTTTATCGACTAACACCACACCTTTTATTAAGTGTTAATTTAGAAAAAACAGTGTCTACACATGCGACGCGAGTGGTGAGACAAATGAAGAATGTGGATTACTGTGTCTGGGACGAAAGACACTCGCTACCTCATTCCGCGATTGAGTGAACGGCAGTTCACGTCGCGTCGGCAAGAACAGGGAGTAGATGAAACGTTTCAAAGTGATCCTTCTGAATTAATTTCGACTTGACTTTGGCATTTGTACATTTTTTTTATAATTCATAATAAAGTTTGCAGTTACATTGTTATGCTAACCTGTCAAACGTCCAAGGAATTTCCAAGGTCACGAAAAATGTTAGTCATGTAGTTCCCATAAC
This sequence comes from Perizoma flavofasciatum, assembly GCA_958496245.1. Taxonomy (NCBI): domain Eukaryota; kingdom Metazoa; phylum Arthropoda; class Insecta; order Lepidoptera; family Geometridae; genus Perizoma; species Perizoma flavofasciatum. The sequence continues at coordinate 5,311,488 of OY292445.1, read as the reverse complement.
ACAAGCTCTGCTTAGTTTGGGGCTAGATGATGCTGTGTGAAAAATGTCCAGCATTATTATTATTTCAGAAGCCCCGCGATTAATAAATCGCTTGTATCTCGATATCTATTGTCGCTAAGTCAAAACTAATTATATGTACGGAAAGCTAATTTATTAAGGATTTTTTTAAATAAACAGAAAATCACAAAATACGAAATATTTTTTCGAGAACCTTTAGAGAGTCTTCGACGAGACGAATACACGAACGCGAACGCACATCATAGAGCGTCGCGATCACTCACCCTGATGAAGACTCTCGGAATGAGTTGAAACTTAGTCGGTGCCTTCACCGATAGTGCGGTACGTGAAAATCCCCGTTTACAATACGAATAATCGATTCACGACAGTTTTTGAAATAAAAAAGCGAACGCACAAGTGTGTGAATGCGGTATATATTTTTTATATAATATGACCTCTTTCTTTCAATTCTTTATGTAATATTGCATCTGACAGGGCTAGGTATATACCAATATATGCCAATGTTTTATTAAAAATCAAAGCTCCTAAAATATAATTAAAAAATGGTCCCAAAGGGTATTTTTATGAGTTATTTAGTTTATTTATACTCCAACTTAAACTTCATTACCAGTCTGTTACAAGGAATACTACTATGAAAAATCCTATCCTACTAATATTATAAACGCGAATGTTTGTGAGGATGGATGTTTGTTACTCTTTCACGCAAAAACTACTGAACGGATTTTGTTGAAACTTTACAGTAATATAGCTTATACATCAGAATAACACATAGGCTTTTTATCTGGGTACCAAATGGACGAAGCCGTGTGCAGAAGCTAGTTATAATTAAATAATAATAAATAAATAAATCTAGACATTTTCACACAGCATCATCTAGCCCCAAACTAAGCAGAGCTTGTATTATGGGAACTGCATGATTGATATACTACTTATATACTTTTTTTTTGTAAATACATACATATTATACATAGAAAACACCCAGACCCCGAGACAAATATTTGCAGATACAAACATTTGTCCCGTGGCGGGAATTGAACCCGCAACCTTCTGCGCCTCAGGCGGCCCTTCACCCACTGCGCCACAGAGGTCGTCACAGACGAGGAGGAGGAGGAATTAAAAATGAAATAACATGGGCATTATGTCAAGAATAAAGTTTGCACTTTCCTCCGACTACCCTCTTCTGAGTAATCCCACGATCCACAATGCCCATATAAGGACGTCCTCAGATCCATATCCAGTTTGTTGATCCTCGAGGTTACTGAGTAGTGTCTATTTTCATAAATCACTTCAGAATATATCTGATTTAAAATAAAACAAACAAATTCGTAATGTTGCATCGAAAATAAAGAAAATTTAAGTACGGTATGTATTGCTACATAAAACTCTAGGTACCTACATTGTTTTATCGACTAACAGCACACCTTTTTAGAAAAAAAACATGACTAGCTTCTGCCCACGGCTTCGCCCACGTGGTACCTGGATAAAAAGTAGCCTATGTGTTATTCTAATGTATAAAACTCACACGTAAAAATTATACGTAAGCCAAGCAGTAATTCTCGCATTGCTGCGTTCCAGTTTGAAGGGTATGGGTGCCGGTGAAATTACAGGCTAGGAGACATTTCACCCGTTGTCTTAGGCAACTCGCGAGGGATACCTCTGGCGCTGCTACCATAGGTACTTACCATATTAGCCACATTGGTCATATAAAAAAAAACGAAAGACATAATATCACTTCGTTAACTACTCAACTGCCCGTCCTGCATTCCATTCAAAAGTACATTCACACCCATAATCCCTAGCTCCTTCCCGTGCATCTTCAAATGTGTCTTCAAAGCTGCCGCCTTCCTAAAGGCCTGACCACACTGACTGCAAATATAAGGTCTCTCCCCCGTATGACATCTAATATGGCTCACTAAATCAGTACGCTGCACAAAAGCCTTTTCGCACAGCGAACATTGGAACGGCCTTTCGCCTGTATGGGTTCTGCGATGGTTCTTCAAGGTTCCGGAGGCTGCGAACCGCATGGGGCAGAGGTCGCAGGCGTACGGTCTCTCGCCTGTATGGGTTCTGCGGTGCTTGACCAGGGCACTGGAGGTAGTGAACCCGTTTCCGCAATCGTCGCACACGAAGGGGTGGGCGCCGCTGTGTTTGCGATTGTGCGCGTCTAACTCCCCTTTGGAAACGAAACTGCAATGGAATAGGATATCTTTATTACGAAAAATAATATGCAGGGAGGGGAATATTTTGTATACATATAAGGGAATATATATATATATAAATAAATAAATAATGCTGGACATTTTTACACAGCATCATCTAGCCCCAAACTAAGCAGAGCTTGTGTTATGGGAACTAAATGACTGACATACGACTAATATACTTTTTTTTGTAAATACATGCATATTATATAGAAAACGCCCAGACGCGAGACAAATATTTGCAGGTCATACAAACATTAGTCTCGCCGCGGGAAACGAACCCGCAACCTTTTGTTTTTCAAGCAGGCTTCAGCCCACTGTGCCATAGAGGTCATCAAAGTCAGAAAGTCATGTTATTTCAACGGCAACTAATGCAAATTTCGAAATCATCATAACATAACTATTTTACTGGAATCTAGAATTTTATTTACAAAAAAAGTATACATTATTAATATATCAGTCATGCAGTTCCCATAATACAAGCTCTGCTTAGTTTGGGGATAGATGATGCCGTGTGAAAAATGTCCAGCATTTTTGTTTTGTCTCAGGGTTGGCATGACACAAGTGATACCTTTGGTGTTGCAAGCGTCCATAGGTTACGGTAACCGCTTACCAACAGGTGGGTACTAGTTTGCCATTTTCACTGACTCATTAAACCTAATTCTGCCCGGCTTACTAATTTTTTTTTTTTATTATTATGTTACTCAGGATATTTTGTATGCTGGGTGAAAAATGTCCAGCATTTTTGTTTTGTCTCAGGGTTGGCATGACACAAGTGATACCTTTGGTGTTGCAAGCGTTCATAGGTTACAGTAACCGCTTACCAATGGGTGGGTACTAGTTTGCCATTTTCACTGACTCATTAAACCTAATTCTGCCCGGCTTACTATTTTTTTTTTTTATTATTATGTTACTCAGGATATTTTGTATTTATGAGAAGTAATTTAAATGTTTGCCTTGCATTTGTTTATTTCTTTTTCATATATTTCCTTGTCAACTGCTATCTAGGCTTCTACGATACAGGCTAGACCTAGTGCGTAGCTAATTGTTAAACTTGTAATCTCACACAACTTTTGGAAATAAAGTATATTGTATTTTTATATTTGTATTTTAGTTGGATAGAAAAAACTTACCCTTTTAAACAAATATCACATTTAAACGGCTTAACACCTAAATGCCTCCTCGTATGCTGAGCCAGGTTGGTCTTCTGACTGAATCCTTTCCCGCAGGTGCAGCAAAGGAACGGCTTCTCCCCCGTATGTTTCCTTAAATGATCCTTCAACGTACACAGCATAAAGAATGATTTATTGCAAATGTTACAAAGATGTTTCTTCTTCTCTTTATGAGTGTCGATATGAGCTTCTAAAAGTTCTTTGCTCTTAAACGTGTCCGTACATAAATGACAGCTGAAGTCGTTGTGCATGTGGACTGATATAACGTGATTTTCAAGGAATGATTTGTATTTGAATTCGCGTTTGCATTTATCACATGAGTATTTGATGTTGTCAGTTTGCTCATGGAGTTTCATATGCTTTGATAGGGTTTTTTTTGTTTTACAGCGACGGAAACAAAGTGAACACTGCAATGTTGTTTCCGCTACTTTTTTAAAGCTGTGAGATTCTAAATGGTTTTGCCATGTTTTTAAATCGTCAAAATTAAGCTTGCAGTCCTTGCAGGAGAAGACTATAGATTCTTCGGTTTTAGGGGATTTTTTCTGTAATTTCGTTTTTCTTGGCAACTTTTTATTGTATTGAGAATTAATAGATTTGTATTGTGCCTTTGGCAATGGTGGGGCTTCTACCTTAAATTCTATCGGTAGCATTTCTAATGGTTCACTACTATCAAAATGATTTTCAAAATCTTGATTATTTTCATAAATCTCGTTTTTTACAGGCTGTTCCAGTGAAATTTCATCTTTATAGTTATTTTCACGTTCAAAAGGCTCCGTAAACTCGATTACCTTTTTATCATCTGCAGGTGGCAGTTCAAAATTGCCATGAGATGAGATATCGAAAACTTTCTTCAGTACTGATTCGGAGTGTAAACACATCTTTCTAAACTCTTCAGCTTTGTATAAGATAACCTCACAGTCACTGCAGACCTGTTTCGGGAACCCGTCTGCCGTTATAGGGCTCAAATTTGCAGCTAAACTAAATAAATCCAGTAAACTTTGGTTGTCCTCGAGTTTTGTAAACAAAGATTTCATGTTACTGGACGCGCACAAGCACGCCCTGCATATTCGGTCGACAGTTTCCACACTTATCTCCATATTTTTAATAAAATTTGTGCTTTATGTATGCACTACGATCCCAAATTATCTAAAATTACGATTTCCAAACTCCGAACCACAACAAACAAAACAATGGCTAGCCATTTCTGTTTTCTTGTTTGATTGACTTTGATTGACTGCACAACATTGACGTAACGTGGTGTATGACAAACTGACGAGCAGTGCTGCCAGTCCGGTCTTGTCAAAAATTACTTAATTACTTACATAAACAACAAAATAAATTTTCATATTTTCCCCCAATTACAAGGTTTTAAACGTTGATGTTGGTTGTATTCACTTACCTACAGAAAAAAAACATTTAGTAGTGTTTTCCATATTAAGTACCACTTTACGATATTACTCTTTCTAACCCATTTTTTCTATTATTTTTTTGGAAAATAAAATATGCAACAAAAAGCGCTACTACGTTCCGTTTCAAGTAAGAAATTAAGTACCTAAATGAATCCCAAAAAACACCTAAAACTAACCTGGTGTAGTTAAACTCACCTAAAAGGTTACAAAAGAAATATTCTGGCAACGCATCCTATGAGCCGAGCTGTATGAGTTACCCCAACAACGCCATCTAATGACGAGTAGCAAGTTATTTAAACATTAAATTTTGACTTGTGACGTCTAGTCTGGCGGCAAGATGTAGTGTGAGCTGTATTTCTGTTCTGTGGTTGTGTGATGATGACCTTGATTTAAGATGCCGCCGAGGCAGTGGGTTTAAATCCTGGTCACCAGGGGCCGCGGAAGTACTCAGTGACGGGGGGGGGCAAATTTCTTTAGTCACCCCTGGCTTGGTAGGCGGGTACCTATGTGACTGCCCCACACTTCCGCGGCCGCTACTGGTCGCGCACCAAAAGCAAATTTATATTCGAAAAAGTATGTATGGGCAATAAGGTAAAGTAAAACATCGTAACCTAGAACCACTAGCCCACACTGAACCCGTTCACCACACTAGTGCTTTTAGTAAGAACGTCAAAGGCTCTATTCAGGAAAATGAAACCTCAATCAACGACGCTAACCTAACAGGGTGACCAAGAAAGGATAATGATATGAAGGCACTTTAAAGATTGGTAACCGAAATTCCTTGTTTAAATTCTTAGTTGTTTTGAGACAACCCCAGGCTGGAATTCCCTAAATCGTAGGTATCAGGATATGTATTATAGAATAGTAAATGATAGTATGTAGGTATTATGCTGTGTAGTAAGTAATTATGTAGGTAAATAATAGTATAGTGTTTTCATAGTATGTGGTACACCACTTACAACCCCTTGTAATCTTTCGTACAGTCCGTTCCATCCAAAGGTTGTCTGGTAGAGATCGCTAATTAGCGATAAGACCGCCCATTGTACAACAATGTTAAAATTTTTACTATTTTTTTTAAGTTGAAATATTTGGTGTGCAATAAAGTATTTTCTAATACCGTGGCACCACACTAACTCATGGCTATCGAGATAGCAATTTTGACACTAGTTCCTTATTTTAATGGCCCAACCATCCAAAAAACGAAACGTCTAATATGAATCCAATTTTGTTCATTCGCATTGCCCATCTATGGCTCATCCAGCTTACAAATTAGCGTGATACGATTCATCCCATCCGATGATACCAGCCATGGGAAATTAGTGTGATCGTCCCGCTGGAACAAATATCTGCAGAACATGCAAACATTCGTACATCTCTTGCATCGCAGCCGGCTTCTCGCACACAGTGCAATCAAGGTCGTCCACGTACACATACATTTTAAACAAACTTACGTAGCTTATATTGTGGTGTAGACAAAGAATAATAAGATAATTATAGATGCCTACTTACTTATTTAACAACCTACTCCGCCAGATGTTATTGAATAAAACACAGAAAAGTATTCAATAGTCTATTAGTTAATAACTTACGTTATAGAAAATACATTTTATGACCGTAATAATGATTTATTATAGAATAAAACTAAGTAATTATACCATGGTGTCCCTCAGTGGCGGATTTACCGATAGGAGCTGGGCAGTTCTGAGGGTAAACAGGGCAAGCAGGCGGCTCGCTTTTCTTGCCGTTTACGTTTACGTGAAGGCGACTTTACGCAGAGTGATTTTATAGAACTCGCTCCACTCACCCTTTACGTTTTCGCGTATGTACCTCATGTAGCTTGAAGCATCACATCTTCATATTTGAGATCGTATAACTAAAATACCGCGCCCCGGTAGATACCTACCAACTACTTATTTACATCAATGTCAAATAATTATTTCTTACTCAAAAGTATTGTCCTAAAACGTCTTTCTATGTGTAAAGAAGTAAATATAAATAGAAGGGCGCGCCGTTTTGGTTCGGATGATTTCTACCTACGGGTATTTGCTAGTTTCGCTTACCGTTTCAATTTGCCCGTACCGATCGGCCCTACACTGAGACTACAGCAAATATTCGCGTTCGTATAGGCATGACAAATGGCATCCTGCGCTTTTCGTTTACTCAAAACTGGGTCAAATAAAGCTTGGCTAAGTGGTACATAAGTTAATTATCACGTAAATCCGCCACTGCGTACACCATGCTTCAATCCATTAAATCCGCATCATCTATATCATCATCCAGGTTGGAATCCAGCGCAATATCATCTATCTCCCTTTCAATCTCCTCTAAGTCCAGCGAGTCTTTGCGTTTCGTCGCCTCAGGCAACGTTGCGGGCGTGTCGACAGGTTGCGTGTGAGACTGTACAATAGAAGAGATAGCACCGGCTTCTGATCTCTCTTTCTCAAGGTCACGATCAACATTCGAGACCTTTGCGTTAGCCGCGATGTTCGCGAGATTAGTGCTGTTAGCGAAGCCAAGCTCCGTCTGATATCTTTCAAGTTCTAGCGACTCCTGGAACTCAGGGAAGAGGTTCTCGTAGTTTTCCGGGTCCGCGAGCGACTGCCCGGTTTTATTCCCGAGTGAACTGCGCCATAACCCGACAACCTCGTTTATCTTAGAAGGAATGTATGAACGGGCGAAGAATGCGGCTTCGGGGAGTTTGTTTCTCGCTAGCAGGAGTTGTAGACAGTCGTCCAGGCGATTCAAAGTGAAGTATGAAACGAAGGCGATGTTATTCTCGCCCGCCTCGGCTGCTAATCTCGCTACATCTTCGAGCAATTTCTTGTCTCCTGTGGTGCAAGCGAAAAGCAGCAACGCGCTATAATCCTGCGCGTTTTGGTAGCATATCTTTGTGAGATTTGTATCAGCAGCGGCGGCGGCAGCGGCTCCGAGACGCGACCATCTCGCTGCGCCGGTTCGGGAAGAACCCCCTTCAGCAACGGCTGCTTCCTCAGCCAACTGACACGCTCGGCGTAACTCTCCCAGTGCTAAAGACAGCTCGAACTTATGTTCCGGGTCTGTAGACACGGCCAACGCTTGCTGCTTGAATCCTTGCTTCTCCAGGAAATGCGCGACACGCGTGCGATGGTCCATTGGAACTGTTGGCAGAACTCTGTCAGCTGTCTCGAAATCTCCGCGCATAACCGCTGTCTGATACTCCAGCACCGATAGAAGTAGCGAATACGACACGACGTTTAACTCCTTATCGTTCAAATAGAGTCGATTCTCCTTGGCCACATATCCGAGGATATACATGGTATGATCTAAATGCGAGATCGTCACAATCTCACCGCCGACGTAGTAGTTTATTCGATTCAGAGAGTTCGTGTAGATGAAACAGTCGCCAACCCATAGTCCAGTTTTAACGGTTTCGTTGACTTCCCCAACTACGTCGAATGCCTCTTCGATTCCGTCCTCACCGATGTTGGTGTTGGTTTCTCTAGCGTGAGTTACCGCTGCGCCATTGTATTTTAAGACAAAGTACGCTTCGTCTGTGGCGAGGCATACGAGATTGCCGCTCTCAGACCAATACACGTGACGCGGTTGGATCTCAATTCGTCTTACCAGCTCGAGATGCTCCCAATCATAGATTGAGAACGCCATGCCACTGATAGATTTGACTCCCAACATCTGCCCTCCAAAGATTCCCTCAGCTCCATATTCCGGCTTGAAACTCTTTTTCTCCTTAAAGTTTTTGTAGACCTTGATTGAGCTGGAGTTCTCTAACGTCGCAAACTCGGAACTATCACACGCCCAGACGAATTCCTGCGCGTTACCAAATGCTTTGTTCCTCAAGGCCATTGCAGTGTAGATAATGTACTCTCCATCTCCACACACCACTACGAATCTTCCATTGGGGTTGTGGGCGATGGTCTGAGGGTAAATATCGCATGAACCCATCTCCTTAGCGACTACAGGAATCCTCTCACCGTCTTTTACCTCTGTGCCTTCAGCGAATGCTTTCAAGTTGACCTGCTGCATCTCAGAATGCTTTGCCCAGATGATCTTACCTCCTTGGACATCCATGGAAATAGCTGGCTCCTCGCGGCCAACACCAATCATGATCGTACCTTCATCATACCCAATAGCAACATTGTTGGAGCCATGGACAGAAGATATAGTCCAAACTCGCTCAAACCCATAATTCAATGATGATTCAAGGCGATAAGTGCCCGCATGCCAGAACCTGACAGTTCCATCTTCAGAACCTGTCAGCAGTATTGGGAGTTCAGGGTGGAATGATACAGCTGAGACATTCTGCGCATGACCTTCAAGTGTTTGGACGCAGGTCTTATTCTGATAGTCCCAAATCTTGACCATCCTGTCATCAGCCCCACTGATGAGGTATGGTTTATCACCTCCATGGTAGTAATCCACACAGTTGACTCCTTTTTCATGGCCCTCGAGTGTGAAATTTGAGTTTGAAGACCCTAGCTGCCACACCTTGACTGTAGTATCCAAACTTGCACTAGCAAATGTGTTATTGTCTTTCGGGTTCACAACAATTTGCATTACGAAGTGTGTGTGACCTTCAAAGACTTGCTGACATGACCAGCTCCGGTCCCAGTTCCACAGCTTGATGAGGAGATCATCGCTGCTGGTTAAGATGTAAGGCTGGGTGGGATGTATAGCGATGCAACGAACGTAATCCGAATGGGCTTCAAAAGCATGTACCCGTTCTAGAGTGTTGTAGTTGAAGACTCGAATGTGCATGTCATCAGAGCCAGTTATCACCCAGTTCTTTCTGGGGACGAACTTCGCAGCTCTGACCGGTAGATTGCATACCTCAAATCGCTTGATCTGTGCGTGTGTCTCATAATTCCATATGTTAACGTCACCATTATAAAGCGAGCAAAGCAACCAGGGTTCCGTAGGGTGCTGGTCGACGCATTTCACTCGGTCCGACCGCGCCGTTAACTTCCTCTTTATTTCCAGGCGGAGAGGCATATTTTATACGTTAGAACATAAGATAACAAGACCCCGATACGTGTAATTTGATGGGTGAGTCGCGTCGGCAGTTACAACTTTTTACTGAACAAAACGTGCCGCTGTGAACGTTATTACTGTAGATACCTTGTCTTTGTGCGAATAGTTCTTCATTTCATACACTAGGACATTGAAAAAAGCGGTTTTTACCGAATTATTGATCACTTTTTACTAATTGCACTTGCGATAAATTGACAGCAAGCGATGATGAAATGACATCGTGACGTGTTTATCAGTTACAATGACTTTTACAAAATTTGTGACAGTGACTGCAAAATTGCTGATTGCGTTCCAGAGAAAAACTTTGCTACGATCTCCATTTTTAGCAATCAACAGATCAATGTTGTTAAAATGTACTTAAATTATAACTAATTAATTACGTTGTAGTTAAATTAAAAATTTGAGAAAAAATCTTTTTCCTGTTTAGCAAGAATCGTCTTTACGCTGAAATTAGTCAACCAAAATTATTTTTTACGATTAGCTGTCAAGGGGAGATCTGGAACGTAGTTCTGCCAGCTGTCTGTACTAATCTAAGACCTACTCTAGATGAAATAGTCGAGTCCCTGTATTGTTCGTCCATGTAATGCACAACCATGGAAAGTACACCCCTGGAAAGTACAGCCAGTATTACAAACCATTGGTTTCAAATACTTGGTTTGTAATACTGGGCGTACATTCCTGGGCGTGCATTCCCTACACGTGTTGACCTTGTACGGCCAGTTTTGTACAACCCTGGAATGTACAGCCATGGAATACGAACCAATTTCATGCTCTGTTTTCATGTGCGAGTGCTATCAAGGGGCAAGTGCTGTGTTGCCATAGTATTTTACGCTATTAGTAAATTAATGTAGCTGTAGTAAGTAGATTAGTTATTTATGTCGGGTTTTTGCAGATGAACTAACCGGTTGGTTTTATTTATTTAAACCCAAGTTTGTTGGATAAAGTTCGGATAGTAATCCTCCTTTTCTGAGTGGTAATAAAAAAAAACCTAATAACCTAACCAGTTGAACATATTAAAACTTGCTCAGTGCAAACGAGGCTCGTTCTCGTCATGCGACTTATTCGCATCGACCAATGAGAGCTCACGGATATGACGAACTCGCGACCAATGAGCGTCGAGAATATTGGTTTGTAATCCGGGGTGTACATTCCAGGGGTGTGCATTACCGTCATGTGTTTAGTTTGTACGGAGCGTATTGTACGACCATGGAAAGCACACCCAGATAATTCAAACCAAATGGTTTGTAATACTGGCTGTACTTTCCAGGGGTGTGCATTCCATGGTTGTGCTTTCCATGGACGTACAATACGGTCTCCCAAATAGTCTAGTGTGTTATTGTTGGTTTAGGTTAAGTGCGAATAATATTTATTCAGTTTTCCAATAAGAAAGTATACAAAATGAAGATCTACACGAACAAAAATAACACTTCCACGCTAAAACTGCTAATAGCGGCAAAATTAGCTGGAAAAAAGATAGAAATTATCGAAGCTAATTTCGAAGGTAAATTAGTTATATACACGTATTTTATGTTTTATTTAACTGATATTATACCTAAGCATGCCTTAGCTGTCCGTTTAACATTGATTCGCACGTTAGAGTTCTATATACAGCTTTTTATAGTCATATTAAAAACGCTAGTCGGTATAAAAACAGTTATTTGTAGGTACCTCCACCCTCTTGCCCATTTTGAGCAATTCAAGGAATGAGTTAATTTATCATGAATATATTACCTGTTAATCTCATAATATTTTCTCATCTTTCCACTAGTTTTGCCAGAAATTCATAGTCATACCTAATGTAGGTATTTCTGTTAGGATAGAACACATAGCATGATGCAATGCATGACTGATTTAATGTTATGGTTCACTGCAATCTATACTAATATTATAAAGAGGACCTTTTTTTGTAGGAAGTAATCGTCAGAACTACTCATCCGATAGTATTTTTCAAACTTTCGCGATTAGATAACATAATTATTATAAGTTTAACGGGTCTTTATTGCGTTTACCTTTTTTATTATTTTCCCGACGTTTCAACTGTATTGCAACAACCGTGGCCACGGAATGACCGTGAGGTAAACGCGATAAAGACCTTTTAAACATATAATAATTATACTCATCCAATTTCAAAAATACTTTCACCAATATTTAGAATGGACTTCCAGGATGAACCTAGACATATTCATTCTTATTATCCTAAATAAAATAGTTTTTTATGTAGACCAATTTTGCAACGTAAGTCGACAAAAAGCGGTCGAGCTAATGCATTTTATACAAACTCTACTTTTATCTGCTACTTTTTATTCAGGTTCAGGGCTTAAATTGAAACTTTCCATTTATATATTAACATTTATAAAGTACAATTAAATATATATTTTAATGCAGTGATTTGGTTTCAGATGATATATTCTCTGGTCCCCGACAACTGCCCATACTGTCAGTTGATGACCAACTGTCATTCTTCTCAAGCAATGCAGGTTTGCAGTACCTCGTGCCTGTTTTGGATCTCTCGGAGAATGGACAATGGTACGTAGTTTTGTCAACCTCTGTGGCGTAGTGGGCGAAGGCCCGCCTGAGACACAAAAGGTTTCAGGTTCAATTCCCACTGCGGACGAGTGTTTGTATGAGCTGTAAATATTTGTTTCAGATTTCGGTGTTTTCTACGTAATATATGTATGTATTTAAAATATATCCGTCATGTAGTTCCCATAATAAAAGCTCTGCATAGTTTGGAGCTAAATGATGCTATGTGAAAAATTACATACATACTATACAAAACACCATATATGTTTGCCATAAGTGTTTGTTTGTTTGTATGTTAAAATCTCCAAATGTCTTATCGTTTTTGAGAATCAGTCCAGATTTACATAGGTATAATAATTTTATTATAGGTATGTAAATAGCGAGCATGTATGAAGAATATAATGAGAGTGAATGATGCAAAAGAAGTATGTCAGGATCGTAGCAAGTGGAAATCCGTAGTCTCTGCCTACCCCTCCGGGAAACAGGCGTGAGTTTATGTATGTATGTATGTATAATAATTTTCATTCATATTTTTTTTTTAAATCAACATCGGATCATAATAATATGTTAGTTATAAATTTCTAATATGTACATATTTGTAAAATTTCCCCCGGCTAGATGGAGCGATGACTTAAGTAAGGCAGTGGGCAGTAAGTGGATGATAAGAGCCGAACACCGGGCTCAGTGGCGCGTATTGGGAGAGGCCTATGTCCAGCAGTGGACTGATGTGGGCTGATGATGAATATATTTTCTAATATGTTGTAAATTCTAAATTATTCATTTTGACTTGTCTCGCAGCCAGCAAGTTCAAGAGTGGGAGGCGACCAGGCTCGCGCCCGCGGTTTCGTCCGCGCTCGCCGGCAAGTCCTCGCCTGATCTCAAGCAAGCACTCGCCACCTTGCTGCACTCAACAGACACAATGCTGTCCAAACACAAGTACCTGCTGGGGGTATGTATACTTATATAGTTTTAGGTATAAAACTATATAGCTTTTTTGTTTTAGGTATAAAACTATATAACTAATATTAAAAACTAGCTTCTGCCCACAACTTCGCCTGCGTGGTACCTGGATAAATATTACTTTAAAGTTTCATCAAAATACGTTCAGTAGTTTTTGCGTGAAAGCGTTACAAACATACATTCTCACAAACTTTCACGCTTATAATATTACTAGCTTCTGCCCACAACGTCGCATGTGTGGTACCCGGTTAAAAAGTAGCCTATGTGTTATTTTGATGTATAAGCTATATTACTTTAAAGTTTCATCAAAATACGTTCAGTAGTTTTTACGTGAAAGAGTTACAAACATACATCCTCACACACTAGGATAGGATTAGTAGGATAGGATATTATTTCCGCCTGAGACGCAGAAGGTTGCGGGTTCATTTCCCGCCACGGGACAAATGTTTGTATCTGCAAATATTTGTCTCGGGTCTGGATGTTTTCTAAGTATAATATGTATGTATTTACAAAAAAATATATGTATATAAGTAGTATATCAGTCATGTAGTTCCCATAATACAAGCTCTGCTTAGTTTGGGGCTAGATGATGCTGTGTGAAAATGTCCAGCATTATTTATTTATTTTATTTTCATATAATTATATTTTAATTCCAGGACAAGTTATCAACGGCCGATATCGCAGTATTCGCTACATTGTACCCGCTTATATACAAAGACGATCTCAAAGCGCAGTATTTAAGCAACTGCCCGCGTATTACGAAATGGGCGGAGCTATTCAACACTAATAATGTGCAGGTAAAAAAAAAAAAAAAGTACCCCCAAAATATACCCTCCAAGTTTCGTACTTCTAGGACTTATGGCTACTTGATATTTGATATTTAACCATTTCGTTATAGTTACATAACATCAAAGTTTCAAAGTCAAAGTTTACATAATCGTGTTCTTAACCTGGAAATGTCAAATGTACATAAGTTCTTAATCTAGAATATTCCACTATCCATGCAAATCAGAAAATGAACAACTCATGTATTCATTAATATGATAAAAAGGGTGACATTCCTTTAATTTCGTTTTAATTTGGTTAGGCAGAAGCCGTGTGATATCTAATGGCAATTTATTGTACATATCGAGCTTTTGACAGATACCCAGTTTACTTCTAGGACTAGGCTACTTCTAGGACTTATGACTTATGGCTTGCTCCGTCAGTCAGAAACGTAAGGGTGTAACAGAATGTCCCTATAAGGCCCAAAGAAGGTCATGGCGAACAAAGTTTGTTCAACAATTTTTCGAAAATTCGTAGTTTTTCATTCATGTATTATAAATAAATAATAATGTGCACGGCGCGATGCGGAAGGAGAAAGTCGCAACCGCTCACCCTGATGAAGACTCTCGGAATGAGTCGAAACTTAGTCGGTGCCTTCACCGATAGTGCAGTACGTGAAAATTCCCGTTTTTACAATATGAATATAAATAAATACATTTATTTTTGTATGTGCTTTTAAAGGCTCTTTATCTCGTTTACCTTTTTTATTAAGTGCAGGTAACAAAAATATATTATAAACTAGCTTTTGCCCACGGCTTCGTCGCATGGTACCTGGATAAAAAGTAACCTATGTGTTATTCTGATGTATAAGCTATATTACTGTAAAGTTTCATCAAAATCCGTTCAGTAATTTTTGCGTGAAAGAGTAACGAACATCCTCACAAACTTTCGCGTTAATAATATTAGTAGGATTAAGTAGGAAGCATAAATAAATACATGTATTTATTTATGAGCTTTTACGGGTTTTTTTTATTGTAAAAGCGTATAATTACGGTAACTGATAGCGGAAGTTTAAAATAATATCTTATTTTAAACTTCCGCTAAGTTTAAAATAATATCTATCTCTCACAATTATATTCCCCATTAATAAAAAGTTCGCATTCCACGTGACAGGTTGCTAGCCCATCGACGCTTATTGGAACACTAACTAATGTTATGTATTCATGTATGTATATATTTATGTATGTAGAGGTATAAGTATATGATTGTGTTTTATCTAATTATTCGTCACTATGTATGTTTGTATTGTCTATTCACCACCGTCCTGTATCGTTCCATATCGATCGGCCATCCAAAGGTTGTCTGGAAGAGATCGCTATAAGCGATAAGACCGCCCATTGTACTCCCGCGGTTAGCTTGTAATTTGCTCTGTTTGAATTTGTAAGCCACATATTATGTGGTGTACAATGTCTGTCACTGGGTATGTATATGACGATGTTTATCGCTGGATATATATATGACGATGTCTATCACTGGGTATATATATGACGATGTTTATCACTGGATATGTATATGACGATGTTTATCACTGGATATGTAAATGACGATGTCTATCACTGGGTATATATATGACGATGTTTATCACTGGATATGTATATGACGATGTCTATCACTGGGTATATATATGACGATGTTTATCACTGGATATGTATATGACGATGTCTATCACTGGGTATGTATATGACGATGTCCACTCTGGGTATGTATATGACGATGTCCACTCTGGGTATGTATATGACGATGTCTATCACTGGGTATATATATGACGATGTTTATCACTGGATATGTATATGACGATGTCTATCACTGGGTATGTATATGACGATGTCTATCACTGGGTATGTATATGACGATGTTTATCACTGGATATGTATATGACGATGTCTATCACTGGGTATGTATATGACGATGTCTATCACTGGGTATGTATATGACGATGTCTATCTCTGGGTATGTATATGACGATGTCTATCTCTGGGTATATATATGACGATGTCTATCACTGGGTATTTATATGACGATGTCTATAACTAGATATGTATATGACGATGTCTATCACTGGGTATGTATATGACGATGTCTATCACTGGGTATGTATATAACGATGTCTATCACTGGATATGTATATGACGATGTCTATCACTGGGTATGTATATGACGATGTCTATCACTGGGTATGTATATGACGATGTCTATCACTGGTTATGTATATGACGATATCTAGCATGGGGTATATAGTCCTGGGCGTGTTTGTAAACTGAAGCGTTTAACTCTGCAGGAAGCGATCAAGGAGTGGGGTGGGTCGCCCCAGGGCCCTTTCGGAGCCACTTCCGCTTTGGGCATCCCACAATTAAGCAGTCTGGTTTCACCTATCGGGTATGATGGCAAATTACCTACATTAAGAGCAGTTTAATTAAAAAAACATATTAGTTTCCTCAGTACCCTTCCCGACTTAATATACCTTCATAAATAATTACATACATATAGTCACGCCTGTTTCCCGGAGGGGTAGGCGGAGACCAAGGATTTGCACTTACTATGATCCTGGCGAACCTCTTCCGCTTCATTAATCCTCATCAAATTCTTCATAAATTATTATTAAAAATGACAAAAAGTACAAATTCCAAATTTACAATTAATTAATGTTTTTTTTTCCAATTACAAATTCTTTATATATAAATATTAATAATTAATTCATTTAGGGTTTTTGGATTTTCACATTTAAAGGGGGGGAAAGGGGTGTGAAAGTTTTGTATGGGAGTATCGGACCGAGGGCGGCCTGGTATAGCTAGTAATTTTATACATAGGTTTTACTTTTTTCATATTTATTGTGAACACATTCATTTATTTTTACTTATCAAATTTGTTATTAATAAACACTATGACTACTGAATGAAGAATGAGATGAGGATGAATGAAGCGAGGTATGCCAGGATCGTAGCAGGTGGACATCCGTGGTCTCTGCTTATCCCCCCGGGAAACAGGCGTGGCTATATGATGGGGTTTTTTTTTCAAAGAAAATACATTAATTGAACTTAACACAACACAACAGATGACAAATTACAGAACAATGTAATTTTATTGTAACCATTCTGTTTGTATGTCTATTACATACAAACAGAATGGTTACATTAAACATCACAACAAATAAATACATGTGTTGTATGGGGTCAAAAGGTCTGAGTGTTATGTATAATATGTATGTATTTACAAAAAAAAAAGTATATAAGTTGTATATCAGTCATGTAGTTCCCATAACACAAGCTCCGCTTAGTTTGGGACTAGATGATGCTGTGTGAAAAATGTCCAGCAATATTGATTTATTCTCATAATGTCTCAGGCATACCAACATGGGATCTTAGATAGATAGATAAAAATGTATTTGTTGCTACATACATACATACAATATACATTTTTATTCTTTTTTTAACATAAACAAACACTATAGATATAAATAGTCTTTCATAAATAATAAATACTCATAGACAAACATATTCAAAGAATAGTACTAAGAAATAAATTAGTGTTGGTCAGTTTCTGTGTGTTGCAGTACAACAGAAAGGCAATCGATTTTACATTTATCCATTTGTCCTAATGGCCTCGATTCTGTAGTACACAAACTAAACTAAATTTAAACTCTCGCCCTCTTTTACTGATAGTGCAAGCAAGAAAGAGATAGCTATAATTTAAGTGCTGTCAAATCAGTTTACGTGCCGCTTTTCTTCGTGTTCATAGTCAGCATGTTTTAAAATTACGACTTAGAGTTGCATAGAGCATAGAGCATAGAGTTGGAGCAATTCATAGTTATAAGCGTTTACAGCCCACCATCTGCCTCATTTGACATTTTTGAAAAAGTTATGGAAGAAATGTTGTTTAAATTATCTAAATCAAATAAATATATTATTACGTGCGGAGATTTTAATGTTAATTTACTAGAAATTAACTCCTTAAATACTAGAATAATTAGTTTATTTCAATCATTTGATTTAAAACCTCAATTTATGGAGCCTACTCGAATAACCGATACTTCGGCCACATGTATAGACAATATCTTTGCCAACATTAAAATTTTAAATAAGAGTTTAATTAGTAATATTAAGTCGGATCATCTTGGACAAATAATTAAAATAGAGGTTCAAACAAAAAAATTTGAAAAAAGAAATATTACTTGTATACCTATGACCAAAGATCGATTGGACAAACTAAAATTGAATTTAACTTCTGTATTTCCATGTTTATATGGTAATTTTAATCCAAATAATTTATACAACACATTTTTTAAGAAATTTAGTGATGTGTTCAATTCAATTTTTACATCGAAATCGATCATGGTCTCTGACGGTAAAAAGTTCAGTGACTGGGCAACAGCGGGAATACATAAAAGCAGGAAGAAATTGTATGATCTTTATGCTGAAAAACAATATAATTTTAATGAGGAGTTTAAAGAACAAGTCAAAAAGTATTCTAAAATTTTTAAAAATGTTTGTCGTGAAGCAAAAGCTCGTCATTTGAGTTCAAAAATTAAAAATAGCCAAGATAAAGTAAAAGCCACTTGGAAAGTAATCAACAGTGAGAATGGAAGAGTCACAACTAAGAACAATAAGTTTAATTTGAAAATTGACAATGCCACCGTCAATCAGGATAGTGATGTAGCTAATGCGTTCGAAAACTTTTTTACCGACATTCCAGTCTCTACCACAAAATCCTTAAACTCCTCTCCCATAGAAGCAGAGTCATTGTTAAAAGAAAACTTAACAGAATGTAAAATACAATTCAAATTTGATCATGTATATAGTGATGACATCATAAAAGCTTTCAAACTCATAAATGTTAAAAAAACCACGGACCTCTGGGGCATCTCTGTTTGCGTTGTGAAATCATTGATTGGCATTATTGCGCCCGAACTAGCTTTAATATTCAACGAGTGTATTGACTGTGGTGTGTTCCCTGATTTAATGAAACACAGTAAAATAACTCCACTTTTCAAATCGGGTACATGTTCTGACCCTAGTAATTTTAGACCTATATCAGTACTTCCTACATTTAGTAAAATTTTTGAAAAACTAATTTTAAATCAATTGCAAAGACATTTTAAATTAAATAATTTACTGCATAATAAGCAATTCGGATTTAGTAAGGGTCGCTCAACCACTGATGCTGGTATTGAGTTAATATCGCACATATTTGATGCCTGGGAGGAATCTCATGACGCTTTAGGCGTTTTTTGTGATTTGTCAAAGGCATTTGATTGCGTAGACCATGACACATTGATCAGGAAACTACACCATTATGGTATTAGGGGCGGTGCTCTAGACTTTCTCACTTCCTATTTAAGTGACAGAGTACAAAGAGTTGACGTGAATGGAAAACGGTCTCCGGGGTCTCTGGTTACTATCGGTGTACCGCAGGGATCAATTCTTGGACCATTTTTGTTCTTAGTATACATTAATGATCTACCCCACCTTGTAAGGGACGATCATGAGGTTGTATTGTTTGCAGATGACACGTCACTTTTATTTAAATTAAAGCAACGACAAACCAATTTTGACAATGTAAACAATGCAATCTCTAAGGTTGTAAAATGGTTCAACGTTAACAATCTCCTACTTAATGAAAATAAAACAAAGTGTATTAGATTTATACTACCCAATGTTACACAAGTTAAAGCAAATATCAAAATCAAAGATGAACAGTTGGCTCTTGTGGACACCACCGTATTCTTAGGTATCACCCTAGATAATAAGCTTCAATGGGGTCCTCATATTGATGGGTTATCGAAGAGACTTAGTTCTGCGGCATATGCAGTCAAAAAGATCCGTCTTTATACAGACGTTGACACAGCTAGACTAGTTTACTTCAGCTACTTCCACAGCATTATGTCGTACGGTATACTGCTGTGGGGGAGTGCTGCTGATATCAATACCATTTTTGTGCTGCAGAAGAGGGCTGTTCGAGCAATTTATAATATGGGCCCCAGAGAATCACTTCGGGAAAAGTTTAAAGAAATAAATATAATATCATTCCATTGTCAATACATTTATGAAAATCTGATGTATGTTCACAAAAATATTAATTTGTTTAAGAAAAAAAGCGATAATCACAATGTTAATACTAGAAATAAAGATAAACTCGCTGTTGCCACTTGTAGACTCCATAAAGTTGGTAAATCGTTTAAAGGGCACGGTGTACGCTTTTATAACAAACTCCCAAGAGATATACAAAAATTATCAATTAACAAATTTAAAAACGTAATTAAACAAAAGCTTTATAAAAAGGCATACTATAAAATATCTGATTATTTAGATGACAAAAACTCTTGGGATTGAAAATGCTCCAACTCGAACCTATTGTTTTGTAAAAGGATCATTAAAAAGAATAACCAGCCTTGTTTTCTTGCCTTTCTTTCCTGGCTTGGTCGCGGAGGAACAGGCACCTAGATAAAAACCGACGTTTCAAAGTGGTCCTTGTGATTTTATTGAATAAATGAATTTTGACTTTGACTTTGACTTTTGACTAAATTTGTAGGGAAAACTTATCTGACTAATTTGACAGCACTAAAATTATAGCTATCTCTTTCTTGCTTGCACTATCAGTAAAAGAGGGCGAGAGTTTAAATTTAGTTTAGTTTGTGTACAGAATCGAGGCCAATGACTGCATTTAGGGGACCGCCCTTAACTTTCTTTGGAACAGTCTCTTAAGAACGTTTTCCTTTAGCTACAAAACACGGTTAAGATAGCACAGCATCTGTATGATAAATGTCCGGTATTTTATTTATGTATGTATATATTAACCTCTGCCCACGGCTTCGCCCGCGTGGTACCCGGTTAAAAGTAGCCTATGTTTTATTCTGATGTATAAGCTATATTACTGTGAAGTTTCATCAAAATGCGTTCAGTAGTTTTTGCATGAAAGATTAACAAATATCCATCCTCACAAACTCACGTTTATTATACCATACTACCTCTATAAAATATCTTTATGGAATAAATTACATATAGTAGTAAATAAATGCTGGACATTTTTCACACAGCATCATCTATCCCTAAACTAAGCAGAGCTTGTATTATGGGAACTACATGACTGATATACTACTTAAATACTTTTTTTTTTTGTAAATACATACATATTATACATAGGAAAACACCCAGACCCGAGACAATTATTTGCAGATCTTACAAACATTTGTCCCGTGACAGGGATCGAACCCGCAACCTTCTGCGTCTCAGGCGGACCTTCGCCCACTGCGCCACAGAGGTCGTCATACCTCTGTGACCATAGTCATAGTATATCGTGGGATATACTATGACTATGGCTATGACTATGGAAACATACTCAGGTCCCCAGATGATAGTGTGGAGTCTGGTCCGTCGGCTGAAGAGATGGAGGCGGCTAAGGCAGCTTGGACGAGCGGATTGTCCGAATTACAATCTCCATTGAAACAGGGGAAGATTGTGTAAGTCTATCTATGTATATGCATTCTAGAATACCCTATTTTTTTACCTATAATATCACGTGACATTTCCATACAATTTTATCTTTCCGCAGGCGTTAACGTCAACAGAAAGTGGTATTTGTCTAGCCCCCCTGGGCAAAGGTCTACCCTTTTCCTTCCATCCTTCCATGTTACTCGGTCCACACACACAAAACTAATTGAGAATCTCCTCCTTTTTTGAAGTTGGTTGAAAATCTATACTAATAATAAAGCTGAAGAGTTCGTTTTTATGTTTGAACAAAGTAATCTATGGAACAATTATGTATTTGGATTATTCATATTGTAGACACGGGAATTTTCACGTACCGCACTATCGGTGAAGGCACCGACTAAGTTTCGACTCATTCCGAGATTGTGCACGAGGCGATGCGGAGGGAAAAGTCGCTCTAAGAAAAAATGAAACTAATTAAAAGTTTTTCGTCAGGTTACCGGTGAAAGGACGAAAGAACATCCTTATCACGTCAGCGTTGCCGTACGTCAACAATGTACCACATCTGGGCAACATTATCGGATGCGTGCTGTCGGCCGACATATTCGCAAGGTAAAATTAACATTAACTATATTATTAAAGTTTTATTTATAACTATACTAGCTTCTGCCCACGGCTTCGCCCGCTTGATATCCGGATAAAAAGTAGCCTATGTGTTATTCCAGAACCTAAAGTATCGACATTATAAACTTCATCTAAACAGGTTTAGTAGTTACGGAGATACGTGGTAACAAACATTCTCTCTCCCTCTCACACACACACACACACCCACACAAACATACACACATACGCACACACATACACACACACACACACACACACACACACACACACAGGCAGACAGACTTTCGCATTTATTATATTAGTAGGATATTTGATTTGTAAGCTTTTTATTTTTCTGAAGTTAATAATTCTGAAAAAAGTTATCCCGAAATAAAACAATTGTTTTTTTTTATAATACATTTTTCTGGATACCCAACAGTTTTTCTGGACTTTGTGCCAGCCTTAAGACTAATATTAAGCGAAAAATATATTTAACATCGGTTGGCGTACTTTACAAAGCGGATTTTCACCGAAAAAAACTGTTTATCTCCGGTTTTTACAACATCGGAGCACACTCCAATAAAATTGACGATTTTCTAAAAGTTGTGTTATACAAAATTATAAACTAAAGATTTTATCTACCTATTAATATATTACTAAAAATTATTTTCAGATATTGTCGAATATGTGACTATAATACATTGTTTATTTGCGGTACTGACGAGTACGGAACGGCTACTGAAACTAAGGTACGGACTTTATCATTCACTTATTTAATAATAATAGCTAATAACAATGATATAATCTACCGCATGTCAAAATTTCATTAAAATCCGTTCAGCCGTCTAGGCGTGAAAGGGTAACTGTTTGTTACAGAGATGTATTGTACTTTGTAGTTAGGTTATATTTACAATTAAGTATAATATGTCCACGAGAGCTACTGCCGACAAACTTCAAAATGAAAAAAAAATACAATTAATTTGAAAAAAACCACATTAGTTTTGTTATTAATAAAAATGTCCAGCATTATTTATTATTTAACTTTATCACTTCGAGAGATAGCTCTCCTCAAAGGTTTGCTGGAAGAAAACTCTTTTTAGGGTTAAACTCGCCTGTGTACATGCCTCACCTAATATTTTGTTTTATTTCTGTGTATAATAAAGAATGATAAGAATTATTTATTTAATTAGGCATAAAATAAAGTTCTTTCATTCATTCGTTCATTCATTCATCAAATTGTTTGTTTTTTTCTAGGCTTTGGAAGAAAAACTGACTCCAAAACAGATTTGCGACAAATACTTTGAGATCCACAACTCAGTATACCGCTGGTTCAACATTGGCTTCGACTACTTTGGTCGCACCAGCACTAAGGAACAAACAGAGTGAGTAGCCTTTCACCACACTGGTTCGTTCATCACCATAGATATACAAAATATAATATATATTTATAAAAAACTCCCAATAGATATACAAAAATTATCAATTAACAAATTTAAAAACGTAAGTAAACAAAAACTTTATAAAAAGGCTTACTATAAAATATCTGATTATTTAGATGACAAAAACTTTTGGATTTGAAAATGCTCCAACTCGAACCTATTGTTTTGTAAAAGAATCATTAAAAATAATGTAAGCGAGCGCGGCCTAGCTAAATTCGGTACGCTAGCGCCATCTCTTATCAAATAAACGCACTACTTATTACCGCCATCTAGTATCGACTGGCACAAACCGCGCTAGAAAAGGACGGTAGTTCCCAGAACGTTCGAGACGGTACAAGACGGGGCGGAGCGAAGTGAGACAGTGTGATGGCCACGCCTCCTACTAGATTGTTCTGGAAGAGACGTCTTATGAGATATATAAGCGCGGCAAGCGGCCGGGGGAAACAGTTTCTTTTCAAGATTGGAAAGTGAATTATTGGAAGTGATTCGAGAGCGATACCCAGTGACTAGTGAAGTGACAGTTGCGCTAGTGTTGTACTAAGTGATACAGTGTTTTAGTGTTGTGTTATTTGTTCTGTTGACATTTTTATTGAGTGATTTATTAATACAGTGTTAATTTTGGTGTTTAATTGGACTTAATTATTTTATCCCGAATCCTAGCTCGTAACAATAATAACCAGCCTTTTTTTCTTGCCTTTCTTTCCTGGCTTGGTCGCGGAGGAGCAGGCAGTAGATTATTCATATTGTAAAAACGGGAATTTTCACGTACTGCACTATCGGTGAAGGCACGGCGCGACGCGGAAGGAGAAAGTCGCAACCACTCACCCTGATGAAGACTCTCGGAATGAGTCGAAACTTAGTCGGTGCCTTCACCGATAGTGCAGTACGTGAAAATTCCCGTTTTTACAATATGAATAGTCAAGTTCACGATAGTTTTTGGAATAAAAAAAAAAATAGGCAGTAGATTCAAAGTGATCCCTGTGATTATATTGAATAAATGAATTTTGACTTTGACCAATCACATGGTTGTATGAATGAATGAATGAATGAAAACTTTATTTGCTTGAAGACAGGTACATTGGTTCTTATACTACGTTATTAGGTATCACTGTACTCGACTAAATTTGTCGTTCAAATATCAGACACCTACCTAGGTACTCGGAAAAAAAAATGATTTATTAAATTTCATTCATTACAATATCATAAATTTTCCGGTCTGGGTGTTTATCTATGTATAATATGTATTTATAAAAAAAAGTATATATGTAGTATATCAGTCACGTAGTTCCCATAATACAAGCTCTGCTTAGTTTGGGGCTAGATGATGCTGTGAGAAAAATGTCCAGCATTATTTATTATTTATTTATAATATAAAATAAAAAATGTCAGAAAAAAAAATTAGAACAATTAACAATTAAGGACTCCTGTAAATAATAGATCGGTCACGCACAGTAAAGGTTTTCGAAGTTAGTTCAGATTATTAACAATATGTATTTATTTAACCAACTTGACGACCGATGTGGCGCGGTGGGCGAAGGTCCGCCTGCGACACAGGAGGTTGCGGGTTCGATTCCCGCCCTGGGACAAATGTTTGTACGATCTGCAAATATTTGTTCCGGGTGTTCTGGGTATTTTCTATGTATGATAAAAAAATATCTATCTATGTAATGTATTGTATTAAGTATATCAGTCATCTAGTACCCATAACACAAGCTCTGCTTAGCTTGGGGCTGGATGATGCTGTGTGGATTGTCCAGCATTATTTATTTATTATTATTTATTTATAACTGAGAAGTTAGTTAGTAGTATCTTAAAATCTATTTTAGGTTTATTTGGACACTAAGTTCTCGAAGTGTTACTGTATTTCAAACAAAAATACACAACAAAAATGCTAGAACTTGCCTCTGATTACTTTAAACAAAAATTAATCAAAGAACTTAATGAAAGTGTCACAAAATGAGTGAACGATGAAGAATGAAATGAAAGTGTCAGAAAAGTAGTGAATTGATGAATCAATTCACTACTTTTCTGACACTTTCATTTCATAGTTTTCATAGTAAATTTTTATAGTGTAATTTTGCTATTACAGTGTTCATTTAGTGTACAACTCTAGCTCTTAAATTATGAATAATTATGAATCATTTAAGAGCTAGAGTTTGGGGTATAATAGTTTATTCCAATTGTACACTAAATGAACACTGTAATAGCAAAATTACACTATAAAATTTACAACAAAATAAACAGCACAATGAAAACAAAAACACTAAATCAATGTATCACTAGGTACAACACTAGTACAGCTGTAACTTCACTAGTCACTGGGTATCGTTCTTTATCACTTCGATTTATTCACTTGCTAGCTTCTGCCCACGGCTTCACCCGCACGGTACCCGGATAAAAAGTAGCCTATGTGTTATTCTGATGTATAAGCTATATTACTGTAAAGTTTCATTAAAATCCGTTCAGTAGTTTTTGCGTGAAAGAGTAACAAACATCCATCCTCACAAACTTTCACGTTGATAATATCATTCACTTACTAGTTTCTGCCCGCGGCTTCGCCCGCGTGGTATATTGATAAAAGTAGCGTATGACCGTCTCCAGACTTCAAACGATGTCTACCAACTTTTGAGAGAATATTTTTTTCCATACAAATTTCAGAACTTTATTGCACACTCCCTAGGGTTTCTTGTAAAAATAAAAAATATGTAATTTATAATTTACTTCATAGTTTATATAAACCGAGTTTTGAGTAAATCGAACCAAGGATTTCCATTTTCCATACAAAGTTTAGAACTCAATTGCACACCCCCAAAGGGTAGTTTAAAAAAAATAAAAATACGTGTTTCATTATTAACTTTAAAGTTTATTTGTAGCGAGTTTTGAGCGAATCAAACCAAGGAATATTTTTTTCTATAGAAACTTTACCACCCTGTTCAAAAATCAACCCTTAAGGGGGTTACCCTTAAGGATTGATTTTTGAAAATTAGATTAGCCTATGTGTTGTGTTATTCCAGAACCTAAACTATCTACATTCCAAATTTCATCAAAACCAGTTTAGTAGTTACGGAGATACGTGGTAACAAACATTCACACACACAGACTTTCGCATTTATTATATTAGTAGGATAGGATTTTGATTTTTTATTTATTGGTTTGTTTGTCTTTCTGTAACCAGTTCTATTTCAAATAAATTGCAGAATATCACAGCGTATGTTCCTCAAGCTGAAAGACAATGGCTTCGTCAGTTCTCAGTCGGTCGACCAGCTCTTGTGTCAGAACTGCGACAGATTCCTCGCTGACAGGTAATCATTCTCCACATTTTTTTACAACTAACTAGCCTCAGCACACGGCTTCGCCCGCGTGGTACCCGAATAAAAAGTAGCCTGTGTTATTCTGATGTATAAGCTATATTACTGTAAAGTTTCATCAAAATCCGTTCAGTAGTTTTTGTGTGAAAGAGTAACAAACATCCATCCTCACAACCTTTTGCGTTTAATAGTAGTAGGATGTGGCAAACAAGCTTACGGTTCACCTGTTGGTGAGCGGTTACGGTAACCTATAGACGCTTGCAACAGCAGAGGTATCACTCGCGCGTTTCCGAACTTGAGACATAACGGCTGAAAAGTCTCGTGTGTCTGTAATTACACCGGCACCCATACACTTCACTTTATTCGGTTTTTTCTCGTATAGAATCCATAGATGCACATTCGGGCCTGAACCCGGCTCAGAAGTCAGGGACTATAGTCCAACGCGGCTCTAAAAAAATTACTTTTTTAATTTCATGTAGTAAATCGGAAATTATAGTAAGCGGAAAAGATACTCTCGGAATGAGTCGAAACTTAGTCGGTGCCTCCACCTTAACGTGAAAATTTTACAGTACGAATAATTAAATTCATGATATTTTTTGGAACATAACTTTTCTATAATTATGATCCTTGTGATTTCAATGAGTATAAACCTCATCCAAAGGTTCCTCTCTATCCAAAGGTGGTCTGGAAGAGATCGCTTCAAAGCGATAAGACCGTACATTGTACTATTAGTTAGGTAGGTAAAGTTCTTGTTATTTTTGTGATTGTCTTGTGGTGTACAATAAAGTGTTTTTATTCATTCATTCAAACCTATTGACTTTGACTTTTTTCAGGTTCGTAGAAGGCACCTGCCCCCACCCTGGTTGTTTGTACGACAGTGCGAGAGGTGATCAATGCGACAAGTGCGGGAAGCTGATCAACGCGGTGGAGTTGATCAATCCGCGCTGTAAAGTCTGCTCCAGCGAGCCCACCGTCAAGCCTAGTGAGCAGCTGTTCATAGAACTAGGACGTGTGAGTAAAGAATAAGGATGGTTTAGTATAGAACTAGGATGTTTTTGTATAGAACTAGGACGTGTGAGTATAGAATTAGGGTGTTTTAGTGTAGGATAAGGAAGTTTTAGCATAGAACTAGGATATTTTAGTATAGAACTAGGACGTTTTAGTGTAGAATTAGGATGTTTTAGTAAAGAACTAGGATGTTTTAGTATAGAACTAGGATGTGTGAGTAAAGAATTAGGACGTTTTAGTAAAGAACTAGGATATTTTAGTATAGAACTAGGGCGTGTGAGTATAGAATGAAAATGTACACCAAATATGTATTTTTTCCTGTATTCTTACAAGTATATATAAAAAATAAAAATAGCTATCTAAAAACCGTTGCCAACGATCTATAGCTCTTCCTGTATTGTTATATTGTCTCGACAGTTGGAGCCGTCGATCCGCAGCTGGATAGCGGGTCAGGAGCAGCAGTGGTCGGCGCCCGCGCGCGCCGTCACGCGAGCGTGGCTGAGGGAGCCGCTGCGCGCGCGCGCTGTCACCAGAGACCTCAAGTGGGGCGTGCCCGTGCCGGTGGAAGGATTCCAGGACAAGGTATACCCAGAAACACATATACAGAGGACCAATGGGCAGCGGCCGCGAAAGTGGGAGGCAGAGGGGGTCAAATGCCCCTCCCTTAAAATCACATAGGTACCCGCCTACCAAGCCAGGGCTGGAGATTGAAGGGATGACCAAATAAATTTGGCCCCCGTCACGGAGTACTTTCGCGGTTCCTGTCAGAAGATGGGTCAGAAGGCGTAACACAATGGATGACGTTGAAGGGACGGGGCTAGGAAGCGTTGATCTTTTTCAGAAGCTGGTGGCCTGGTGGGCAGTAGCATTTGACGACCTCTGTGGCGCAGCGGGCGAAGGCTAGCCGCACGCAGAAGGTTGCGGGTTCGAATCCCGCCGCGGGACAAATGTTTGTATCTGCAAATATTTATCTCTGGTCTGGGTTTTTTCTATATATAATATGTATGTATTTACAAAAAAATATATAATAGTAGTATATCAGTCATGTAGTTTCCTTAACACAAACTCTGCTTATATGATGCTGTGTGAAAATGTCGCAACATTAATATTATTGTGTTTAATTGGAACAGGTTTTCTACGTGTGGTTCGATGCGCCGATCGGTTACCTCAGCATCACGCAGAACGCCACCAAGGACTTCGAACAGTGGTGGAAACCAGACAAGGAACATGATGTAAGTCCTGATGACCTCAGCGGGTTGGTGGCGCGTTGGACGAGCAGCCAACTGCGATGCGGGTTCTATTCCCGCTGCGGGTTAAATGTTTGGGGTCAGCGTTTTTTTAACACGCTTTTATTAGCTTCACTTTCACTAACTAACAAACAATTTAATCAAATCTTGGACAATTTTAACCTACTTCTATTTCTCGTATCGAAATGAAACTTTAGGTTAGGAGCTGATCTGATGATGGAGCCGGGAGGTGATAGTAGAACTCTTTAGTGGCTACTAGTAAACCCCTCGAGTTTGGGCTCATATGAATTGTTTCGACGAGTCCTATTGGACTAATCTATTTATCTAAGACACCAAGTGGTCCAACTTGGTGTTGGATCATCAGACGATGGAGTGGATAGTAGAACTCTTCAGTGGCTACTATCCACTCCATCATCAAACCCCTCAAGTTTGGGCTCATATGATTCGTTTTGGCGAGTCCAATAGATTGGGCTTGGTAACGAGAGTCTGATGGTGGCGTATATTGGAATTATATTTTTATTATATATTTTTTAGTACGTGATAAAAGCATTTTTTTTTCAACCTACACATTCTATTCATGTTTATGAAGTTAATTTTTTTCAGGTGAAACTTTACCAATTCATGGCGAAAGACAATGTACCGTTCCATGTGATAATGTTCCCGGCAACGTTACTGGGGGTCAATGAAGGCCATGTGTTAGTCAACCACTTGTATGCCACAGGTATGTATCAGCTTGTCTGGTCTCGTTGGATTTTGATTTGATTTTGTCGATTTTGATTTTGATTTTGCATTTGATTTCGATTTCGATTTCGATTTTAATTTTGATTTTGACTTGACTTTGGTAGAGATTGCTGATTAGCTATAAGCCGGCCCATTTTACAACATTGTAAAAGTATGTACCTAGTATCTAAGCTGAAATATTATTTGGTGTGCAATAAAGTATTATCTATCTGTCTATGTATGACGACCCCTGTGGCGCAGTGGGCGCAGGCCACCTGAGACGCAGTAGGTTGCAAGTTCGATACCCGCCGTGGGAAAAATGTATGATCTGCAAATATTTGTCTCGGGTCTGGGTGTTCTATATATAATATGAATGTATTTACAAAAAAAGTATGTAACTAGTATATCAGTCATGTAGTTCCCATAACACAAGCTCTGCTTAGTTTGGGACTAGATGATGCTGTGTGAAAAATATCCAGCATTATCTGTACAAGCTACAACAGCAAGCTATCTAAAGATCGTTGCAAACGATCTATACATAGCTCAACTGCTCTAAACCACTACCAGGCGGAAGCGTTCCCAAAATTTATAGTTAATATTATTTCTGTTCATTTTAAAAAACAAACACGTTCCCTCAGTAGATCTTTGAGGATAGTAAGGGGTAGACTATGTTTTTTTTTGTTCTTTTTTCTTCAGAATATTTGAACTACGAAGAAGGAAAGTTCTCAAAATCTAGAGGAGTCGGCGTATTCGGTACGGATGCTCAGGTAAGTTCGTTTAACCCATCGAGTAGTTATCCCAATCTGTGTAATCCAAACTTTGTGAAATATACTGATAGAACTAAAATATCTAAGTTAAAGTCAAAATTCATTTATTCATGAAAATCACAAGGATCACTTTGAAACGTCGGTTTTATCTACTGCCTGTTCCTCCGCGACCAAGCCAGGAAACAAAGGCAAGAAAACAAGGATGGTTATTCAAAGTCAAAATCAATATGATTTTATTCATTGAAATTACAAGGATCATTAGAAAAGTCAACTTAAAAACTACGTGAATTTAAAATTTGAAAGTGAATTTACGCCGTGAATTTATCTTTTAAATGGTCCTTTTACAAAACAATAGGTTCGAGTTGGAGCATTTTCAATCCCTAGAATCGATATCTCCTATTTGTCCCTTCACTAGGCGAGTAGCGCAGAAAACAGATATATGATAAATTACACTAGTTAGAAAGAGACGCCAAGTGAATCGTCATTTTACATTGACCTAGGAGTCAACTAGTAAAAT
The DNA here is from genome assembly GCA_958496245.1 of Perizoma flavofasciatum. Classification (NCBI taxonomy): domain Eukaryota; kingdom Metazoa; phylum Arthropoda; class Insecta; order Lepidoptera; family Geometridae; genus Perizoma; species Perizoma flavofasciatum. The sequence goes on along the minus strand of OY292445.1, from coordinate 5,280,328 downwards.
TTCGTAGTAAAAAAGTTTTTGTTTACCGATGAAAAGTTATTCCATCTGTTTCGTTCATAGAAGATCCGAATATTTTTAACCCACCATTTAAATGCGCAGTAGGACATTTTAACTTGGTCACTGTATTTTTAAACACAAAGTAACAAGTTGCCGTTTCGTGGCATACCAAAAAGCCAAATAATAAATAACCCTTCTGTACTCCTGCTTTGAAAGGCGACCAATCTTTGAAAAAACTCTCCGGGCATGAACCATTCCAAATCACTGATCAACCTTGTTGGTGGTGAGCTTCCAGACTTATATAATACTATACTAAAAACGAAAACTAAGGTTGTTGTAAAAAAGAACGTTGAAAAAATATCGTTTGTCAAAGGCTTCAAAGGTGATCAAAGTCTTTGACGAACGACTTTGAGTTAGACTTACACTTAGAGTTTATTGATAACAATGTAAGTAAACAATGTAACAATGGCGGGCTTTCGGCCACTACGCCACAGAGATAGTCTACTGTAAGGCGTTTAATCATTTTCAGGATACGGGAATACCCTCGGACGTATGGCGTTTCTACCTGGCGAGTATCCGCCCCGAGACTTCAGATTCTAGCTTCAGTTGGACTGAACTGGGCACTAGGTAACTATATATCTATCTATATCAAACTGTTCCCAGCTGTCAATTCTAGGGCCATCCCTAGAATTGACAGCTGGGAACAGTTTGATCCGAGATAGATTAATCGAAGAATCGATTTGTGCAATGAATCCATTCAATTGTTCCCAGCTGTCAATTCTAGGGATAGCGATCCGAGATAGATTAATCGAAGAATCGATTTGTGCAATGAATCGATCTCAGACACCCTAAAATCGACTTTCGATTTATTAACAACGCCATCACCAGAACTTGACCAGAAGTTAAGAATTATTGAAAAGATAAGTTTGTGGGACTGCCACAGTTAGCTTTTGATAGAACATTATCCGTGCCGATCAGCTAATTTATTACTATTTATAACTACTTTACTTTTTATAACTACTTATTACTATTTATAACTTTTGATAACTAAGTTATGATGGCCTAGTGGGCTGTACCCCGACTTCCGATCCGAAGGTCGCGGGTTCCAATCCGGTTGTGCACCAACAATTTTTTTAATTTATATGTACCTTTCACTTTCTCAAAACCGAATGAAACCGGCCTAGAATCAAAAATTCTATGGCATGTCCCACTTGATGGCTGACGTCCAATGCGATGGGGTCTAGACAAATACCTCACGCTTATTTTTCCTTTCACGCTAACGCAAATTTGTCTTAGTAAAACTTGCCAGTAGTCACGTGACATTTCCACAGCTAATATGTCATTCCGATACAATTCAACCTTTCGCAGGCGTTAACGTCAACAGAAAGTGGTATTTGTCTAGATACCCTAGACTCCTATACGAAAGGCTGGTCAACAACGGCACTCATTATTGAGGTGGTAGGAAGAAATTAAGGCCTTTGCCCTTGCAGTGGGACAATGTAGAATTAAGGCCTTTGCCCTTGCAGTGGGACAATGTAGGATTAAGGCCTTTGCCCTTGCAGTGGGACAATGTAGAATTAAGGCCTTTGCCCTTGCAGTGGGACAATGTAGAATTAAGGACTTTGCCCTTGCAGTGGGACAATGTAGAATTAAGGCCTTTGCCCTTGCAGTGGGACAATGTAGAATTAAGGCCTTTGCCCTTGCAGTGGGACAATGTAGAATTAAGGCCTTTGCCCTTGCAGTGAGACAATGTAGAATTAAGGCCTTTGCCCTTGCAGTGGGACAGTGTAGAATTAGGGCCTTTGCCCTTGCAGTGGGGCAATGTAGAATTAAGGCCTTTGCCCTTGCAGTGGGACAATGTAGAATTAAGGCCTTTGCCCTTGCAGTGGGACAGTGTAGAATTAGGGCCTTTGCCCTTGCAGTGGGACAATGTAGAATTAAGGCCTTTGCCCTTGCAGTGGGACAATGTAGAACTAAGGCCTTTGCCCACTGCAAGTGGGACAATGTAGAATTAAGGCCTTTGCCCTTGCAATGGGACAATGTAGAATTAAGGCCTTTGCCCTTGCAGTGGGACAGTGTAGAATTAGGGCCTTTGCCCTTGCAGTGGGACAATGTAGAATTAAGGCTTTTCCCTTGCAGTTGGACAATGTCGAATTAAAACCTTTGCCCTTGCAGTTGGACAATGTAGAACTAAGGACTTTGCCCTTGCAGTGGGACAATGTAGAATAAAGGCCTTTGCTCTTGCAGTGGGACAATGTAGAAAAAACACGCTCACGACTGTGTACCTCATAATGCAGACACTCTGTGAGTAGATCTTTGAGGATACCAAGTAGGGGGTAACCATTACATTAGACGTATGCCCGCGTTTTTGCAAATTGTCGGTTCCTGGGCAGGCCGGTTTCCTTGCGGTGTTTTCCTTCATCGCTTTCAGCGATAAAAAGCTGATGATAATGATAATGAATAAAATGTTTAACAGGAATAACTCTGAGCTGCTCAATAATCTGGGCAACTTCTGCCATCGCTCGCTGAGTTTCTGCGCGAGCGCATTCAAGGGTCGAGTGCCGGATGCCACACTGACGGCCGCTGACTATACTCTGCTCGCACTCGTCAACAGAGACGTCATAGGTGAGATCTTTTTCACTTCTCTGCTCTAAAAGTGTGTTATTTTAGCTAAGCGTAAGTAAGGCGGAGTCTTTTTCACATCTCGTGCTCTAAAAGTGTGTTAATTTGGTAAGTAAGGTGGTTTTTTTTTTCACATCTCTTGATCTAAAAGTGTGTTATTTTAGTAAGTAAGGTGGGGTATTTTTCACTGCTCGTGCTCTAAAAGTGTGTTATTTTAGTAAGTGAGGCGGATTAAAGTGTATTATTTAATAATAACAATTGATTTATAATTATTGTGTACCTACCTAGATGTGGATCATATATTTATTCATACAACTATGTACAAATAGGTATATAAAAAAAATACAGACGAAACAGCTATCTAAAGACCATTGCAAACGATCAAGATATAGCTCAACTGATCAAGATCACTACAAAACTGAAGCGTTCCCAAAATTAATTTAGCTGGCTACTACTTGCCCGCCTCGTCTCCGAGCTCGTCGTAAATACAATATTATAAAGAGGTAAAGTTTATAATTATGTAGGGTAATTATCTCAGAAAACTATTCAATCGATTTAAAAAAAAAATCTCCAATATTCAGAATGAACCTTCAGGGTGGGCCTAAGCGGTATATTATACCCTTAACATAAAAGGGTTTTTCGTGGAGACCAATTTTGCATCGTAAGTCGACGTAAAAACGAACGCTACTTTTCATAGGCCACTTGTTATCGTGGTAGCACGCGGGCGAATCCGTGGGCAGTAGCTAGTATTTTAATACATAGTTTAATGTTGTTTCAGCTTACGTGCAGCATATGGAAAAGGGGCGACTCCGCGAAGCCCTGAGGCAGGTCCTATCCATCTCCAAGCGAGGCAACCAACACATGCAGAGCGAACAACCTTGGGTATTACTGAAGGGATCAGATGATGACAAGTAATCGCCTTTACTATTACCACTTTAACTCACTAACGGAATGAGATATAATGATGATTTATATACCCAAATCTTCCTCGATAAATACCCTACTCAACTGTGTAAACCGCATCCTATTCGGTTTAGTAAAACTTAAGTTATCCTGTAGGGAAGATAGAACTTGGGTGTTGCACAAGGGATTGGGCGGTGACAAGTAAATGCTTTAACTATTACCGCTTTAACTCACTAACGTAATGAGGTAAAATGATGATTTATGTACCCAAATCTTCCTCGATAAATACCCTACTCAACTATGTAAACCGCATCTTAATCGGTTTAGTCAAACTTAAGTTATCCTGTAGGGAAGACAGAACTTGGGTGTTGCACAAGGGATTGGGCGGTGACAAGTAAATGCTTTCACTATTACCGCTTTAACTCACTAACGTATGAGGTAAAATGATTGTTTATATACCCAAATCTTCCTCGATAAATACCCTACTCAACTGTGTAAACCACATCTTAATCGGTTTAGTAAAACTTAAGTTATCCTTTATTATTATCATTTCTTATATATTCAGTATCTCAGACTTAGTAGCAGAGTGTCTAGTCCAATACCACTTTCTGTTGGCGTGAACGCCTGCGGAAAGATTTAATTGTATGGGAATGACATTAGCTGCGGAAATGTCACGACTACTGGCAAGTTTTACCAAGACAAATTTGCGTTAGCCTGAAAGGAAAACTAAGCGTGAGATATTTGTCTAGACCCCCTGGTCTTTTGTGAGCCTTTCCTCATATGCCCTTTTTTATTATTATTCCTACTAATATTATAAACGCGAAAGTTTGTGAGGATGGACGTTTGTTGCTCTTTCACGCAAAAACTACTGAACGGATTTTGATGAAACTTTACAGTAATATAGATTACACATCAGAATAACACATAGGCTACTTTTTATCCGAGTACCACGCGGGCGAAGCCGTGGGCAGAAGCTAGTAATATTATAAACGCGAAAGCTTGTGAAGATGGACGTTTGTTGCTCTTTCACGCAAAAACTACTGAACGGATTTTGACGAAACTTTACAGTAATATAGATTACACATCAGAATAACACATAGGCTACTTTTTATCCGGGTAACACGCGAGCGAAGCCGTAGGCAGAAGCCATCCAAAGGTTGTCTGGAAGAGATAGCTTTTAAGCGATAAGACCTTTAAGTTTTGTTTTGTCAAGTTATATTCATCTTATGGTGTACATTTTATTTTTATTCATTCATTATGTTGTCGTTGTGTTTCCAGGGTCCGTGGCTCGACGGCTATCGGAGTTTGCTGTCAGTTGGTAGCATTGATATGTGCGTTACTGGCGCCCTACATGCCGGACACCTGCAGGAAACTGCGGGAACAGCTTAACGTGGACTCCGACGCTTTGAGGATAAACCCCGAGTGAGTAACAGAAATTAAAAAAACATGAGTTCCACCAACCATCTTCCGTGAAGCTTCTTCAGTTGAAGTTCAGAGTCTAGAGTCTGTGGCGCAGTGGGCGAAGGCCCGCCTGAGACGCAGAAGGTTGCGGGTTCGATTCCCGCCGCGGGACAAATGTTTATATGATTTGCAATTTTTTTTCTCGGGTTTGGATGTTTCTATGTATAATATGTATGTATTACATATACAGCTCCCATAATACAAGCTCTGCTTAGTTCGGGGCTAGATAATGTTGTGTGATAACTGACTAGCATTATTTATTTATTTATAGATAGATAAACTCTTTGTTGCACACCAAAGCAAAATACAAAACACAAAAATTCATAAACATAAAAGGTACAATGGGCGATAAAAATAATTTAATTAATTATTTTGTATAAAAAAATATATAAAATCTATAAAGATCATTTAATTTTGTAACATTTCCAGTAACCAAATGTTCGGTTCACCCTTAAGTGATCATTTGTAACATTCCCAGTAAACGAAATGTTCGGTTCATCCTTAAGTGATCATTTGTTACATTTCCAGTAAACAAAATGTTCGGTTCCTCCTTAAGTGATCATTTGTAACATTCCCAGTAAACGAAATGTTCGGTTCATCCTTAAGTGATCATTTGTTACATTTCCAGTAAACAAAATGTTCGGTTCCTCCTTAAGTGATCATTTGTAACATTCCCAGTAAACAAAATGTTCGGTTCACCCTTAAGTGATCATTTGTTACATTTCCAGTAAACAAAATGTTCGGTTCCTTCTTAAGTGATCATTTGTTACATTTCCAGTAAACAAAATGTTCGGTTCCTCCTTAAGTGATCATTTGTAACATTCCCAGTAAACAAAATGTTCGGTTCACCCTTAAGTGATCATTTGTTACATTTCCAGTAAACAAAATGTTTGGTTCCTTCTTAAGTGATCATTTGTAACATTCCCAGTAAACAAAATGTTCGGTTCCTCCTTAAGTGATCATTTGTAACATTCCCAGTAAACAAAATGTTCGGTTCACCCTTAAGTGATCATTTGTTACATTTCCAGTAAACAAAATGTTCGGTTCACCCTTAAGTGATTATTTGTAACATTCCCAGTAAACAAAATGTTCGGTTCACCCTTAAGTGATCATTTGTTACATTTCCAGTAAACAAAATGTTCGGTTCCTCCTTAAGTGATCATTTGTAACATTCCCAGTAAACAAAATGTTCGGTTCACCCTTAAGTGATCATTTGTAACATTCCCAGTAAACAAAATGTTCGGTTCACCCTTAAGTGATTATTTGTTACATTTCCAGTAAACCATCCTTCGTTCAGTACCTGCGGTCGGGTCACGTGATCGGCGTACCGGCCCCGCTATTCACGAAGATCGAGCAACCCACTCTCGACCGGCTGAGAGCCAAGTACGCGGGCACACAGAGCGAGAGGGCCAGTAAGGTGAGCTCAAACCGAACGTCTTCGTAAACTGAGCGCTTCCGTGCTTCAGAGGGCACGTTAAGATGTGTGGGAAGCTGGAACCGAACAGATTCATAAACTGAGGGATTCCGTGCTTCAGAGGGCACGTTAAAATGTGGGCAACTAAAACCAATCACCTTCATAAACTGAGCGCTTCCGTGATTCAGAGGGCATTTTAAGATGTGGGGATCTAAATCCAATCTTCTTCTTAAACTGAGCGCTTCCGTGATTCAGAGGGCATTTTAAGATGTGGGGATCTAAATCCAATCTTCTTCTTAAACTGAGCGCTTCAGAGGGCACGTTATGATGTGGGGAGCTAAAACCGAACAGATTCATAAAATTAGCGCTTCCGTGCTTCAGAGGGCACGTTAAGATGTGGGGAGCTGAAACAGAACATATACATAAACTGAGCATTTCCGTATTTCCGAGGGCACGTTAAAATGAAAGAAGCTAAAACACTTGAAATTATATAATTTATAAACTTAATTTAACCGACAAACTTCTGTAGTATTAACATCCACAAGCTTAATTTCATCGACAATCAGGATTGACGATGACATTACTCAATTTCATCGTCAATCCTGATTTCATCGACAGACTTATTTCGTCGACAATGTTCATTTCATCACAGTCTTGTCGTGTTTCAGGTTGAAATCGCTTCGTTAGCGGAACTGGAAGCGGCGGTTACTCAACAAGTAAGTTCACTTATTTATAGGGTGTCTTAGAACATGTTTTATTTGAGAAAGTTAGCGATCAGTCGGACTTAAAAGTCATGTAGTTTCCATAACACAAGCTGTGCTTAGTTTGGGGCTAGATGATGCTGTGTGAAAATGTCTAGATCTATTTATTTATTAAACATATTATTTAGATTTGGTGAAATATAATTAAATATTACATAACAAATAACCTAACCTAACAAGAGTATGTATGATGGGAACTTGAAGACTGATATTCTACTTTTTTTTTGTTTACAGGGTGTCTCGGAATGTGTATATACCTCGTGTGTTCATAAGTCTTGAGACACAGTAAAACTAAAATATTTTTGGAGCTAAGTTGAGTATTCATTTATTGGATATTAAAATTAAAACTACTGACATCTAGATCTGTATTTAAAAATAAATCATTCAAAATGGCCGCCTTTGCATTCAATGCAGGCCTTCAAACGCGTGCGCCATTCATCTATGGCGGCACGAATCTCTTCAATGGGAATCCGTTTCGATTCTTTAATAAGGGCTCGCTTGAGAGAATCCAGGTTTGGGTGAGACTTTCTGCATGCCCTCAGCTCCAATTCCGTCCATAAAGAATAATCCAAAGGATTCAAGTCAGGGCTTGACGAGGGCCAATCTTCGCTCCGAATGAAGCCTGGCAAATTGGCCTCCAGCCAACGTTGGGTAGTCTTAGCTTTATGGGAGGGAGCAGAGTCCTGTTGGAAAACCCAGTATTTTCCAGCGAATAGCGTATCATTTAATGGTTTAACCACCGCTTCCAATATGTCGGTTTGGTAATTTTGTGCCTTCACCTTGACGCCTTGCTGGCAAAAATGAAGCGAAGTGACCCCCTCGTAGGAAACACCCCACCAAACCATCACACTTGCTGGATGATGAGTGCGCTGGACATTGCGTACAGATGGCTGGACGTCCTTTGAACTTCTGGCGTAAACCTTATTGTTCTGCCGGTTAAACTTTTCTTCCACCGTGAAGATCTTTTCATCGGTAAACAGGATATTTTTTGGATCGTGTCTCTTCAATAGGTTCCGACATCGTTCCAGTCGCAATTTACGAAGACGCTCGTTTAAATAATGCACTTTCCTTCGACTGTAGGCCTTTAGTTTAAGATCATATTTAAGTATCCTGTTCACCGATATTCGCGAAATGTTGGTCTGCAGAGCTAATTTCTTTTGAGTCCGGCAAGGGTTGCGACGAATTCGCTCTCTGACTACTTTGATGTTGGCGGGCGTCCTTACAGACCGCGGGCGGCCACATCTTCCACGGTCTTCTAAAGAGCCGGTCTCCTTGTACCTCTTTATGGTATAATACACAAAGTTCCGACTACATCCCAAACTTTGGATTTCACTAAAAACTTGCATTGGTTTTTTTCCTGCTTGAAACAGTGAAATTACAGTCGCACGCAAATCTTTTGTTGGCGCCATTTTCACGGAGAATGAAACAAATATTCAAATCTATATTTTTTCTGATTCAAAACATTCGAAATTTAAAATTTTAAAAGTTTAAAAAAGGTTGCATGAATTACTTTCTTTTTAAATTAATTAAATAAGTTCGTCTCAAAACTTATGAACACACGAGGTAATGCCGGAAGGAGGTCCGGAACATTTTTTGTTCTACGACTTTTTGGATTTCCATGTTTTTCATTCATGAAATGACCATCAAAGTTTCCATACTACCTGCTCTTAGGACATCCCTAAAATCAACTAAACAGCTATTTAGTTGACTTTTGAGTGTGACGTCACAATGACCACATACCGGGACACCCTGTATATTATTAACTGATATATTCATTTATTACTGAAAAAATATCTATAGGCAAAACTCTATGTGAAGAAGTATTACGCAAAGAGGCAGTCCACCGTAAGCAAACGTGAATGCAAATTAATACCGATATTAATAAATAAATAATAATTTTATCAAAAGAATTAACAAATCGTTTAAACGTCTGATTTTCGAAAATTCGATCAATTCGCTGCATACTCAAAATAGCGAGATTCCACATTTTTTTTTGCTGCAGTCAAAGTCAAAAAATTCAAAGTCGAAAGCGACTTGAATATTCCCAGATTACGCCAAAACCTACGTCAAATCTGCCTGCATACAGCTAAAAAAAATAAAAAAAATAATAATACCCGGACATTTTTCACACAGCATCATCTAGCCCCAAACTAAACAGAGCTTGTATTATGGGAACTACATGACTGATATACTACATATTATATACTTTTTTTTTGTAAATACATATTATACATAGATGCAAGATTCCTTTAATATTAATCTGTTAGTAAGGCCATCTGAGGTCTCTCTCTGTGTATTGAAGCCAGAATAAGCGAATGAAAAAGCCCCTCCAAAATCTTGCGCTCTTAGCGCATTTGAATCGGATCAATTTGTAAAACTTACTTGCAGCCCCGGATCTAGGGGGGGGGGCAAACCGGGGCACCTGCCCCGGGCGGCAGTTTCAAGGGGCGCCAAAACCATAATACAATATGTTTGAAAAAGAAATCTTGTTTCAAAACGCTTTGTGAAACAACGCTCCTTGCATCCAGCGCTCGTTATATCGATTCTTCATTTGATTTTAAAACGCCCAGTTGGTTTCTGAACACATCCAAAGTGGATTCTAAAAAGCGCTGCGAGCAGCTGAATGGGAATGCACCCTGAGTTGATTTATAAATTAAATTTACTAAAGGGCTCTTATTCTCCCGGTCACAAAAAATGCAACCAATTATATGATATTCGTGAGTTTTTTTAAACAATTTCGGTCTCATTACGAAACGTGGCCTAAACTCGAGTTCTGTCAAAAATAGTGTTTTTGACAGAACCAAGGTTTAAATATACCTTATCGAAAAAGTAATATTATGGCAAAGGGAATAAGGTCTACAACCGTGGGATGTCAATATGATTTACAAACATTTAGGGTCTCATTACGAAACGTGGTCTAAACTCGAGTTGAACTCAAGTTCTGTCAGAGCCACTAAACCAAGGTTTAAATATACCTTATCGAAAAAGTAATATTATGGCAAAGGGAATAAGGTCTACAACCGTGGGATGTCAATATGATTTACAAACATTTAAAAACCACAAAAAAAAATAAACATAATTTTTAATGGCTACCATAAGAAAGTAGGTTCTCAAAAAGAGGTTGAGTTATGATAGAAATAAACTAGGTGACCGCCTGGTTTATCTTTTAGCAGTTATTTATATCAAATCTTTTTTTGAAACGTCAAATAGACTGTCGGCAATTTTATTTAAACATTCAATTTTAGACCTTGTATGCTTTGTTATAATAAGTTATATTGAAAAATCTGGATTTTAAAGTCTGGTCTAACTCTGAGAGATAAACCACAGATTTAATCCACGTTTCGTAATAAGACCGTTTCGGTCTCATAACGAAACGTGGTCTAAACTCGAGTTGAACTCGAGTCCTGTCAGAGCCACTAAACCAAGGTTTAAATATACTTTATCGAAAAAAGAGTATTATTGCAAAGTTGCTAAGGTCTACAATTTAAATTCAAAATAAAAACGCGTGATGTTCATTTGATTCAAAAAACACTTCAAAAACCAAATAAAAAGAAACACATCATTTTGATTGGCTACCAAAAGAAAGTAGTTTCTCAAAAAGAGTTTGAGTTATGATGGAAATAAACTAGGTTACTGCCTGGTTTATCGTTTAGCAGTTATTTGTGGTGAAACCTCTTTTTGAAGAGGTTTCACCACACATAGACTGTCACATAGACTGTCACATAGACTGTCGGCTATTATACCATAGCATTAAATTTTAAGCCTTGTTTCCTTTGCACAACAATTTGTCTTGAAAATCAGGAATCGAAGGTCTAAAAGATAAACCACCGATTTAAACCACCTTTCGTAATGATACCGTTTATGTCTAACGCTGGGGGCCACTATCAAGTTTCTGCCCCCGTTCGAAAAAGTCCTAGGTCCGGGGCTGCTTACTTGCTTTGTCATTTGTGGCTCCGATAACTATTTATATATTTTACTAGCTGTGCCTCGGCCGCCCTCGGCCCCCAGCCCATAGCGTCGCATCGTCCGTCCGCGCTATTACTTCTCTTTCTAGGCTCGCAAGTCTCGTAGCGTGATATTAAATAGCCTATACCCATCCTCATGAATTAAACTATCAAATGAAAATATATATTTTTTTAATCTGACAGCTAGTTCCAGAGATTAGTACGTTCAAACAAAAAAAAATATTGGTATAGATTTGCTAAATCCTTTACCATATTGAAATCCTATTTAGTCCACAAAACCAGATTTATATTAAGTTGTAAATGCGTGCTTTGCAGGCGGATAAAGTGCGTCAAGTGAAAGCAACCACGAAGGACAAGTCCGTCTGGCAGCCGGAGGTGGATAAGTTGCTGGCTCTCAAGAAGCAGCTGGCGCAGGCGCAGGCACTGGCGCAGCCGGCGGCCAACGGGGAGTCTACAGCCGATCTCGAGAAGGCTATTGCTGAGCAGGTAATAAATACCGATAACCCCCTCTAAGATACTGTGTCTGTGGTATTTGGACCTACGAGTACCGTGGTACCACAATACCCGGACCCGGTACAATTATCTGCGGAGCATGCAAACATTTATCCCGCGGCGGGAATCGAACCCGCAACCTTCTGCTTCTCAAGCGGGCCATCGCTCACTGCGCCACCGAAGTCGTCTTAATCGAGACTTTGAATAAACAACTGCGCTTACAAACAGGCGAGGTGTAGCAAAACGCAGATATAACTGAAAAAACAAAACTAAAATATCCTAAAAACAATCTTACACCATTATTCTTAAAAAAAAAAAACAAAAAAAAACATCCTGAAAAATCCTAATTCCAGGTAGACAAAGTCGCAGATATATTTGGAAAAAAAAGTTACTATGGGACCCTAAAAGCAATCTCACTCCTTGAGGTTCCATAATATTTAAAAGAAAAAAATACCCTGAAAATAATCATAATTCCAGGGGGACAAGGTTCGTCAGATCAAATCCTCGACCAAAGACAAGTCCGTCTGGCAGCCGGAAGTGGACAAGCTGCTTGCACTCAAAAAACAACTCGCTTCCGGTCAGAGCTCCGCCCAGACGCAGCCGAAGCCGCCGGCTGGAGATAGTAAACACGCGCTAGAGAAATCTATAGCTGAACAGGTAAGGCTGATTATGTATATACTAGTTTCTGCCCGCGGCTTCAAACTATGTCCACCAACTTTTGAATCAAACCAGGGATTTTTTTTCCATACAAATTTCAGAACTTTATTGCACAACCCCAGGCTTGTCTTAAGAAAAAACATGTTTCATTATTTACTTTAAAGTTTATTTATACAGAGTTTCGAGTAAATCGAACCAAAATATAAAAAAAAAACATATAAAATGTTGCACCCCCGCTAGGGGTAGTTTTGAAAAAATAAAAAATCACATGTTTTATTATTTATTTTAAAGTTTATTTGTACCGAGTTTTGAGCGAATCAAACAAAGGAATAAAATTTTCCATAGAAACTTTACCACTCTGTTTAACCCCCATAGGGGTTGATTTTCGAAAGTTAGATTAGCCTATGTGTTATTCCAGAATCTAAACTATCTACATTCCAAATATCATCAAAACAGGTTTAGTAGTTACTGAGATACGTGGTAACAAACATTCACACACACAGACTTTCGTATTTATTATATTAGTAGGATAAAAAGCAAATTGTCGAAGCATACCAAGAGCTGTGAAAACCGGCCAAAAAAAGACATTTATTGGAACATCTTATCCTACTAATATTGTAAAAAATCCGTTCAGTAGTTTTTGCATGAAAGAGTAACAAACATCCATCCTCACAAACTTTCACGTTTATAATATTAGTAGGTTGTTTATATACTATACTATATAGATAGATAGATAGATAGATAGATAGATAGATAACTCTTTATTGCATACACCAGGATAAAAAACACTTTGCATAAGATCTTAAAACTAGGTTATGGTATATATATATTATACTATATAAATATTTTTAGTAAGGATTACTTCATTGGACTACAATTTTGTACTCATTTAGAAACACGAGATTGGCAAAGTGGTTGGTACCATCGACTTGCACGCCATGGGTCGCAAGTTCAAATCTGCGCTGAGGCAACTTTGTGTCCCCCGCATCCCGTTGGAGACTTTTCATAGGTTTAGCCAACTGCGTACTATCGGGGGTATAATGATTTAGCATTGGAAGCGCCATGCTTATCTATGAGCAATGGCGTGCCGAAAATGTCAATACATTTTTGCATCTTTTGAATAAAAATATAATACATAATAATGTGTTTCAAATATAACTTTAATGTTTCTTTAATCATACTATAATATTATAAAAGTAAAAGTTTGTGAGGATGTTTGTTACTCTTTCACGCAAAAACTATTGAACGCTTTTTGATGAAACTTTACAGTAATATAGCTTATACATCAGAATAACATATAGGCTACTTTTTATCCGGGTGACACGCGGGCGAAGCCGTGGGCAGAAGCTAGTTAATAATATGTATAAAAAATTTATTTTTGCATTTTTTTATGTTTTTAAAATAAGTATTTAAGTATATATTTTTCCATTTTTCAAATAACGTTTTCATATAAGTACATTCTTTATGTTCCATATATTTTTTTATTATCAAATGCTTTAGTTTTTTTTTTGCATTTTTAAATGCACTTGTGCTTCTAATTATTTTTTTTCCAGGGTGAGAAAGTTCGCAAACTCAAAGCAAGCACAAAGGATAAGGCTGTATGGCAGCCTGAAGTCGCAGTACTACTTGATTTGAAGAAACGTCTAGCCGCGTTGCAAATATAAAAAAAACAATAAATATATATATTAGAAACACAAATATTTTTATTTACAAAAATCTTGTACATAGTAAAAAAAATGTTGTAACCTCCATTATCTACTTTATAGCATACTAGCTTTGTCCACGGCTTCGCCCGCGTGGTAGCCGTTAAAAGTAGACTATGTGTTATTCTGATGTATAAGCTATATTACTGTAAACTTTCATCAAAATCCGTTCAGTGGTTTTTGCGTGAAAGAGGAACAAACTTTCGCGTTTATAATATTAGTAGGATTACCTATATATATCTTACATTGACGCCTGTCTCCCTGAGGGGTAGGCAGAGACTACGATTTCCACTACAACGATTTATTTACATATATATGACAAAAAATTTAGCGTATCTTAATTTTTAAATAATAAAAATATTAACGCTTGCCTGAGTCTGAGTTTTCCTTAGTGGAAATGTGGAAATAAAATATGTCAATATATTATTTTAGTAAAAATGATGTTCCACATAAGTTGAAAACCAATAGATTTGGTCTAATAAAACCATTTATTACTTCTATTTGGTTTTTTATTTCTAAAGCCTGCTAGTTTGCTAGTTCCGTCTTATTTATTAGGAAAATTCCAACCTTAGATGTGTTGCTGCAACAAAGACTCTTACATTTCCTTTCTTTGAAAAATAATTTGTTATATGAAAAGTTAACTGCTTTTCTACTTTTTAAATTCTAAAATTTTTGGTACAAATATAACTTTGTAAATATTAAATGTATCTTATTATTAAAAAAATCCAATATTTCGGGAAATGAAGCCGACTACGAAATTAGTTCATTTTTGCAACTATTTCAACGATTAATGTAAACAGCGCCATCCAGTGACTAGTAGCAGTATTAAGACAACATATATTCATAAATAACTCTAGTAGCTTTTTGAAGAAATAATGTTTTTCTTCATTATCCGCCAGGTATCGCATTTCACTACTTTTTTAGTACACATAAATAAATCAATTCGCATTCAGATTTACTTTACTTTGAAAAATAATATGTCAGATGAAAAGTGAACTGCTTTTCTACGTTTAAATTCTAAAAATTTTGATACAAATATGACTTTACAAATACTAAATGTATCTTATTTTAATTATTAAAAACTCGAATATCTCTGAAAATGACGACTACTAAGAAATTAGTTCATTTTTGCAACTATTTTAACGATTAATGTAACAAGCGCCATCCAGTGAGCAGTAGCAGTATTAAGACAACATGTTTACATTACGTCCGCGACGTATAGTCGGTAGTAGCTTTATGAAGAAATAAAGTTTTTCTCCGTTATCCGACAGGTATCGCATAAACTATCGTGAACTTGACTATTCACATAAACTTGAATAATCCCGTTTTTACAACATGAATCATATATATATATAATCATATACATATCGCATACCACTACTTTTTTGCATTCCACATAAATCAATGCAATTTTTTTTTGTACTGACTACATGTTTGTCAACGTCAACAAAACAATGCGAGCTAAGTAACTACAATAGAGAGGGCAAGCGTACACCGTACCTACCCGTTTACTCGGGGGATCCCGTAGACAAAGAGGGAATCCATAATATTTTTGAATTTAAATGTTTGCCAACACACGAATTTTAGTTTTAAGGGACACTTTGATGCAAATGGAATCTATTACATTAGAACATAACGGGTGTAATAAGACCTGTCACCAAGCCGAAAGCCACATATTCTATACATCACTGGGAAATACTTTTTTCTACAAGACTATAATGAAAAGACCTCTGGTTCTGAAATATTGAAAGTCAAAGTCAAAATTTTTTCTTTGAGTTCTTTACGGAAATTAATCTACTTTGGTGATTAATTTCCGTTAACTTTAGTTCTAACAAACAAATATTAGTTCTAATTAGTACTAGATTGTGCTAAACAGCGTAGCCAAAAAGTTTATTTTGTCACGTGTACCTTTAATGTGATTTTTAACAACGTTGGGTGGGTTACTTTTGTTACAAAATTTAAAAGGATACTTTTTTATTTTTTTTGTAATTCTTAGACTTAATGTTTAAAAAGGTTACTTTTTTAATCTATTTTATATAACTTTTGAAAAGACCTGGCTGGCAACACTGCTTAGCTAAACAATGCTAAACTGCTAAAATTCTGTTTTGTTTGTTTTCTTGTCCGGTCAGACGGAGTGGTTTTTAATTCTTCAATGGTTTCTGTCCATAGCGTACGGTAGTAAAAGTAGTAAGTATAGTGTACTTGTGTTGGTTTTGGTTGTATTATACAGAGCTGTCTACGAGAGAGAGAGAGAGAATTTTTCACGACGCTACTTGTAAGAAATCACATACCTACCTACCTAGTTTATTTTTCTGGTAAGTTATTTCGTAGTATTTCTAACTAGTCTATAATATCAATAACTAGTCTGCGAGTTATTTTTACCTGAATTAAAAAAGTGAGTGGAAAAATATCAGCTGCTTTAATGAGCGAAATAAATATCACGAGCGAGTAGGTTGGGTGGGTAACCTACGTACCTAATAGCAACTTGTCTACATAATTATTGACTAGCTGCCACCACGCACGGCCGCCCTCGGATCTAGTTGTGGGTCCTCAGTCAGCACGTGTGACACCACTTTATAGCTACACACTTTCTCGAAACGAGGCCTCACTCTTTTCGTTTGGACGAGCTAACACACCTGCACACCAACACACAATCGTGCTAAACGCGAGGAGCGAGCCGAGCCGCGAGGAAAGATCGTGTTGCTCACACAATGCGCCTCGCACATAACCTCCAGTGGAGTGACTCCGCTCCATTACCACACCACACAACACGCACAGTGCACACTGTGTTCCCAAGACTGCCTCACTCAACTTCGTTCAGAAACTGCCTCGCTGCCTCGCCTCAAATGTGGTACCACAGTGTGCTGGCTCAGTTGTAAAACTGAGCCCCACGCACGGTCCTCGTTTTCAAACAGTGTGCTACCCATGACTACTCGGCTCACCCACCCCCACCGCGTCGCATCGCCCGACCGCGCTATTTCTTTTCTTTAGCTCGGCGGTTCGTAGCGTAATGTATAGATCCTGCTGTCGGCGTTTCTTTGCATATGACCCATTTGTAGTCATTATTGTAAGCATCCCGCGAAAACAGGGAGTTTTCGATTCTCAATTTTGCACATTTTTATTGTGTTATTGAGTTATTTCCATGTTGAGTTTAACCATGTCGAAACGGCGGTGACAGTTTCTACAAGATTTAAATGAAATTTGTTGCAGCAGGAAGGCTCCTTCCTATCTACCTAAATGTATTATTTGCAGTTTTTTGTACATAATAGGCACATAATGTAGGTTCATTCATTTCGTAAGGTACCTACATCAAAGCAAGTCGGTCCCGCTGTGGGACGAATTCAGCTCTAGAGGTTAAGAGGTAAATTGCTTGTACGCATTTATCTAAATAGGTAACTACCTAACGACTACCTAATCTTATATCAATAATAAATGCTATGTACCCATTGCTATGTAAAAAGTAGCACTAAATGAGTTCACATCTGGATTATACTTACTCATAATCCCAAATGATTACCGTTAGGGACTGCGGGGCTATGAGCTTTTCCCCACCTGTGGGGATGAGTTTCCTTTTAAATAATATTTTTTACGTAATTAGTCATGGTTGTAAAAGTTGTAGATTGATTCTTATTTTTAACCGACTTTACGAAAAGGAGGGGGTTCCAAATTCGTTTGTATGTTTGCTTGATATCTGCGGCAATTGTTAACTGATTTTGATGATTATTTTGTTGTTGTAGAGAATGATCCCAAAATGGTCTCATAAAAGTTATCTTATTTCTTATTTATTTCTGAGTTTTTAACATTTTTTGTGGGCTATTTTACTTTTGTTTTTATTCGAAAGAGTGTCATCCCGAGTGAGCAATAACGTAAGCACGTGAGGAAGTCGGTATTTTGTAATTTAATTTCTTTTATAATTCTTTTATGATGGATTTATAACTTGAATTTATACTTAGAAATTGTTTGATTTATTGTTTTCAGTTCATTGCCGAGGTCATTTGAAATGGATGCGATATTTGAAAATGTTCTTAATGATACTAGATGTTTGAATGAAATATATGCTTCCATCGATACATACGACATGGCCAACGTAGTGCGTGCCGCCACGAATGCGATGTTAAAAGCCCGTACAATACCTATGAATTGCGTTGAAAAATCTAAGGCATTGTCCACGGTCCTGAGAAATGAAGGCAACGATCATTATAAAGCAGGCAGGCACAGAGAAGCTATATGTTTATACAACAAAGCGCTCACTTACGCACCGTATTTCTCCGAGGAAATGACGGTCGCCTACGGAAATAGATCAGCCGTCTTTTTCAGCATTCGATATTTCACTGCCTGCCTACAAGACATCGAAACCTGCTTGCAATTGGGATGCTCGAAAAGCTTAGCCAAGAAACTGCTCAAACGACGGGAGGATGCTATGCCAAGCTTGCTTCACGAGCATGCCATCGACATGATGACCAGCACAGAATTCGTTTGTACATTCTTGAACTTTAATTGCAAGAAAAACGCTGAGGTGCCCTGCGCTTCCGCAGATGTAGCATTCGTGAACGAAAACGGAGCGAAGCGAGTCACAGCGGGTAAGATTATCAAGGCAGGGACCGTAGTGGCAATTGAGCAAGCTTTCGCCAATTGCACAGGCGAGAACAAGTACCTAACGTGTTACTACTGCAACAGACCAGATCTGCGGCTGCACCCGTGTGATTATTGCTGCCAAGCCCTGTTCTGCGGTAAAGAGTGCCAAGAACGTTGCTTGAAAGAGTATCACTACATCGAATGCCAAGTTGTAGATTATCTAGGCTCGTTGTACGAGAAACCTGAAAATCAGCTGATGACAAGAACCGCCATAAAGTTATCGCTGAAGTTGGGTTGGGACGCT
The DNA here is from genome assembly GCA_958496245.1 of Perizoma flavofasciatum. Lineage (NCBI taxonomy): Eukaryota > Metazoa > Arthropoda > Insecta > Lepidoptera > Geometridae > Perizoma > Perizoma flavofasciatum. Next base: position 5,261,474 of record OY292445.1, on the reverse strand, counting down.
ATAATAACTGCGTCTAGGAATATAGGCGCGTCGAGATTTAATACCTCTAGCTTTAAACAAACGTTCAGCTCTGAGGAACCGCTCTCTATACTGAGTTATGATGATGATAAGCACTTTTTGGAAGGCAGAATGTTCAACGGCAGTCTAATATGCGCGGCTGTTTTGCACTGTCTTGGCCGCTTACCCGGTTATTTCCCAAATGGTAATTTTGAAAATGTCTTTTCTTTATGTGGATTCAGTATTCTCAATAATTCACACATTATGATTTTATATTTTAGAACCAAAACAACGTTTAGCTGCTTTGGACGCGATGGCACGAGTCATGTTACACTTGTATGTAACTTTCACCAACAAAATTCCCATAAAATGTTCTGCGTACGATTTCATCAGGTAAGTTGAAAACTTCCACGCTACGATTGTAAACTTGACATTCTGCCGTCTCCCAGAAGGCTGGCGAGCGAAGATAGCCTTCTAGATCTACTTTTTTGAACGCAACTGATGAGCGCAACGATCTCTTTAAGAAAATGGCTCCACGTAAACTAAACAAATTGGTCAATTGCTATATTTAAACCCTGTTGCCTGATTTGGTTTTGTTGCCTGATTCTCCTAGGTTTGGTCGCGCGCGAGGAACCGGCGCAAATTCACTTTAACATTTTAAATTCACGTATAGTTTTTAAGTTGACGTTTCTATATGATCCTTGTGATTTCAATGAATAAAAACCTATTGACTTTGACTTTGAAACTCGTGCTCGAAGTTTCTGCACCTTGACCAAAAATTGCCGCAAAGACTTTGACGCGATTACGAGGGAATTTCAGTGATCGTTAAGTCTTTTTACTGGTGGAATTTGACATGAACTTTCAAATTCTTCCACTAGGAATCCAAACTAATTCTGCGAAGACGACGGCGTTTGTCATGATGAGACACAGCGTCGCTCAAAATCTTCACGTTCAGACCCGGTCAAACTGACGAGGGGGGTGGTAGTCAGTACATTGTCTCAATCTTTGACAACAATTTGTCACCGCCACCGTCATGGCAATCAAAGGGAGTTTGACCGGGCCCTAAAGGGAAAAGGTTATCAAATGGTTGAAAAAATGTGGCAATGTGATCGCCCCCGCTACCGTATCGCCGTAACCGCACCACTTTGCGCGAGCCTCTGTGTAATGTCGCATCCAAATTATGATTGACAGTGAAAGCCGATGCTTCAAAGGCGAAGTGCAGACCAACTACGGCTGGTTTTCTATGAGCAGCAAACTGAAGCACTCTTGCGAACCGAACCTCTACGTCGTGGGGTTGAATAACTCTGTGGGACTAGTGTCCTTGAGGACTATTAACAAAGGAGAGGAGCTTACCATTTCATACATGTAAGTTTGCTAAGGTGGTTCGTTGATGTAGACGTAAATGAATTTTGGACGAAAGGAGATTTACGAAACATGTGTATAAAGCGACCGCGAATGGGACTATTGGAAGGGGTAGATCTCAGCGAACGTAATCTGACCAAAATGGAGACGTTCTGGAGAAAGGTCAGGTGAAGAGTGCCCTAAACCGGCGAGCAAAGGAAGGTGTGATGAGTGTGAATGAAGGAAAATAGGTAAATCAGGATCGTTGCGTGGAAATTTGGGGTCTGCCCCTCCGGGAAACAGGCGTTAGTGTATGTACGTACATGTAAGTTTGCTCAACTGAAAACCTTTGGGGGATGAATCTGAAGAAGCAGTGAAGGAAAACGTCTATTAAATGTTTTAAATGTTTGTCCAGCAGTGGTTTCAGTTAAAATAAAACAAAATACAAATACGCTTAAAACTGTGATCGCTGCGTGAATCGGGCGACAACGGGAACGAAACGAAAAACTGTGAAGTTTTTCGTTCTGTGAAAACTGTGAAGTCCCGTTCCCGTAGCCGCTGCCCACGGCTTCGCCCGCATGGTACCCGGATAAAAAGTAGCCTCTGTGTTATTCTGATGTTTAAGCTATATTACTGTAAAGTTTTATCAAAATCCGTTCAGTAGTTTTTGTGTGAAAGAGTAATAATCATCCATCCTCACAAACTTTATAATAATCGTTTATAATAGTAGTAGGATTAAGAGTTCAAAAGAAGATGATTCAAGACGGTTTATCATGACAAGCTGTAGATATCTTAAAATTATGATGTTGGTGGTATCTAATTTTTTATACTAAAGTGGTAAACAGTCATACGACCCACATGTTGGTAAGCGGTTACCGTAATCTATGGACGCTTGCAATACCAGAGGTAGAATTTCACTGACACCTGTATCGCACCCCACCCTGCAACTTCTTTCGAGGTTAAAATCACAAAAGAAACGTTGCCAACGTGACATTACTTCGTTCGATAGGACCACTCCATGGCCGGCTTTAGAACGAACGAAGTAATGTCACGTTGACAACGTTTCTGTCGTGATTTTAACCTCAATAGGAATTGCACGAAGTTTCGGACGAAACTTCGGAATTACGGTTCGTGGTAGGGCCTCTGATCACAGCATACGAGTATTATGGCAGAAATAGGTAGGTATAGATAGATAGATAAACTCTTTTGTGCATAACACCATTTTACAGTACAAAACAGAGAAACATAATAAAAGAACACAATGTCAGTCAGAACACAGTCTTATCGGTGAAAGCGATTTCTTCTAGACAATCTTAGGATGGAGAGAACTATTTGAAATAAGAAGTGCTTTATGGTGGTGGTGCTTCACCGGACGAACTCATTACAAGGAGCTGGGGCCTAACCATGAGTTCTTGCAGCGATTCAGTTTAGGCAAAAGTGTCACTTTTTGCTTTGCAATTGAAGACGCTATGGCGTTGTAAAAGGTTTGTCATTCGCAAAGCGGGATTTGACATCTTTGCCTGAATTGAATCGCAATGAGTTGATGGTTAGGCCTCTGTACTAATAAAATACAATAACTTATAATATAATTGTTTCAGTGGACATTTCTACGACTTCGCATTGAGTGATAGCAAAAATGAACTAGAAAGAGCAACGCACCTCTTCTTAAAAACGCAATACATGTGCGACTGCCGGGTTTGTTCGCAAAACTGGGACGCGAACAGCCCTGTCAACATTCAAATGACGGATAAACTGGCCGCACTGTTCAGTAAAGTGAATGCAAAGTCAAAATCTATGGACTACAGATGTTTCTACGACATGTGCGCTGCATTGAATGCTTTCCCTGTGAATTCGTATCAGCACAAATGTGCTTACGATGCTGTGAAATCGATGATCAAACCGATCCAAAGCAAATACAATAGAAATGTAACTCATACTTAGGAAGCATCCCTTCTCTCTGTAGACAACGATGTTTCATCCACAGGTCGTTTCGAAATCAAAAAATCAATTATTCATTTATTTTCTGTAACTATTTACAGTTCTGTTATATCTAAGGTTGGAACATTCTGTTAAGTAAACAATATTTAAGTTTAGTTTAATAAATGCATTTTCGCAATGAGTACCTAGCATTGCGCTACTGGTTCCCGAAACCGTGTTTTATTTATTTACTAGCTATTTTCCCACGGCTTCGCCCGCGTGATACCTGGATAAAAAAGCATATGTGTTATTCTGATGTATAAGCTATATTACTGTAAAGTTTCATCAAAATCCGTTCCGTAGTTTTTGCGTGAAAGAGTAACTAACATCCATCCCCACAAACTTTCGCGTTAATAATAGTAGGATTTGTTTAGGAACATCAAAAGATTATACACGAGTCATTGCTTACAGTTGCTAGTTTAGGATCTAGTTTACAATATAATTGTTTTGCCCCAATTACAAATGAATAAACTGCCCTCATATTCGAAAAGGGCGCATATCACACAAACACGAAACGAAGAAAAAAATGATTAGAAGCGCCCATTTGCTTATCGGTAACTCTGTTTAGGAACAAGATAGGCAGATATTGACGATATGACGACCTCTGTGGCGCAGTGGGCGAAGGTCCGCCTGAGACGCAGAAGGTTGCGGGTTCGATTCCTGTCACGGGACAAATGTTTGTAATTTCTGCAAATATTTGTCTCAGGTCTGGGTGTTTTCCTATGTATAATATGTATGTATTTACAAAAAAAAAGTATTTAAGTAGTATATCAGTCATTTAGTTCACATAACACAAGCTCTGCTTAGTTTGGGGCTAGATGATGCTGTGTGGAAAATGTCCAGCATTTATTTATTTATTTTATTTATATTAAATGTATGATCAGCTGCATTTGTTTTTACTGATAATTACCGTAATATATTAAACTCAATTGTGTCAAAAATGGAAGATGCGCCCTTTTCGAATAAGACGGCAGATATTTTTTTTGCATTTTTATTCCAAAAACTATCGGGAATTAGATCATACTTATATTGTGGAACGGGAATTTTTACCGTACGATCAGTGAAGGCATCGACTATGTTTCGACTCATTCCGAGAGGTTTCCACGACTTGCGAAGGTTACGTGTAGTGATTTGGAAATGTCATAATCCCAACAGATTTTCCCCACCTGTGGGGATTTCGGATTTTACGGGCCTATATGGTAATTTTTTTACGTATGTTTAAGAATAAGTTTGTACCTATTAAAAATAATAAAATATGTTGAAATTATTTTTTATTAGCTTTATGAGATAATATTTCATAATTATCGTTTTTAGGTACAAAAATTTAGATAGTTTGAAATACCAATCATTATAAGAGAAACCACCTACCTGAAGAATTTATTAATTTAATAAAAACAATTGGCAATGACTGATAAAATAAATAAAATACAAAGAAATGATTTCGAAAACAGTTTATTGCAAAAAATAATTATTTTTCTATCTACAAGATAGTACCTAATCACTAATACGACATTAATTTTGGAATAAAACTTAATTATAAAGAATAAAATGCAGAAAGAGTAAAAATTTTAACAATTGTATACTCCAGGTACATATAAAACAAATTGAGACAAAAAAAAATCCTCAGAACGGTGATCCGTGAGGATAAGAAGTAGGGATTGTCAGACGTCCAAACGTGACATTAGGCAGATGAACATGTTATACATATCAGTTAGCATTCCACATGACAAATTGAGACAAAAAAACATCCTCAGAACGGTGATCCGTGAGGATAAGAAGTAGGGATTGTCAGACGTCCAAACGTGACATTAGGCAGATGAACATGTTATACATATCAGTTAGCATTCCACATGACAAATTGAGACAAAAAAACATCCTCAGAACGGTGATCCGTGAGGATAAGAAGTAGGGATTGTCAGACGTCCAAACGTGACATTAGGCAGATGAACATGTTATACATATCAGTTAGCATTCCACATGACAAATTGAGACAAAAAAACATCCTCAGAACGGTGATCCGTGAGGATAAGAAGTAGGGATTGTCAGACGTCCAAACGTGACATTAGGCAGATGAACATGTTATACATATCAGTTAGCATTCCACATGACAGGTGGCAACACTGACCGCCACATACGAAACGCTAACTGAACCTCTAGCGCCATCTCTTACAACTTTAGTTAAATCTTTATAAGCGTCAAAGAATAATTAGCGTTCCAGTATTTGGCTGTAGTGCTCTTTACGCTTTACAATTAAAATCCACACAATTAACAGGTATGTGCATATTTGCTTTTATAATTATCGGGTCAGTATTACATGCATAGTACTTATTTTAAGTAAAAAAAAAAGAAAAGAATAATATGTTATTTATGTTCACACATAAATAAAAGAGAACTATCGAAATCGCGATTTAAATACACATTTTCAAATTACATGATTTTCTAGTGATTTGTTTTTTCTTTTAACTATACAAAATGCATTTACAACATTTCTGTATAGGTATACATACCTACAATCACACTACATACGTAACATTAGTTTTATTTACATTCCACTTCTGCATTTCGACAAAGAGCGGGAATTTTTAATCTGTGGAAGCTCAGTTTCTTCCCAAGACTGTCAAACTAGACCACTCATTTTGTGTCCGGTCAAACTGACGCGGCGCTTGTGGTGGCTGTCAAAGTTGTCAGTTCGCGTGAATTTATGGATTGACAGGCCTCTTGGTCTACACTTCGACTAGTTTTGAAGTACGGGTAAGAATTGAACTTAAGTTTCACTTTTCTAGCCACAACTTCGGGAGTTACTGCTCCAGAGTGTTTGGGTGATACCGCTTTGGATGCCATCCCGGCTTTGTTAGCCACCGCCCGCGCCACCGCGTCGGTCTGGCCGGGCCTTAAATGGTTTCACTTTCCTTTAACAGACACTTAACCCTATTCTAAGCCTCGGTTGTGTCAAATATACTGTTTGTACTTTTGGCTTATTTTAGCGTTTCATTGGCCGCAAATCTAAAACTATGTATCATCACTAACTTATTAAGGTAGGCCTAATATTAACGTGTCACTTAACAAGTGAAAAACAGACAATTTTAAATTAATATTTCAAACGCTCATATTCTCACTTTAATCCATCCACTATGTGCACAACTGCACGTCTATCATGTTCTGTATTTCTGGATAGTCAGTAAACTTGAATCAATGTCATACTTGATTGGTGCAAAGTATAAGTAGTTTAGGTATTTTATTTCATTGGATTTTCTAATTAATTATTTGAGATGAATTAATTTAATACAGCGAACTAAAGCAAATGCTAAATAATATAAAGGATGGAGTTAAGTTTCGTTATATTTAAGCATTCCTTAATTCGTTGGTGAAAATAGAAATAATTCTAAATGGGTTCTTCAGAGATCTCATATTTTTCCCCCCATTTTTACATTAAATTTTAATAATTTCAAGACAAAAAAAAACTTTAACACAGTCATACTGCTTAAAACTATAATTATAAATACACAATGTTATGGATAGTGATATTTACTATAAATTCTATTTTAAACTTTCGTTTCGTACAACGAATTTAGATTAAGTAATTTTAATATCTCCCTCTCATATCAGCAGTGGTTAAGCCCAATTTTCAAAATTTCACCTAAACCAAGTATCACATCAAATAAAATTTAAATCTAAACATACATAGCCTTGCTTATAAAGATTTTAAAATAGTTGCTTAACTAATATATCTCATTCCGATGTAAATTCAAATATAACAAAAGAAATAAAACACTGTTCAGGTAAACAGCTGTTTAAAATCTTTACAAGTAATCATGTTTGTTTTAAATTCAGTACATATTTTCGATCTATGCCTATCTAAATTTAGCTCGTGCAAAGACTTAGGCGTCTCTGTATATTTTTTTTAAAATATAATTCTGTCATTAAGTCATACCCAAGTCTTTGCCTAGATTATTACAGACGGAAATAAGTTTTATTAAGAACTAATCAAAAGTTAACAAAGTGTCACCGCCACTACTCTGTACTTTAAAACGATTTTAACCATTTAAATAACCAATAATTTTAAAGCATCGATTTGGGGATCTAACTACTAACAGAACACGCGATGACGCGTGAAGTACGTTTGTATGAAAAAACAGTTCCATCAACTGGAATCTTTATAGAGAGAAATCGTGAACAAAATCCACGAAATCTCGTATAATTATTAGTTCTACGATTCTTCCTTATTAGTTCTACCATTCGTCCTTATTAGTTCTACCATTCCTCCTTATTAGTTCTATCATTCTAAATTCGACCTACCGTAGTTGCTGAAGGGTCCAGTTTCCTGGGAGACCGGTCGGTAGGACTACCGTTGGCCCTACCATCTCCGTCCTACTGGCTACGTTCCAGAGGCGTTGATAGAGGCGACACTTTCTCACGGTTCTTGCACTGACTGGCGTTACTCCCCGTGTTGAGTGATCCTGACCAGTCGCCCAGCTGGGAGACTGGTCGGTAGAACTTAGTGGATGTCCGATTGAAGATAGGTAACAGTTCGTTTGCCTCGTTCGTTAACGCCTGTGGATATAAAATAGAATTACAGAAATGCTACTTAAACACCATTCTAAGCATACCCCGTCTGTAAACCAGCGCTGCACCTGACCTATTAGGAATAATCAGCGATAAGACCGCCCATTGTGCAGTTCTTTTTTTTGTTCTTTTATTATGTTTCTGTGATCTTACTGTAAATTGGTTTTATGCACAATAAAGAGTTTATCTATCTATCATAATGCTGAGATGGGGACCTATTAGACCCCACGACTATCTATCTATTATGTCTATCTATATATCTATCTATCTATCTATTTGACTGTGATCGCAGTTAACATAGATACTTACCATCTGTATGAGCCAAGGTATCAAGACATACTTACTCATAAGTTAATAACTAGTACCTATCTACTTAGCATGTAGTACATGGAATGTTACCTTAAGCAAGTTATTGTCAAATAAATAAATAATTATTATTATTATGGTAAAACGCTAGTCTTTATAGTGGGACGTATTACCTTAAGGTATACGACTGCATCTGTGCCGTGCCCTTCACAGGACAACAGACTCAGGTCCCCGTGGAAATAGCGCGCGTATAGCCGCGATATCGGGAGACCGTACCCGTAACCTGGGGGACGAGAACCAGCGTTATTTACAAAATTTTATAACACAAATATACCTATGATCACAGATACCACAATCACGGGGTCTCATCTCTAAAGCCTGAATTCATAGTCAGGGGTTGAACAGTCCTTCAAAATCCATCATTCAGCATTCGCCTTAAGGCTGAGTGCAGGTTAAATTCGCGATTGTATTTTCACATAGCGCCTGAACAGTCCCCTAGGGGAGCCCCTATTTGACTATGAATTCGGGCCTAAGTAAAAAAAAAATGTTCGAACAAATCTCAATAGATGGTGTTATAGGTATTGAAGCTTAACTAATATTATATTGGCCTCGATTCTGTAGTTCACTAACTAAACTAAATTTAAACTGTCGCTCTCTTTTAATGATAGTGCAAGCAAGAAAGAGATAGCTACAATTTTAATGCTGTCAAATCAGTTTACGAATTTTGGAATTTGTGCTAAGCTCTTTCAAGCTTAGAGTTAAAGAGACCTCTCTCCTTATGAATATTTAATATGTATATATTGTAAGTATGAATAATTTGAGTTATATATGTATGTATTTGTATATGAGTATATATTTATACTATGTACCTATTTATGTATTATATTATATGAAAATTTGTTCTACTATTGTATATTTTTTCCCGTTTGTGTACACGTACCCACCGCTATCAGCTGTCCCTATCCTCAAAGGTTTGCTGGAAGAAAACTCTTGTTAGGGTTAAGCTCGCCTTTGTACATGTCCTATATGTAAGCTTTTTTGTCTGTATTATCTGTGTGTACAATAAAGAATAAAGAAAACTTAAATCTGACTAATTTGACAGCACTAAAATTGTAGCTATCTCTTTCTTGCTTGCACTATCAGTAAAAGAGAGCGACAGTTTAAATTTAGTTTAGTTAGTGAACTACAGAATCGAGGCCAATATCTGTGCCACAATCAACAAAATACCTAACAAATAATTATTAGAATATAGTTAAGGTAAGTAATTGATTAAAGAATAAATTTAATTTAATGCTTTGAAATTCGAAAATTTAATAAAAAATAATGCTAGACATTTTTTTTCACACAGCATCATCTAACCCCGAACTAAGCAGAGCTTGTATTATGGGTACTTCATGACTGATATACTACTTATATACATTTTTCTTGTAAATACATAACATAATATGCATAGAAACCACAAATATTTGCAGATCATACAAACATTTGTTCCGCGGCAGGAATTGAACCCGCAACCTTCTGCCTTTCGGGCGGACCTTCGCCCACTGCGCCACAGAGTTCGTCATTAATTATTTATAGTGTATGAAATAAATGGCTTATTAATTAATTAATTTTATTTATAAGCTAAAAATTCTTTAAGGGTGCCGTGCAAAAAGAAAAAGTCAGAGAGAACGCCAAGTGAAAACGAAGTAATAGCCCGGTCGGTAGATAAATACACGGTGGGTCGGGGGCCGAGAGCGGTCATCACAGCTGGTGTATTTAAAAAAAAACGCGTTTTTAAGTAATAGCCCGGTCGGGCGATAAGACGCGGTGGGTCGGGGGCGCGGTGGGGGGGGAGAGCGGTCATCACAGCTGGTGTATTTAAAAAAAACGCGTTTTTAAGTAATAGCCCGGTCGGGCGATAAGACGCGGTGGGTCGGGGGCCGAGGGCGGTCATCACAGCTGGTTTATTAATAAAAAGTGTTTGAAATGCATTTTGAAGAGTTACCAGCTAATGGCACGGTGTGCGAGTCAGATTTGGAAGGCTGCGGCGCCGTACTGTACATGTACTTGAACAGCAAGTCTGACACACTGCGGGGGATGCCACCGCCGCGGTCTGACATCTGAAAAAAAAACAGTTAAGAAAAAAATATATATATATATATATATTATAGAATTAAGAGCTAAGGAGTTGCTGATCTTTTCCTTGTTGATATGCAGCATTCTCATAACCTAATAATATTATAAACGCGAAAGTTTGTGCGGATGGATGTTTGTCACTCTTTCACGCAAAAACTACTGAACGGATTTTGATGAAACTTTACAGTAATAAATCTTACAGTGTCTAGACCCCAGCCCGCTTAGCATGAGCACCCAAGACAAAGTTTTATCTACGAAAGGGAAGAAAGAAACTATTTCTGTCGCCTATTCTGTCAAACAAAAGAGCGGGACCAAATATATGTTGTCTTCTCGGCGATAGACAGTACCGTTGTGTTGGGTCTTCATGCTAAGCAGGGCGGCTAGACAAATACCACTTTCTGTTCTCGATAACGCCTGCGGAAAGATTAATTTGTATGGGAATGACATTAGCTGTGGAAATGTCACGTGACAGCTGCCAAGTTTTACCTTGACAAATTTGCGCTAGACAAATACCACTTTCTGTTCTCGTTAACGCCTGCGGAAAGATTAATTTGTATGGGAATGACATTAGCTGTGGAAATGTCACGTGACAGCTGCCAAGTTTTACCTTGACAAATTTGCGCTAGACAAATACCACTTTCTGTTCTCGTTAACGCCTGCGGAAAGATTAATTTGTATGGGAATGACTTTAGCTCTGGAAATGTCACGTGACAGCTGCCAAGTTTTACCTTGACAAATTTGTGGTACACAAATACCACTTTCTGTTCTCGTTAACGCCTGCGGAAAGATTAATTTGTACGGGAATGACATTAGCTGTGGAAATATCACGTGACAGCTGCCAAGTTTTACCTTGACAAATTTGCGTTAGCGTGAAAGGAAAAGTAAGCGTGAGGTATTTGTCTAGCCGCCCACGCTGGTCGCTGGACCGGGGGAGTGAGGTACCTTAACAGAAACGTCTTCTCTGCCGTGCACGAGATTGACGGTTATAGGCGGCGGTGAACTCTCGTGCGTCTCCATGACGGCTCGCATCGCGTTCTTGAACAGCTCAAACAGCATGTGGTAGAGATGGGAAGGCACGTATACGACGGGCATCGGCCGTTCGCTGGCCACTAAAAGAACAAGAACATAAAAAGTTTACTTACTTAAAGATAAAGATAAAGATAATTTATTTGCGTAAACATGTGTAAATATTATGATATTACAGTGAGATGGACACAACATGCTTTACCGATTTCGGTGTGCAAACCGACAGACTGACATGCATGGCGTAAACATTTAAAACCTTACTATAAATTACAAAACTATCACAGACAAAGCTAAATAATGACAAACACAATAAAATTAAATACTAAATTATAGTCAAACAAAAAAAAATTATATTATGAAGTTACGTTATCTTATGTCGTTAGGTTAAAATTAACTTATTTAAAATTTGTCCATTAAGAATTCGTTAATATTGTAGTAGCATTTCTCTATTAGTAATTTTTTAAATTTACTTTTAAATTCATTCGAGTTAAGTTTCATGTAGCTCTTTGGTATTTTATTATAAATAATAGGTGCCATGCAAACAATACTTTTTCGCAACAATGCTGTTTTGGATGGAAATAAACAAAGTCTATCTTCACGTCTACTTCTAACTAAGTTTGTACAAAATGTGTAAATTAATGTATTGTGACGAGCGCGGCCTAGCTAACTACGGTACGCTAGCGCCATCTCTTATCAAGTGGACGCACTACTTGTTACCGCCATCAGCACTAACCGCGCTAGAAAAGGACGGAAGTTTCCAGAATGTTCGGGACGGTACGAGGATACGAGCCACGCCCCCTACGAGATTGTTCTGGAAGGGACGTCTTACGAGATATATAAGCGCGGCAAGCGGCCGGGGGAAACAGTTTCTTTTCAAGATTGGAAAGTGAATTATTGGAAGTGATTCGAGAGCGATACCCAGTGACTAGTGAAGTGACAGTTGCGCTAGTGTTGTACTAAGTGATACAGTGTATTAGTGTTTTGACGACCGATGTGGCGCGGTGGGCGAAGGTCCGCCTGCGACACAGGAGGTTGCGGGTTCGATTCCCGCCCTGGGACAAATGTTTGTACGATCTGCAAATATTTGTTCCGGGTGTTCTGGGTATTTTCTATGTATAATAAAAAATATCTATCTATGTAATGTATTGTATTAAGTATATCAGTCATCTAGTACCCATAACACAAGCTCTGCTTAGCTTGGGGCTAGATGATGCTGTGTGGATTGTCCAGCATTATTTATTTATTTATTTTATTTATTTATTTTAGTTTTGTCGTGTTATTCGTTCTGTTAACATTTTTATTGAGTGATTTATTAATACAGTGTTAATTTTGGTGTTTAATTGGGCTTAATTATTTAGGACTATACAGGACATCTACAAAGGCGAGCTTAACCCTAAAAAAGTTTTCTTCCAGCAAACCTTTGAAGCTAGTCAGAGATAGTTATAGAGTAAGCTTGTTCCACTCACCTCCGTTCTGCAGTAACTCCAACTCAGGCGCAGCCAAGTAGTATCTGTCGCAGAGGAACCTCGCGTTCTCGTAGGCGTCCCTGACGACGGCGGCCACGTCGCACGCCGGGTCTATGGAGCCGATGTGCCGGCCGCCGCTGCCCATCCCATTCACGGAGGCCTGGCGGCTGCCGAGCGCCTGCTCGCCGAATAATAGAGCTGGAATACGATATTACATTTTCACTTCTCAAGATCTAAAAGTGTGTAATTTTAGCTCAGCGTAGACGGATTTAAGTGTATTATTTAACCTCTAGATGCTTATAGAGACTAAAGTATTTTTTCAACGCTTACTCGCCGAATAATATAGCTGGAATACGATATTACATTTTCACTTCTCAAGATCTAAAAGTGTGTATTTTTTTCTCAGCGTAGACGGATTTAAGTGTATTATTTAACCTCTAGATGCTTCTAGAGACTAAAGTATTTTTTCAACGCTTGCTCGCCGAATAGTAGAGCTTGAATACGATATTACATTTAGGTTTAGGTTTAAAGATATTTATTCTCAAAAAAGACACAGTCACTTACATGAGAATAGCTATTTAGCTTAAAGTATACAATTAATAAAGTAAATATTATTGTCGTTCGGTCTGTCGGTAGTAATTATTACAGTTTTGCACAAATGAAAAGATAGGTAGGTACATATTAATACAAATTAGTTGAGTACTAGAAATAAAAAATCTTATTAAATTGGCCAATTTTCCCTAACAAAACTAACAAGTTCAGTTTTAAATTTATGAATCGAGCTAACATTTTTTAAAATTGCGGGTAGTTTATTGTAAAGTTGTGCTCCTTCAAAAGTAAACATTTTTTTGCCGTAATTCGTTCTGACCTTCGGCAAGACAATATAACTAGCTCGGCGAGTATTACGTTTTGTCACTTGCTTTGATTTTAAGAACGTTAAATTTGTATGAATGGAATTTTTGATGATTTTGCGAACTAGAATGCATGAATTATATATGTACATTTGATTTATAGTCATAAGGTTTGTTTCTTCATACTACATTTTCACTTCTCAAGATCTAAAAGTTTGTAATTTTTTCTCAGCGTAGATGGATTTAAGTGTATTATTTAACCTCTAGATGCTTCTAGAGACTAAAGTATTTTTTCAACGCTTGCTCGCCGAATAATAGAGCTGTAATACGATATTACATTTTCACTTCTCAAGATCTAAAAGTGTGTAATTTTATCTCAGCGTAGGCGGATTAAAGTGTTGGTACTATTTAAACTCTAGGGGCTTAATTATTTTTTATATTAGTCGTTATTATCAACAGACTATTTTTAATGTGATATTTAGGCCATATCCAAGAATGGAAATCTATAACTATTACTTCTTTTGCTCTGCTTCTAAGGGTTGTAGTGTGATGTTAAATAGCCTATAACCTTCCTTATGAATATAAAATACGAAAATAATTTCCACTCTTTCACGCAAAAACTACTGAACGGATTTTGATGAAACTTTTCATTGATATAGCTTATACATCAAAATAACACATAGGCCACTTTTTATCCGGTTACCACGCGGGCGAAGCCGTCGGCAGAAGCTAGTCTATCTATTATTTATTTATTTACTTTAATTAACACGGCCGAGGGCCAATTACATTAACTAAAGACTTAAATTATAACTACTTTAAATAATTAATAACAGGAAGATAAATATAATATAGAATGTCAATAGTAAAAAATAAAAAATAAAACACAAATTAATGACGCTCACAAAAACACATGCATGCGTTTAGTATTTTTGTCCACGTATCTGCGATAATGTCAAAATCGGGGCTAGCAGAAAGAAGAGCGTTGAGTGCTGTGAGGGAGCGCGGGATAGGTGACCAGGCTCGTGCTGCTCTACCTCGTGTGTTCATAAGTCTTGAGACACAGTAAAACTAAAATATTTTTGGAGCTAAGTTGAGTATTTATTTATTGGATATTAAAATTAAAACTACTGACATCTGTATTTAAAATAAATCATTCAAAATGGCCGCCTTTGCATTCAATGCAGGCCTTCAAACGCGTGCGCCATTCATCTATGGCGGCACGAATCTTTTCAATGGGAATCCGTTTCGATTCTTTAATAAGGGCTCGCTTGAGAGAATCCAGGTTTGGGTGAGACTTTCTGCATGCCCTCAGCTCCAATTCCGTCCATAAAGAATAATCCAAAGGATTCAAGTCAGGGCTTGACGAGGGCCAATCTTCGCTCCGAATGAAGCCTGGCAAATTGGCCTCCAGCCAACGTTGGGTAGTCTTAGCTTTATGGGAGGGAGCAGAGTCCTGTTGGAAAACCCAGTATTTTCCAGCGAATAGCGTATCATTTAATGGTTTAACCACCGCTTCCAATATGTCGGTTTGGTAATTTTGTGCCTTCACCTTGACGCCTTGCTGGCAAAAATGAAGCGAAGTGACCCCCTCGTAGGAAACACCCCACCAAACCATCACACTTGCTGGATGATGAGTGCGCTGGACATTGCGTACAGATGGCTGGACGTCCTTTGAACTTCTGGCGTAAACCTTATTGTTCTGCCGGTTAAACTTTTCTTCCACCGTGAAGATCTTTTCATCGGTAAACAGGATATTTTTTGGATCGTGTCTCTTCAATAGGTTCCGACATCGTTCCAGTCGCAATTTACGAAGACGCTCGTTTAAATAATGCACTTTCCTTCGACTGTAGGCCTTTAGTTTAAGATCATATTTAAGTATCCTGTTCACCGATATTCGCGAAATGTTGGTCTGCAGAGCTAATTTCTTTTGAGTCCGGCAAGGGTTGCGACGAATTCGCTCTCTGACTACTTTGATGTTGGCGGGCGTCCTTACAGACCGCGGGCGGCCACATCTTCCACGGTCTTCTAAAGAGCCGGTCTCCTTGTACCTCTTTATGGTATAATACACAAAGTTCCGACTACATCCCAAACTTTGGATTTCACTAAAAACTTGCATTGGTTTTTTTCCTGCTTGAAACAGTGAAATTACAGTCGCACGCAAATCTTTTGTTGGCGCCATTTTCACGGAGAATGAAACAAATATTCAAATGTATATTTTTTCTGATTCAAAACATTCGAAATTTAAAATTTTAAAAGTTTAAAAAAGGTTGCATGAATTACTTTCTTTTTAAATTAATTAAATAAGTTCGTCTCAAAACTTATGAACACACGAGGTATATAGATAGATATAGATGTATGAAGAATAACGGCAAGTTGTACTCACTGTGCTGGTTGATAAGCATTCTGATTGATATCCGGCTCATGTAGAATCTATCCAGGAAGTACTGGATCGAGTTCTCGATGCCCGCATCTACCTCGTGCGATTCCTTCAGCTCGAGCACGCCCTGCGCCATCGTCTGCACAACGTCAGCGTGTCGGTTCCTGATGTGCACCAACCGTTCGCAGAATCTGGAAACAAAGGGAGACATTAACTTTAAAGATGTCCAAAAACGAAGACTTGATTTCCCTTAAAACAAAGACATGGTAGGGTAATAAACATGTTAAAAACAAAACAAAGACAGCAGTAACTTGTATTCCCCTAATGATAGGGTAATAATATCGATTGCGAGCTATCGTCGGGCATCGGACGAGGGGATGCAAAGCCGTTTGCTATCTGTTTGTTCAACATTCAACCAGCCGCTCGCAGAATCTAGAAACGACGGGAGAATCACGAAATTTAAACAGGCTAAAAACAAAAGAAAGACCGCAGTAACTTGAATTCCCCCAGTGATGGGGTAATTAATAAGATCATCTAGACAAATATACTTTCTGTTGGCGTTAACACCTGCGAAAAGATTAAATTGTATGGAAAAGAAATTAGAATGAAATGCCACGTGACTCTTGCCAAGTTTTACCTTGACAAATATGCGTTAGCGTGAAAGGAAAACTAAGCGTGAGGTGCCTGTCTAAACACCCAGGTTGGATTATGGTGACGACTGAATTAATCAATGGTTATTTGGGTTTTGAAGTGTTAACCCACACTGTTAAGGGGACTACAAGAATTTATAATATCTCAAAAATTCAACCTTGGCGGGTATCGAACCCACAGCCTCCCGCTTGGTACGCGGGGGCTATACCAACTAAGCCACGAGATCGAGCGTAGCGTCTATGAGAATGAGGCTGTTATCCTCATTCGCACATTGACTATCTCTCTTTGCTCCTTATGTAATACTCACTGGCTCAGTACAGGCGGCTCCGGCTCCATTTGCTCAAACTCTATAATCTCCTCGAACGACCGCTCGTACCACTGGTTGACGAGACCGACTGACGGCATCCGTAGCAGGTTCTCAGGCAGCAGGGCGATTTCTTTCATTATGTTCGCTAGCCTGTCAAAGAAAATATATTTATGAGAAGACCGGCCGAGAGAGTTTAATGCATGGGTTTTTTGATTTAATCCAATTTGTCACCCTTAGGGGTGGTATTTTTTAATAAAATTTATATGGAACCACACTTGAAGTATACCCTGCCCATTAAAACAAGAATCATTAAAATCAGTTTACAATCGGCGAAGATATCGTCACAACTACCTACAACTTGGTATGCTCAAAGATCTACCCACTGAGTTGTTTGGAGTCCATGAGGAATACAGTCGTTAGCGTGTTTGTTGTTTTGTTTTCATACAATAATAAACGTTGATCTAGAGCACTGCTTCTCGAAGTGGGCGATAACGCTCCCTTGTGGGCGCTGGAGGCCTTCAGGGAAGCGGTAGAAAACTCTAGAAGATATTGGGGGCGCCAAGGCGGTCTAGAGGGGAAAGCATAGGTTGTTATTTTATTCCAAAAACTATCGTGAACTTGACTATTCATATTGTAAAAACGGGAATTTTCACGTACTGCACTATCGGTGAAGGCACCGACTAAGTTTCGACTCATTCCGAGAGTCTTCATCAGGGTGAGTGGTTGCGACTTTCTCCTTCCGCGTCGCGCCGTGCACTACGCGCTGCCGCACGTTGTGCGCGGTTATAAAGGCGCGCGAGTGGAGGGGGCGATTGTGTTCGTAGCATTGTTGTAACTACTGGTGGTAGGGGTGCTACATCGTCTACGCTACTGCTCACGTCGATGCAATAACCTATTCCTGGAGGAGCCAGACAGGCTACGCTCACTGTGGCAATGTCGGATTCGACTCCCCCGTTATCATGCAGTCCATACAGACATGACTTCCAGGCGGGGGGTAAAGTCCATCCACGGTCTCTGTTAAAGTTTGGTAGACGACCTATCTCGATAGCTTCGCGGATCTTGCGAGGAACGAAAAACTTTTCTCTTGCCAAGACCCGGGCTTTATCAAAACGGATATAGTGCGTCGTACCAGTGACCAGCGAATGCTCTGCTATGGCGGAACTGTTGATATCTAAGTTCTTCACAGCGCGTATGTGTTCGGTGAGTCTTGTAGAAATGTTGCGTTTTGTCTCGCCGATGTAGCATTTACCGCAGTCACAAGGAATCTTGTAGACACCGGGGACACCTAATGGGTCTCTATCCTTGGGAGAACGTAGCAATTGTCTCAATTGTGTCAGGGGTCGGAATATCGTTTTTATGCTGTACTTTCGACGTAAGACGTGCCCGATTTTATCTGTTATTCCCTTAACAAATGGTAAGTATGCTACAGCTCTCTCTAACGATGCCTTGCGTGACCTCATAGACGTGTTTGCGATCCGAAAACTTTGTCTCCAACCATAGCCGTTTCTCTCTAACACCTCTTTCACATGTGACAGTTCAGCATCCACGTATTGTGGGTCACACAACCTAAGAGCTCTATTTATTAGAGTGCGTGGTACAGAGGCGAGGTGTGCTGGATGGTGGTGAGAGTCAGCTCTAAGGTATCTGTCTGTATGTTTTGGTTTGCGGTATATCGAATGTGAGAAGCGTCCTGAAGTTTCTCGCTTGACCAACACATCTAGAAAAGGCAGAGTTTTGTTTTGTTCACGCTCCACAGTGAAACTGATTTTAGGGTGTCTGGTGTTCAAATGTGTAAGTAACGGTGTAATGTTATCTTTATGTATTATGGCAAACACGTCGTCTACATACCGCCACCAGTGTCTTGGCTTATAAGGTACATTTTCCAGCGTTGTGGACTCAAACCACTCCATAAAAATGTTTGCGACTACCGGAGCTATAGGAGACCCCATTGCTACACCCTCCATTTGCAGAAAATAATCACCCCGCCACATAAAATAGCCACTAGACAAAAGAAACTCAATCACCTTCATGTACTCGATAGGTATTGTAGTAGGTAGCAATAATTCCTGAATTATAGTTATGGTGTCCGCTATCGGTACATTGGTGAACAGAGAGGTTACGTCGAAACTCACCATACATTCATCTTCCTGTATTACTATTCCATCCAACAGTTGTGTGAAGTGGGTGGAGTCTTTCACGTAGCTATCCGTTTTTCCTGTGAATGGAAGCAGTACATTCGCCATAAAGCGCGCTGTTTTGTACGTTGGTGAGTCTATCTGGCTTACTATGGGGCGAAGACGCCAATTGGGTTTATGAATTTTAGGAAGGCCATAGATCTTTGGAGAAGTGGGATTCATGGGTCGTAATCGCTCATACAAGTCGTCAGAAGTTGCTTGAACTAACTCCTTCAACTGCGTTCAAATTGCGTTTGTATCAGAGGAATTGTATGACCTACACCAACAAGTGTCTGGAGTATTAAGACCGGATCTATGGGATACACTGGATGCAATGTCAGCCAACAGGGCAGAGTTAGTGAGAATCAGGATAACAAATACCCATAACTCCAAATTTGAGCGTCTGACAAACAAAAACAAGCAACCAGTCGTGGCAAATTGCCCCATTAATGATGACAAAACGGTGATTAATATATCAACTCTAGTGGTGTCAGATGATGTAAAAATGGTATTATCAAAAGGTCTTAATTTTGCACCCACCCCGCATAAGGTACCAGTTGAAGCGATCATTTCTAGCGTCGAGGAAACCATCTCGCGAAACAAAATTCCTGCGCACGACGCTGAGTGCTTACGACAAGAAGTTGCGTCTATGGTGCGGAAAGCCAAGTTACCTAAACCCAATATCACAAAGCCCGAATGGAAAGCTCTGAAGAGTTTGCGGGATAATCAGGACGTACTGGTGCTCCCAGCAGATAAAGGGAATGCGACTGTTATTGTGGATACAACGGCTTATGAACAAAAAATGCTGGAATTACTGGACGACGCCACAACTTATAAACGAGCCACCTACAATCCCACAGCTAGAGTAACTAAAAAGTTGAAGGAGTTAGTTCAAGCAACTTCTGACGACTTGTATGAGCGATTACGACCCATGAATCCCACTTCTCCAAAGATCTATGGCCTTCCTAAAATTCATAAACCCAATTGGCGTCTTCGCCCCATAGTAAGCCAGATAGACTCACCAACGTACAAAACAGCGCGCTTTATGGCGAATGTACTGCTTCCATTCACAGGAAAAACGGATAGCTACGTGAAAGACTCCACCCACTTCACACAACTGTTGGATGAAATAGTAATACAGGAAGATGAATGTATGGTGAGTTTCGACGTAACCTCTCTGTTCACCAATGTACCGATAGCGGACACCATAACTATAATTCAGGAATTATTGCTACCTACTTCAATACCTATCGAGTACATGAAGGTGATTGAGTTTCTTTTGTCTAGTGGCTATTTTATGTGGCGGGGTGATTATTTTCTGCAAATGGAGGGTGTAGTAATGGGGTCTTCTATAGCTCCGGTAGTCGCAAACATTTTTATGGAGTGGTTTGAGCCCACAACGCTGGAAAATGTACCTTTTAAGCCAAGACACTGGTGGCGGTATGTAGACGACGTGTTTGCCATAATACATAAAGATAACATTACACCGTTACTTACACATTTGAACACCAGACACCCTAAAATCAGTTTCACTGTGGAGCGTGAACAAAACAAAACTCTGCCTTTTCTAGATGTGTTGGTCAAGCGAGAAACTTCAGGACGCTTCTCACATTCGATATACCGCAAACCAACACATACAGACAGATACCTTAGAGCTGACTCTCACCACCATCCAGCACACCTCGCCTCTGTACCACGCACTCTAATAAATAGAGCTCTTAGGTTGTGTGACCCACAATACGTGGATGCTGAACTGTCACATGTGAAAGAGGTGTTAGAGAGAAACGGCTATGGTTGGAGACAAAGTTTTCGGATCGCAAACACGTCTATGAGGTCACGCAAGGCATCGGTAGAGAGAGCTGTAGCATACTTACCATTTGTTAAGGGAATAACAGATAAAATCGGGCACGTCTTACGTCGAAAGTACAGCATAAAAACGATATTCCGACCCCTGACACAATTGAGACAATTGCTACGTTCTCCCAAGGATAGAGACCCATTAGGTGTCCCCGGTGTCTACAAGATTCCTTGTGACTGCGGTAAATGCTACATCGGCGAGACAAAACGCAACATTTCTACAAGGCTCACCGAACACATACGCGCTGTGAAGAACTTAGATATCAACAGTTCCGCCATAGCAGAGCATTCGCTGGTCACTGGTACGACGCACTATATCCGTTTTGATAAAGCCCGGGTCTTGGCAAGAGAAAAGTTTTTCGTTCCTCGCAAGATCCGCGAAGCTATCGAGATAGGTCGTCTACCAAACTTTAACAGAGACCGTGGATGGACTTTACCCCCCGCCTGGAAGTCATGTTTGTATGGACTGCATGATAACGGGGGAGTCGAATCCGACATTGCCACAGTGAGCGTAGCCTGTCTGGCTCCTCCAGGAATAGGTTATTGCATCGACGCGAGCAGTAGCGTAGACGATGTAGCACCCCTACCACCAGTAGTTACAACAATGCTACGAACACAATCGCCCCCTCCACTCGCGCGCCTTTATAACCGCGCACAACGTGCGGCAGCGCGTAGTGCACGGCGCGACGCGGAAGGAGAAAGTCGCAACCACTCACCCTGATGAAGACTCTTGGAATGAGTCGAAACTTAGTCGGTGCCTTCACCGATAGTGCAGTACGTGAAAATTCCCCTTTTTTACAATATGAATAGGTTGTTATGTTTAAAATCTTTGCTAGGATTGTTTTTATTCCGAAAGTGGGCGGTGGGAAAAATAAGTTTGAGAACCTGTGATCTAGAGTATAAAAATAGCAAGCGAAAGCATATGTGAATTATTTGACACCATTATTGTAATTAGTAAACAAACCTTGCATAATCGACTAACTAACCGCGCCGCGGTAGATACCTAGTATCTACGTAACATCCTTATCAAAACAGAGGATGTTTACAATTACATACAATTGCTGAATTAATTGTTCGTTTGTCACGTTTAAACTGTTTGTTATGTTAAATTATGTTATTGTGTGTTAATGAAACTGGACATTGGAATCTATACTAACAATAAAGCTGAATTGTTTGTTTGAACGCGCTAATCTCTGGAACTACCAGTTGAATTTGAAAAAATCTATTTGCATTTGTTAGCCCAATTCATGACGAAGGTTATAGGTTATTTAACATAACGCTTTGACCCTTAGGAGCCGAGAAAAAGAAGTAATAGCACGAGCGGGCGATGCAACGCAACGGGCCGGCGCGGATAGGCCATGGGCACAGTTAGTAATGAATAAGTCTTCGGTGGCGCGGCGAGAGATTAGCTAGGCTGAGACAGAAGATGAGGGGTTTTCGAAGAAGCGTGCAGGTTTCATAACGTCGTGGAACACCTTTATACGGTCCCACCATGCAATTGCCGCCCCTTTTGCAAGACTTAGAGATACGATGGGAAAGAGATTGAATTTATTTCGGTTTTCTCGCGGTGTTTTCCTTGACCGTTTTAGAGCATAATGTACATACATTTTTCACGTTGACAAATCCATTGATGTATTCATCAAATGACAAAGTCAAAAATCATTTATTCAATAAAATCACAAGGATCATTTATAAACGTCAGTTTTTATCTACTGCCTGTTTCTCCGCGACCAAGCCAGGAAAGAAAGGCAAGAAAACAAGGCTGATTATTCTTTTAAATGATCCTTTTACAAAACAATAGGTTCAAAATATCGAACCCACGGTCTTCGTGACAGGAAGTATGTAAGCTCATTTGGTTATGAAAATAAGCCAACTTATCATAACATCTGTTTAATTTCATGAGAACAATTTAATCAGGCCACAGATGGCTATGTTTTGAGTTGACTCATTCATGTCATTTGTGTTACAAACTAATCTTGAGGTCCATCCATCGATTGATCGATCCATCCATCCATTAGACAGCAATTCATCAATTCATAGCATTATAAATGTGAATCGGGGGACAACGAGAAAAAAACTTCCCATTGTTCCCCGATTTTTGGGACAACGGTAAGTATTTTTTCTCGTTGTCCCCCGATTCACATTTAACCGATACAGTTAAACAGGTTTGTTAATAACCCATACAGTTAAACATAACCACGCCAGTCCGTAAGAGCTAAAACTGCGTAATATTTATGACATTTTGATGTTTCCCTGCGTAGGGAAAACGGGATAGGTTACCCCATACGCTAGGGTTATCGAACAGATCTGCAGGGGTTAATCAGACTATGAATGTGGGTAAATAAATAAATAATGCTGGATATTATAACACACCCATCATCTAGCCCCAAACTAAGAAGAGCTTGTATTATGAGAACTACATGACTGATATACTACTTATATAGGTTTATTTTTCAAAATACATACACACATATAATACATAGAACACATCCAGACCCGAGACGAGAGGTCGTTAGGAGTTACCGTTTTTCTATTTATTAATAAATACGCTTTTTACTAAAAATAAAATAACTACAAGTTTCATGCTGATAATTGTTTATTTATTTAAAAAAATAAGTTTTTATCTCCTGCCTGTGTTTATGTAGCACGGATATACTCGCAGCGTACAATAAATAACACTGTGATTATATTTAGTGATGCGATTGAATTATTTGCAAAAATTCATTCGCGTGTTGAACAAATATTTTTTAAATGCGCGTGTGAATCATTCATTAATAAAATTCTCATAAACCCGTTTTAAATGCAAATCGAGCGAGAACATCCTTCGCACAGAATATCATTATGAAATGATATGAGTATAATTTATCTGTTCAGTTTAACTCTTGATGAAACATTAATTTTTGCCTCAGCAAACGTATAATACGGGTTCGTAGGAGATTGTCTGTTTGTATGTTACCATACATCTCCTGTAGCGACATCTCTCGGCACATGATTAAGCTACGTTACATCACATCAACGCAGAGCGAAGGAAGAGTTACCACATACAATACACAGATGGCCATCGAAGGGTCTAGATCGCGGAAATGGAGTATACACGCAACCTGAATACATATTATCACCACCGGCAAACAACTAAAATGTACAGATTACGGTATATTGTACACAGCGTTGCCAGAAGGTTACTTCTATAACCTTTTTATTCACGTCAGGTTACTTTTAGGTTATACAACTCAAAAGGTTACTTTTAGGTGATTTTATGGAATTCGTAGGTAGGTATTTAATGTCTTACTTGAATATAAATTTAAACAAAACGTAGTAGCGCTCTTTGTTGCCATGTTGACAAAAAATAGAAAATAAAAAAAGGTAAATCGTAAAATGCAACTAAAGATGGAAAACAATACTAATTTTTTTTTTTCTGTAAGTTAATACAACCAACATCTGTCTATCAACTTTTGGTACCTTATTATAGGGGGGGAAATAAGAAAGGTTACTTTTCAGACTAAAAGGTTACTTTTTTATCTATTCTAGGTTACTTTTGTCATGACCCGGCTGGCAGCACTGATTGTACAGCATACAAATCTTAATACATTTATTGTTTTAAAAAAATACT
The DNA here is from genome assembly GCA_958496245.1 of Perizoma flavofasciatum. Classification (NCBI taxonomy): domain Eukaryota; kingdom Metazoa; phylum Arthropoda; class Insecta; order Lepidoptera; family Geometridae; genus Perizoma; species Perizoma flavofasciatum. Next base: position 5,236,853 of record OY292445.1, on the reverse strand, counting down.
TGTTTTTATTTTAATACATCCGCTACATCACTAGTGCAATCTTACTAGCTAACCGCGACCTTGATTTGGTAGATAAACAATGCGTCATTCAACCCAGAATAATTAAGAGTTACTTTATCTACCTAACTATAGGCAAAGCTAATATAATAAACAAGACGCTTCCAGAGAATTCGTACAGTTTATATAAGATAGATGAACCCGTACCTTATTTAGTACCTTATTCTGGGTTGAATGACGACCTCTGAGGCGCAGTGGGCGAAGGCCCGCCTGAGACGCAGAAGGTTGCAAGTTCAATTCCTGCCACGGGACAAATGTTTGTATCTGCAAATATTTGTCTCGGGTCTGGGTGTTTTCTATGTATAATATGTATGTATTTACAAAAAAAAATATATAAGTAGTATATCAGTCATGTAGTTCCCATAATACAAGCTCTGCTTAGTTTGGGGCTAGATGATGCTGTGTGAAAAATATCCAACATTATTATTATTATTATTATTTAGCATCACTTCACTGGTCGCTATCTAAACGAGAACACTTAGATATTTTACAGGAAAGAAAACCATACAGTATATCATAGAATATTACTATTTATTGTAATTTACGCACTTTTAAAGTATGACCGCTAAGGACTGGTAGAAAATGCTGTCTAGGATTAAGAGAGCAAGAAAGAGATAGCTACATTTCTAGTGCTGTCAAATTAGTCAGATTTAAGTTTTCCATACAAATTTAGTCGTAGTTTCAAAACATGCTGACTATACACGAAGAAAAGCGGCACGTAAACTGATTTGACAGGAGTAAAATTCTTGCCATCTCTTTCTTGCGTACACTATCAGTAAAAGAGAGCGACAGTTTAAATTTAATTTAGTTAGTGTACAGTGTGTACAGAATCGAGGTCATTATTTGTGTGCAATAAATAACTAAATAAATAAGACATTTCATCTTTGTTCGTTCTCGGAGTAAAATCATCACGAAATATACAAAACAAACTTTAGCTGTTTGCTGTGAATTCCTGCCGATGACATCTCAAAGCCGTATGATAAAACTGTCAAAACGAAAAAGAATTGATAGTAAAAAACATTTTCAAAAACAAGCTTAACCCTGAGTGCAGCAACCATGTCATGGTAAAAATTAAAACCAGCTATCATAATAAAATGCGTACACAAAATTTCGTGTCTGTGCTGATGACCGTTGAAGAGTTCCTTTATCTGGAGCTAATCCTGGATGTCGATTCAGATCATGCTTACCATAAAAATGCATTGTCATCGAATCTGAACCTACATTTAAAAATTCAACTCCGTAGAATAAGAGGAAAGGGTTTTAATTCAGCTTCAGATTTTACCTACACAAACAAATTAACATAAAAACATTGCAAGCTAAATAAAAACTTGTAAAAACGAGGCATTGTCGGTTTACGAATGCAATTGACACCCGGGGTTGATCAGTAAATATAATAAAACTACTATCTTAAGTCACAAGTAAGCCACTATCAACGCTCGTATGAAATGTTATCGGTAGGTATTCTTTTTACGACACGTAACTAGAGTTGTTTATTAAGTTGTTACACGGTGAGATAACAGTAGATGCCTAACCACCTAGTCTCAGTTTACAAGCCGTAACAAATATATCGCGAAACTGAAGATACATCTAAGTACCTATGTACCTATGTACCTATGCAGCACTAAGCTGAGACAGGACCTGTCGGGCCCACACGGCACAATTGGGACTAATTAGCACATAAATCTACTCCTTGTCACTATATTTTTGTTAAAATCTTAGGTATTTATTGTCTATTTATTTATTTTTTAGTGTGTAGGTACCTGTTCTTTTGTTGTTGCCAAATACATAAATCACTTTCTTTCTTTCTTTACATTCTACATAGGTGATAACAAACGCACTTTATTCTGAAGAGTGCTCAATCTATGACTGTCTAGTGTCCTGCTTTTCAAAATATCAAAAATCAGAACATTAGAGTTGCGATGAAGGTAACGTTAACTTCAAATAAACTGAAACATCTTAACGTTCATTAAGAAATATAAAAATACACAATGAATAAGACCCAAAAACACTCAATTTTATTTTATTCCTTTCGATGTAAATTGATCGAGAAGCTCTGAACATAGTTATATTACAGCTTGTGTGTTTGTTCTTCGAAATATACCTAATTATGGGTAATGGTTTAGTACCAAGATTTTTGGTTTTTATTTTATGTTATACTTATTTCTGCCCACGGCTTCGCCCGCGTGGTACCCGGATAAAAATTAGCCTATGTGTTAATCTGATGTATAAGCTATATTACTGTAAAGTTTCATCAAAATCCGTTCAGTAGTTTTTGCGTGAAAGAGTAACAAACATCCATCCTCACAAACTTTCACGTTTATAATAGTAATAGGACTATTATACCTAAATACTATTATATTTCTTTTAAATCGCTTTTTCGTAACTTAAAGTTAAAGTTATTTATTCATTAAACATGTATCGTAACAGATGAATTAAACCTATTCGCTACATTTTTTATATAGGAATTCACATTTAACATACCTTCACTTATTGTAAACATTAATAATAAATGACATCAATATTTATAACATATAAATTAACATAAAAAACAATAAATAATAAAAATTAACTGAAGCTCATTTTATACGGTGAAACGGCGTGATGAGACACAAGTTGCCTTCTTTGTTTGAGGTCATTGAACTGCAAAAAATCTTTGTGGACGGGCAAATATTTACATTACATCATTTGCACAGTTGAATCGTGATTCACGGGTGTGCCAAAACAAGATTACCCCATGAAAATGCACCACCTTCGCGGAAAATGTATACAGGGTATTTTGGGGTAAAGGCCCCCATGAAAATGCCCATCTTCGCGGAAAATGTATACAGGGTATTTTGGGGTAAAGGCATCTTTAGACTGAGAGGGTTATTCTCGTTCTTTTTTATTATTCCCAGTGCTGGCTGAGCTCCTTGAGTATCAATGACAATGATATAGTACGTATTTTAATATAAAGCAACAGCTTAATAAAACCTCATTTATAAAAGGGGTGTTAACAGACAATCTCAACTCAATGTTCTTTTGAAAGGTTTATATTAAACTTTCAGTCCAGCATTATTTATTTATTTATATTTTATTCTATGTACTAAGTATAATTCAGAGCATTGACTCCCTTAGAAAACAAAACCTGTTGCGACATTATGTAAACAAAGACAGCTTGAGTAAATAGAATATGTACTATGTTCCGATTGACTAAGCACTTGTTCAAAGTAGATATTTACAGTAAGATAGTGTGATAAAGGTTCAAAGTTCGTTGTACTCTTCCAACACATAGTTGATCGATAGAGAATTCATATTATATATATGATCATCAAAAATAACAAATCACGCGCTGTCATATCATTGATCAATAAGTACGTGCCCAACCTTTGATCGCCCACGTGTTATCGCCAATAATATTGTTCCAACACTTTTTATGTGACATAATCCTTTCCTACTAATATTATAAACTTGTCGTATTGTATGGATCGGAGTGTTGGGCAACCAAAGGGATTTATGAAAGAAGAGTGCACGCAGCTGAGATGCAAATGTTGAGATGTATGTGTGGTGTTACGAGAATGGACAAAATAATGAATGAGTATATCAGGGGAAGTTTGAAAGTAGCACCCGTGACGGAAAAGTTGAGGAGTAATAGGTTAGGATGGTATGGGCATGTCATGAGGAGGGAAGAATGTCACATTACGAGAAGAGTGTTAAATATGAATGTAGATGGAAATAAAAGCAGAGGTAGGCCAAAGAAAAGATGGATGGATTGTGTGAAGAATTACATGATTAAGAAAGGAGTGAGTACTGAGATGACGGCTGATAGAGGAGAGTGGAAGAAGAAAACATGTTGTGCCGACCCCACGTAGTGTGGGATAAGGACAAGAAGATGATGATTATAAACGTGAATAATAAAAATTAAAATAGAATAAAAATAAAAATAGAAAATATACTAACCGGACTGGTAGCTCCTTTCGTAGGAATAAGTAAGATTTCCTCTCGCACGCATTTAGCCCTGTAACAATAAAAAAAACATCAAATCATTATTTAAATAAACTGACAAATTAGGACAGTTTATTGAAAAAACTGTCCTCGTATCATTTAAAAAATTATCGCGAAAAACATAGAGTGCCCTATTTTAAAATACCTACTGGATTAGTTTGGTAACCTAAAATCAAATTTAAATTCCGATTGTGCAGTGCGGTGATACGGTTACTGTAGTGTGGCGTCATGTGAATAATATGGACTTTTCTGAATATGAAAATGAAATGAGGGTAGTTGCTACTGCCTTTATTTCTTGACGGTAGCCCCATATACTCCAGTCAACCCACGGCTGTCGCAACACCGACGAAACGTCGGGGAAATACTGCGTCTATCTCGACGGTAGCCCCATATACTCCAGTCAACCCACGGCTGTCGCAACACCGACGAAACGTCGGGGAAATACTGCGTCTATCTCGACGGTAGCCCCGTATACTCCAGTCAACCCACGGCTGTCGCAACACCGACGAAACGTCGGGGAAATACTGCGTCTATCTCGACGATAGCCCCATATACTCCAGTCAACCCACGGCTGTCGCAACACCGACGAAACGTCGGGGAAATACTGCGTCTATCTCGACGGTAGCCCCGTATACTCCAGTCAACCCACGGCTGTCGCAACACCAACGAAACGTCGGGGAAATACTGCGTCTATCTCGACGGTAGCCCCATATACTCCAGTCAACCCACGGCTGTCGCAACACCGACGAAACGTCGGGAAAATACTGCGTCTATCTCGACGGTAGCCCCGTATACTCCAGTCAACCCACGGCTGTCGCGACACCGACGAAACGTCGGGGAAATACTGCGTCTATCTCGACGGTAGCCCCATATACTCCAGTCAACCCACGGCTGTCGCAACACCGACGAAACGTCGGGAAAATACTGCTTCTATCTCGACGGTAGCCCCGTATACTCCAGTCAACCCACGGCTGTCGCAACACCGACGAAACGTCGGGAAAATACTGCGTCTATCTCGACGGTAGCCCCGTATACTCCAGTCAACCCACGGCTGTCGCAACACCGACGAAACGTCGGGGAAATACTGCGTCTATCTCGACGGTAGCCCCGTATACTCCAGTCAACCCACGGCTGTCGCAACACCGACGAAACGTCGGGAAAATACTGCGTCTATATCTTTCAGTTATTGCATTGTCTATTCTTTTTTTTTAAATCTAATGCTTTCTTGACTTCTCCGTGCATATTACTTTATAATTATTCTATTCTAAGCGGACAATCGTGGCAAGGTAAACAGGGTTATCGTTCTAACTAAAGCCGAGTGCTTCTGTGCTTCAGAAGGCATATTTTACATATTTCTACTTAACTATAATCAATTTTCAATAAAATGGCTCACTGGTCTATAAGTAAGACTGTAATTGAATACCATTTTCCAAGCCGGTGACTTAGAAAATGATTTACGATTAGTTGAGCAACCTCACAGATTTTGTTAAGGGGCTGAAGCCCAAAATAGGTTTAAACAAAAATAGACATGTCGGTTAATTTTTGACAGAAGAAAACATTATTTATGCTATAAAAATTCTACAAATATTATAAACGCGAAGTTTTCGAGGTTGGATGTTTGTTACTCTTTCACGCAAAAACTACTCAACGGATTTTGATGAAACTTTGCAGTAATATAGCTCATCAGAATAACACATAGGCTACTTTTTATCCGGGTACCACGCGGGCAAAGCCGTGGCCAGAAGCTAGTAAATTAAAAAAGCAAATAGCAAACACATACATAGAACGCTACACTAGAATTTAAAAAAAACTGCAACGTGGGTATCACGAACTAAGATTGCCGTGGTACCAACACTTCGACCTGGATAAAATATCTGCAGAACATGCAAACATTTGTCCCACAACGGGAATCGAACCCCTCTTGCGTCGCAGGTCGCTAAAGGCCCGCCGCGCCAGTATTAATATACGTATATCCGAGCTTATTTTTTGCATAGTGTTACTTTGCCATTATTTTCTTCGTGTTTTCTTTTAACAGATTATTCATTGATATTTATTTCAGATACTTACCTACCTACACTTTATAACGATTGTATTGGACAAACAACAGTTTCAAGGCGAGCTTGTTCCAACGATAAGCAAACACTTAATCAAACGGGTACGAACAAGTATCATTGTTTATGGATTTTGCAGATGACACTGCCTGTTGAATTGAAAATGCTCCAACCAGAACCTATTGTTTTGTAAAAGGATCAATAAAAAGAATAACCAGCCTTGTTTTCTTGCCTTTCTTTCCTGGCTTGATCGCGTAGGAACAGGCAGTAGATAAAAACCGACGTTTTAAAGTGATCCTTGTGATTTTATTGAATATATGAATTTTGACTTTGAATTTGTCAAACAAAACATAACAATATCAATATTAAAACTCCAGTTTATGTAGGAATACATCATCGAAACTACATATCCGATTTCAAAAATACTATCACCAATATTGAGAATGAATCTTCAGGATGGGCATAGGCTATACATTATCCCGATAAAATAAAAAGGCTTTTCGTGGAGACTAATATTTTGCAACGTAAGTCTACGAAAAACGAAAAAAGCGCCGCCTTAACGTAAGAGCTACATCACATCGGCTTATTTTATACCGGGTGCGAGCGAAGCCGTGGGCAGTAGCTAGTAGTAACTGAATTTATTCGCGAAAGTATATTGGATGTACTTACCTACCTAGTAGATAACACAGTACAAAATTCTTATGTTCTAAGATGTGCTCATACGTTTAATGTCCTTTATCATGCAAATATTTTTTATGATTCGTGTTTTTACGAAAACAAATTTAAATTATTCAAGACTAGCTTCTGCCTTCGGCCTTGCCCGCGTGGCACCCGAATAAAAAATAGATGTGTTATTCTGAAGGCTATATTACTGTAAAGTTTCACCAACATCCTATCAGTAGTTGTTGCGTGAAAGAGTAACAGACATCCATCCTCACAAACTTTCGCGTTTATAATAGTTAGGTAATTATAAATGTCAAGTACGGGAGAAATAACTCAACAATAAGGTACTTACTGCCTCTTGTTTAAAATTGATAACAATTACCTCACTAGACCATTCATCTCAATCTATCGAGATATGTTTCTGCGTACAAATAAATTTGTCCTTGACTAAAATCGTGCTAATTTTACTTGACAAAAATCATAGAACGAACTTTACTCTTGTCTGTGGGCGGGACGATACCAAAGTCCGATATTATTTTTGTCGGCAAAAGTAATCTATTGAGATTTTATAGAATTTTAAGGGGCTGGCGCCGACGCTTTTAATATTTTTGCACGTAATAAAATAATACATAATATATAGAATGAGGCTTATGCGACACAACAACAAAGCACAGAAAGAACACGTCTAAGGCTTATTCCACAAATCAGTAAGATTCTTACAAAATCAAATTATCAAGAACCTTGCTGGTTCTAAACATGATTTTACAACATTTATTTGATAAAAATGGTAACTTCAATTGTATAGTTACTTTTATTGTAGCCAACAGACGTGGAACTAAGAAGACATACTCATTCAAAACAAATAAAAAAATAAAAAATAAAAACCTAAAAATAATAGTTTGAGAGAAAAGACCAAAAATAAATAAATAATGTTAGACATTTTCACATAGAACCATCTAGCTCCAAACTGAGCAGAGCTGTGTTATGGGAATTACATGACTGGTATACTACTTATATACATTTTTTATATGTTTATACATACAATATTATACATAGAAAACACCCAAACCCGACACAAATATTCGCAGATCATACTAACATTTGCCCCGCGGCGGGAGTCACAACCTTCTGCGTCTTAGGCTTCACAGATGTCTTGAAAAAATATGTTTTTCTCGCATAGTTTTCGGTATCGTATACGTCACTTGTTTGCTTCAACTCGTTAATATTAGCATTCGAGATTAGAATGGGTACATTTGATATACTAATTTGGCACCTGTCTGTGCCTTAAATGCATTAACGACGGCGGTTATCCAACTTTATATCGTGCATATATATTTATATGTGCACGATGTAAAGTTATAAATATATATTTGTTAAATGCTCATTTAATTTAGCTGTTATATTGTATTGTAGGATATAACTAGAAAATATCCTACAAGACAATTTTTAGCAGAGAAAAATAAAACCCGACTTCAATGGTATTTAAAGTTGGAAGTTGATAATAAGTCCAATATGAAAATTCATTCCCCATTTGTTCACCCTTGAAAAAATAATCATCAAAATCGCTTAATAACTGGCGAAAATATCGTGTAACATACACACCAAAAAAAATCATAAAGACGAATTGAGAACAATCAGTTGTTCACTCAAGTCAGTTGAAAAACAGCCTCCTTTTTTTAAGTTAGTTAAAAAACAAGTTTATTTAGTTAAGTTTGTAAAAAAAACAAAAGTGTCGTGGACTGTCTCTTCTAGGAATAAAAATAATATTAATTATGAAAGTGTCCTGGTTTCTAGTTCCATCGAGTTTAGTAGTTGGATCTTGAAAAACATGTAGTTGATTGCAGTGGAAACTACAGTGTAGTGTAGTGGAAACTTACAGGGCTCATGTACCTACCTGCCTATTTAATGTATTACTTAGACATATACAAATGTCTAAGTAATACTACCTATGTTATGGGCATGAACGCATTAAATATATAATAAATAAATTTAAAAAATCCACTGCAAACAACTACACACTAACAAACAACAAAACTACTTTACAAAGTCGGGTGCCAAGTAAAAAAAACTTTTTTTTCCAACCACAAACGATTCTGTTGAAGAAGAATGCCGACAAAACCGGGAGATGAGTTTTCATTTTTCATTATCAAGTCCTCTATTTTTTTAGAGCGATTGACTACAAACGCAAAAAAAAGTTACTACAATTTACAGATAAAAAAACGTGTTTTTTTCAAAGTCGGGTGCCAAGTTCACAAAGCCTCTTGACAGACAGACAGACAGACAGACGAACGGACGAGTATTAGAAAGGTTGCGGGAAGGGTCTGTGGACCAAGATCGCTCGTCATGGCACTCTTTAGGGGAGCCCTATGCCTAGCCGTAGACTTCTACAGGCTGTCGATAATTATGATAATCAACTTCAAACCATTGACACGAGACCTTGTTTGACGTTCAATAATGCTATTTTATGCTCATATACAAGCATTTAACCTTGGGATTATTGCTGATAACTGATAAGCCAAGCATTAGTTGATATTTCGATTTGTTATGCTAAAGTTTACAATATTCTGTTTTCTTGATAAAAGATAAGTATATTTTCCTTGTAACTTATTTATCACTCTAGACATCTTGCCAATTTCGGATATATTATAGACATAGGGGGAGGGGGGCATAGTCTAAAACTGAAGAAAGAACACCTCAATTAGAAGAACTAGTTCGGTGAATTCTTTCACCGCACTAGTTCTTCACAATCGGTCACTAGGCCATTTTCTGGGCCACGTTGAGTCTTTTACACGTTCGAAGCGTGTGTCACGCATGCCAATCGTTCAATAAAATTAACGGCGAACCGTCAATGTAATGTGTCAAAAATTGGGAATGAAACGTGAGGCGAGGCCCTCGTCTAGAATGGAGTCGTAACTACGAGTATGTCATTGTCACACTGACAAATTGTAAAGCTGTCAAATGGGGATGACAGTTTATGAAAAACTGACAGCCAATCAATGCATGAATATTTTAGTAGTCGGTGGTCTTATTGAAGCGTTGAGGTAGGGCAGCACTAGCCCGGATGTGATAGGGGAACTAGAGCGGAAGATCGTCATTGTGGAGGGATGACGTATGGCGACGTCAGAAGAAGCACTCTACGAAACCATTACGTCTCGATCGATATTTATCTTCGCAATCAATAGTGATTTAAAACGTAAAGTTGTCATAAACAATAAACCTACTGTGTGTGTGAATAACTTGTGTTATTATTATGTTTCCATCTCATAATGCTGAATGATCACGACTACTTCAGTGATCCTAGATAAAACTTCTACATACTTACATAAATAAATAAACAAACATCCAATATACGCATACATAGTCCTGACCCCGTACAATGATTACGTGTCGTGGGTATCAGGAACTATGAGTACCGACCTTTTTTTTGTGGGGGGGGGGGGGGGGGAATTCCCACCGCATTTCCCTTCCACCATGGGGGTGACGGAAGGGGGTATTTGGGGCTCGAACCCACTAAAACCCCCCCCCGGTGAGCAGTCCTCCGCCATGGTGGGAAGAGATGGGGTCGCTTTCGCATTCACCATCTCGTCCCGGGTGAGTACCGACCTACCACAACACCCAGATCCGAATACTAACCAAAATAAGATACATTTTGATAGATAGATAGATAAATATATAGATATACTAGCTTCTGCCCACGACATAGCCCGCGTGGTACCTGGATAAAAAGTAGATTATGTGTTATTCTGATGTATGAGCTATTTCATTAGGTTATCTAATGAAACTATTTTACATTATGTAGTTTGGTGGTTGACCTAAAATACAAACCTCATTCTACTAATGATTATTCAACGTTCAAGTAATTATATGGACCTGTTTGATAATGGATTGTTCCAATTACAACAGAGATTCACGAAACGCTAAATAAGAACGCGTGACGTAGAGTGCACTCTTTAAGGGGCTGAAAGCGGAAATACGCTTCATAAAATGCGTCGTCCAAAAAATTATAAATAAAATTCACACAGCATCATCTAGCCCCAAACTAAACAGAGCTTGTGTTATGGGAACTACATGAGTGATATAATACTTGATACATATTTTTTTGTACTTACTTATTATATCATACATATAAAACTCCCAGACCATACAAACATTTGAAGATCATATAAACATTCGATCAAACCCGCAATTTTCTGCGTCTCAGAGGAGACCCACTGCGCCACAGAGGTTGTCAAATGACAGTTACTTTTTAAATAGATAACACAAAATGAAGAGTACGTATGTACTCATTATAACTTAAAACACCTGGTGTTTTAAATCTTCGCAAAATTAAATGCCAATAAAATGGTTTTATCAGTGTAAGCGCCACGGTCTTGCCAATCTATACTAATATTATAAAAAAGGAAATATTTTTTTGTTTGTTTGTTTGTATCGGTATAGGCTCCGAAAGCACTGGACCGATTTTAACCATATTTTCACCAAATGAAAGCTAAATTATCAGGAAGTAACATAGGCTTTAATTTATTTTAAAAAAATAGAGATGTTAAGAAAATTGCAATAATGATACATAAAAATGATGTACTACATGATTAAAGTACTTATTATTACCTACAAAAAGCCCTCGTGGGAATTTATCTAACTATCATAGTTTAGTCACAATAGCAGTTTTTGTGTTCTAAAATTTAATTAAATCGCCCGGTTGAAACAATAATTGGTTACATTCGTATCGTAGTATTAATTCTTATTCAAATAAATAGTTTTATCATCAAGGGTATTTATGTAGCAGTAAAATACTTTACTGTTACTTTTTATCCCGATATTCCAACGGCATTGATACTTACGCGGGTGAAACCGCGGGGCGCATCTAGTGCTGTCATTAAGCTATAACGCAATCATCTTTCGCTCGAAATTCTTACAGCTACTTTTTGATGCGGTAATTCGGCACTTGTCTGCGCCTTAACATCTGATGAACCGTATGCCTGTTAATTCGATTTCCAAGGAGAGTTAATAAAAATACATAATTTATGTAATACGGCGTACATGTGGTAAAATAGGGAAGAATATGTCATTTAGTTGATTAGTTACTTCTTCATAACCTCTAGTGATTGTGATTTGGAGATATTTATAAGACTACTTGTTTTTATCAAAGAAAGAAATCCACTATTTGAATGTGTATGCGCCTACACGGGGGGTTCCTCTGGTCGTGGTCTAAATGAATTGATCCGAAGTTGTGTTGTATTTTTGCGTATAATCAGACGAGTTAATTTTAATTACAATTTTGTAGTTGCCTATGACATGGTGGTTATCAAAGGACATCTGACAGTAGCTGTCAAAACACAGTTTTTGAATTGTCATTGACGTTTCGTGTGTTCGGATACGCGACAGAAGGTAAAGCGCCTATCTTTCTATTAGATAATTCGCAATGTGTGGGAACAAAGGCATCACTTTTTTTGATAATTCTATTATCAATAGATAGGTACTTGACTTTTATTTTTCTTTGTTGAAAATGATAGCAAACTTGTTTTTAACTTTTTGCGATAAACTGAATAAAACAGAAGAGGGACTTCGATCCCAGATAGAGAAGTTTTTTTTTATATATACCTATACCCATCCAAATCCGTAACACATTAATGCGAGCATTACTGCAAGTCGGCAGAAATAACTAGTGAAATAACTACGTGTTTTATACAAATTCGCACACCTTTGTCGCTGCTGTGTGACTGTTTTGTGGTTACGGTGTCGTGTAACCGAAGACACTCTAAATCTCTTAAGATTTAGAGTGTCTTCGGTTAGACGACACCGACTATGGACCTTAGTCCATAGTTTAAATTTTTCAGTAATGCTCGCATTACTGCTCGGCGGCAGAACTAGTGAAACTACGTGTTTTAATACAAGGTCGCGTATCATCTTTTTCGTCGTTGCCGTGTGGCTGTGTTGTGGTTACGGTGTCGTCTAACCGAAGACACTCTAAATCTCATAAGAAGAAGAGTGTCCTCGGTTAGACGAAACCGACTATGGACCTTAGTTCATAGTTAAAAATTTTCAGTGCCAAGGGTATTTGAGTATATGATAACAAGCCAAGCGAACTACGTCATCAAAATACATACTTTACGTAGATAACATAACACAAATAAACAATGTATTTTGAACTGACAATATTATCGCGATCGTTTGCATTTAGCGCTAAATGCAGTGTAAATAAAACTCTCAGTTTCCAAACATTTTGATGTTTCAGTTATGATTAACGTTACCTAGTATTTAAGTTCTAGCCTCTGCCCACGGCTTAGCCCGCATGGCATCTGGATAAAAAGTAGCCTATGTGTTATTCTGATGTATAAGCTATATTACTGTAAAGTTTCATCCAAATCAGTTCAGTAGTTTTTGCGTGAAAGAGTATTTAAAGTATTTTAATTTGATTCGTTCATTCATCTAGCCCCAAACTAAGCAGAGCTTATGTTATGGGAACGTCATTCATGACTGATATACTACTTATAACCTTTTAAATACATACATCTTATACATAGAAAACACCCAGACCCGGGACAAATATTTGCATATACAAACATTTGTCTCGCAGCGGTAATCGAACTCCGGCGTCTCAGCCGGGCCTTCGCCCACTGCGCCACAGAGGTCGTCCTCACAAACTTTCGCACTTATAATAGTAGCAGGATTACTATTAACACCAGTAATCCATCCCGTGGGCCGTATACCAAACACCGTATACGGATTGCAAGGCGGGAAGTTCAGACCAAAGCAGTCACGGAATGGTGGCCAAGAGACTGGCCTCGAGGCAAACCACCAGCCACATGGCCGGATGATATTGTGAGGACAGTAGGCGACCAGTTGTAGCATCCGACAAAAGACCAAAAAAAACCCGCCAGGAGTGACGTTACAAAGAGGGCTTTACTCATGTTAGCTTCTATAAATTGGCCTCAATTTCTAGTTACTCCAAATTAGTTGTAACTTTTTTTTTTGTTAAAAACTTTGAACGAGACAATTACATAATTATTACCTACTTAATAATTATTTAATTGTCTTTACTGGACACGCCACACCATCTTTTTGCACGCCCAGGATGACTGGTAGAGAATGCTTTAGCATTAAGTCCTCCTAGAACTACATTGTTTGTGCGGAAGTATTAAATAAATAAATAAACGTATAATTAAAAATAAATATTATGCTCTGGCACCACCTGGAAGTCTGGGACAGCCATAACTTTTGAAACTATCATGGTTTTGAACATAATTTTTACTAAAAAACGGGATATTTACCATGATTTGTGAGTTTGAATGTTTCCCGATATTTCGTCACAGTTGGTAAAAAAATCATGGTTAATATCCCGTTTTTCAGTAAAAATTATGGGACAGCCATGTTGGCTAGGGGGTGTTGTTTTGAGGGAATTGGAAAAATACCATTTTGGAAAATCGTGCGTGATAAAAACATATGTACAGAAATAACATCTTCAGTAAAAGTGTGAGTGGGATAACATAACATATTCTATATGGTGAGTTTTTAACACCCAAAAGTTACCGGCTGATTAGATAGATAGACCGACGTTTCAAAGTGGTCCTTGTGATTTATTTAATAAATTAATTTTGACTTTCTTTTGACTTTGAAGATAGATGAATGAATGAAATTACTTTATTGAGGAACACAATGTAAGTAACTATGTCCTACAAATGGCGGTCTTATCGCTGACAGCGATTTCTTCCAGACAACCGTGCATTATTGCTATAACAAAAGAAAACTAACTAAACCTAAACTATACCTAACTTCTCCACCGACACAGTGAAGTTTAGCGGTGAGGATGTGCGTACCCCGAACTAGTTATAGAACTGTATCTCAGAGAACGCTTCCATCCCCACCGCACAGGCTTCGCCATCATCGGGTGGAATAGTGGGCCCAGAAACACGGCCTTGGATTCGGATACATACCAAAATCAATGGACGTGCTAAACTACTTATTATTATGATAATGGTGCTTATAGATATAGAAGTGTCTATGTGTAGTGTGTGTAGGGGGTGTGTACGTGTTTGTGTGATTGTGTTTGGTCTCAATTCAAGAAGAAGAAAAAACCCTATTTTTGTTGCACCTTTTCTTTACACATCTTTTTCCACAATACACAAAGGTGATCTGGAAGATGCTTTTTAGCATTAAGTTCGCTTATGTACTACCTATTATGTGCAATATAGATTTTTTTATACATCGTTCGTGTTTCGAAGCTTACCTTTATTGTTACTGGACCGGGCAAAAACAGCATATTTGAAGACGCCCTTGGTAAACAATTATATATTTGCGTTAAAAAATGAGACGTGATTGACATATCGTATTGTAAGCACGGAATGCTTACGTCACGAGGTAAAAGTATTAATTTGATTATCGGCTTTAGATTCGTAGGTACCTATCTATCTACATACGTATTTTATTTATATTATGTCGCACCTGACTTATCTAGGTTTTGGTGCAGCATAATGCTGAGACCAATTGGACTCCACACAACACAAACATAGGTAGTTTGTCTGTTTTGCTATCTATCTGTTTTGTTTGTTTATATTTATTTACAACTTTTGAATAACTGAATGAATGAAAATACTTTATTGATTTAAGAGATCGCTTTGAGCGATAAGACCGCCCATTGTTTCTTATATTTTTATGAATTCCTGTGTATTTTGTAATTGTAATTTGCTTTGGTGTGCAATAAAGTGTTTATCTATATATCTATCTATTGTACACTTTAGGATATGAACAAAATAAACAATAACACATTAAGATTAAGGTACCCTGGGCGGTCTTATCGCTTTAAAGCGATCTCTTCCAGACAACCTTTGGATGGAGAGGATTATATGTGATTAAGAAGTGGCCGTGGGAACTTTTGTGTATAATGGCGAAAAAATAAATTGGTTTTAGCCATGTTTAAGAGAGCTCGTTTGTAGCGAACTACGGTTTATTCTTGATCCCTTATGAAAAGTGTGAGTGATGATTGTGACACTGTGCTATTAGCCCCATGCTCAAGGTCGAGCAGCGGGAAGAGCTATGCTCGGAGCATCACGTGATAAACTCCGCAACGAGGATATCCGTAGAAGAATTACAGTCAGCGGCATAAAAAAAACTATGTTGATTGAAATTCATAAATGACTAGCTTCTGCTCACGGCTTCGCTCGTGTGGTACCCGGATAAAAAGTAGCCTATGTGTTATTCTGATGTATAAGCTATATTACTGTAAAGTTTCATCAAACTCCGTTCAGTAGTTTTTGCGTGAAAGAGGAACAAACATCCATCCTCACAAACTTTCGCGTTTATAATACTAGCCTCTGCCCACGGCTTCGCCCGCGTGGTACCCGGTTAAAAAGTAGCCTTTGTGTTATTGTGATGTATAAGCTATATTACTGTAAAGTTTCAACAAACTCCGTTCAGTAGTTTCTGCGTGAAAGAGGAACAAACATCCATCCTCACAAACTTTCGCGTTTATAATATTAGTAAGATTTGGATCAAAACCCAGCATAAAAACCATGGGTTTCATAAGAGAAACTACACGGGGTGAATGAAAGTGAAATAGTGTCCCAACTCCAGGCAAAGTCGTGGGCCATATCTAAATAATATTTACACAAACATAAAGATGGTATCATTGACGTAAGTACATTTTATGATCATTTCAGCTTGATTGCAAAAACTCGTAAAGAGAAAAACAAAAACAGCTGATGAGGTGGGCATCCGTATTTATGGTCTTTAAACGTGAAGGTTAAATAAAGCTAGTTTAGTCAGATACTACATAGCTAGAAAAATATTTATTGCACAAGATGAAACAAGTACTTTAAACCGGCCTTATAGCAAGTGAGCATTTTCTTTCAGATAACCTTTCAATGTTATTTTCATAGAGACAGTAAATTGGCAACTTTCTCGTGAGATTTTTCTTAATCACCAGGATATAAACTGTTATAGGAGACCCTAAAACAGTTTTAACAGTGTTTTTTTAATGTAACTGTAATAATAAATCATTATTATAATAAAAATATTTCATTTATTTTAACATTTTATCAAAACTTATAAGTCTTATATCTTTGAACGGACAGTTGTAACAACAAAGCTGTCATATCAATAGTTGTTCTGGTTGAATAGACCTATCCAACGACATACATGTTATTGCTATTGGAGGGTGGTCCCAGGCTCCATATATTTTTGCCCATTGTCCTTTATGATTATTTATTATTATATTAAACATTGTCTTTGTCTGACGTTTTAAGACCGCATCATCTAGCCCCAAAGTAAGCAGAACTTGAGTCTTCGGAGGAAGCTAAATAGAATTTTATGATGATAGAAAAAATTACGACAAAGGTCAATGTTCAATAGCTCTTATTCATTCACCAAGGTTGTCACTACGCAGACAGAAGCAATTTCCGAACGGTACTTTGTTCAGGAATCGATGTTTACAAACATTACCCGGTGGTGGTTGGCATCAATCCAAGACGTCTTTATTTGAAATTCAGCTGTTACGTTTCTTTATTAGATAAGGAAGACCTTGCTCTTTGTTTTTCTGTTTTGTTAGAAATTGCACTGAAACGAATTTCTTGCAAATCTACGTAAGATGTTCAAGCTTTTGTTCATCGTATCATCGTTTCTTTCTTAGTCATTCTGCGTTAGGCCAGTTTTTACCAAGTTAAGGTGGCCCTGAAAAGGAGCTTTAAACCAAGGTTCAAAGTCTGGAACACCATCGTAAAGTTAAATAAAAATAAATAAATATTTCTGGACATTTTTCACACAGCAACATCTAGCCCCAAACTAAGCAGAGCTTGTATTATGGGAACTACATGATTGATATACTACTTAGATACTTTTTTTTTGTAAATACATACATATTATACATAGAAAACACCCAGACCCGATACAAATATTTGTAGATCATACAAACATTAGTCCCGCGACGGGAATCGAACCCGCAACCTTCTGTGTCTCAGGCGGGCTTTCGCCCACTATGCCACAGAGGTCGTCGAGTTGATCTGATCCCACCATCTCCTCTTCACCTCTGGACAAGCAGACAGACAGCTCAGTATCATACGTATCTTATCAATATACCACCCATTCGGACTCTATACGAGCCTTGTGATTTGAATTAATAAAAACCTATTGACTTTGTCATGAATTTTGGTTCCACCTTTATAATGAGAACGGTGAAGGAATAGAACAAACTACCATCGTTTTCTTTCCTGAAAAATACAATCTGAGTTTCTTAAACGACCGACGTGGCGCGGTGGGCGAAGGTCCGCCTGCGACACAGGAGGTTGCGGGTCGATTCCCGCCCTGGGACAAATGTTTGTACGATCTGCAAATATTTGTTCCGGGTGTTCTGGGTATTTTCTATGTATAATAAAAAAATATTTATCTATGAAATGTATTGTATTAAGTATATCAGTCATCTAGCACCCATAACACAAGCTCTGCTTAGCTTGGGGCTAGATAATGCTGTGTGGATTGTCCAGCATTATTTATTTATTTTATTATTTATTAAAGGTAAGAGTGAATAATCTCTAGCTTCACGCGGCCATACATCACTTACCATCAGGCGAGATTGGGGCCAAATTGAGGAATATTATTGATTTAAAAGGAACGATTGCAGTTGAATTCTATGCACCTCGCAGAGGCTATTTTTATTATACCCATGTCTTCGAATCTACGGCTCTAGGAGATGCCGGTTGCTTCACGTTTTCCTCTAAATAAATAATAAATAAATAATGCTGGACATTTTCACACAGCATCATCTAGCCCCAAACTAAGCAGAGCTTGTATTATGGGAACTACGAGTATATGACTGATATACTACATAATTATTATTTTTTGTAAATACATACATAATATACATAGAAAACACCCAGACCTGAGACAAATACTTGCAGATACAGACATTTGTCCCGTGGCGGGAATTGAACCCGCAACCTTCTGCGTCTCAGGCGGGCCTTCGCCTACTGCGCCACAGAGGTCGTCAAATCTATTTTATTTTATCTATTTTCTCAATTTTTTAGCGCAGCCTTGCATCAATCTTCAGGGTAACCAAGTTAACACTGCTCTGAATAAATATTGCCAAACATTTCCACAAACGCATCACGTGCAACGTTGCACGTTCAATGTTGTTATGTTTTCGTAATACTCGCATGTAGGTTAAGTGAGGTGAATGAGTCAGTTCCCTAAATACAGATGTGAAGAAGACAATATCCTTGTAGAGTACATATGGTCTTGTAAGCTTTCTTGAAATTACAGCACATGAGACTTAACAACTTGGACTTTAGCGGGAACCGCATCGGCGATGCCTCTGGGGTTCGAAACGTCAATACGTATACCTATCTGGTTATTCTAGAGAAAGGCCAGGTCAGAAGTACACTAAACCGCCGAGCTTGTATGAAGAATTTGATGAGGATGAATGAAGCGAAAGAAGTATGCCAGGATCGTAGCAAGTGGAAATCCTTAGTCTCTGCCTTCCCTCCGGGAAACAAGCGTGACTATATGTATGTATGTATTGGCTATGAAAATAGAAATCTCGAAAATTCGTCTAGCTATTTTCTTCGCATGAGATATTTTCCGAAAGAACCCAAAAGAAACACCAAAATCTCAAGAGATGAACAGAAATCAGAGTCGATAGACAAACTACCAGTACTTTTTTCAAGATTGATAACAACAAGCGGGCACTAACAACCTTTCCTGATCGAACCATCATCATGTTATTTGGAAACAGACATACGCCCCACCATAATAGGAGCGGTTACTGTCGCTTTTACATTGACAACACGGGGGGCATCGCTAATACGAAGCCTGCCCTAAAGACAGTTGAAAAGTCTGGTGAGCCAGTAACTCCACCGGCATCCATGCTCAAACTGGAACACAACAATTCTGTATTGTACAGCATTAGGTACTGCTTGGCGGTCACAATAAAAGGTAACCTTCAGTGCCCACGGTCTTTTATGACGAAAGCTATAAGTCATATGCGTCGTAGGCAATCGTGCAAGTACGCCACCCTTCCCCGAGATACGTGAGCCTATAACTCCACCGGCATCCATGCTCAAACTGGAACACAACAATTCTGTAATGTGGTACTGCTTGGCGGTCACAATAAAAGGTAACCTTCAGTGCCCACGGTCTTTTATGACGAAAGCTATAAGTCATATGCGTCGTAGGCAATCATGCAAGTACACCACCCTTCCCCGAGATACGATTTCATGGGTGGATGTATAACAAGGAATGGTATTCCGTGGGTGGGCACTAGCTCTAATTGGATTTCTACCGTTGGACGCATAGTTCCACGTATCGTCGTTCCATTCCGTTTTGTATCTAGTACCTTTATCTTATAGCTAGCCCAGTTTGTTATCGATTCTTTTGATGCTTTTGTTGCGAGGAATCGGTGTTAATTAAACGTGTCCACGTGATTCACGTAATCCACAGGTTCTCAACTGATTTAATTCTGATTTCCACTGATGTTTCTGGTAGGTGTTCGTCATTATTTTTTTCAGCCTGTTTGTACCCACTGCATGGGAAGGGCTCCCTATCCCATTTTCATCCTTCTCGGTTCTGGGATAGGTAGGTATAAAAGGCCAATCATTTGTGAAGGAGTCAAGATTGTCCCGCCATCTCAGTCAGGCAGCCGCGAAGTCGTCTAGCACCATAAGGGGCCCACTCGGTGGCTGTTCCCGCCTGAAGATCACTCGGCATTCCGCACACAAATATCCTTCCCAATCCCATTTCAATCTAGCTGCTTCATGTCATTATTTAATTTAAAACTCAATTTTATTTTATTTTGTTTTAATGAGTACATGCCTAGTTT
The DNA here is from genome assembly GCA_958496245.1 of Perizoma flavofasciatum. Classification (NCBI taxonomy): domain Eukaryota; kingdom Metazoa; phylum Arthropoda; class Insecta; order Lepidoptera; family Geometridae; genus Perizoma; species Perizoma flavofasciatum. The sequence goes on along the minus strand of OY292445.1, from coordinate 5,216,300 downwards.
AATGTTTTTAGCACTTTTAACTTATTTTTTCAAGCTCGGATTGATTTTCGTCATATTATTGCTTATTGCCATAAAGGGGATCCACTTCCCAAATTTCAGGTCTCTAGGACTTAGGGATTAGACTGCATCGATTGACAGTCAGTTTGCCACGTAAAGATTTAATGTATTTATATAGAAGACTAGCTTCTGTCCACGGCTGTGCCCGCGTGGTACCCGGATAAAAAGTAGCCTATGTGTTATTCAGGTATATTTTTAGGTTTAAGACGTATATAAGCTATATTACTGTAAAGTTTCATCTAAATCCGTTCAGTAGTTTTTGCGTGAAAGAGTAACAAAAATCCATCCTCACAAACTTTCGCGTTTATAATATTAGTAGGATTCTATTGATTCTTTAGAAATATAACGTGTTACTTCATGCTGGTATCGTGCTACTTAGATATAGGCTTATACTGTAGGTATCTAAACGGTAAAACGCGACACACGAGACTTGCATACAACATAGGTAGTACCTACCACTAAGTGGCCCTAAGGTCACTTGAGATCAGGAAGACTAGAATATATTGTCCGCTAACTGCGCGTGAGCATGGCTCTTCCGGACTGTATTGCATTTACTAGTGGCGTATGTTTTACTAGGTACCCCTGTTCCTAGGCAAGGAACGTGTAATGTGTTTGCCATTTGAGGTTGTTAGTGAGTTTTTTGTCAATAAGTTTTTATTCATTGAAGTCACAAAGGTCGTATAGAAATAACAGCTTACAAACTACATGAATTTAAAACTTTAAAGTGTATTTACGATGATTCCTCGCGCGCGACCATGTCTAGGAGAATCAGACCAAACACTGCTTGGATTTTTTCGGGGTTAAAGTTTTTTGGGATATTATAAAAAACCTTAAGATTTATCAAAAGCGTCTAACGCCACGAGATACATTAGAACACGGCTATGGCCACAGTGACACATAAGCCATAAAAAATAATTAATTAATTTAAAAAAAAAATTCCATCTGATTGGTATGCGAGCGAGGGTCGCCTACAGTACCCACTCGGTCTAAAAAACAGAGCATTGATTGATATGACTGACATGCCATTTTGCAAAATGTCTTCTTTGTCTGCCGGCTGGACGAGTCAATCAATCTAAGTGCAATTTATAGCAATTTTCTTGAGTAGTCTCGTGTCATCCTTACTATTATAAACGCGAAAGTTTGTGAGAATGGATGTTTGTTACTCTTTCACGCAAAAACTACTGAACGGATCGTGCTGAAACTTTACAGTAATATAGCTTACTAGTTGTTGCCCGCGGCTTCGTCCGCATGGTATGTTAATAAAAGTAGCATATGACCGTCTCCAGGCTTCAAACTATGTCCACCAACTTTTGAATGAATCGAACAAAGGATTACAATTTATACAAAGTTTAGAACTCAATTGCACACCCCCAAAGGGTAGTTTTGAAAAAATAAAAAATACGTATTATTTACTTTAAAGTTTATTTGTACAAAGTTTTAGGTGAATCAAACAAATTTTTTTCATAGAAACTTTACCGCCCTATTCAACCCCCTTAGGGGTCGATTTTCGAAAATTAGCCTATGTGTTATTCCAGATCCTAAACTATCTACAATCCAAATTTCATCCAAATCGGTTTAGTAGTTACGGAGATACGTGGTAACAAACATTCACACACACACACACACACACAGACTTTCGCATTTATTATATAAGAAGGATACATCAGAATAACACATAGGCTACTTTTATCCGGGTACTACGCGGGCGAAGCCGTGGGTAGAGGCTAGTAGATCTATATTTTAGTTGACATTGGGCTTTGAACTTGGAGGGGGGAAAACAAGATAGTGCAGTGCAAATATTTTTTCAAACAAGTTCATTTTGCAAAAATTTCAAAACTTCCGACTATGTGTCTATCAGTGTTTCATTAGGACACTAATAGTCACATTAATGACTATTATATAGTCACATTAGTGACTATTGGTGATATTAAGCAGCCCATTCAATTGTTATTTAATATTTGTAATTTTTTAATTATGAGTTTTTTACGTATACCAATCTAATCTCTCTTTAAAATTGACTAAAATTTGCAGCGCCCTGACAGGGCCCATGTACATCCTTACAGCTACTTTGATGTAAGACCTGGGGCCTAACCATGAAGTCTTATAGCGATTCAGTTTAGGCAAAAATGTCAAATCCCGCTTTGCGAATGACAAAGCATTAACTACGCCATAGCGTCCTCAATCGCAAAGCAGAAAGTGACATCTTTGCCTAAACTGAATCGCTATAAGACTTCATGGTTAGGCCCCTGAGCTGTGGTAAAATGTACATTGGAGCATGAACAAATGAAATAATATGAAAAATATAAAATTGGGAAATGCAACACATATGTAAAAAACTTTTGGACCTCTAAATTTTTGTTCTAGCCTTAGTAGAAGAATAGAATAGACCTAGGAATCTGACTTCAAGTTTCGAAAAGCTCAAACCGGGTTATTCCACAAATCCCCCCTGAGAATACCCCTAAGGGGGGAAACAGAACCCTAATGTAAAAAATGTACAGAAATCCCTCTTATCATTTTGGCTTATACCACTTTCCCCCCTGAGAGAAATAACCTAACCCCAATGTAAGAAAAAATAAATTCCCCTTTTTAGCAGAATGCTCAGGGTCCCTTCAAAAGACATTTCAAAAGCTGTTGTATAAATTCTCGTGCATATAAAACCTCTGTGGCTCAGTAGGCGAAGGCCCACTTACCCGCCGCGATACAAATTTTTATATAATCTGCAAATATTCATATGCATGAATTTACAAAAAAGTGTATAATTAGTATATCAGTCATGTAGTTCCCATAACACAAGTCCTGCTTTGGGGCGTGTAGTGCTGAGTGAAAAATTACCAGCTTTTTTATCAAATGGCGTGGAATCTAGAATTCTCAGTTTTCTGATCACTTCTGGCTCCGTGCCACGGAGCGTCTAGGTCAAAGGCGTAATAACAAACGAAGTTCTTCCTGTAATCATTATGGGTACCTAGGTACATCGCCATGGAACATAAATTTTGCTGGAAAACGGTGTAGGTTCTAATATTTATGTATATTTATGTAATATGTATATATTTATAATATAATAATATATTTGAGTATCCTACTAATCCTACTTTCTTCCTAATAATATTAGAAAACGTGAAAGTTTGTGAGGACGTTTGTTTCTCTTTCACGCAAAAACTACTGAACGGATTTTGATGAAACCTCACAGTAATATAAGCAGAATAACACATAAGCTCCTTTTTATACGGGTACCATGCAGGCGAAGCCGTGGGCAGAAGCTAGTAGGCTATAAACAAAACGTATTTTAACTCATGTTTAGTTTGTATTTTATGTTTATTCTTCATAGTTCCGTCTTTATATCTTTCAGTAAGGCAATAATACCGTAATACTTTTAAATAGTTCTCTCCACCCTAAGGTTGTCTGGGAGAAATTGCTTTTAGCGATAAGATCACTCATTGTGCTTTTTTTTCTTTTATTATGTTTTTCTTGTGCACTTTTGTTTGAAATACAGTAACACTTCGAGAGCCTAGTGTCTAGACAAACCTAACATAGGTTTTAAGATACTTTTAACTAACTATTGTACCTAATTAGTTTGTTAAATAAATAAATAATAAATAACAAGTTTTCTTCCAGCAAACCTTTGAGGACAATATGTGACAACTGTGTCGGTAATACGAGCTAGTACATGAAGGCATGCAACTGAACGGACAAATTATCAAGTACCAAGGTTTTGTTACCAGTTTCACATTACAACATGCTGGGTGTAGTCAGGATTCTGCCCAGTGGGCGCAACTTTGCAGAGCGAGCTTTTTTTATGTCGCGCGAACCGATATGAGTTAAGAGGCAGACGGCTGCCGAATTAACACATCAGAGCAACATACATTTCAAAGGTCGTTTTTTGGAAACAAGCATAACCCAACTGTTGGTAAGCGGTTAGCGTAGACTATGGGTGCTTGCGACAACAGAGACATAAGTTGCGCGTTGTCGACCCTTTTAAAATGTCAAGACGCCTTTTTCGAAGAACCTCATTCTTAGTCTTAACTTCATTGCGCTTACGAAATCCGCACTCCTAAAAAGTTAGAATATCGCAAAGTGTGTGTATTTACTCTCTCAAAACAGATTACTTCTAAAAAACTTATGAACAATTTGACGCCCTTTTCGAAGAACCTCATTCTTAGACTTAACTTCATTGCGCTTACGAAATCCGCACTCCTAAAAAAATGAGAAAATCGCACTGTGTTTGCATTTACTCTCTCAAAACAGATAACTTCTAAAAAACTTATGAACAATTTGACGCCCTTTTCGATGAACCTTTTTCTTAGACTTAACTTCATTGCGCTTACGAAATCCGCACTCCTAAAAAAGTGAGAAAATCGCAAAGTGTGTGTATTTACTCTCCCAAAACAGATTACTTCTAAAAAACTTATGAATAGTTTGTAGGTTATTTATTTCCCGACATTTTAGTGCTATCAACATTCCAAGAGTCGTCGTTGTCGTTGAAGAGTAAAAAACAATTTTGGTGAACATAAAAGCTTGTACGGAAGCCTTGCTGTGCGAGTCTCACTTGTCCGGTTTTTTTAATATAAAAGTTGAAAATAATAATATCAAAAAACTGAAGATGAAATATGATGTAGGTATTATTTTCCAAATATTTATATTGATTCTACTTAGAGAATAATTAATCCAAAGATCTAACTAAAATATGTGCGAGAATTTTATCATCAAATCAAATCGTGTTTTCGCTCTTGCGAATTTCGATAGGGCATCAAGTACGTATTCATTGTACAAGCTAAGCGAGTCGCGAAAACTGTGCGTGCAAAGCAAGCTCATTTGGCTTACTATAAGTCATTAGTGGGGCATACGGCCCAGCCTGCTCCGCCTTGCTACATCCATAGATATGCCTCGAAAGTAGGTCACAAAAACAGGACTAAGTTGCATCTACTTGGTCAGGTAAAATCAGTAATCAGTATGTGTAGATAAGTTTATGTTATAACGGCATTGTATTTTTATGCGTATATATATATGAGTTTGCGATACTAAGTTGATTGTTTGGAAGTTTGTGTGTTACATTTATCTTTGAAATGGCTTACCTGTGCTTTGTTAAGTATAATTATGATGTCTACACATGTTTTGAAATATTGTCAAATTTTTGTTTTTCATTTATTCTATTTTGTGTTTGATTATATTGTTTTTTGTGCCATCCTACTTCCTACTAATATAATAAATGGTGTATGTGTGTGAATGTTTGTTACCATGTACCTCCGTAACTACTGAACCAGTTTTGATGAAATTTGGAATGTAGATAGTTTAGGTTCTGGAATAACACATAGGCTAATCTTATTTTCGAAAATCAACCCCTAAGGTGGTCAAACAGGGTGGTAAAGTTTCTATGGAAAAAAATATTCCTTAGTTTTATTCACTCTCAAAACTTGGTACACATAAACTTTAAAATAAATAATGAAACACATATTTTTTTATTTTTTCAAAATTACCCTTTGGGGGTGTGCTATTGAGTTCTAAACTTTGTATAAATTGTAATCCTTGGTTCAATTCATTCAATGAATTTGAATGAATCATTTTTTTTTTGCAATGAATTTGGGTGACTTGAAGCGTGATTCATAGATAAGTTTTATCGCCACTAGTCAATAGGGGGCGTTGTAATAGACGATGTCAACATGAAAGGGGGGTTAAAGTTTAAAAAAAAAATAACTTTCTTAAATCCAACAACAGTCACTTGCATAATCTCTATGGATGAAGAACAGACATAGTTTTGGGACTTAGAATAACAGATAGGCTCTTTATCCAGTTACCAGAGGAAAGTCAGGGGCTTAAGTTAGTAGTTGAAATATAAAAAATGCAGGACATTTCTCACACAGCATCATCTAGTCCCAAACTAAGCAGAACTTGTGTTATGGGAACTACACAACTGATATACTTTGCTTGCATACTTTTTTTGTAAATACATACATATTATAAATAGAAAACACACAGACCTGAGACAAATATTTGCTGATTATACAAACATCTGTCTACAACCACAACCTTCTGCGTCTCAGGCGGGCAGGCGAAGACAGACAAACATACAAACAATTATTTTATTTAATGTACATCCTGCCACTCTTACAACCTCTTTCATGCTCTCCAGCCAAACTATATCTGGAAGAGATTAGATCTAAGTGATAAGATCGCCCATTATACTTTCTTATGAATAAGATTTTGTTAATTCTGTTATTTGTTTATTATTTTTTAAAGTTATTTTTAATAAATAATGCCGGGCATTTTTCACACAGCAGCATCAAGCCCCAAAGTAAGCAAGGCTTGTGTTATGGGAACTACATGACTAATATACCACTTATACATATATATTTGGTGTACAACAATGTATTTTCATTCATTTTGGTTGGTTATCAGTTCATATGATAGATAACTCACTGTTTAGTGTTGGTAAAAGAGAATTATAAAAATAACAGTTATAAAAGGAACTAACTAGTATAACATTTATTTACCCTCCCAGAGTTTTTTAAGAGTATAGATCCTTAAATTATTTAAAACCTTGAAACTATTTTAAATTAGTGAACACTATTGAAAACCTGTTTGTGTGAAAGACTGTTGCCTGTGATATTTAAATACCTGTAATTACAGGTCAGCACTATATGTACCTGACTACCTATAAGTAGGTACCTCTGTATGTTACCTACGCCCTTTTATTATGTTCATGTCCTACGGCTTCTGACCTCTATAGAAATACATCTGGAGTGCAAAAATATATTGCAAACAACTGCTAAAAAAATACGTCATATGTTTATTGATCTGCATTTTATTAACTTACCAAAGTCCATGAACTGCTTGATTGACAGCGGTGAAGGATTGAATTGAGAGTAGAAATCCAGCATTTTCGTAACATTGGAAAATATCACCCCGGCTAACCTCATCTTGAAAATTTATCGGGAAATTACAACCAACTGTTAAATATGTGTCCACGGAGTCCACAGTCACTTATAATTGAATCACATTCATGGTTAACACTGCGAAAAATAAGTTAATTCCGCAACAACACACCATAACACAATGAGCGCAAAAATTCGACTGACGCTCCCTAGTCTGTGGACCATCTGTGGACTGACCGTGACTGACGGACTGAATTCTCTGAAAAGAAACGAGTGAGAACGGGCGACCGAGACGAGGAGGTGGCATCAGTGTGGACGTTTGAAAAATCTGCCTTTTGAAGAAAAATGCCTTAAATATGCCACATATTATGTAAGTGCTTCTAAGGAGGTGGGAAAGAAATTAAAAAATATCTTATGTTAAAAATTGATTACTTAAAAATATATTAAAAAGGTCTTAAAACATAATTACTACCTACCTACTTTAAATTGCGTCTTCATTCACTTCGTATTCTTATATGTTTTCATTATATACTGATCCCATCTTTTTATCATTTACTTTGTAGTTATAAAATTAATATGTATGTACTATCTCCGTGTTGTTCCCTCTATGCCTTCTTTCGTTCTGACTGATAACGGCAGAAACACGTTTCTAATTCTGATCCGTAAATCTATTCCGTAACTTAGTTTTATTATGGTTGACTTATGAGAATATTCTCTCACATGATGCGTTTGGACATTGGCAAACATAAAAATCCTTTTGCATTTTTTTAGTTCCTTTGGTAATAAGTATTGTGCATTTTTCCAATCGCTTCCCCTAAATTGGTCAACACATAATATTACTGTTACTGTTTTGACTTAAACCAGACTTTAACAATTTGTTTACATGACATGTTTATCTTGTTTTAATGTCTATATTCGTCGTCAAGATTCTGGTCGTAGTTTTTCTTGTTTACCTACCTTCTTCATTGGAAAACGCATTGACAATTACAATTATTGATGTAAAATCTTTTTACATATAAATATTGGTACATGTACCAATATCATATTCTTACAACCCAGAGTACTTTTTAATATAGGTTTTTTTTTAATTTAATTAAAAAAATAATTTTGACAACAATACAACCCTCTAGGTTGTTTCGTTATCAAAATTAGGCGCAACATTACTGCCGCCTGGATTGCTTTAAGCACGCTAGTAGCGTCATCTGTATTGCTTTTACGTAAGTAGTATGTACTATAATGCTGAAAAATTAAAAAGCACCACCACTCGTATTTCGATTATGACTATCAAGACTTCTCAATTTAGTATCCATAAAACTCACTATTTCCCATCTAAATGTAATAAGATTGCAATTGCAGTCCCTGATTACAACGCTATACACTCAGCTATGATAGGCTGTGTGTAGCGTCGTTCGAAATATTTTGAACTTAAGTATTGTTCGGCTAGCAAGCCTTCTCTCACTCACTGTTAACTTGTTAAGTCAGTACAACAGTGACAGTAACAATTACACTCAACATTTTTTTCATTGACTTTGCTAAATAATTTAATCAGAAAGGAAAACTGGATTTTAATTTTTCTCAACACGATTTTTTGCGTATTCTAGGTTATGACAAAGATATATGATGGTAATGTACATACCAAAAACGTTTACTGGAAGTTACCCGCAAAGCTCGGGTAACACTATTAAAAAAAATAAACATTAATTCCAAATAGAAAATAATATAACAGTAAATCACCATAAACTCTAAACTTGGTAATACATAATACATACCTACTTAATGAATTTTGAAATTGGCCAAGAATCTAACCTATATCTACTTGTATGTAACAAGTTAGTTAAGTATTTAAAGTTTATACTTAAAGATCCCATATAATAACTTGTCAATGCTGTTTTAGCCTATAATTGGTTATTCCATTATCCGTTATCCTCTCAGTCCTGTATAATAGATGCCTTGTTGATGGCGAATATCCACAGATACTGAAAAATGTCAGAGTTTCGCCACTATACAAGGGCAAAGGGACAAAGGATAACGTTAACAGTTACCGTCCTGTGTCTGTGATACCAGGCATCGCCAAGATCTTTGAACACGGCCTTAGTACGCGGCTCACGGTGCATTTGTCGAGCACGGAGTCGCTGTCCGACCGGCAGTACGCCTACCGGGCGGGGAGATCTACGACAGATGTGGCAAAGGAGGCAAGAGAACGAAGCATGCAAGTAGCGGTTTAGTTCTGCGATCTGTCGAAAGCGTTCGACGTCGCAGATCATGCCGTTCTAGCAGCGAAACTGAAACATTACGGCATAGGCGGTCGGTCACTGCGATTGCTGCTAAGTTCTATGACCGGACGATCACAAACCGTCACTGCCAGAGGAGGGCAGATTAAGTCAGAGCCAATGTCGACTACTATTGGTGTAGCACAAGGCTCGTCTATATCGAATATATTATTTTCCCTCCTTTTGAATGACCTACCCGACTGCATCAAAGATGCCCACATTCTTATATATGCGGACGACGTGGCAGCAATCGTGGAGGCTCCAAAGTTGCACATACTGGAGAGGAAGTTAAATTTGGTAGCAGGAGAATTGCACAGATGGTTCCATCAAAATGGTCTTATTTTAAATGTGACTAAAACTAATTTTATGTTATTTAACTTAGCGGGGCCTAACTGTGAGCCAATATCAGTGAGCCTGGGGGGCGAGAAAATTTAACAAGTCAATAGCACTACTTTCCTTGGTTTCACTCTAGATACAAGCTTGACATGGGAAGAGCACATAGACAAGCTATGCAAGAAGATAGGGCGGTCATGTTTTGCGGTATGGCGTCTCTCGGCTACTTTGAATAGAGAGATGGTGAGAAATTTTTACTTCGCCTCGACACACTCGCTCCTCCAGTACGGTGTGGAGCTTTGGGGGCGTGCAGCTGATTGGGAGCGCGCCTTCAGACTCCAGAAAAGAGCAATACGTGCCATTGTAAGAGTTCCGCAGGACACGTCTGCGAGACCGTTTTTTGAATCCTTGGGGATTTTGACCATACCCGCCCTTGTAATATATCAAGCTGCCATCTATGTACACAATAACTTGGGCGAATATGCAAGGTACGCAGACGGTCATAGATACAACACGAGGCATGCGGACAGGCTGAGGGCGCTTCCGCGCCGGCTCGCAAAGACATCGAAGTTGCTTCATATGATGGGGCCTGCGGTGTACAATCGTCTCCCGGCAGCAATCACCACCGCGCCATCGACACAATCCTTTAAGTTTAAACTTAAAAAGTGGCTGATTGAACAGTCTATTTATGACTACAATAAATTTTTTGCCATAAAGTGTACTTAATTTTTTCTGTAATTTTGAATTGGAATATTTTATGACATTGAATGACTATTATTATTATTATTTTTGAATTTTTTAATGGATGTATTTTTGACTTTTTATGAGAGTTTACTTTCAAAGTATAATGTTATTTATTTATTTTTTAAATGTTCATTACCACTATAATTTTTATTTGACTTGTAACTTATTTGTTATTAATAAATGAACTATGAACTATGAACTATTGGTCTACGTTATCAGAACATAACCCTATAGTTAAGACAAACAGTGTAGATACCTAAGCTGTTGGTGTTCCTTATTTTAAATAAATAAGTATATATTACAATTAGGTATAATACATAAATTAACTTTCCTCCTTTCCTTTGTTTTTTACTATAGATTTGTAAGATCTTACAAAATTGAATCCTTATAAAACTCACTTGATGGCAAACTTGTTTTCAACTGGTTGTAATAAGTGTATTATGTATGTTAATAAGAATATGGACCTTAAAATCGAGATTTTGCAGTTAATAATTATATGGCGTTGAAATATTAACAGACAATAATCGGGAAATTCCCCTAATAGAGACTACCTTAGTAGTTATTTCCGAGGAGTTGCCAGGTCAGTTAAAATATTTATACGAAAATTAAACGTCCGTAATTAGTGGGTTTTAGGATTGATTAAATTGCAAAATTCAAAGGCATCAAAATTATAAAGAGCCAGATAGTTCAATATAGTTTTGTTTCCAAATTTTCCAAATTCTGCCACTTTTGTATATCGTCAACATAATTACAGAAAGTGAAAATTCCAAATAGCCAAATCTGACACAATGGCAGAAATCTGTCACAAACGGTCACACTGGATGGCGCACAGGTGCCACAGACTAGAGACTAGGAGATTAGGAGATACCATGGAGAAAATAAGCACTACGTTTTAGCATTACTACGTATGCGCTTAGTTTGTCGACGTGCGGGTTAACAACGTGGTGACTTCAGAAATATCCTATCCTATCCACTAGGATTATATATTACTATGTATTAAAAACGTGAAAGTTTGTGAGGATTGATGTTTGTTACGGATTTTGATGAAATTTTATAGTAATATAGCTTATACATCGGAATAAGACATAGGCTACTTATTATCCGGGTACCACGCGAAGCCGTGGGCAGAAGCTAGTTTTTGAATAAACGCTGGACTTGCCGACAATTTTAACTCGGACTTTGAGTGTCTTTATTTGGGTGTTTGGTATGATAATGTGATTTCTATCATATTATGTTTTTTGGTCTATTTATTATTATGGTAGCGTATTATTATTACGTTACGATATACTTGCGCAAGTTTTAGTGCAAGTCGATACCGGCGCTCCGGGATCGAATACACATGACTTAAGTTTGTAACCAGGGACCGCGGAAGTATTCCGTGACGGGGGTAAATTTCTTTGGTCACCCCTTTAATCTCCAGCCCTGGCTTGGTAGGCGGGTACCTGTTATTTTAGAGCGGGCATTTGGCCCCCTCTGCCCCCCACTTCCGCGGCCACTGCTTGTAACGATATAATTTACTCATTTCAATTGACCGTCCTATGTGTTGCGCGGTAATGACATCCATTAATAACGCTTTGGCATTTAATATTTGCTACAAAAAAAATAAGTATTCTAGGCAATTAATTAACTTTCAGCTGATAATTTATTATAAGCAACTGGATTTTATCCCTATTGAGATACTAACCTAACACAATCACATCTGTAAATATTTATAAATTCTTCCAAATTTTATCCTTCCGAACTCCATATCTCTCACACATTTCGGCGTGAAACAGGCCGTAGGACGTGCGTATAATGAAGCGGCTAAGATACTACTTAAAGTTAGAACGGACATGTCGAACATGCTCAAGTAAACATGCGCAAACGCAAAATTGCGCAAGTTTTGGAATTGAAATCGTAAAATCTCACAAGTCTAGAAACTTGAGCAAAAATCTTCCAATACACTTTACTGATATCGTAACGTGTGTGGCTACGAAAGTATGTGCATAGAAATACGTAAGAGTAGAGTAAACAATTTTTTATCTGTGTCTGTTTTTTGTTAAATTTGACTTTGATTGCGGCAGTGCATTTTATTTTAATTTTACGCAATAAAACTAACAAACTAACCTACATACGAGGTTTCAAGCATTGATGATACGCAGTTCAGCACCTTTATTAATCAGATGCGTTTATTTATCTAGCAGAAACGTTAGTACCTACCAAGTATTGACTGCAGTATTCTCAAAATATAAGTAAAAAAAACAAACCTTTTAAATTCCATTTATTTTGTAAACCCACAGGGGTGGGTTGGTGACTTTAAAGCAAGCAGTTGGTGACTTTTACTGACTGTAGCACAGAATGATAAGTTTATCCAAACAAAGCTGTTTCACTTTCTGTCCTAGATGAACCATAAAGTATTTGTTTATGGAACGCTAAAACGCAACGAACCAAACCACCACTGGCTTACAGACACTAAGAATGGTTCGGGGAAGTTTATCGGCGAAGGCACTACCAAAAGTAAATACCCATTGGTCATAGCCACTAGGTATAACATTCCATTTTTGCTGTTTAGTCCTGGGAATGGGAATATTGTAAAAGGTAACTACCCATTAACTCTTAAGCCCCCCCCCCCCCACCAGATATACCAATGATATCATAAAGTTGCCGGAAGTCTATGGAGTTCATGATTATGATCTGCGCGTCCAGTATAACAATGCCTTTAGGGTGCTGATGGGGCTGCCACGTTTCTGCAGCATGTGTAGATGGGTTTGCAGCCACAATGCGCAAAAGATTGGTGTCACTGATGCGCCGGGTGCGTGGCAGTTCCAACAGCTACCTGCAACTCATTGCAGGGAGGCTGAACACCGACTGTGGTTTCATAGAGCTCTGGATGACAGAGCATGTTGTGCACTCGTAAATCCAGTCGCTCCATGTACCTCCTACCTAGAATGAATGTAGTTTTTTAATTTGGTTTTATAGTCTTCATAATGGAAAGTATTATACTTTTATTTGTGCATTAATGTCTGAAATAAAAATTATTGAATTAAATTTAATTATTCATCATGGGAGCATTCTTTAATCATATTTTAATCTTGTTGTGAGAAAGTGTCATGCAATGATATATTGGTTTATAGTGAATCAATTGATGTTTTTAATATCAAGTTCTCTTCTAAAAAGTGTGCTTACGACTCAAGTTCTGGTTTTAAAGTCTGTTTGTATATCATTACCTTGATCTCTCTTCTAAGGTTCAAAGATTTTTATCTAATCACTGAAATTTAATTAAATTACCTATTGTTTTTATAATTAAATAATATTAGGTATTGTATAACTATGATGTGTTGGTACACATGTTTTAGAATACCATCTAGATCAAAACATTTGTGAATTTTTGTATTTATTTTAAGCTGATTTTATTATTTTTCTGTGCCAAAATGAACAAAATAAATTCAGAGTGACACTCTTTTGGAGGGGCCTTTGTACAGCCGTGGACTTCTAGAGGCTGTTAAAGATAATAGCTGGCTCTATTAGTAGTAGTTTTTATAGAGCCAGCTATAGGCAGAAGCTATATTAAAATATATTTCTTTTTTTCTTTATTTGTACACAGATAATACAGAAAAAAACTTACATGTAGGACATACAAAGGTGTGCTTAATCCTATCAAGAGTTCTACCAGCAAACCTTTGAGTATAGGGACAGCTGATTAAATAGAAACGCTAGGCTTTTAATTTTTTTTATATAGGCAAACAAATACATACCACTTATTGGTAAGCTACAAAAAAAAACAAACAATTGTATATCCCATGATTGACCATACTCAGTATGCAGAATTGTTAGGATAGGGGGTAGTCAGAGACATGTTCAAACATGATTTGGCACATGTCTGCATTTTGCATAGTGGTTAACATTCCATGAGGCAGGTTGCAATCAATGACATCATGCCTTTGAATATATAAAAGGTAAAAGTTTGTTTTTTCATTACAGGCGAGGTTTATGAAGTTGATGAGACTATGCTCAGCAAATTAGACATTTTAGAAGACCATCCGAATTACTATATTAGAGAAATTGATGATATCATTGTGAAGAAAGCGTAAGTTTTTTTTCTAACACCCAACAGGCATACATAGTCCTGATCCAACACTAGGATTCCCTGTGTCGTGGGTCCTATCAGGAACTATAAGTACTATCAGCAGCCGCGGGAGTGGGTGGCAGAGGGGGCCAAATGCCCCCCCTAAAATCACATAGGTACCCGCCTACCAAGCCAGGGCTGGAGGTTGAAGAAAATTTGCCGCCTCCATCATGGAGTACTTCCGTGGTCCCTGAGTACTGCGGTACAACAACACTCAGATCTGGGGCAAATATCTCTACACATCTCTATCTCAAACATTTGTCCTGCCGCAGGAAACGAACCCGCATCTCTTGCGTCTCAGCCGACTTATTGCCATGGCAATAGCAATAAGTCGGCTGAGACGCAAGTCGGTCTTTATACACCTTTTCAATGTTTTACACACAATACTCATAAATCGCAAGTGGTAGATTGCACGTAATAAAGAGCTTTATTTTGTTATATCAAATGAGCCAACTGCCAGTAAAACAGTTCTAAGATGTATCTACTAAAAACTTAACAAATTTAATTAAAGTATAGAACAATAATTAAATATTTTAATTTCAGGTCTTCAAATGATCTTGAAACAGTGCAATGCTGGGTTTATTTCCTTAAGACCTTCAAACCTGAGTTGCTGACTCGACCGCATATATCTGACTATTCTTCCAAAGGACCCCATGGACTGCCATATATGGAAAGGTCTCTAAGAGATCCTAGCTATAATTTTAGAGCTGAAGTTAAAGATTGAAAAATCTATGCTATTTTTTTAATAATTACTTTATTCTTTTGCAGCTGTAATGAATCTACTATAGAAGATTTGGATGATGTTTTACATAAATAATATTAGATTATTGAACAAATCAGAAAATATAGTTTTAGAAAATTTATATGCATTTTTGAGCTTATCTACGAGGGTCATTCAATAAATACTTAGCCTACAAAAACTACACGAAAATTTTGGAAGTGGCAATTTATTTTTCAACATAGTCTCCTTTTAGTTCGATACACTTAGCCCAGCGATGCTCCAACTTTTTTAACCCATCCGGAAAATAGTTTTTGTCAAACTCTGCAAAATAGGCCTCCGTGGCGGCGATGACCTCCTCATTTGATCCATATCTATTCCCGGCGAGTGATTTTTCAGATTAGGAAACAGAAAGAAGTCACAAGGGGCCAAATCTGGAGAATACGGTGGATGGGGCAGCAATTCGTAGCGTAATTCGGCCAATTTGGCCATGGCAACGGCAGACGTTGTGAACCGGTGCGTTGTCGTGGTGAAACAGCACTTTTTTCTTCGCCAGATGGGGTCGTTTTTTCTTTAATTCGGCGTCGAATCGGCCCAATAAATCGGCATAGTAAAGCCCTGTAATTGTTTTACCCTTCTCGAGGTAATCGATGTAGATCACACCTTGTGAATCCTAGAAAACGGTGGCCATAACTTTTCCGGCCGATTTTACAGTTTTCGCCTTCTTTGGAGCACGTTCCCCGGTCTGGATCCATTGTTTTGATTGCTCCTTGGTCTCTGGTGTGTACCAGTGGATCCAGGTTACAAAACGACGCAAAAACTCAGCTGGATTCCGCTTAAACAGCGCCAAACACGTCTCCGATGTGGTCTCACGGTTGCGCTTGTTTTCCGGTGTGAGTAAACGCGGCACCCATCGCGCCGACAGCTTTCTCATGCCGAGTTCCTCGTGAAGAATATGATGCACTGTTCCTTCTGAAATGCCTACAGTCTCAGCTAGCTCCCGAACCTTCAATCGGCGATCTGCCAATACGAGATCATGGATTTTTTTAATGTTTTCCTCCGTAGCAGCTGTTTTCGGTGCACCTGGACGTGGTTCATCAAAAACCGACGTACGGCCACGTGCAAACTCGTTGAACCAATTCTTGACGGTGGCCATCGATGGAGAAGAGTCACCGTACACAGCATCCAAGCGCTCTTTGATTTCGATGCGCGTTTTCCCTTCCAAAAATAGGAATCGAATCACCGAACGATATTGCTCTTTTTCCATTTTTGTAAAACCGATCGACACGTTCGCTTCCATAAGTTGTCAAATTAAAACAAATGAAGGGATTGGAATGAACTTTGAAAAAAGAATTAAAAAAGAATGTGCTACACTGTGGTAAAACTCTTGAGTCCCTGTGCCCTGTATTGTACGTCCATGTAATGCACAACCATGGAAAGTACACCCCTGGAAAGTACAGCCAGTATTACAAACCATTGGTTTCAAATACTTGGTTTGTAATACTGGGCGTACATTCCTGGGCGTGCATTCCCTACACGTGTTGACCTTGTACGGCCAGTTTTGTACAACCCTGGAATGTACAGCCATGGAATACGAACCAATTTCATGCTCTGTTTTCATGTGCGAGTGCTATCAAGGGGCAAGTGCTGTGTTGCCATAGTATTTTACGCTATTAGTAAATTAGTTATTTATGTCGGGTTTTTGCAGATGAACTAACCGGTTGGTTTTATTTATTTGAACCCAAGTTTGTTGGATAAAGTTGGGATAGTAATCCTCCTTTTCTGAGTGGTAATAAAAAAAAACCTAATAACCTAACCAATCCAAGACGGATTTGCTTAGGAAGGATTTCTCAGGCCAACATTAACTTATTGTTTACATTATTTATCAATGGCAACTCTTAGTTGAACATATTAAAACTTGCTCAGTGCAAACGAGGCTCGTTCTCGTCATGCGACTTATTCGCATCGACCAATAAGAGCTCACGGATATGACGAACTCGCGACCACTGAGCGTCGAGAATATTGGTCTGTAATCCGGGGTGTGCAATACCGTCATGTGTTTAGTTTGTACGGAGCGTATTGTACG
Source organism: Perizoma flavofasciatum (assembly GCA_958496245.1). Lineage (NCBI taxonomy): Eukaryota > Metazoa > Arthropoda > Insecta > Lepidoptera > Geometridae > Perizoma > Perizoma flavofasciatum. Next base: position 5,199,121 of record OY292445.1, on the reverse strand, counting down.
ACCATGGAAAGCACACCCAGATAATTCAAACCAAATGGTTTGTAACACTGGCTGTACTTTCCAGGGGTGTGCATTCCATGGTTGTGCTTTGCATGGACGTACAATACGGTCTCCCAAACTCTTTTGAAACTACAGCGCCCTCTGGCAATGAGGCTAGGTACTTATTGAATGCACCTCGTACATATCACTTGAATTAGCATATTAGTAGTCTGTGACTTGAAGAATGAATAAATTAATTATAAGACATTAAATGGCAAAAAACCGACTTCAAATAATGGGAAATTGATAAAAAATGAAATTACCCACCCCCCTAATTTGAGGAGTTCCCTCAATTCCTCATTTCATTAAAACGCGACCAATCTGAAAGTAGACGGAGTTCTAAGATAACAAACATAAAATAAAGCCGACTTGAGAACTTTCTATTTTTGAAGTCGTTGACAAAGTTATCATTATCGATTCAATCTTCGTGTAACGAAACGCTATTTTGAGATGTCATCTGTCAAGTCAATCAACCATGTGATTTTGACGTTAAGGTTTTTGAGGTTATGTTTTGAGTTTTGATGTTAGTATAATCACAGACTACTATATGTAACCAGCCATGTAAAATTGTAGAATGGAGATAAGCGCGCATTTTTACAAATACATTTAGTTTTACATAAATTTCGCCATGGATTTTGCTCGAAAGCAACTAGAGAAATACGGCTGGTCTGATGGTAAGTGCCATAACACATTAAACTTGCATTAACTTAGTGTCTGAAAAAACGTCCGCAATCGTTTTTACACTATGAATTTGATACAGCGCAGTGTTTGTTACCCGATAGACGTGGAGAAATTGGCGAATATTATCAATTTAAGTAAATAATACTTGCAATATCAGTGAATATAATTCAATTGACATTGTTTTCAGGTAAAGGGCTTGGCAAACATGAGAATGGTATCTCAGAGGCTCTCAAGCCGAAGCTAAAACGTAGTGTCACGGGTATTGGCCATGATCCTGCTTCAGAATTCAACGAGCACTGGTGGAGCGCCTTGTATGATAAAGCTGCTAAAAATGTGGAGGTAATTTGCACTAAAAACAAAACATATAAACATGAATGAATGAAAGTACTTTATTGTTAAAAAAAATACAACTTAATAAATTTTCAAGTGCAAGGCGGTCATTTCGCCTAGAAGCGACAGCCTTCCTGACAGCTTTTGGATGGAGAGGATTTTATGAGATTATAAGATTGGCTGCCAGATTCTATTAAAAAGGTGCAATTTCCACTGCAATTTTTAAAATCTAGACTACATAAGTGGCTATATGAAAACACATTTTACTCAGTAGAAGAGTTTTATGTTCTGCCAATTATATAGGTAAATTGACTTAATTATTAAATTAAAAATGTATCTCTTTTTATGTTATTTTTTGCAATATTATATTTAACAATACATTAAAGTATATTAAATTTAGTTAATATAGTTTAATGTATTGTTATACCTACATAATATTTGGCTTGTAACTTGGTGTTGTTGGCATACAACATGATAGTTTGCAAGCCCATATCTGCATATTGTGATACTAACTGGCACATACCTTCGAATTTGTGTCCATAGATCTAATTTACACACAAAAACATATTTATTATATTTAAACATAAGTAATATTGTGCATGCATGTTAAATTCTCAAAACAGTCAAGGGAAACTGGCCCTAGAACCAACAATTGGAAGTTATGTGCTTTCTGTTAGTGTTCCAATGAGCAGCATTGAGTTTGCAACCTGTCACATGGAATGCCAACTACTATGCAAAACATGGACATGTGCCAAATATAATGTTGACATCTGACTATCTACTTATGGTATCTTCATGGATCTGCCTGTTTAAGTTGTAGATTTTGAAATAGTACTTAATTTGTTATTAGGTTGAAGACAAAAATGGCAAGACGAAGAAAATTACAACTAAAGACAGCAATGATTTCGTTATAACCAGTAGTACTTGGAAAATTAACAAGAAGCGCCTAAAGGAAACGGACGAGACTGAATACTCGGGATACTTTGTCCGTACAGCGGTACTGACTAATGACAAGGGGGGGAGGAAGACGGAAAATGTTAAGAGTGAATCGGAAGATGAATTGGAGAAGAAAGATGTCTTTAAGATGACTGATGAGGAGTTGTTTGCGGCGTGTGAAGGGAGGACTGCTCACAAGTGAGAACACTTAGTATTTTACAACCAATCGTGTTATTTAAGGCCCTCCGATGCTTTAGCTGGTCCTCACATCACACACTTCACTTGGCGTTCATTTCATCATATTAATGTATAATTTATTCCAAATCTGTGTTTAGTTGGTACCACGGTATTCATAGTTTTTGATACCCATGACACAATAAATCGTAATGTAGGATCAGTAACATGCATGTCACTATTGGAAAATGAAAGAATTAAATAAAATATAATTTGTTTTCAGAGGTGCCCGTCATGGACTCAGAGCTCTGGGGAAATTAGCAAGAATAGCAGAACAAGAACAAATGCTGCTAACCCAACCGCAGTACCAGGGATACTCACATGCCAAGAAATTAAAGCAGAAAGAAGATATAATTGAGCAAATGACTCTTCTAGAAGGAGTTCCAGAGGTACAGAAAAAGAAGAAAAAGCAGAAATGCTGTGACAATGATAAGCCGGTAGCACCAGAAATGTCTTTGCCAGAATCATCAAAAAACAAAAGTGGGGTCACCATTGAAAATAAAAATGAAGATGATCATATACCAAAAAAGAATAAAAAACTAAAACGAAATAATACTGATAAGCTGATAGAATTCGAAAGTTCTTTGCCTGAAATATCAAAAATGGGGTCTGGGGTCACCATTGAAAACAGAAACAGTGATGATGAAGTAATAACATTTTGTAATGAAGGTTTGGATGATAGCGAAATTATAAAAAAATCGAAGAAGAAACGGAAAGTTGATGATAATCAGACAGAAACAGAAATCACAACAGTTTCGGAAAGTAAAATCAAAAAGAAAAAGAAGAAAAAAGTCAAGTATGAGCAAATGGATTGCTGACACATGATTATTTTTAATAAGTTATTGTTTATGAGTTTATAATAAAAAATAAAAAAAATAAATTTTTTTTTACCAATATCCAACCACTACAATCAATGACCACATTAGGTAGTCATCAAGCATATACTCCATTGGGTAATTGAATGGGTATTGTTATCTTTAGCCATCAGCAGCAGGGAAAGGGATACAAGGTTTCCACTTGACGTTTATCGTGGACATGGTATAATACTCTCCGATTAACATAAAACAGGGAATATTTATCATCTGGAAGGATATAAAAGTTTTACGAAAAATATGGCCTTAAAATTATTCCTAACATCTTACTGATATTCGGGGACTAAAACAAAAATATTATAGGTCGTTGAAGTAGGTAGGTATCTAGACGTATGTGTATTGGAAATACCGAATACGTAAGGGAGTTAATAGGTGCGTAAAGGAACATAGCAAGGTGGTAGAGAATTATTAAGATTGTTTAAAGTTTTAAGCTGGAAGCGATATCTAGCGTCGTATGGATCTACTAAACAATGAAAAAGTTGATGTTAATGCCATCTAGCGTCGAGTAGCGATTGTTAGTGTGCAAAAATACCGTTACTATAATCTTGCGACAATAAGACCAATCAGCTGTTTTCTGTTTTGATTTTCGTGGCTGTCAGTGTCAATGTCAATTGTCATTTATAAAATAAACTATAAAACATTCTGAGGATTCTCGACAAAAATCAGGGAAAATGTCGTTGACGAAGTATTTAGCGCTTGATAAAGTGGCAAATTTATTCAATATAATCCGCCAGAACGGTGGCATAAGGGGATGTCTGTATAAACTGTACAGGTAAGTGCCAAAATGTTATTATGTAATTTACGTAGTAAGGTTATGTTTAGGATAGATTTCTTCTGGAAGTAGCGACATAGGAAGAAAGTCAGAGCTGGAAGCCTAATGCGTTTTAAAACCCAACTTTTTATAGAATCATTGACATGCTAAAGATACCTACTTTGATCTGCCATTTCTTTTATTAATTTATTATCTAAAACTGCACACAAAGCTTGTACCAGCTGCACTACGCTGTCACCACAAATACCAAAGCCTAGATAAGTCTGGCTGGGTACTTCTTGAATCTAGCTCAACCATTGATGCTTACAGAGTTATGAAAATTCAATTTTACTAATAAAAATGTAATATGGATAGTATTTATGAGAGTAGTATGGTAAATATTTTTAAATCAAAACTGCACAGTCTTGGTAGGAGGTACATATGGCCACACAATAATGTTAACATTATCTCAAAGCTCTAGTAGGAAATACCTTTATGTATTGATGACCTCTATGGTGCAGTGAGCGAAGGTCCAGGTCAGAGTGTTTTCTATGTATAATATGTATGAACGAATGAAAATACACATTAAAAAAATAGATATAACTTAACAAAACTTAAAGTACAATGAGCGGTTTTATCGCATGAGCGGTTGTATGTATTTACAAAAAGAATGTATTTAAGTAATATAGCAGTTATGTAGGTAGTTCCCATAACACAAGCTCTGCTTACTTTGGGTGACAAATATCCGTCATTATATATTTTATTTCATTAGCTTAGCTCTCATCTTGACCAACACATTTGCATCACCATTCAGTTTAGCAGCATTTTTGGATGACTAGTAGGTACCTGATTGTGATCTGGATAGCTGAAGCTATCTGTAGATTGATTTCAACAATCTATAGATACCTCAACATATTTATCTTTATGTTTTCTGGATTCGTGTTATGTGGTTATGTTCCTATTGGGTCTTGATGAATGAAACTCCTGGTACTTTTTAAGTGGACTGTATTGATGGTTCCTAAGATGGTACATACAATTTATAAATGTATACTTTGTTATAAACACCTAACAGACTCATACATTCTTAAAACAGTTCAGTTTTTACAGAATTTTGGACAACGGGGCTGATTATACTCTAAGAAACATGTTGAAAACATAAGTAATATAGGAGTGTAATTGATTGTTGTCCTAAATAAATAAAAGTAATTGTTTTTTTCTCTATTTGTCTTAATAAAAGTTGTATTTTGTTAGTCAGTAAACCTCTTATTCATATATTTAGGCCCAAGTTTACGAACACAATAACGGGCAGTTAAGTCCTAATCAAAGCTTTTTGTCATATTTTCCACATACAATACACCCCCATGCGGTACACGTCAGTGCAGACCTTCCCTATCTTTCGTCATAATCTTGGTTAGACTTGACTGCCCGTTTATTTGCCTTATTCGTTTTCATGCTAATTTCCAGACAAGATGAAATCAAAGATGGGGTCTTAGTCGGCGAGGATAAATATGGGAACAAGTATTTTGAGAACCCGCGCTACTTCTACGGAAGGAACCGATGGATTGAGTACAATGAGAAGTACCACATGCAGTATGACGGAAGCCAGGTGAGATGTCTCCTTACTAGGGGCCATCCATAAATTACCTCACTCGAATTACATGATTCTTGAAGCCCCCCTCCATCTCACGTCACATCTGGGTGACCCCTCCATGTCACTTCTGGGACCCCTAATGTTAAATCTGGGTGACCCCTCAATATCACATCTGGGTGACCCCTCAATGTCACATCTGGGTGACCTTCTCCATGTCACATCTTGGTGACCTAGGGGTCACCCATTAACATTAGGATGTTACATCTGGGTCACTCCTCCATGTTACATCTTGGTGACTCTCAATGTTACATCTGGGTGACCCCTCCATGCCACATCTGGGTGACCCCCCCCCACTAAAGTTTTTCGCTAGCGTTGAAGATAATGTAACATTTTGTTGACCCCCCTCCCTCCCCTCACTTGAAGTGTGAAGTAATTTATGGATATATCTTTTTAAGACTTTGCTCGAGATACAAAATGCAGAATAGGTCGCTGGAAATCTATGGCATAAAAGTCGCCTTGAAAATACGACGAAACATACGCTTCGAGAAAATACCTTTTCTCGAAGCGTTTCGTCGTATTTAAAAACCCTCATAGCCTCATAATACTAATGAGTTCAAAAATGATGAAACTGATACTTTTTTTTAGGTTCCTGCTGAGTGGTTCGGTTGGCTTCACTACAAAACTGATCTTCCTCCACACCATGTAAGTATCTCAGTCCTCATCATCATTATTAGCTGCGGGTTCGATTCTAGCTGCTGGACAATCGTTTGTATGTTCTGCATATATATGTTTTCGGGTTGGGTGTTCTGGTACCGCAGTACTCTTAGTTCTTGATACCCTTGAGACGGAATACTAGAGTACGGTCAGGACCATGTATGTCTCTGTTCGGTTATTATTTATTTAGTATCATCTGGGCAAAGGCCTCTTCCAGAGAAAGCCATAAATAAAATGTGTACTTAAAAAAAACACGCTTTTATCACGCACTAAAAATTATCAAAATAATTCCACTATCCACCTCCTGGCTCCATCATCAGACCTTCGTTACCAAGCCCAATCTATTGGAATCGTCAAAACGAATCATATGAGCCCAAACTCGATGGGTCTCATTACGAAAGGTGGTTTAAATCGGTGGTTTATCTTTTAGACCTTTGATTCCTGATTTTCAAGACAAATTGTTGTGCAAAGGAAACAAGGCTTAAAATTGAATGCTATAATATAATAGCCGACAGTCTATGTGACATTTCAAAAAGTGGTTTGACTACAAATAACTGCTAAAAGATAAACCAGGCGGTCACCTAGTTTATTTCTATCATAACTCAACCTCTTTTTGAGGACCTACTTTTTTTGGTAGCCAATCAAAATTATGTTTTTCTTTTTTATTTTGGTTTAGAAGTGTTTTTTAAATTAAACGGTCATTCCGCGGTTTTATTTTATTTTTAAATTGTCGACCGTAGTGGCTTTGCAATAATACTTTTTTTTCGATAAGGTATATTTAAACCATGGTTTAGTGGATCTGACAGAACTTGAGTTCAACTCGAGTTTAGACCACGTTTCGTAATGAGACCGGATTTACTAGTAGCCACTGAAGAGTTCTACTATCACCTCCTGGCTCCATCATCAGATCAGCTCCAAGATACCAAATTATGGTATTGCCATCGGAACTACATATATATACAAAGTTTCATTTCCATATGACAATTAGAAGTAGGTTAAAATTTACTTCCAAGATTTGTTTACATTGGTCTCGATTCTGTAGTACACTAACTAAACTAAATTTAAACTGTCGCTCTCTTTTACTGATAGTGTACGCAAGAAAGAGATGGCAAGAATTTTACTGCTGTGTGCTGCTGTCAAATCAGTTTACGTGCCGCTTTTCTTCGTGTTTATAGTCGGCATGTTTTTAAATCACGACTAAATTTGTATGGATAACTTATATCTGACTAATTTGTCAGCACTAAAATTGTAGCTATCTCTTTCTTGCTTGCACTATCAGTAAAAGGGAGCGACAGTTTAAATTTAGTTTAGTTAGTGAACTACAGAATCGAGGCCAGTGTTTGTTTGTTATTTAGTTAATAATTGAAGCTAATAATATAACCATGTAATAAAATAAAAACAAACATGCTCACAACTGTAATTCCCATGATGGACATTCTCAGATCTATACTCACACTATCGTAGATGCGTAAGGTTACCAAGAAGGTCCTGACCCTGATGAAGGACTCTCGGAATGAGTCGAAACTTAGTCGGTGGCTTCGGCTATTTTCCAAAATCGGGATATTCCGATAATTATTATTTACGCCCAAAAGTTTATTGGGGGGTACAAACGGACTAAAATGAAATATGTATCTTATATCAGAACCGCATAAAAGACATTTCCAAACTTCTTTCGGAATTATCCGACATACTTCGGAATTGCACTCGTACAAAAAAAATATATCATGAGGTTTTAAACGTTTTTATTTACTAACTAGTTGTTGCCCGCGTCTTCGCCCACAGGGTATGTTAATAAAAGTAGCAAATGACCATATCCAGGCTTCAAACTATGTCCACCAACTTTTGAATGAATCGAACCAAGGATTACAATTTATACAAAGTTTAGAACTCAATTGCACACCCCGCAAAGGGTAATTTTGAAAAAATAAAAAATATGTATTTAATTTTTTATTTTAATGTAAATAAACTTTGAAATAAATAATGAACCGAGTTTTGATTGAATAAAACCAAGGAATATTTTTTTCATAAAAACTTTACCACCCTGTTTAACCCCCTTAGGGGTTGCTTTTCGAAAATAAGATTAGCCTATATGTTATTCCAGAACCTGAACTATCTACATTCCAAATTTCATCAAAACCGGTTTAGTAGTTACGGAGATACGTGGTAACAAACATTCACACACACAGACTTTCGCATTTATTATATAAGGTGGATTGCAATGTTAACAGATGTAAAATTGTGTATATTTAAAAAGATGAAATGATTTAAGCTTTTAACAGGAAACGTATAAATTCTGATAAATTATTGTCATTTCCTATATCTAGTTAACTCATCAATTATCATTTCGGGGCACTATAGTTTTTGGAATAAAGTTTTTTTTTTTTAACTTGTTGCAGGACCCGAGCCGGCCTAAATACAAATGGATGGCTGACTTCACTGAGAACATGTCCGGAACCACTGGACAGTACACCCCATACAGTACTACGCGACCTAAGATTGAGCCGTGGTTGCCTCCAAAAAGGACTTAAACACAACTCTCTACCGATGCTTCACAAAAGAAAGAAGAAAGAAAAATCATTAATTTTATCCACATTAGACTCAAGTTTAAATAAAAAACAACACAGATAGTGACTTAATTATAACAAAACGAAACGAATAACAAACTAAGTACCTAATTTCTTGTTTGTGGGGTCAAATAGGTCCCCGTCTCAATATTATTCTGCTTTACAAACAGACCGTTGTTTTTTAAAGACATTTTGCTGGTTAAGACTGGTGTTTTAAACAGTCAAATATTTTAATTTTCATAACCACTCAGAACTATTCTTCAATTACAGAATTATTCCTATCTGTCACCCTGCTCTGTCCCTCTAGGGTGACAGTTGGGACAAAAAAGTTCGATCTGTCCCCTTTTTTTTGCAATGGGGGACAGATAGAACTTTTATTAATTTAAAAAGTTCTGTCTGTCCTGCTGTTAGTGACGGGGGGACAGAGAACTATTTATTCCTGCCTGTCCTCTAATTAATATTGAGCAGAAATTTAAAAATCTTTAATTTTTTTTATAATATTTTAGTTGTTTTTTCGCTGTATATATATATCCCAAAAGTTACCTATCCGGACATATTGTAAAATCCATAGACTAAAGCAAAAATAACATGGATATTTAAAAAAGTTATTTATAGCTTATCTTGCAACTTAGTTTTAAGTAGAAAGTGAAATAAATAATCGAAATCAATGGGTGTTTTAATTTAATTATTGAATGAATGAATGAATGAATGAAAATGCTAGTAATAATAATAATGCTGGATATGGCACACAGCATCATCTAGCCCCAACTAAGCAGAGCTTGTATTATGGGAACTACATGACTGATAATAAATACTACTTATATACGTTTTTTGTAAATACATACATATTTTACAGAAAAAACACCCAGACACGAGATAAACATTTGCAAATCATACAAACATATGTCTCGTAGCGGGAATCGAACCCGCAACCTTCTGCGTCTCAGGCGGGCCTTCGTCCACTGCGGTACAGAGGTTGTTAAAAAACCACAAACCGATCGCTTTTAATTTTAGGTTAGTAATATTAAGATATGCAAACGGCGCCCTATAATTGGAATAACACATAGATTTAAGTCGGAATATTTTAGATTGGATTAATAATGTTCCTTGACCTAAATAAAAAAATATAAAAGTAATGGGCGGTCTTATCACTCAAAAGCGATTTATTCTAGATATCTATAGGGATAAAGCGGAATCGAATATTTTATACTACCTATCTACTCTTGAAGGTGCCAACCCTAGTGGAACAGGATCCACCAAAATTTTAGGCTAGTGTAACCTGCTCACTAAAGCGAATTAGTGGGGCAGATTACACTGCAAAATTTAAGCCATTCCACTTTGCCCCACCTGTGGGGCGCCTTGGTGGCCAAAGTGGAATAATTCATGTTATTGTATCAATTGCAAATGTTGTGGATTGTTTCTCAGAAATTATCTTGGCGACCTCAGTGGTGCGGAGGGCAATTAGCGAGCTGTGACGCAATAGGTGCGTGTTCAATTCCCGTGGCGGGAATTGAACACGCAACCTTCTGCATCTCAGGCGGGCTTTCGTCCACTGCGCTACAGAGGTCGTCACAAATTTGTCTCGGATCTAGTGATTGTGGTAACATGGTACGTTCCTGATACTCAAAACACAGATGATCTTAGTGCGAGGTCAGGGCAATGTATCTATGTGAATTGCGACTGTCGGGTGTTATTTATCTTTTTAGGGTTCCCTACCTCAAAAGGAAGAAACGGAACCCTTATAGGATCACTTTGTTGTTCGTCTGTCTGTCTGTCAAGACCCTTTATCTCGGGAACGCGTGGGGGTATCGAGTTGAAATTAAAACCATATACTCAGGTCTACAGTCCCAGGTGAAGTTGTGATAAAATCAAATTTCTAAATTAACGTAGTAAAAAGATACGGCCGTCGTAAAACGTATACTCCAACACTCTCAAGGGAATCAAAATTTATAGGATACTTTCCGTTTACCTAGAACTTTAAGGCAAGTAATATCGTATCTACAAGTATAGGGAAAAATCTCAAAACTACATTTGTATGTGCTCGTGGTTTTGGAAACTGTATTTCGGGAAAAGCTCGGGAAAAACTGCGAGACTCCACTCCTGAAATATTTATAATACGAGAATATACCTACAAATTTTTACGGAACCCTCGGTGGGCTAGTCCGACTCGCACTTGTCCTGAGTAGGTAGGTAGGTACACTTAGTTCCTGATACCAACGACGGGGCATTCTGCAAGGTCATTTGTCCGGAGTCTGTATTATAAAAGCATGGTACCATTCATATTATAAAAACGGGAATTTTCACGTACTGCACTATCGGTGAAGGCACCGACTAAGTTTCGACTCATTCCGAGAGTCTTCATCAGGGTGAGTGGTTGCGACTTTCTCCTTCCGCGTCGCGCCGTGCACTTCACGTGCGTGTGTTTTTGGAATAAAAAAACATGGTACCAATTAGTCTCTAATACCCACGACGCAGCAGCAGCGCTATGGGATGGGTACATCACGATTAATTCGTAGCACTCGGCCGTTATTATAATGTAGGTACGTTTAAAACCAGTTTTATGGCTCGGACCAGGCCAGTGGCACTCAAGTTTGGGCCCTGAGTTCTGTAAAAGCTCTGGTTGCAAGAAATCGGCGTAAATTCACTTAGTTTATAGACGTGATTCAATATGACTAGATTTTTGTGGAGATTTCATGGGGAATCGGGATTAAAAAAAAACTCTTGTTAGGGTTAAAGCTCGCCTTTGTACATGTCCTATATGTAAGTCTTTTGTCTGTATTATCTGTGTGTACAATAAAGAATAAAAAAATACTTAAAAATGGGTTTCAACTTGTTTTATTTATAATTTGTAAAACAAATATAATAATAACACTCAAATAAACTGACCAAGATCCATTAAAGTTTCCACTATAATAGTATATAGAGGTATATAGTGTATATACTATTTATAGTGGAGACTTAACATGTGAGAAAAAAATCTTTTTTCTTAGATATGAAAAATAGGCTTTTCAGACTTTACTTGACGATAGACTACCAAGTAACTTGTAAGTATGGTACTGGCTCAGAGAGTAAAAATGGCTGCATAACAGTAAATTGATACATTATACTTTTCTAATAAAGTGATACTAATTAAGATTAAGATGGAATTCTTATAGAGTTTAAAATTTCTACAAAATTTCAGTGGTCATTTCTCAAAATCATGAAATATTTAATTCTAATTTTAACCTACAAATTAGTGTTAGGAGAGCACAAATAACATATCGATATTTTTTCGATGTTTTATTAAGGTAAGTGCCTTATTCAACCAATAAGTTAGAAACTTAAGGTACCTACTTTTTTTAAAAATTATTGTTGAGGATAATAAATGAATAAAAATAATAAAACTGAATCTAACTACATTACTATCTAACTTATTATTGTACTTACATAATGTTCATGTGTCTAGTGTAATATACTTATTACCTATAACTTGGTTAGATATTAGTTATTTTTGGTAAGCAAGCCAACTTTCGAGGTTGACGGGGCGAGTTGAAAATTATTTTAGCATCTAGCCCGCTTTTTTAATCATTTGTTTTTTAGTAATAAACAAATATAAAACAACACATAAAATATATGGCTAGCTTTTATTAAATTAATACATATCGTACTAGGTATTTAGTATAATAGATAGAATGGCACTTTGTTGTAAGTACACCACATTTTTTTTACTTACAAATCAAACTTAGCAAAATGCAAGCTATCGCAGAAGTACAGGTTTATCTCTCATAAAATAAAAAAGCCTGTTTATAAAAATTAAATTTTACAATTCATGCGATTTATCTAATAAGGTTTTCATTGAGAATTAATTAATTAAAAATAATTATTGTTTGTATTATTTTTATTATAATTATAATGTGGTCAATACACCTCTATGAGTTCTAATCGCTAAAAGCTTACATTAATTAAATAAGTAGCTACAATAGTAAAAAGTTTTAGAACCTTTGAATTTGACCAACTGCCCACAAATATATCTACAAACGAGAAGCTGAGCCAAACGGAGCTTTTATTGCAGTTCTATAGAAAAATCAACCTTATCTATAAACGCCCATGTTTCATATTCAACCGAATCCATTTGCAGCTACTTTCACACTAATGTAATGTAGATTCTGCAAAGGAGTTGCGTCTTTAGTTGGATCTTAGTAGGATTTAAAATGGTTTTTGAGCGAAGTTTTAAGTTCGATACAAAACTTTTTTTGCCAAGCACAGGTAAAAATATCTCGGGTCGTCTCAATCCAGTTAAAATGCGACGCGCTGCAAAAATAACGTGTCCAAACTGTTACAAAACATAGTTTTATAAAACTTTTTGACTTAAAACTTCAATGAAAAGTTCCATTTCGTTGTTCAGTGCAGTGAATGCTACGCGTCGCGTCAGTAAGAAAATGGAATTTAGTTTTTAAAAAAGTTTTGTGCGTGCAAATGTATACAGATTCTACCAACGGATCTGAGTTTTGTGATTTCTGATTTTATGGTAAGTTTAAGTTGATTTAATTCACTTTGGCTTGTAAGTTACAGTTGTTATATTCGCCGGGAGAGGTCATCAGAACAAAGGCCGATTAAGATAAACTAGTTTTGAAAGTACGCGTCTTAAATTTTGTTACCGTAATAGGATGTAGTACGGTCCCATTTTGAGTTGCAAAAAGTTTGCTAGACCACCCCTAGTGATGTAAGTGATGAGTCTTTGTATCGATATCGATGTAATGTAGATAGGTAGGGGATGAGATGAAATAACTGATCGACGATGATTACTAAATTATTTGAAACCTTTAAAATATACATCATCAACTTAACAATCCATCTTTTAAAATATTATGGGTTTTAACATAACATAAGTTTGATTATTTCTTCGCAATAGGCCATTGAATGTAACTGATTAAAAAAGATTAAAAACAGTCTAATCTTCACTTGTGATAAATCGCTGCTTGAGAAAATAAAGGGTAATCTTCAATCTATCTTTACAGCCGTACTCACAAACACTCTGATTATCAAACTAATCGTTTAATATACATTAAATACTGTATTTACAAACTCTGTCACAAACGACAACGCTTCATGTTTTTTGACACGGGTGTCAGACCCAAAATACAGTACGCAGTACTAACTTCCCACGCATGAGCTTATCTTTATTGCATGATCTCTTTGATAATGGCTTCAAAAATATTTAAAGTAGCCCTAGAGTTAGTTGTAAAAAGCTATCGTCTATCGTCTTTGTTTCTTGAAAATTTCTGTCTGAAAAAAAAATATCAGCATCCATTGATTTGTTTTAGCCATTATCATCTTGGGTGATTAATACGAAGAAAACACCATTGAAAAGGGTACTAAGATCTCTGTCAAGTGGATCCTAGTATAAGAAGATATTGATTTATATCGGTTCATATATCCAATCGTTACGTTGTTTCTTACTTATTTAACAAGTTAATATTCCATGACATTGTTATTACAAACTACCTACAATAGGTTGTTATCCTACCTTTTATAAATAGGAGGATACTCTTTTAGTTATGATGTGGAATCGTTAGAAATTAAGAATTTCTCGTAAGTAAAACTGTGGGTAAAACATTAAACAAAAACTAAGTAACAAGTGAGTCAATAAATATTGCATGTTGTCTTCAAAAAATGATACTACGTAGTGTAGCGAGCCAAAAGGTTAGATCTGTTGTTTCCTCCTACTCTGAGAGTACGCTCATCTCGATAGGTACAAAGATTTGCTACGGTTCCATTCAAGGCACCTTGAACAGTTTGATTTGGTACACTACTGATTTCAATTGATACTTAAATAAATTGCTTAAAGTGGGTTATGGCTACACAATGTTTCATGGATCAAAAACCGTTATGATTAATGTCGATTTTCGTGGGATCCAGAAAACCAGTTGCAAAAATTGACAAATTATTTTGAAGTTATTTGCTATTATTATATCTATTAGTGTTTTACTAGCCAAATGATGGTGAGTTACAATGATAATCTAAACAATTATTTAATACGCTTGCTAATATAGCTACATAAAAATACAAATTCTTTTAAATAAAAAAACACGCTGAATAAAATTAAATAATAATAAATGACACTTAAAATTCACTTGGTTTCCTGCAGTACCTAAAGAGCGTAATTTTTATTCATGCTAATTTTTTTATGGACGTAGCCCAAGAACATTCCTTATGTCACTTTTTGGCCTTCTAAAGCCTGTTGTTGTTGTCGATGATGATGATGCTATTTAATACCATGCAAATGACCTTACATCGTCATCAAAAGCTATTGAAAACGACTGATTCAGTATAAAATGCTATTAACCGGGAATTTCTCCCACAGTAGTCATTTGCCGTATCAAGTTGCCTTATAATTTGTAAGGTCTCTGCCCACTAAAGCTTCTACTTAGCTCAGCTTTTTTTTAAATCAAAGTAGATTTTAAATCAATTGGAATACATTAAAAAAAGATTTAAATATTTGAATGTTTTTGGAAGACAGATACATGCGTCAATTCGTTAGCTTTAGCATATTTTTAAGAAACTTTTCAAATCTTCATTTTAAGTATGTTTATATATTTTATATTTTGGAGTTAAACATGATAGTGGACTAAGGGCTTAAGATTCACGCCTGCATAATAAGTTTGGTGATAATTGTCAATACATTATCGACCTCGTAAGCCCATCACTAAGCTGTTTACTGTAACGATTTAAATGGCGTTACGCATTCTTTTACCGTAAGTCATTTATTAAATTTATTTTCACTTTGACATTGCTTGTCTCTTCAGTTTTTCGTACAAACGAATGACCAGTTACTTAGTAGGGTACTCGTAACTACTAGTATTTCTTCAGTTCTTCTCAGAGATCGGGTAAGTTTCTAACCGTAATTGCTTTTTTAACCAACTAGGTATGTACGATACGATATTATATCATAGGGTTGCCAACTACACCACATATTGCAGTCGTTATAAGCAGCGCGGTCACACTTAGATGGTCCTGCATGGATTCAAAGATGTCCGTTTTAATCAACATTCTTCATAAACACAGACTAACAAGGACTTTAAAGACATGTGCAAGACCGTGACATAATTCATCCAATTTACCAGCCACGGACTAATTGACCTGTTAACAGTTAAAATGGCGACACGATCATACTTAGACATGTCCGTGCAAGTGTTGAGCTTAATTCTGTGCCACAGATGTCTTTATGGTCACTTATAAAGTCAACGGACTCTTTCCCCTTGGATTGGATACGGTAGAGCGAATAACAGAGCATGTAGGTATAAAAAACAAGTCCTGACTGATTGATTGACTGAGAGATAAACGCAAAGTCTAAATCGTAAGATAAACCATCCTAGAGACCTGTAGAGATTAGGTTAATTCTCCTGTGTAGAAAGGAGACGAACCTATTTTCCGAAATTCAATTAGGATGCAGCGGATTTTTTAAGTTATTAAGAGGTAATATATAGTAACAAAACAAACATACTAATTTTTTAACACGTATTTTCTAGCTTCTAATAAAATCGAATTAAAGAAGCTTTTTAATATAAACAATTTAGAACAATATTAGTCAGAAAACGTATAAATTTGATCTGAAATTGCAAAGTTTAGTTTAAACTTAAAGTGAAAACAAAACATGTAATTCCCATGCTTGTGTAATTGTTTTTGCTGCAGACAAATAATGGAAGCAGAGGTCAGGAGAAAGTATCGCGAGAGCTTAGGATTCGCTTAGATTCGATTTTATTTGGCATCGTTTTTGCAAATAAACAAATAAGTAATTGGAACGTCATCCAATTTTCTGGAAGAGGTTGCTCTCAAATGTAAGGCTGTCAATTGTAGGTATTTTTTGTCTAGTTTGTAAGCCTTTAATTATACTCACACTCTCTTACTCACTGGCCTAAGATTTAGGCCAGTGAGTGTTAATAAGATTCATCTAGTTAGGTATTGTCTGAGCTTAGTGAAGACGGGCATTCAAATGTTGTGAATATTAAGGAGAACAGAATTGTTCTTCAAAATGTAACGTAGGTACCTAATTGAAATCTTTATAAAAAAATATACTTACGATTTAATATTGCACGAAGCAATCGATTCCAGTTGTTGTTAAAAATCAGCCAACGTCGTCACCACTCAACTCAAAATCGATCTGTTTTTTAGAATCCAATTGTAACTCGCAAACTTCAACGTCAAAAAATTAAACTACGTTTCGCGGTTAAACTAAATCAGAAATCCGATTGGGTCATGCTTGCACACCAGTTTTTCTAGCCAAAATAAGGGTCAGGGAATGTGGATGTGAATGTGTGTGAATGTGGATTCGATGAAGGAAATGTTGATCACCTTTTTTTCTCTTGTCCTAAGCTACGGCTATCTTTGCATGATGTCACCCCTCCAGAAATCCCTCGTCCTCTCTCTTCCAAATTTATACTATCCCTTGTCTTCTCCCCTTTTATAGTATTATTATGTAAATTTTTAACTTGTAATAAAATAAAATTATGATAACTATGCTGATGTACATCTCTATGTGCCTTTCATAATGTTAAATGTACATTTCGTGTGTTTTGTCTCTGTATTTGTGTTGTCCTTTACAGGTTTATATAAATCAACTTATAGTTTAAAAAAACTGTTCGAGTCTCCCTCTATTTAGACCGGTCAAATTTCTGTAAACTCCTCTCCATCGCCTTATTTTTTTAAATCTTGTCGACACGACATTGGCAAAATTGTGGCAACTCTTACCACAGAAGCCATAAATAAAAGTTGAATTGAATTAAATCAGAAATCAAAATTAAAATTTTATTGCTGTTATATATACATCCCATAAATAATGTAAATAAACACCCAACAGACTCATATATCTATTAATAGTCCCACTATAAGATTCCCTGTGTTGTGGGTATCAGGAACTACGAGTAACGTGGTACCACAACATTCAGACCCAAAAAAAATATCTGCTGAACATGCAAACAGCGGGAATTGAATCCGAATTTCTTGCTGGCTATCGTCCGCTGCGCCACCTACAATTCACATAAACTCATCAACTAAAATCTTTATGAATTATAAAGTAAAAAGGTTTTTTATTTCTGTGAAGCAATGATTTTGAGTTGTTGATTAAATGATTTATCGATAAAATTGAATGAACGACCAATTACCATTAAATTCGAAACAAAATCGTTAGAATCTTTAAGTAAAACGAATTCAAATAATCCATGCCTCATAATTTGACTTTCCTTGATTGAAAACCAATAAATATCGAGTCGAATTATTTTGAAGGGTTCCGTAAACAATGGGAAAATAAGTGCTACGATAACCTATAACGTGGCAAAAAAGTTCCTACCTAGTTATATAAATAAGTAGGCGTTAGAAGTGACCTACCTACTTTCTTCATTATTATATCGTCTGTATCAATATATTATATATTTAGGTAACGGTATGTATACTATATAGTTACTTACAACTACATAGTGACGCGCGTACAGCTTAAAACCTCTTTGGAGCAGCATGAGTATCAATCAATAATATCAATGAACCATGCGGCAGGCAGGCAGTGCAAGATCTCTAATATCCAACCTACTTGGAGTTTGACAGTGGCACTGGCGATAATGCTTGCGGGATCCTGTTGTGATATATTATCTGTAAAGTAGCCTTGAAGGGCAGGAAACTTTTCAAAGTGGTCGGTAAGGTATAATATGAAAAATTGTAGTTGTATTTGATCTGAATTCTAGAAAGCGTTTAGCTAAGAAAGCCTGTTACACAAGGAAATTATTGCAAAATTTTAAAACCACTGACATATTTTTCGTCTGCTATTGCAGCGGCCCCTATTTACTTATCCATCTTATGTTTAATGAATTGTAAACATCGCATTTCAATTGGATGAGCCGTTTCGGAAATAAACGGTAACAGACAAACATCCCTTGAAGTTCGAAGACGTATAGTAATAGATAGT
Organism: Perizoma flavofasciatum; assembly: GCA_958496245.1. Taxonomy (NCBI): domain Eukaryota; kingdom Metazoa; phylum Arthropoda; class Insecta; order Lepidoptera; family Geometridae; genus Perizoma; species Perizoma flavofasciatum. The sequence continues at coordinate 5,180,475 of OY292445.1, read as the reverse complement.
GAATAAGTGTGGTGAAAAGAGAGGTTCCTTTTGTTCACACACTAATGAGTTTCAATAATCATAAGTGTAGTAGATAGGTAGATAAATGTGTAATGTACAAAGTTAGATACCAACTTTAAGTAGGTATATTACCTAGTTAATCAGTGTTCATACTAAATTTATTTAATGATTCTATCTACTTAGATGTCTTATGTAGAATCTAGGGACTTACAAAATGTACTCAAAAAATCATGTGAATTTTTATAATATACCTACAAAAGTTCACCTATAGTGTTACGGTTTCTAAATTATATAAAGTTGGTAGGTAGTAACTATCTTCAAACGATTGTCAGGTGCATTATGTATTGTCCAAACTATGAAAAAAAAAGATTCTACCTGCCCTACCCACAATGACTTTCATCCTAAGTCGGCCTTTAAGATCCTATACCAGGTAGAAAAATGTGTAAATGTTTCCATAGGTACGCCTATGGAAAAGAATTCATCTTATTTTACCCACACACCTATTTAGCTAAATAAAGTTTGGTAGATGATTATCACGGGAGTGGAGAAAAAATGAAATTATCGTGGTATAATAACTTTTTTTTAAATTCATAATAAAATTAACAGTTACATGGTTATGCTAAGTAGGTACACCTAATAAACTTAATAACGACCTCTGTGGCGCAGTGGGCGAACGTCCGCCTGGGACGCAGAAGGTTGCGGGTTCAATTCCCGCCACGGGACAAATGTTTGTATCTGCAAATATTTGTTATCTAAGAATAGATACACGCAAGTAAGGGATGGCAAGAATTTACTCCTGTCAAATAGTTTACGTGTCACTTCTTGTTGTATGTAAGTCAACATGTTTTGAAATCACGACTAAACTTATATGGAAAAGTTAAATTTGCTCTGTCTACTTTGAAGCTAGATGATGCTGTGTAAAAATGACCAGCATAATTTTTATTATTATTAACCCTTGTTAGGATTAAGCTCTCCTTTGTACATGTCCTATATGTAAGTTTTTTGTCTGTAGGTATTTTCTGTGTACACTAAAGAATAAAGAGCGATTTATAAAATTAAGTTCAGTTGGTGTAAGAGAATCGACGCCAATGTTAACGAAGATACCACGTAATGTATCTAGAGTAGGTACCTTAAGTATAGGTATGTTTTTTATGCTATTTGAAGGCAAACATACTTGTTTGCCTCCAGATAGCCTACTACTTAATTGGTCTAGGAGTCTCAAATAATCGTCTGAGGGGTACTATGGAGGTACCTAAGTGGTTATCTTATATCTTTAAGACAACCGTAGTAGTGCTACGAGTATGTTGATAAGTGTCATATGCCAGTAATTTCATATTTCATATAACCATACTTCTCTTTACTATAAATATTAATTAGTAGATTTTGGGTTTTTGAAAGTAGGTAAGGTACCTACCTAAACGCTAGGCAAATATTAACCCATTAACTGTTGAATAATCAGTGACTGTATTGGATTTCAACAGCTCTAACGATCCTTGTTGAAATACTTCAAAACGTTCAACCAACAGCGGTAAAATAAAAAGGCGGTAAAATGTTGAAAGGGACGCAGTCATTATTATTTTATCTGTGGTATGAATCACGATCTCAATATCTCGTCTCTACGCCCCGCTCCACCCGGTAGGTTACGATTCAACTATTTGTAGGTAGATACTACCGAGGTACTTAGTTTGTATAGAATCGCACCTGTATGTAACGCACGAGAATTTTATACCTTATGATTACATAATGAATCTTATAATTGTAGTTATTATTGTTTTAGGACGATTTAAAAACGATATAAATCTAGCCACGAACGAAAACGAAAAAAATACTCAGTTCCCACCCAACCATTACATTTTTGCTAAGTACCTAAAAGGTACTTAGGTACGTACCATTTTTGCCAGAAGTTTAACTATCGAATCCTTACCTAAAGTTTCTGAATATTTACTTAGTACCTACTTACCTACATCAGTATGGATTTTCATCGATAAAATATTTTAGCAACAAGCAACGGCACCCCACATCACTAGTCATGTTTTATTTTACTCTGTTTAATTTGATTATTGGACGGAAGACATTCATAGTAAGTGCACTTTTTACCTCGGTAATCTTTTTTCGTCATACCTACTTAAAACCACTTAAACCCCGAAAGACAAACTTATCAAATTATTGTATGATTGAATGATTACGCGCGGACGTTGACCCCGCGGCGGCGCGGGTTTTCTTTTTACTCATTTCTCGCGTGGGAAGCTAAATGGTCATTTTGTTTTCGTGCTTATGCGCTATTTCTGTGATTTGTAGAGTCCTAAGTGTTTGTTTTTGTTGGAGTCACATGTTCCCTATTTTTTGGTCACAATTAACCGTAAACAATAAAAAGACCGCACACTGGCTCTCATCTGCGTCAAACTAAACGCATTAGCATTGCTATTTATTCAGGATGGCAATGCGCCCAGTATTTTAGGACGTACGTCTGGTAGTGATCGAGATCAGTTGAGCTATCTATAGATAGTTTGCAACGGTCTTTAGATAGCTAGCTGTTTCATCTGTATTTTTTTGTATACTTACCTACTTGTAGGTATATAGTCGTAGGAATAAATGTATTTTGTTCAATTATTTTAACTTACAACTATTTTTATTTTACATGCTAATCCTAATACAATAGCGTAGACACAAGAAAATATAATTATCAACAATCAAGTGTAAAATAATATTATAAACAAATTAAAAATAATAATTGCGTAAAATCACCCTACCTATATTACGTAGGTACGGTCATTCATTCATTCATTCATTCAGTCGGCAGTTTAGGTATTTGCCAGCATTATGCACATGCTCTCTTTTTGCGGAGTCGGTTAGACCAGCTGTCACCGGACGTACGGTCAGCAGATGCGATATTGCTTGTTTGTTTTTCGATCCATACCCGTTTACGTGGTCTAGTTTTTGTCGATTCTATTTTAAGCTTAGCTGTATGGAGAATGCTCACCTTGCCATGTTCGATAAAAAGTTTGAATAAGGATGGATGAATTTATTCAGATCAAAGCGATATCGATAAAACTGTTTTTGTGATGTTTTAATAGGTATTTTACGCAGAGCGGAATTTCAGTTTAAGGACAATCCGGTATCGAATAAAGTATTATTATGTTATCTAGTATCCACATTCCTTCCTTGCGTATGATTTCGTAACGGTCACAAAGTCATCAGGCATTTTGAAAATTTAACAGCATGTGAAAAGGCTGTTAAATTGTATGTTTAAAGACGTGTTTTTTTCAGCAGTACCCGTAGCCATGTCACTAGCGGATGTGACGTCAGCTCGCAGTTCCCCCAGCCCCGAGAACTGCCCTGAATGCGACGCTACGGCTTCCGTTACTTCCGATCTACACAAGGTACCCTCGCTACGCTATGCACAGATAGAATAGAAAAAGAAAAAAAAACTGCCCATACCCACAAAATTAAATAATCCAGTGGTTAGTGCTGACAAATTCTATTTTAGTCTTCAGTAATTTTGAAAATGAAAAAGTATCGACAACTATCAGTCTTTTCATACTTATATAGACTATAGACTTTCACACCATTGAAACGGCAAGCATACACTACTGAAATTAATGTGTGAGACACAAGGTACATTTACCAAAAAAAACCCGACTCCATTTCGCCCCATAATTATAGTTAAACTAATATGAGAACCTTCCTTTTAGTTATATAAAACGATCGTAAAAAATACATTCATTAGGAAAATTTTGAAAATTTGAAACAATGCGAGTAAAAAGTATCTAAGCCGACAGTCAGATTTTTTGTCAATCCGGCAAGGCCACTTCACTGACACGTCACGGACACGACACGGGTAAATGTTATAGTCTCTTAGGACATGCATTCCAGTAGCAAATACTTTTAAAGAACGGTTATTTTCTTATGATGAAGCTATTTCTAAGTATCGAACCAGTATCCTAATGGAAAGAAACGACATTCTTCAGCTTCGTACCAAAACTGTAGATGCTGAAGAGATTCCTATACTTTGGCTAGGTTCTTGGTGAAATAGTTCTACGAGTTTTTAAAACTTAGTTTTTAGGACACAAAAAAACACGACTATTATCATTGAAGAAAGTCAGCAATTTTAGCTGTAAAAATGCAAATAAATCAGCTAAATCAATATACAAACATTATATTTGATATCTGCTAATGTAACCAGATATCAAATATAATGTTTGTTTGTTGTTTAATACTTGTTCACTTTTATGGGAACCCGTTTCGTGTTAGTGAATACATGTTCAGGCTGTAACAGAGGGAGTTATGTCAAAATTGAATAGTATTTCGATTATTAATTTATTTATTAGTTGTGTTAGGTCTACACAATAAGGCTACTTGGTCACTAAATAACATAAAGGTGCGTTCAGGAAGTATCATCCTTAGATCGTGCAGAAAGCCAATGCGCTTGTTCAGTCACACCGTAATATCTAGATACCATCTTCATCTCAACAGTGAACCATCTGATTCCAGTACCAAGTTGCTTGTACTTGCAAGCCAGGCTCGGCGCAGTACGCATGCGCAGACGACCCAGGCCCCCCTCCCCCCGCCAAGACTGACACCCCACCAGCGCTGCCCCCTCGGCCGCCGACCAGCGTGCTGGCCAGCAGACGGACTAATGGTATGTTTGACTCTCAGATCCTTTGATGCTTTTTTTTTCATTCGATGGCCAATTTTTCGTTCCCTGCGTTAGGTCAGTGATCTGACCAGATGGGCCAATAGTCCCGCGCCTGTAGCCACCAATTTCAAAGAAAAAAATATATATGATATTTCTCGCGTTTGGTCTGCACATGTCATTTCGTTTAAAGGTATAAAAGCGAATAACCCTAACTGGGATGGTACTTAAAGTATTAAGAGATAGTTTTTTTGGAGTACCATCTTAAGCGAGGAGCATTCATATAGTTATAAAAGAACTTCACTTAAGGTAAGTTTATGTGCTCCTCGCCTTAGTGTGTTTGTTTAAAACCAGGGGTTAATTGTAAATGAACCAGCGTGCTGAAAGGATTTTCCGATAGATGGATGACATCCTAAAGCAGAAAGTTTGTGATGAAGGTGGCCGAAGATTGTTCGTCATTACACTCTTTAGAGGAGGCCTATGTACAGTAGTGGACGTCTACCTACAGACTGATGATGATGATGAGAATATAAACAGGTTAGACCTTACAGTAAAGGGTAACAGTTCTCAGGAAGCAGTTTACTGATAGATATGCTTCTTCTAAAGAGACCAAATGTGAATGTGGGACAAGATAGTAACGAACTATCTTGTCCCACATTCATCCACTGATTTTCAGTAATTGCAACAATATCCATTATACCGTAATCAGTATTACTTTCACGAAACGTCATAATTAAGTAATATAATATTCAGCAAGAGATAATAGTTTCATACTGAAGATTCTGACTGAAAAGTGCTTCTATACAATTCATGAGGTTTCCAACACTGAACTGTTTGTATTGATCTCTTTATTATAGATGAAAGAGCATCCCTACTCTTCTCATTAAAAATAAACTCACTGGACCGGAAAGTATAAATCCACGACCACATCAATGGTTTGACTTTAAAAAAATGTAACATCTCAAATCTCACAACCTCAAAAGATTGCAAAAACCCTAAACACTAAAGATGGGGCAGCTTTTGTGATTTAACCTTCCCACGCATAAAATGCCGCAATTTTGAACGAAATCTTTGAACACAATAGATTTTACACTATATATCTACCTGTGCCTACAATGTGTGGAGAAAAAATCAATACATTTACGCAAGTACAAAGTGAAATAAATCACTTGAATGTCAGAATGTAACTTTAATTGATGGTGTTTTTACCTGACTCGAAAAGTGCTCACTGCTTCTGCGCGGAATGCCAGCCATTGTCAAAATAACCTAGTACGCATCGCAATGGTTTTGAATTACTAATGCAATTCAATTTAGATAAAATATTATAATCCAGTGTTTTATGAATTAAAACTATCTAAATTTGACTTAAAAATTCAGTTAATACGTTAATATTGGACGGAGTTTTGTGTTTTATGTGTTGTTCTTAAAATAAACAAAGGGAAGGAGGGAAATTTACGGACATTTAAATAAAATCTCCATTTTCTAACAAGGAATTGAATTTAGAACAGTGATTTTTCATAAGCGATTACAGTTTCGTGAATATTCATATAGTGTCGTAGTAAATTCTCGTTGTTTATTACAAAGAGGTCAACGTTCCTTCTCCGCGTAGGTTGTAAATATCGATTTTATAGAAATGGCGCGAGTTTTGAATGACCTTTAGTCCTGTGCAGTGAATTGATTACGACTTCTTGTGATATTTTGTTGTAGTGATTGCCTAACGTTACTATTAAAGTTGTTTTACAAAAACGCACGAAAAAGGAAACTTTTCAAATAAAATCTACATAGCTAACTTAAGCTACTAAAACTTAAAATAATGAAAAATGACTAAACCGAGGACTTATGTACACCAATAGGGTATAGTATAAAAATTAAAGTGTTACAATGATGCAAGTTCTCCAGTACCAAGTATCGACACCTCAATCGACAATCGCAGCGGACGTGGCGCAACACTATGTCCCACCACCACCATATTTCGGTAAATTCAAAATGAGAACAATTTTTTTTTTATCATTGAAGGAAGTCATTTATTTTATTGTGTTTACGAGCATTATTATGTTTTCGACATTATTTACAATCATTTTTAAAACTAGGCTACTATTTCCTTGACTTAATAATTACAGAATAATTTAATCTTTTCATTACCTACCAATTGGAGTTTAGCTTATTTTATGAATCCGATACGACTGCCCTAATCAAGGTCCCTTTGTCCGATTCTGCTTTCAATTATTTTTTTCTCCATATTTTTATTTTTTTAGTAGATTAAACGATTAAAAGGTTTAGTGGCCATTTATTCACTGATTTAAATGGTTTTTACCTTCGAAATTACCATTTGAATAACTATTATTGCAAATATTATGATTGCAATTCATGCATAAGTCGGGAATCGAATCTGCGCCTCTCCAGCCTAACTCGCGAACGGAGCGAACTGAATAACTGAGCGAAGCAGATGAAGCTGAGTGGAGCGAGCCACAAAGTATTTTTAACCGACATTTTTTTTTAACCGACGAGACAGGGAAGCTTCTGTAGCATCGAATTTTGAATTTCAAAGATGGTCACGGTTGACAAAAAGATATTACGAATGACTAAAAAAGTTAGATTTTTGAAAGTCAAAATAAGTAAAACAGTAAAAATTTAATACTTGAATAAATGGGTAAGCACCGGTTTTCGTAAAAAATTTACTTGCAACTCGGTCATTCGGCCATTTTTTATTTAGATGTGAATATTGTGACATGAACCAGGGTAGCCAATATTACAGTTTTTTTCGGATATTTTCCTAGTTTTTAGTTTAGGCCTCCGATTGTACAGTTTTTTTATTTAAGATGCTAACGCCATAGTATATTTTATTTGCTGCATTTATAATAATTACTTATATTAAAAAAGTCAGGCGGGATACTGCTATATAATATGTTATTATTATTTCACCCTTATTGAGTCACGGTGATATTAAAAAAAATATCCCCTGTACCTATCTATGACATTTTCGTCCAAGCTCCCCAAAGCGAACTTTTGATAACTCAATTTACTGTTCCAGCTATAAAAAGTTCTGATGATAATAAAACATCTGATAATGATCAAATCACTATTCCAGCATCAGCAGGCTGCAATGCGGACGCGTCATGTCGCCGCAGAAAGTACGCCTGGTGGTGTTGTGGCTGCGGAGCCCTAGCAGCGGCTTTAGGGGGGCTCCTAGCCGCACAGCACATACTGGTCCGAGCCTACACCGCCTCCCCGCACCATCTTGAAACGGTGCCTGCTGCGGTCCCTGCTGCTATGGTGAGTGGGTTCTTATAGTGGCATTTGAAGGCCTTCCAGTGCCTTAGTACATACAGGAGCAGGTCTACACTACCTTCTAGAACCACCTTGAAACGGTGCCTGCTGTGGTCCCTGCTGCTATGGTGAGTGGGTTCCTATAGTGGCATTTGAAGAATTCCTTCCTGTGGCTTAGAACATACAGGAGCAGGTCTACACTACCTTCTAGAACCATCTTGAAACGGCGCCTGCTGCGGTTCCTGCTGCTAAGGTGAGTGGGTTCTTATAGTAGCATTTGAAGGCCTTCCAATGGCTTAGTACATACAGGAGCAGGTCTACACTACCTTCTAGAACCATCTTGAAACGGCAACTGCCTCTGTACCTGCTGCTAAGGTGAGTGCACTCTTGTAGTGGCCTTTGAAAGCCTTCGACTGACTTAGCATACATTGACTAGGATCTACACCTCCTCCTAGCATCATCAAGAGATGGTGACTGCCATCGTACCCACTGCTATGCTAAGTAGTCACGAGTTAAATAGGTAGGTCTGCTTAGTAACATCTATACATCAAAATATACCGAGATTGTCTATTAAGGTATTCTAGCAACGAAATCTGTAGAGCGCAGAGAGCTGTTTATTGTTTTGGTGAAGTGTTACTGGCAAAGTTCCGCCGTCACATAGACAGATCTGGAGAGCGAAGCGAGTTGCTTAACTACCGAGTGGTCTTGGTTTCAAAAGCTCAGAAATGGGAGTCAAATGACAAATGTGTAGACACACAATAACGACATCAGAACAGATTTATGTGTCTTCATTGTATTATACATAATCACCTCATTTTATAATATCCCAAAAAATCTGATTTTATAATAACCTGGGTGAGCCTCGGACCCGCAAGCTCCCATTTAGCGACGAGATCGTTACCAGCCTGCTCGAAATTTTTGGGGTGTTTCGCAACTTGTGATTCCCTTTAAGCGAGGATTAATGATGATTGTAAGCTTGTAAACACCTAAATAAATCATAGATGATAAAATCACCTGTTTGTTTATAGTTGGTGCTGACTGGAGTCTGCATCATGAGTCTCGCTCGAAGAAGAAACAGATACAGCTATATGGTAAGAAAAGTATGTGATGTTCTATTATTATTTATGATTTTTAAAAATATATCAATTTTTACGGGTTTTTTTAAGACATACTCCTTCCGTACTACCGTATCTGCCGCACCAACGCGCTGCCGCTCGTTGTGCGCGGTTCCAGAGCGCGTGAGTGGAGGGAAAAAACCCCTTTTAAAACGTTTAGTTAGGGCTCCGAGGAAGTCCCGCTCTACCCTGGCGTCAACTCGCAGAGACGCTTATCTCTGGGATAACTTATCTTACGTTACGTTTACCTGCTGATAAAATACGTTTTTTTGACAGATTTCAAAACTGATAGGAATGTCAAAGGTGACAGGTGAAATGTCATGATCATACTAGGATGATAATGTTTTTTTTAAAACGTTTTGCATGCAAAATCCGATGGGTCTATTCATTAAATTAAATGATTAACTAAATCAGACTGTAGGTACCTACTACTGCGTGACTATTTACAATTTTATTGTTATTTACTTTTTCAATTACGACATAAATAAACGTTTATCGGATACAAGAGATTAAATGCCTTATATGCCCATATTAAAATAGAAAATGAATATTTTCTATTTTTATAAGGGTTGTGTACTTTATTTGACTGACGAGTAAGTTTTATCAATTAATAAATTGATTATTCTGATATGAAAGGCATTGAATGCATAATACATTTTTTTATCCCATTCAAAAAACATTTGTTTATGTTTTTAAAAACATCTACATATTTGAAAATATAATTGATTTTAATTAATTTTGGTTATGAAATTGGTTGTATTGTTCCCAATGTTCTGTGCAAAAAAAAATATACAAAAATGCGTTCTTTTTGCAGATAAAAGTGGTGGGTGCTTGCTGCCTGATGTGCGCGCTTACCTGCGTGCTAGTCACCATAACCACGACAGTTATTCATATGAACAAGTAAGTACATCGCCTGCCAGTTACCAACGTCACTGGAGAGCGGAGTGAGCTATGCGCAAGTCAAATACAGAGTAAGAGAAGAGAGCAAAGGTAGTACGTGCCTGCAAGGTATAACCAGATACTGGCATTCTGGTATGCCGTTTACTGGCATTCTGGTATGCCATTTACTTGCATTCTGGCATGCTTGACTTTTACGTTATTTCTGTTTACTTATCTTTGTGCTAGATCTAAATATAATTGGTATTATTAACCGTTTTAATTAAAATAAAATTAGTAAATACAAAAACAAATGCTATCTACTGGCATTTGGCACATTAACGCGCTCAACAAAGTACACACTACTAAAACTAAAAACGCCAAGAGACTAAAATAACATTATCTTTCAGGTTGCAGACATTGAAATTCTGCGAGTATACAAAGCTGACTCGCACCTGCACCTGCTTCTCTATGCCGCCCGATACCCAGCACAACGCCGGTGATGATGAAGGTAAACATCAGCTTTACTTCATCACTACTTCATCATCTTTCTGCCCTTGTCCCACATTACATGGGGTCGACACAACAAGTTTTCTTCTTCCAATCTCTTCTATTTCTTAAAGATATGATATCAAAATGACGAGGATAGAGCGAAGTAGAAGAAAAACAGCAGGAAAGTAGACTCTACCCCCACACCAGTATTATAAAGTGGTTAGAGAGAAAGTCTGTAAATTTGGATGTAAAAGATAATCTTCATCCGATTTAAAACATAATTTCACCAATATTTAGACTGGTCCTTCATGGCTGTATGTCATTCCATTAAAATAAAAGCGCTTTTTGTGGAGCCAAATTTTGCATCGTAAGTCGTCGTTTCAAATTAAGGTGTTCACTGCATGTTCACCTTTCCTTAGTTATTCAGGTGTTCGCTCCGTGTTCACATTTCCTATGTGGTCCTGGTTTTCACTACACTCCTTTCTTGTGTGATCCAGGTGATCACCATTCCTGTATTGTACAGGTGTTCGCTGCGTGTTCACCTTTCCTATGTCTGTGTTGAACAGGTGTTCACTGCGTGTTCACCTTTCATATGTTTGTCACTGCGTATTCACTTTTCCTATGTCTGTGTTGTACAGGTGTTCACTGCGTGTTTGTCTAAGTGTTCAAATTTACTGTGTTTTCCAGGTGTTCGCTGCGTGTTCGAGGGGGTGTCAGAGTGCGGCGTGGTCCATGGCGCCCTCTATTGGTGCCTTCGAGGAGTGTTCGCTCTTTCCGTGAGCGCTGTGCTGGTCTGCATATTCAGCTGCATGCTGGCTTACCAACTGCTCAGGTTAGTACCATGTCGATTACTTTTCTTTATTATTGTTTGCATAAAATTTCAACAGCTCCCAAATGCTGAATATTAATTCGACTATACTATGCATTTTACTTTTCTCACGATTCTATTCGTTCCTGTCTCACTCGCTTGGTCGCGTGGTCGAGGACAGTGTTCATGAGAAAGTACCTCTAACTCCAGCAGGACGATAGTAGTTGTACGTTTTATGGTCGTAATAATATCCTGAAATGATCGCAACCACGATAATTTTACTAAGTTGATACCTATTGAATCATCGACATAGAATCTGTTTTTGAAGAGTTTCTATGAAGTGCGTTGTAGATCTCTATGGGTTTGTGGTAACATTTCTCGCCATTTGATAGAGCTACGTTACTTCGCATCAACGCAGAGCGAAGAACAACGTACTAATGATATACGAAAGGTAGTTATATATTACCACATATAATACACAGATGGCTATGGAAGTGTCTAGATCGCGCATGTGGAACGCAATCTGAACATTTATAATAACTCCGACAAACAACTGTCGGTCCTAAGAGCTCGGGCAAGTGGATCAGATGGATCAGTCCGATGAAAGATTTTCCCCATTGCAAATAGAGGATACGCAACCAAACGTGTTCTCCATAGTTTCTATAGAAATTGACAGGAACATGCTTAAGTTTTTGCCTTTATGCAGATGGAAATAGATTCAAATTAATTAATAACATTGGCATGTCAGATGGACATTCACACTTAAAGCTACTACACATGTAAATCAGAAAATTTACAATTTAAATATTTCGTTCACGGAATATTTAAATTGTTACGTGAGTGATTTTCGAAAAATGATTTTATTTTTGGTTTAAACTGGTTTAAGGGAAGTCACGTTCCTTGTAAGAGTAATATACCATGATTGTAGGTTATCACGAGTCTTTTTCTTGGAAAAACAATTTTTCTTTATTTATTGTGTCGTAATTGTGGATATGTAGTTTCGTAGGGAGATCATGTTTTAGATATAACTGCTGGGTATCGTTTCTCGACCATAAATTCAATTCTCTTAATTCTTTCATAACCGAGTAAAATAAAATTATAGTATAGAGTCAGCATACATCCGTCGAGGTTCAATTTTAATTTTTACATTTTGCTAGGAAGAATTGTCAATTGTTTTGAGTAGTCACTCGAATTGTATACTCAGTAACTAGTAACATAACATTTATTTTAAAACATCAATTATCAATAAATATTCTATTTTACATGATTTTTTAAAATACACTCATTGCTTGCCTGTCAGATTTGCAAAAGCGGACCAAACGTTGTATTTATGGACCTTTTTGAAGTGAAAATATGGACACCAGCTATTAAAAATAAAATATGGCTGATTACTTTTGTTTTTTGTCAAATTGCTGACGTTTTGAGGCTATCTCACAAGCACCACCCACGACCACGCTCAAAAGTTGACTGGCGAATTGGTAATGAAAAAGAGCTTCCGGTATTGCCTTGAAATGTCAGCAATTCGACGAAAAACAAATTAGCCCTATCATCAATCCTTAGATGCAATACTTCGCTAGTTGTTCATATACATAGTGTTCAGCTTTTTATTGAGCGAAGTCAGTGCGATCTGTTGTATGTGCACTCTATTTTCAAGCATTTTGATACTTCGTTTCAACTCCGTTACTTCAGATTTGACAGTGACGTAGTCCATTATATCGGGTACTTCATACGCCATCCTGACCTAAAAAGTATACAAAGAGATAAAGTTATAAATTAAGAGAGAACGTGGGCGAATACAAAATAATAATTGTTTAATTGATAAATTGACCTGTTACTTTGGACTGAAGTACCTTAAAACAGAAATCAATATTCAAAAAAATCGGGGTTTGATATTCCCCTGTTTACTGCTCCTAAACATGACCAATTTTAGTTTTTTTTTATTTTTGTTTTTCGTGCGTCTGAAATAGATCATTTTAATCATATATTCTAAGATTCTAGCTTTTTTAAAACTGGATATTAATTGATAAAATCAAAATGTTGAGATGTGTCAGTTGCCTTAACCTACGAGTATTACCAAGCTCAAAAATAAATTATCTAGTGTCATAAATCATAAATCCAGCCAGTCGCATTTCTTTTTTATCATGCTATTGTTTATCTTTATGTGAAAAAATAATCACTCTAGTGTATCCAGGGAAAAAATAGGGGAAGACGTTTTTATGGAAAAATGCCGGCCACATTTTCTTTTAATGATACTATTATTTACCTTTCTAACATCATCCAACTTCTGAGCTAAGCTATCAGCCTGCACTTTGATCACGTCTCTCTCCTTGCCGAGGTCAACCATCTGTGTCTCTTTAGATTTGATGGTTTTCAACACGTTCGTTAGATAGGTATTCTGCTCCATCATTGACTTCTTGTGAATTGTCAAATTCAAGTTTGCATCGCCTGCAATGGTAGGAGAAAGTTAGTTTTGTATCCTACTAATACGATCGACCTCTATGTTCTACAAAGCGGGAACCCAACCCGGTGCGGGAATTTTTTTGTATGTTCCGGCAATGGGTTTGCAACTTGTTACATAGAATGCTTACTATGCAAAACGTCGGCATGTGCCCTTACTTGGAACTACGAGTACCGAATACCACAACACCCAGACACTTCCTTCTGTAGATGTTTTCCTTAAATGAATTGAGCACAAAATATGAAGTCTGATATACAACTTTATACCTGTCATCTTCTTCAACTCTTCCAGTTGCGTCAGTTTCTTTTCAATCAGTTCCATGCACTCATTGTTTTCAATCTTTAGTTTGTCGAAGTCCACCGGTCGCAAGCTCTCGCTCAGTTCCGCTTTCACTCTGATCTGACCGTTGAGTTTGCTGAACTGCGTGTTCAAGGTGCTGGTCCGGAGTCTCAGCTTCCCTATTTGACTATCGGAGATCTTAACCCACTCTGTCATGAATCTTATCCAAATTTCTGCTGGAATTCGTTGAGCTATTTTGTCCCATCCTATAAGAGAAAGGACTTTATTTTTTAAATTAAAAAAAAAATTTGAATGCCTCTTCCTTTCGCTTTTATGTTCACAATCAACCCCTTTCGTGACAGTGTGTATCAATTGTCTAGAACACACTACCTCTAGAAATAGAAATATTTTTATTTGAGAAAATCGGTGGAATAATCAAAATTTTTATTCCAAAAATTATCGTGAACTTGACTATCCATATTGTAAAAACGGGAATTTTCACGTACTGCACTATCGGTGAAGGCACCGACTAAGTTTCGACTCATTCCGAGAGTCTTCATCAGGGTGAGTGGTTGCGACTTTCTCCTTCCGCGTCGCGCCGTGCGCTACGTGATAGTGCAGTACGTGAAAATTCCCGTTTTTACAATATGAATAATCAAAATTTTGTTGTCTCCATAATCTATTATGAATTTAGGCACTTACTTATGTTTCAGTGTCTGCAGCATGCCTGTGATAACTCTGGTGTTGCGAGCGTTCATAGTGGTTACGGTAACCACTTACCAATAGGTGGACCATATGCTTGTTTGCCACTTTGGTTGCTTAAGTTCTTTGAAGTTAAAACACTAATAGGTGCTGTAGAGATTACCTTCAACTATAACAGATTGGTTGAACATCTCAACAGCTTTTTCTACATCCGATACCCTCACTCCAATCTCTTCCAGCTGAGCTTTGAGTAACGCATGCTGTTTTGCCGCTTTATGCCTGATCTTTTCCAATGTAGCGATAAGAATCTCCATTTCTGTGGACACCAGCTCAGACCTTTCCAAGACGTTGATTCTAGGACCAGTACCGAAGATGATAGTACCTAGGAGAAATTTGTGCGTCATTTTTAACACTATTCTTTAAAAAAACAATATATAGATCTTGAGAACGGCTCAAACTTATTTGTCAACTATTGGGGTTTAGGGGACAATAAAACCGTCTATGACGTTGAATCTAGGACCAGTTCCGAAGATGATGGTACCAAGGAGAAATTTGTGCGTCATTTTAAACACTTTTCCTTAAAAAACAACATATAGATCTTGAGAACGGCTCAAACTTATTTGTTAACTGGGGGAGTTTAAGGGACAATAAAACCGGCCAAGTGTGAGACAGATTTGCGTACGAATGGTTCCAAACCAGCATAATATAAAAACGGATTTCCAACATTATATCGTAAATAACCATCTATCTGCCAAGTCACCTACAGTGTGGTCGTAGCCTAGAAAAGCAGACGGTAGACGGAGTGTCCCACTGAATTTCGACAGATACAAAAGAAAAACCTTAATAACCTAACATACTCGTACATGATATTTACTTCGCTCGTCGCCGTCGCTTGACGCCGCCGACTGATCATTTTGACCTAAAATTTTACTATAACACGTAATTCAATTAGTTTTGTTATATTTTAGAGCAGTATTATGTCGAAGTTATGTTTCTGTCCAAATAATGATCTGCCGAACAAGTGCATGTCGCAGTAGGGTCTGTCGAAGTAGTGGTCTTTCGAAGGTGTGTGTTGTTGAAGTAGTTAATTGGAAGTTAGCAACGTGTCGAAATTCAGTGGGACACTGAGGTAGACGCATGCAAAGCAGGCACCCAAGCCTCCTAGATATCTAGCTGCCAAGCTGCCTGCAGTGTGGCCACATGTATCATAGCAAGCAACTATCTGCCATTTAGCAGCCTCAACGTCCAGCTGCCCTATAATAGATACCTCCAATCTTAGCTGATGACTCGACCCGCCTAGTACTGACTCTCGAGGGGCTGGTCAGCATCCTTGAAGGGCTCATCATAGACTCCACCAGCCCGAAAGCCGAGCTCTTGGACCTGACGAAGCTGCCAACGTTGAGAGAAGAGCTGCTCTGCAATTTGGTCGCGTATTCCAACGCTTGCTGGACACCATGCATCAGGGATGGCTCTAGGCGCATTATGGTCTTTTCGAAGATCTCGTTCTCCAGGGACAGGATCTGATATATTAAGGGAATGGGAGGTTTTGTAGTTATTTTCTTTCCTGTTGTTATTTTTTCAGTTCCCTAATGCTAATGGTGTCTGCCAGTAAAGTTACACAAAAAACAATTATAGTAAACGAGTCACAGAAGACTGGTCGCTCACGATTGCTAGACGATTCTGTTCTGTTTCTAACTTCTTTGCTATTTTTTTTGTTGGTTATTTGGTTTTGTAAAGTAAACCCACACTGAAAGGAAATAACATTTTTTTAGGGGAAATACTTTTTGGGATATTATAAATTCTTGTTTGTTCTTTTTTGTTGATTTGAAGCAAACGGCCCATCGGATGGAAAGCGGTTAGCATCGTCATTAGACATCTGCTCTAGGGGCTTGATTGCTGATTCTTTGCCTGCTTCAAAGACAAAGTTGAAATCTCATGTGCCTAAAATTCCATGGCCATCATACCCTTCAGATTTAAAAACTGCTATGCCTACTACTTGTGGTACCTTGATTTGCTGCTTGATATCATTCACTTGCTTGATCAGTTCCGCGTCAGTTAACTCGTCAGTATCGTTCAAGAACTGACTCACAGATCTTGAATGTTGGCTGATGCTGCTCCTATGATGCCCCCCGGACATTATCGCCTCTCAAAGGTTTGCTGGAAGATATATCTTTATTTAAGTTACAGCTTAAAATCAAGATCGACTTCGTAACGAGTCTGTAGGGAAATATTAAATGCAGTTGAATTAATGATAATACTTTATTGTACTCGTCATGAAATAAATAATAAAAAGTGATAGTTTTCTTCTTTGTAAGGTTTGCTGAAAGATATCTCTTAAATTTGAATTAAATCATAAAGCCAAGATCGACTTTGTAGCGCGTCTGTAGAGAAATATTGAATTGATTAAGAAATTTTCTGGTTGTGCTGAAAGTAGAATTAAGCACCCCGTATTCCTTAAGTATCCATTTTTATTTATTTATTTATTTTTGTTTATTTCTTTCTTTACTTTCTTATTTGTTGGCACATCATGTCGAAAATGGCTTTAACGATTTTAGTGAAATAGAATAGAAGATTTGAGGGCGAAAAACTATCTAGGTATCATAGCTGGAAAAAATTACAGGCTGGGAAAATGCCCGTAACGAAAAGAGGTACGATTCTCAGCCGAGAACACTGTTTTAGAGGCGTATCCATCCTAGTTTCCATGCAAAGCTCGATCTTCTACTAGTAAATAGTTAAAAGACTTACGTTTAGTGTAAATTCGTTTGTAAAAATCGAAAATATTACAAAAATAACACGGGAGGTGTTGTCTTGACATGCAATAAAACAATAGTGGTTATCCTAATTTTCGGTTTCGGTTTCGGTCACTTTTGGCCGAAAGTCATTGGTTCACCGAAAGTTTTTTTTAATACCCAAAAACACATTGTGTTTATTTAGGGAATAGTGTTTATGTTTTATTAATAGATTAGCTCTAGCGTACCTACTTATAATTTATAATTTTTCTTATATTCATGCGCTACCTCAAGACTATTCTCCATTAACACAAAGGTTAGCTGGAAGAGAATGCTATCTAGCATTAAGTTCGCCTATGTACAGTATTTTATAGTTGTGCAATAAATAATTTTCTAGCTATCTATCTAACACATACATAGACTCGCACAAGGATTCTCGGTGTAGTGGGTATCAGAAACTATGAATTTCGGGATACCACAACACCAGAGGGGAGGGTAAGTAGTTTGATTTCGGTATTATCTTAATCTGAAAATCACATAAGATGCCTAAATGATATTTCAAGAAAAACTTGTTGGTCAGTAGATTTTTTTAGTGCTTAGTAATTATCATAAAAATGAGAAAGTGTTTAATTGTTTTATGCTTATACTTTTCTTGGTTGCTTTACCGATTTAGATGATATTTAGAACAAGAACCGTTCTAGAATAACATGTAGGCTATTAATTAAAATCCGTGTACCATGCAAAGGCCAGGGCACAGATATAATAATACTAGGCCTGGGTAAAGGCTAGTTAATGATAAAAACCCGATACTCGGCCTATCTAAAGAACATATTTTTTACCTTTATCTTAGGTAAAAAAAGGTGTGAGTGAGACAGAGTACCTATTGTTTCTTAGTTGTTTGACTAGCGGCGGTGGCCAGTCGGCTTATCTGTGCAACATTGGTACGGATAACGCAGGTAGGTAATACTAATACAAAAAACACCTAAAAAAATAGGCTAAGAATATGGTCATAGCTAAGCCTTTGCCAATTCTGTTTTGTTTATGTAAATCTATGGTATTACTTATTCAAGCTATTCATAAGAATTAGACGCACGAAATGCAAAAAAAAAATAGGCATTTTTTTCGCCCCGTAGCAGAAAGCACGTACTGCAACTTACTTGTTGTTTGCTCCAAAATGACGACGCATGAACTGCAACATATCTATCACTTAATCGAGATTTTTTTTAAAACCAAAACGTGCATAAGTTGCTGCTTTTTCGGCATGTCACGTCCGAAACCGAAAACGAAAATGTCTTCAAACACTAGCATTATTGACACCTCGTTTTCAAACATATTTCTATTACCCTTGTTCTCTTGAAATAAGGTTTAAATCCCCATGAACTTAAAATGTGTGAGCTGTCACTGAGGCGTGTTACCATGGAAATGTCTTTTTTAATTTGTATGGAATTAGTTGTTTTCGCGCACCTCCTTGGAGTATTTGATTCAAGAGTAAGGCTCCGGCCAAATTGATGAGGTGGCTAGTAGGATCAAAAAAAAATTAATCTGTAGGTGTTGGTGGCGGCGGGGTGGCATTCAATAAATTCACGCGAATTTTTTTAACCATTCGACAAATGGTTGCCCTTTTGATAGCAACCGCCTCCGCGTCAGCTTGACCACTTTGGGAAATAATACGTCCGGGGAAATACTACCGACGTATCTATCACTAGCCTCTGCCCACGGCTTCGCCCGCGTGATATCCAGATAAAAAGTAGCCTATGTGTTATACTGATGTATAAGCTATATTACTGTAAAGTTTCATCAAAATCCGTTCAGTAGTTTTTGCGTGAAAGAGTAACAAACATCCATCCTCACAAACTTTCGCGTTTATAATTGTAGTAGGATGTACAATTAAGTATATAGGTACTAAAACACAGCTAGCTATCTAAAGACCGTTTCAAACGATCTATAGATAGCTCAACTGATCCAGATCACTACTAGAAGCATTCCCAAAATAAAAAATTAAAAAAACCTACTGATCGGATTATGATAAAACTTTACAGTAATATTCCTTAAACATCAGAATAAAACATAGGCTACTTTTTATCCGGGTACCACTCGGGCGAAGCCGTGGGCAGAGGCTAGTAAAACATAACATTGTTTATAACCAAAGATGAAGTATATAGATTCACAATGCATACAGAATATTCAGATATGATAGGTAGATACTACATACTAAGTGAAATTTCTAACGAGACCCCAAACCTCAGATGTTACAATGCCCCAAATTAAGCGTGAACTTGTATTTTGGGTATCAAAATGTACTTACAGAAAGATAATACTGATAAACTGAAGATTTGCATTTCTCGTGATTTTGATTCTATTGTTAGTTTTTGCGTGAAAGAGAAACAAACGTCCATCCTCACAAACTTTCACGTTTATAATATTAGTAGGATTTATTTTCTATTACACTTTGTATTCTTGTCCATAGTCACGAACGTAAGAAAATGTACTGGGAGCAGCTGGAACTTCGCTGCAGATCGCTGTACCGGCCTCCTTCTGGTATTGCTGGAGCCGCCACTGCTGGAAGACCAGTGCAGGTAATAAACTGCTCATTGTATACCCTGCAGGTATTTGTTCCAGGCCTGGGTGGTGTGGTGAGGATGGATGTTTGTTACTCTTTCCCGCAAAAACTACTGAACGGATTTTGATGAAACTTTACAGTAATATAGCTTATATATCAGAATAACATATAGGCTACTTCTTATTCGGATACCTTCGGGCGAAGCCGTGGGCATAGGCTAGTTTCTGATATCCAAGACATAGGAAATCCTAGCCTGGGGGCAGGACTATGTTCCAAAAAATAAATAAAAAAATGTTCCCTCTGTATATGTTTGGTTTTTTGAACATACATAAAACTATCTCTGCCCACGGCTTCACCCGCGTGATACCCAGTTAGAAAGTAACCGATGTGTTGTTCTGATGTATAAGCTATATTACTGTAAATTTTCATCAAAATCCGTTCAGTAGTTTTTGCGTGAAGGAGTAACAAACATCCATACTCACAAACTTTCACGTTTATAATAGTAGGCTATTAGGATAAATTCAAGTTCCACCGGTGGTGGAAAATATCGGGATTTTTTAAAACTCCCGAAATCAAGGGTAAATATCCCGTTTTTAGTAAATATATACAACACAGGCTCTTTGAGGCCTAGTGTAGGCAACAGCGCTCATCATCAATATGATATCATCAAGTTAAGTCTAATGTACAAGTACCTATGTACTTGTATTACTTGATGGAATTGTACCAAACTGTTTTCTTGAACAAATAAACGTTATCTTATCTTAGCTTATCTTATAAGATAAGTCTTTGATGACCTCTGTGGCGCAGTGGGCGAAGGCTCGCCTGAAACGCAGAGGGTTGCGGGTATTTTTTTTTGTAAATATGTATGTATTTACAAAAAAAATATTAGTCGTATATCAGTTATGTATTTTCCATAATACAAGCTCTGCTTAGTTTGGGGCTAGATGATGCTGTGTGAAAATGTCCTGCATTGTTTATTTATTCCATCTTATCTTATCTTATCTTACATTATCTTATCTTATGTATGATATGTTTTAGAATACGTGCAGTTGTGGTGCACAGTGCTACCCCACGCAGCCGGCCTGGGACATAAGTCTCCAGCATCGATTCTGGGCACCAGGTACCTATTAACTAATGTTTACTAGAAAGAAAGAAAGAAGCAACAAGAAAGTAAGAAAATATATTTATGCCCACATAAACAGATCACCTATTTCTACTGCCAAGCATTTATACTCGCGTTACTGTGTTCCGCTTTGAAGGGTGCCGGTGAAATTACAGGTACATGAGACTTTTCATCCGTTATGTCTCAGGGTCGGCAACGGTGTGATTACTCTGGTGTTGCAAGAGTCTGTAAAGCTTATTTAAAATAAGTTTTTCGATTAAATACCAAAGTTTTTTCAAAGGTTGTTTTAAATTAATTGAATTAATATTGTTATTTGACTTATTATTAAGAAGATAGAAAATTAAAAAGTAAATGTAAAAATAGTTTTTTAACAAAACAAGTTTATAAGACGAGCGTGATTGGGGTAGTTAATTGATAATAATTAAGATTGGGATGAATGAAGCGAAAAAGGTATGCTTGGATCGTAGTAAGTGGAAATCCGTGGTTACTGCCAACCCCTCTGGTAAACAAGCGTGACTCTATGTACCTACATATGTAAAATTATTTTGTTGAGTTTTTTTTCTGTTTTCCAGGTCGTATTGGTAATCTATACTCTCCCAACCCTGGAACAGGTCGCAAGGCTTCAGCATGGAGCTGGTTTCCTTGGCCCAGGAGTAACAGCCAGAAGTAAGTCATATCTTAAGATTTTGCAATTAAGTCAAAAAAGCTTAAAGCCAGTTTTTCTAGTAGCGGTTCGATTCCCGCTGCAGGACAAATGTTTGGGTATATCTGCACCCAACAAACCGGCTCCACCTATAATGTTCGGACACGCCTCTGACTACTTGGTCCGCAAAGATCTATGCTCTGAGTATCTGTGGACGTCCATGGGAAATAACGTAAGCATATCTTAGGTTATCTGGAAGAAGTCGCATTCAGCGATATGTCCGCTCATTTTTGTTGTTTGAGATTAATGCTGTTATTGTATGTTGTACTGTAAAATTGTGTTATTCTTAACAAATAGTTTATCTATCTATCTTATCTTATCTTATTTTCCCCCAGCTCTCGCTGCCAAATGGGAGGGGTGCCCCAATCTGGAGATAGCGCTTACGGCTTCTGTGACGACACCCCTTCATCGAACCCCCAAGCATCCTACGATGATCGAACTTACCCCCCCGACTTCCGCCAGAACTTCCCAGCCAACTTTACCCCTGCAGCCAACTTTACCCCGGGGCAAATGATCAATCAAGCCCAGGGTTTCGCCCCTCCGGGTAACTTTACCTCGAGCCAAGCTAGCTTCCCCCAAGGTCAAGCTAGCTTTGCCCCGGGTCAGGGTAGCTTCGCTCAAGTTCAGGGTGGTTTCGCCCCGGGGCAGGGTAATTTCGGTCAGTACCAGGAGGGGTTTGGTGAGTCGAGTGGTAGCTTTGATGCTCAGACTGGGGTGTGGGGACCGCCGCCGCCTTACAGCCCGCAAGGGCGGAGCGGGAGTCGGTAAGTTTTACTATTAACTAGCTTCTGCACACAGCCTCGCCCGTGTGGTAACTGAATAAAAAGTAATATGTTTAAATAAAAATAAATAAATAAATAAATAATGCTGGACATTTTCACACAGCATCATCTAGCCCCAAAGTAAGCAGAGCTTGTGTTATGGGAACTACATGACTGATATACTACTTATATACTTTTTTTTTGTAAATACATACATATTATACATAGAAAACACCCACAAATAGACACGAAACAAATGAATGCAGATTATACAAACATTTGTCCCGTAGCGGGAATCGAACCCGCAACCTTCTGCGTCTCAGGCGGACCTTCGCCCACTGCGCCACAGAGGTTTGTTATTTTAATTCACGAACCATACCTGTACCAAATTTTATGCAAATCGGTTTAGCCGTTACAGAGATATTTATCAATAAAAAACCAAACATTCGCATTTATGTTAGTTATTTAGTACCTAGTACGCCTACCAAGGTTATGTTACCTAACTCAAAACTGTGTGGTTATACAATTTTCTTAGCAATTGTTAAAAAAACAATCTTTCTAAAAATCAGTCAAAAACAGTCTCAATAATATTAGCTATCCTATTAATACGTAGTCTCACACATGTAGAAAAAAAAACTAAATTTGAAGATTTTTTCTTTCAGACATCTTCTTCATCAACAAGATCCAGCTGCGGCAACTCTACTCCACCACCACCACATAGAGGTCCACCGCAACTCCGTCCACGATCACGAAGACCACCCACACACCCACGACCACCCACACAACCACCCACACACATGTCGCAACTCCTACCTACACCATATGCAACCATCTGCTTCTCTGCTCGATAGGGCAGATGGGAGAGTGATACAAAGTATATCTGGTATCAGTCCAGATGTGAGTCATATAAACCAAGATGGCGGTGTGAACCAAGATGGCCGTATGAACCCAGAAATTAGTCGTATGAATCAAGAGCTTCGTATGAACCCAGATCCAAGAGATCGCATGGGTCAAGACGGTCGAAACCAAGATATGGGTCGCCTCAATTCTGAGATGAGTCGTCTTAACCCTGAGATGAGTCGGATGAATCCTGACATGAGTCGGATTAACCCTGAGATGAGTCGGATGAACCCAGAACTGAGTCGTATTAACCCAGATCACCCGGAAATGGCTCGTATGAGTCAGATGTACCCGGAAGATATGGAGATGACTCATATCCAAGATGGCCGTTTCAATACACTGAGGGGTCATTTAGTACCGTACAGGTGTCAAAGAATGGATATTAGTCTACACAGAGATTGTAGAATAGATGAAGGGGTCACCACTGAATGTTCACATCAGAAGAGTGCTAGCAAAGGTAATACTATCTACTAATAAATTACGAATTAAATTGCAATTACGAATTATAAAAATAATATAAATAATATCCTACAGTAACATACACATTTTTTTGTACATGAAACCTGTTGGCTTCGGCCCCAGTAACGTTACGCCGCACAAAAGACCAGATAATTAGGAAACATAAATGACCAGAGTCAAAGTAAAAAATCACAAGTAAATGACCAGAGTCAAAGTCAAAATTCATTTATTCATTTAAATCACAAGGTGGATAGATAGATAGATAAACTCTTTATTACAAACCAAAGCAGAATACAAAAAAACACAGGAATTCACAATCATATAAGGTACAATGGGCGGACTTATCGCTAAAAGCGCTAAAAGCGAGCAAGGATCACTTTAAAATAAATAAATAAGTAAATAAGCCCTTTTATTTATTTAAGAGGACCAGACAAAGCTTTTTAATTTCCATTACTCTCTTGGCCAGAGAAATATAAATAATATAAGTTATTTTAGCTCGCATGGTGGCCAAACAAACAATCTTTTTTATGTATACAGATTTGTTCAGTTTCAGATCAGAGCTCAGACTCTTGCAAGCACGGGAAGGAGAATCTAGGATTCCAGAATGACAAACATTCGCCCATCAGGTAATAAACTTGCTCTTTTATTGATTTCATTCCAAAAGTTATCGTGAACTTCATATTGTAAAATCGGGAATTTCACGTACTGCACTATCGGTGAAGGCACCGACTAAGTTTCGACTCATTCCGAGAGTCTTCATCAGGGTGAGTGATCGCGACTTACTCCCTCCGCGTCGCACCGTGTACTACTATATTATTGATTATATAGTAGTGCATATAATCCATAATATAGTATATTATATATATATATATATATAACAAAATCATAAAATCATTCATTTTCAGCAGTTCTTGGTTCATGAACCAAATCAATTTAATCAATATCCTTGTAAATAAGATAAAATGAACCAAAACTTTAAGAAGCAACAAGCGTTTCTTGCCTGTTTTTGTAAATTCCAAATAGTTGAGTGCGGCGTGAGTTATTTGGCATTTAATAAAAAAAGGCTCTAAAAATGTTTCCAGTGACTAATGAAATGCCGTCTGGCCAATCGGCTACGGGAACATCTCTTGACTCATGATTCAAATCATTCAATCTTTCCTGTTCGTTCACTCATTTCAATCTTTCTACGTCCCAGGTCTTCAATGCAAGATTGTCGCACGCTGAATCAGAATGCTGAATCCGAAGTCTATTTTGCTGATGTATCTAGCTGTTGCAATGTTTCAGTGAAGGTAAGAATATTCAAAGGTATAATACATCATCTTGCATCCTTCTGTGTCTATAATATCAACGTGGTTATATTCCTACTAGCCTCTGCCTATGGCTTCGCCCGCGTGGTACCTGGATAAAAAGTAGCCTGTGTGTTATTCTTATGTATAAGCTATATTACTGTAAAGTTTTATGAAAATCCGTTTAGTAGTTTTTCCATGAAAGAGTAACAAACATCCATCTTCACAAACTTTCGCTTTTATAATAGTACTAGCCTTTGCCCACGGCTTAGACTGCGTGGTACCCGGATAAAAAGTAGCCTATGTGTTATTCTGATGTATAAGCTATATTACTGTAAAGTTTCATCAAAATCCGTTCAGTAGTTTTTACGTCAAAGAGTAACAAACGTCCATCTTCACAAACTTTCACGTTTATTATGTATGCCCAAGTTAAACATAAACTTCAATTTAGTGATTTGAATCCCTCACAATTTCATTTATTACTTTTTTTGATTAGAGGTTTTTCTTTATCTGTGTCAGTTCAGTTTATGTGACAGTTTTGGAAAACGCTGGCTAAGAAAAATCTGGCGGCAACAAATAAAAAAAACACGTATGTTTTTATAACAAACAGCATACTTTTTTTTCGAAATCTTATCATTTATTAAAAATATGTGTAATTGGTTACATACAAAGATGATAAATTTATAATACAGGATCAACATTAGATGAAATTACAGGCAGATAAGATTTTTCATCCGTTATGTCTCAGGGTCGCACCCTGAACGATACCTCTTTTGTTGCAAACGTCCATAGGTTACGGAAACTGCTTACCAGCAGGCCGTACGCTTGCTTGCCACTAAACTAAGTTGTAGAATAAAAAAAAAACATAAACTTCACAGCAAGCAAATATCGTCTTAAAATCTGCCATTTTTTTGCTGATCTTTTATTTTCTTGTCTTAAGTATCTCATTATACTTAATATTAATAAATGTAGGATACCTTAATATTACAATCCAGCCTATGTTAGGCTTATTAATAATAAATTACTAATTAGCCTAACATAAGGTAACTTAAAGTATAGCTTAGAGTGTGACGATTAACACGTTTCTACATTTCTACTTGACAAATGACTGAAAGATTTTTACTTGAAAATTCAACAAATTTTTCCATCTACAGGCTGAATGCTGCATCAACCCCAACGTGTCTCTCGTGGGCACCATAGAGAACCATCCTGAGTCAACGTCTGAATCCGACACTGGCTCATTCACTCTGACTCGCCAACAGCGACCCCAGCCGCAAGTGGGCTCCAAACGCCGCCCCAACAAACACAAGCCCGACAAAATACGACAGAACCTCAACCCTCAAGAGAAACTACGGCAAAACGTTAGCCCTCAAGAAAAACTACGGCAAAACCTCAACAGCTCTCTACGATTGACGGAACATCAAATAGAGCAGCTCAACTTGAGAATGAACGAACGGAACGATTTAAGAATGAATGAACGTCATGATTCCAGAGATAGATTGAACGATTCGATGCGCGAGAGAGGTTTGAACGATTCGATCCGTGAACCGAGAGATAGATTGAATGATTCGATTCGTGGTTCAAGAGTTGATTCTAGAGATCGATTGAGTGATTCGAGGAATGAGCTGGACAGAATGAATGACTCGAGAGTCAGCGATAGGATGAATGAGACGAGATTGAGTGAGCGGATGAGTGAACGAGTCTGTGATAGAATGAATGATAGCAGACTTGAACGAATGAACGATTCAAGGATCAGCGAACGATTGAACGATTCAAGATTGGATCGCTTAAACGATTCCAGAGTAGAGAGAATCAGTGATCCTAGAATAGAACGCATGAACGATTCTCGCATCTGCGACCGAATGAACGAAGCGCGGCTCTGCGAACGAATGATCGATCCAAGACTGAACGACTCAAGGATCACCCGAATCAACGATTCTTGTGATCGAATGAACGAGTCCCGTGACCGTAACGACTCCCGCCACGAGCGAATGAATGAGTCACGGATCAGCGACCGCATTGAACGAATGACAGACTTAAACTCCAGTATTAGAATCGAGGGTAGTCCTAAAATAAGGACGCATATAAGTCCTTTACGCGTACCTATGCCTAGGACGAGTCCTAAGAGCCTATCTAAAGATCACCCCAGGCAATCCAGCTCAGATTCGAACAAAGCAGACTTTTTCGTGCCACCTCCACCGATAATTTCACCCTTATCCCCAAACACAGAAGAGTCTTTATTGTCTGATGATGACAGACCACAAGACACAGTATACTCAAACGAACCAGAGGTTTCGAAATGTCTGGGACCCGATTCACAGTATGAGCCGGAGAAAAATGAGATTTTAAAGACAAATCATCATCATTGCTATAGTGACACCAATACTATGGACTCAGGGTGGCAGAGTGGCTCTGAGAAACAAGTTACTGATTGAATTGACTAGCTTTTCCCGACTGTCGCAGGTAGGTATTTTTCGCACGTATCTATGTATGTCTGTTTGTAAGTGGAATTCTTAACTTGAAACTATATGTACCCATGGTACCATTGAGTTTGACCCTAATGATAGTACGGGTAGTGACTCGTAGATACCAAATTGGGGTATCGTTAGACCTTTCATGATCCTGAAAGTGACGTCAGGTATATAGGTGTATGTTTTTCGCACGTATCTATGTATGTCTGTTTGTAAGTGGAATTCTTTAACTTGGAACCACCTGTACCCATGGTACCATTGAGTTTGACCCTAATGATAGTACGGGTAGTGACTCGTAGATACCAAATTGGGGTATCGTTAGACCTTTCATGATCCTGAAAGTGACGTCAGGTATATAGGTGTATGTTTTTCGCACGTATCTATGTATGTCTGTTTGTAAGTGGAATTCTTTAACTTGGAACCACCTGTACCCATGGTACCATTGAGTTTGACCCTAATGATAGTACGGGTAGTGACTCGTAGATACCAAATTAGGGTATCGTTAGACTTTTCATGATCTTGAAAGTGACATTTGACTGTTACAAAACGAATATGGCGGAGGCTAGCTTTATCTTGTTTTTATTCCTTACATGAACGGATTTGAGCATGAAAAGAAGGGATTATGGATACGATTTTAAAAATTCACTATGTTTAAGAACTTAAGATGAAAATTAATGCGGGGTTGTACTTTTAAATGTATTTCTATTATTCTAATAAAAAAAAGTATTTCTAAAGTACAATAGGTTTTTTACGTTTGTCCAATAGATGGCAGCTTAGTGTAAAATTTATAAAATGCTAGTTAAGACTCTGCCATCTAGATATATTGTTGATAGTAAAAAGTGTTTGTTTACTTATAAAAGTGTTCCTATTTCCTGTAATCTATGGAAGTAGATATTCGAATTTACGATTTCACCTAGATTTTCGATTTAAATAATGTAAATTAATAATGTAGGTATTATTATTATAATGGGTTATTATATTTTAATAACATTGCATGAATTTGTGCATGAATACAGAAAAAACTGCCAAAATTAATAAAATAATACAAATGGGTTATTATATTTTAATAACCCATTTGTATTATTTTATTAATTTTGGCAGTTTTTTCTGTATTCATGCATAAACTAAATGTATAAAAGTAGTAATATTCTAAAATAATGTTCTATTATTTTATCATTTATATTTGAAACAGGTTCCCTTCAATTGCGTCTTTAAAAATATATATATCCAAAATGATGATACACTGCCAATCGTAAATAATATTATTAATGTCTAACTCTACTGCAAATTTATAGCTCTTTTGTAATGTGCCAAGTAGATCATATTATTAAAAAAAAAGTAAAAACTGCAAGAAAAAATTTAAAACACAATCATCGTCAACCTCATTATCACCATTTTATGTCATCATCGTTCACCAAATTTTTATTGATTTCATTCATTCATTAAAATCACTCATTCATCCGTCCATCTTAATATACATTATTATTTCACCGTTCTTGCCAAACTGTATATTATTATTACACATACAAGTTATTTAATAATACTCAGTTACTATTGTTAGTAGGTAAATATGTAACTAGTTGGTTTATTTATATTTTAGGCCATAGGAATTGTTCTGTACTGTAATAAAAGAAAATTTTGAGTAATAATAATTACTATTTATGTAAATATAATAGATATAAATAGATAAGACTATTATTTTTAGCTCAAAATATTAACGGTACCGATAACTTCCATAGGAATTGAATTAATATTCTGATACAAAAATATAGATATGGTCTACTTTTTATATTCATGTTCATTACAAATCTTTTAATTATGAGCTAAATTTTCATTGAATTTATATGTAGTTCATATGAAATTGTATATCATATGTTGGTATTAGCTTTGTAGTTTAGTTTTATACTTATTAAAATTAGCTGAAACGTTACTAGATATATTATTATTTTTCTATAGAAGAAACTATAAAGATAAAGCGTTTTATCATTTTTAAAAATTTTAAATGATAAAACGGTTTTTTATTTTAGAGTTCCGTTCACAAACAAAGAACGACATTTTCGAGGGTCGTCATAACCATTTCACTCATAAACTAATATGACTATAATTTCCGTGTGTCATCACATTCATTTCATTCAGAAACTAATATGACTATAATTTCCGTGTGTAGTCATACTTAGTCATTTCACTCAGAAACTAATATGACTATAATTTCCGTGTGAAGTCACAGCCATTTTACTCAGTAACTAATATGACTATAATTTCCGTGTGTCGTTACAATCATTTCACTCAGAAACTAATATGACTATAATTTCCGTGTGTCCTCACATTCATTTCAATCAGAAACTAATATGACTATAATTTCTGTGTGTAGTCATACTTAGTCATTTCACTCAGAAACTAATATGACTATAATTCCCGTGTGAAGTCACAATCATTTCACTTGTATGTGAAATGATTATGACTTCACATACAAGTGAAACTAATATGACTGCAATTTCCGTATGTAATTATAGTCATTTCACTCAGAAACTAATATGACTATAATTTCCGTGTGTAATCACATTCATTTCACTCAGAAACTAATATGACTATAAATTTCCGTCTGTAGTCATAGTTATTCCACTCAGAAAATAATATGACTACAATCTGAAATAAGGTAAATCTAAAGATATAGATACCGTAAATCTGCAAAAGGTGTCTTTTAGGAAACTTTGAATTTACGAAATATTAGATGATGCACTTTTATGACTGAACCCTACTTTATGTAGATACGTGATCAGACACGAATTTGACCTGTTTATGAAAACTATTGAAAAATAATATTAAAGTTATGTTTAATAATATGAATTCTGTAACTATTCTGAATTTTTCACTAAGATTATCTTAGCAAACTTTGGGTGACCATTTTTATTAGTAAAGTTGTTTGAACTTTGTGATTATGTATTTTAGTTTTTATTCACGTTAAGTCTATCGTTAGTGTCGTTTTTCATTATAATAAAAGACTGAAATTCTGCTTGAGTATTTTATTTGGATCATGCCCATTTTCACAAAAATACAACTATTAACTACTTTTTTATTCCAAAAACTATCGAGAACTTGACTATTCATATTGTAAAAACCGTCGAATCTGACATTGCCACAGTGAGCGTAGCCTGTCTGGCTCCTCCAGGAATAGGTTATTGCATCGACGTGAGCAGTAGCGTAGACGATGTAGCACCCCTACCACCAGTAGTTACAACAACGCTACGAACACAATCGCCCCCTCCACTCGCGCGCCTTTATAACCGCGCACAACGTGCGGCAGCGCGTAGTGCACGGCGCGACGCGGAAGGAGAAAGTCGCAACCACTCACCCTGATGAAGACTCTCGGAATGAGTCGAAACTTAGTCGGTGCCTTCACCGATAGTGCAGTATTAACTACTTGTGTTTAATGAAAGTTTTCTATCATAAACTGTGACGAAAGTTTGAAGCAACGTAAGACCCGAGTGCTAGCACTTATCTGGCTACCGCCTCAGCATTGCCATTTTGTGTGGTAACGAAGCCACCATTTTGGGAACGCTTCCGTCTGGTAATGGATCGTTAAATTTGCATTATACCTTCCTAACTTCTCATACCACCAGTTCGTTCTTGGCCACAATGCGTTAGATACGGCTATTTGGGGCCCGAGCAGGTTTTTAATTTGCTGTTATTGATTTATCAACAATACATCTATCATATATATAAAAATTAAAAACAAAAGGACGCGGCTGCTGTCCAGATAACGACAGGGCCGACTCCTTGGCAAAGGAAGTAGCAAAACTTACTCCAAATCTAGACGATAATTGCCTATCTAGCTCTCCAATGGCGGAAATAAAAATCAGGCTAAAACTGAATCCAAAAAGGAGTACCAGAAAATATGGGAACAAAGACCGAATTGCAAGCATACGAACTTAACTTGCTAGCGGCAAAAAATTTGCAAAATAACATATACTTTACTAAAAATGAAACGCGACGACCTGAGAATGATGGGGGCATCATCACGGGACACTGTGATCTGAATCACCATCTCCTTAAGACAGGGGCCACAGACAGTGGACTCTGTCGAGGTTGTCTCCAGGTTGAAGACACTGTGGAGTATGTGGTAATACACTGCACCGCCACACATGAAGTCAGGTTGACTGCAAGACTGCAACTCATGCTCTCCGTCATCATTAACTAAGGAGGTCAGGGATACTGAAACACTGCTGTCATCAACCCAGAGTCCTTCTCAGCTATAACAAGGAGTTAGGCTGGTAGGGGTAAGATTATAAATAAATAATAAATAATGCTGGACATTTTCACACAGCATCATCTAGCCCCAAACTAAGCAAGCTTGTATTATGGGAACTACATGATTGATATATATATATGTAAATACATGCATATTATACATAGAAATAAAGAAGTTAGAAGGGGGATAATGCACAATACACCCTCAATGCGGGACGTCAACGCAGATCTCAGTTCCCCGACTTAGAATACAATCCATCATCACATCCCTTACCAAATGTATGTTTTTTTTATTTTATGTTTTTTCTCCAGTAACACGGTACTTTCAGTAAGGCAATAACATCGTCATTCTTTTAAATAGTTCTCTCCATCCTAAGGTTGCCTGGAAGAAAACGCTTTCAGCGATGGGACCGCCCATTGTGCATATGTTAGGTTTTTTGTTACTTTGTACTGTAAAATGATATTAAGCACAATAAAGAGTTTATATATCTATCTAATGCAATAGCGAAAACATCTTAAAACAAAACAAACAAAAAAAACTTTAATTATGGTGGTCCTGAAAGGGGCTAGAAGTGGTCTAGGTGAAAGAGTCAGTGAGGTAAAAAGATTCAACGCCTCCGTTAATACATTAGGTAGCTTATTTTATTATGAAGTTGGATATTTTTCTTAAATAAACACCCATAGGACATAGTGGGTGTGGACTTAGTCCTGACCCACACTAGGATTCTCTGTTCGTGGTTATCAGAAATACGAGTACCGTGGTACCACTACAACTAGACCCGGAACAAATATCTGCAGAACTTGCATTTGTCCCGCTACGGGAATCGAACCCGCACATATTGCTTTGCTGCTGGCTACTCGCCCGACGCGCTATTCCGGTAAATATAATTGAATTTTAGCAAAATTGGGAACGCTTCTATCTGGTAGTGATCCAGATCGATATACTATCTATAGATCATTTGCAACGGTCTTTAGATAACTAGCTGTTTCATCTTTTTTTTTGTATATACCTATTTGTACATCACATCAAGTGTCTAGGGATCAAGGTATTTTTTAAATATATTTTTTTGCTCTATTGAAATTAAATAAAAATGTCTATTTAGATCGATTAAATAAAATGTTTCCGTATGTGTATATCCACGAAGTACGCTCTACGCTCATTAGTAAAGACTTTTTCTTTTGCTGGATTTTTCACCTTAGTTAATACTGACATTAAAATGTGATCAAAAGAGAAAAATAAAAGTTTTTAAATGTTTTAACACACGTTGTCCCAACCAGATTTTTAGTAACTAGCAAAAACGTGCTTGATCCCTATACAATTGTGTATATTTGAACGAAATTAAACAACAAAAATATCGGTAATTAGTTTATTGAGATTTTAGTATGCACATACTTAGTCAAGTAAGTATTCTAATCTAAAATTAATATTCACAAGTCAATATTTAGATATACAATATCCTACAATATTATAAACGCGAAAGTTTGTGAGGATGGATGTTTGTTACTCTTTCACACGAAAACTACTGAACGGATTTTGATAAAACTTTACAGTTATATAGCTTATACATCAGAATAACACATAGGCTACTTTTTATCCGGGTACCACGCAGCCGAAGCCGTGGGCAGAATAATACATAATCAAGATTTCACTGGTCTTAGTACAAACTTATCTACTTTGAAGTCTTTACATACTGGTTTCTCGTATACTTTATATGGACATTGCTCGGGCGGTAATATGAAAAACGTAGCAATAACAATTATAATTTCAATTACAATAACATTTCCAATTATAATATCAGTAACAATTACATTTTCAATTATAATATCAGTAACAATTACATTTTCAATTATAATATCAGTAACAATTACATTTTCAATTATAATATCAGTAACAATTACATTTTCAATTATAATATCAGTAACAATTACATTTTCAATTATAATATCAGTAACAATTACATTTTCAATTATAATATCAGTAACAATTACATTTTCAATTATAATATCAGTAACAATTACATTTTCAATTATAATATCAGTAACAATTACATTTTCAATTATAATATCAGTAACAATTACATTTTCAATTATAATATCAGTAACAATTACATTTTCAATTATAATATCAGTAACAATTACATTTTCAATTATAATATCAGTAACAATTACATTTTCAATTATAATATCAGTAACAATTACATTTTCAATTATAATATCAGTAACAATTACATTTTCAATTATAATATCAGTAACAATTACATTTTCAATTATAATATCAGTAACAATTACATTTTCAATTATAATATCAGTAACAATTACATTTTCAATTATAATATCAGTAACAATTACATTTTCAATTATAATATCAGTAACAATTACATTTCCAATTATAATATCAGTAACAATTACATTTTCAATTATAATATCAGTAACAATTACATTTCCAATTATAATATCAGTAACAATTACATTTTCAATTATAATATCAGTAACAATTACATTTTCAATTATAATATCAGTAACAATTACATTTCCAATTATAATATCAGTAACAATTACATTTTCAATTATAATATCAGTAACAATTACATTTTCAATTATAATATCAGTAACAATTACATTTCCAATTATAATTATAAATTTGTGAAACATATCGCTTTTTCACAAATAAATATGCTGTTAAATGCTCTAAGCGTTCAAAATTTAAACTTACTTATATAATTTAAATTTATTTATTTAAATCACTGTTTCTCAAAGTGGGCGATAACGCCCCCTTGTGGGCGCTGGAGGCCTTCAAGGGGGCGGTAGAAGGCTCAAGAAGATATTGGGGGCGCTAAGGCGGTCTAGAGGGGAAAGCTTAGGTTGTTAGTTTAAAAACTTTGGAGGGCGCTAGGATTTTTTTTATTCTCAAAGTGGGCGGTGTGAAAAATAAACTTGAGAACCTGTGATTTAAATAACATGCAGACAGCATTTAATTTACAATATACACAATTACATAGTACTATTTAAAATTATTTCAAATAAAATTGTCAAATTATGTTTTGTCAAAATAATATTAGTTACATATTATTTTGACTATTATGTATTTTATGTCAGTGGTGCATACATTTTTAACCGACTTCAAAAAAAGAAAGAGTTTCTCAATTCGACTGTATGTTTTTCATCGTGTGTGTTTTACCTGATATCTTCGCAAATTATTAACCGATTATGATGATTCTTTTGTTGTTGTATAAAGAATGATTCCGAGGTGGTCCCATTTTATTCCTGAGAGGAAGGTTATTATACAAAATTATGTATATTTTGTAGGCAAAACTTTTTTGAGCGGCTACCTTTGACTCTTAGTACAGTCTGAGTTCAATTCTAATCCGATCCAATTTCGTTTTTTTTTAGCCTTTTACATTTATATCGCAAACTCCAATCTCAAATGTCAACATCAAAATCTATAAAAAAATATTATAAACGCGAAAGTTTGTGAGGATGGATGTTTGTTACTCTTTCACGCAAAACTACTGAACGGATTTTGATGAAACTTTACAGTAATATAGCTTATACTAACTACTAAGGCTACTTTTTACCCGGGTAAAACGCGGGCGAAGCCGTGGGCAGAAGCTTGTACTACTTAGTTACAGGTTTTACCATGCGACTAGTGAACTTAAACGCCTGACGCATTTAAGTTAACATTTTACATGTAACTTTATTAGATTTATGCCCGTTCGCATTAAACTTTGACAGCTAAGTTAAAACCTAATGCCAAGTACCTAAAGGTAGAAAAAAAAAACATTTATCCTTAAATTTCTGCTTAAGCTATTTTGACATTAGTGCAGACGGGGTTAAAGTTTAAGTGTTACATTAAATTAGAAATCACCAGTTTTAATTCTAAGTTTAATCTACGAGTAAAGAGATTGAAAATGGCAGTTTAAGAGTTAATCGTCTCAACGAACGATTCGACGAAACGTTCGTCAAACCTTGGGTCTTTCTTGGTTGCCATATGATACGTCACAGTCATGTAACCTTGTTGAAAAAGCAGGTGTGGCGAAAGCGCCTTGAATGGCGAAAAATTTCCATAATGATAGATCTCTCTATCATTATGGAAATTTAAAACATGTTTTATTTGCAGTTTAAAAAAAAAGGTTTATTCCAAAGAAAATAAAGGAATTTGGTTTGAAAGTGTACATATTTTTGGGCGGAATCCGAACTCGTGTCTTCCCGCATTGTAATTGAGGGCTGCTAAGCTTAATTGTTCAGCAACCGTACCGTAGTGCGAATTTGAATCCCGCTAAGTTTGGAATAACGATATAACCCTGAGAAATAAATCCTAATAATATAAAATTTACATGGCCGTTCATTTTATTTTGTTTTCATATTCGCGGTTAATTAATTAATACCAATTCTATTCATATTTTAATAGCACCAGAAAGAACCTAAATAAAAAAATACGTACCCTTTGTAGTTTTTCATTGAGAATTCAGATCTTTCTCGCTCACATAAGCTACGAAAAAACGGCACGATATGACGTTACCGTACAACGATATATTAACGTGAATTGAGATTTTGAACTGAAAACTTATTGACTTTTGAAATAAACTTTTTATTAAAAGAAACATGATATAATAACCATGATTACTTAGTATGTTTGTATGATTCCCGATATTTGGCTACAGTTGCATACCACACAGTACAGGTTAATATAATTATGTGTAGTAGAAAATATGAAATATAATTTCTATTAAAATAAAAATGCAGCTTTTTAGTATTATGGAAGAACATTAAGATTCAATTCAATATTTCCAGAGATGACCCCCTATATTAAAACAGACACATAAAACTTTATTTTTATTAGTTTAAGTCTTGCAACCTGTCACGTGTAAGACCGAACAGACAAACGACAAAACTGCCCGCGTTTTGTCGTTTGTCTGTTCGGTCTATGTGCCAAATATAATGTGAGTGCCTCTGACTACCCCCTAATTGGAATCTAGGAGTATTTGAGGATGTCTATCATGGGAAAAAAGTACAATTTTAGACAAAATATTGCCTAAAAACGTATCCTACTAATATTATTAACGCGAAAGTTTGTGAGGATGTTTGATACTCTTTCACGCAAAAACTACTGAACGGTTATTGATGAAACTTTACAGTAATATAGCTTATACATCAGAATAACACATAGGCTACTTTTTATCCGAGTACCACGCGAGCGAAACCGTGGGTAGAAGCTAGTATTTTATAACGCAACGCTACGCTTACAGTTTTTGAACTTAGCTAATTAAGTCTATGGTAAGGTATTAACATGAATATTTCACACTAACTTGGTAAGTTCAAGACAGTTCATTATTAGATTTATTTAAGTGCTAAGTTAAAATGGTAATTGTCAACTTAAGTACTTTAAAGCCACAGTAGCACCGCAGTAACAAGTAGGACGACACTGTAACTGAGGTAGCTCGCTTTGCTCTCCGAGTGTGGTATGAGATGGTTGTCGAGGGTCTGCTCGGCAACCGAAGCGAAGGAGCCGTCTGTGCTGGCCTCGCCGAGACGCTGGTTGGACGCTTTCAAGTTCTTTAGCAGAGCTAGGACGTCCTCTGAAAATTAAAGGTTATAAAATCAAGGTCACTTTTGTACATGAATTAATTCTTTTTTTTATTATATTTCTGTGCACAATTCCGATACCTTACTAAATCCCTCCGTAAAAACGTAATTAAACAAAAACTTTATAAAAAGGCATACTATAAAATATCTGATTATTTAGATGACAAAAACTCTTGGGATTGAAAATGCTCCAACTCGAACCTATTGTTTTGTAAAAGGATCATTAAAAAGAATAACCAGCCTTGTTTTCTTGCCTTTCTCTCCTGGCTTGGTCGCGGAGGAACAGGCACCTAGATTAAAACCGACGTTTCAAAGTGTTCCTTGTGATTTTATTGAATAAATGAATTTTGACTTTGACTTTGACTTTGACCTCCACCAAGAAACTGAAACATTAACAGTTAGTCTTCTTTATGTTCAGAAGACAGCTCTTTGGTCTCATTGACCAGAGTTTCGATCACACTAACCCATGGCTATCGAGATGGCAATCAATTTTGACACTAGTTCCCCATTTGAATGGCCCATCCATCAAATTGTGATAACACTGATTCCCCATCGCTTGATTCTCATATTAGTCAAACTAAACTGAATGTCATGAACCGTCCATGAACGAAGGAAACTTGTGATTTTGACAAGTAATTGACTCACGCTAATGGCATGCCTCCATCTCGTCTCTCTAAGCGCACGCCGACAAAAAATCTCAGTCCCAAAAACTAGCTTTGCTAAGTATTTTAGTTATTTTGTATATTGTGCCAAAGTAAAGATCAGAAAATGCCTGATCACGTCACACACACACACACACACACACACACACACACACACACACACACACACAAACCCACACACACACACCTTACACCTTCCTTCTTTTTAGGCTTCCCTAAAAAAATATTTGATGTCACTCAGGATGTTTTATATTTACAAGTACTAATTTTAATGTTGGCCTCGCATTTGTTTAGCTCTTTTTTTTTGTCAAACGCTATCTGGGCTTCCGCGATACAGGTTTAGTGCGGAGCTCATTGGTGTACAATAAAGAGTTATCTATCTATCTCATTGTTAAACTTGTAACTTAGGCACATACTATCTTTTTGGAAATAAAGTATGTTTGTATTTTTTGTAAAAAAATACGAAGGTAACAAACAATAAAAAATACAACCGAATCGAGAACCTTTTTTGAAGTCAGTCAAAAAATACGTTTACACCATAAAAGTTCTGTCATTAAGCCATATATTTTTGTAAATATTCTTGAAGGTATGTCCCTGGGAATTTAATTAAATATTTTGATGACGTGATTATGTAATCTAATTACCTGCTTCTTTATCTCCATTCACATAATCCACCTTTATAAATGTTGTGAGTGATACTTCATAGATCTTATTGCTTTCTGCGCCAGAAATGGCGCGCCGTCTTCTGCCGTACCCTGTGACTCCATTACTGCATTGTACCTGGAATAACATAGGCAGGTGCTAATCATCTCTGTGACGCAGTGAGCGAAGGCCTGCCTGAGGAGCATAAGGTTGCGGGTTCAATTCCCGCCACGGGACAAATGTTTGTATGATCTGCAAACATTTTTGTCGGTTCTGGGTGTTTTCTATGGTGTTTTCTATAGTATGTAAATACGTAGGTATATTGTATATTATATATTACTAGCTTCTGCCCGCTTCGCCCGCGTGGTACCCGGATAAATAGCCTATGTGTTATTCTGATGTATAAGCTATATTACTGTAAAGTTCCATCAAAATCCGTTCAGTAGTTTTTGCGTGAAAGAGGAACAAACATCCTCACAAACTTTTACGTTTATAATATTAGTAAGATGTGTATTATATTATATTTAAAATGTGGTAAGTACACCAATTAAACCCCTTTTAAACTTTCTTACAGTCCGTTCCATCCTAATGTTGTCTGAGATCGCTATGTAGCGATACGACCGCCCATTGTACAACATTGTTAAAGTTGATAGTACTTAACTAAGCTGATGTGTTATTTGGTGTACAATAAAGTATTTTCTATTCTATTCTATGTATGTATTTAAAAAAATATATATTATAAGTAGTATATCAGTCATGTAGTTCCCATACTCATACTCATTACTCATTTATTTTTAACCATGGGAACATAGAATACACTTGGTTACGTCGAAACTTACTACTTAGAATGGTGCTAGAAACAGGCAAGTATTTTACTTACATACCTATGAATGTTTACATAATTATAATTAATTACTGCTGTAAAGGGGCATTGTCAAAAAAAAAAAAAAAAAAAAATGTTGGTACAATAATAAGTTAAACAAAAAATAATAATTAACAAGTAATAATAAATAATATTTGCTGCTGTAAAGGGGCATTGTCAAGTACATAATGTTAAAATTATTGGGTTAAATGTCAATAATTATTATGGAATGGTTCTGCTGTATAGGGGCATTGTCAAAGAAAGTGATTAAATATAATAATAATAATAATATAACATACCTATATAATGTCAGATCTTTTAGCTTATTATTGCTTAGTCAAAATAGTTTACAATCCAAAAAGATATTAAAAAACAAACCTGTCATTCACTGTAAGTTTACTATGCAATGGAGTCATCATTGAGAGCTTCTGACAAATTGTAGTAGCTTTTTTTGGTCAATATTGATTTCAATGTACTTTTAAAGATGTCCAAATTCATTTCTCTTAAGGCTTTTTCTAATTTATTATACAAATTGATTCCATTGCAGAGAAAACTTTTTGACATTTTCGCTAACCTACGATTCGGTCGCCGGATGTTGCCACCTTGCCTTGTTTGGTAGGAATGGGTAGAATTTAAGGTAGGAAAATCTTTTATATTATTTTTTACATACATGAGGCATTGGTGGACGTACACACTAGTGAGAGTCATGATGCCTAGTTGAGAGAAAGCATTACGGCATGTTTCTCTCGGTTTTAAACCTAAAATGTATCTTACTGCGCGTTTTTGTAAAATAAAAATTCTCTTAGAATTAGCTGCGTTTCCCCATACTAGTATGCCATACGTCATAATGCTATGAAAGTAAGAAAAATACAAAGTTTTGGCAGCATCCGGCCCACACAATTCCTTAATCTTTTTTATAGCATAACAAGCCGAACCTAATCTACCAGCCAGACTATCAATGTGATTGTTCCACCTTAATTTATTATCTAGTTTTATTCCCAGGAAAGTAATGCAGGTAACGGGTCGAATTAAGAGGACATTACCATCTGCATCAGGTATTGTGTAGTTATTGTTGTTTAGGGAAAAGTTAATCAGATTTGTTTTTTCAATATTAAGTTGTAAATTATTGCATTCGAACCACGATGTTATGTCTGTTATGGCTCGATTTATTTTAGGGATGATATGAATATTTTTCTCAGCATGAATAAGTAGAGAAATGTCATCCGCGAACATGTATAGGTCTACATCGTCTGCAACACTGATGCTTATATCATTAATGTATAAAATGAAGAACAGGGGGCCAAGAATCGATCCTTGTGGGACGCCGCATTTGATAATCTCCTCTTTAGATTTCGTCCCATCTACTTCTACCACTTGCTTTCTGGCTGAAAGATAAGAGCGGCACAGTTGTAAGTCGTTGTCTTTGATACCATAGAGTTCGAGTTTGGAATAATACAAGCTCTGCTTAGTTTGGGGCTAGATGATGCTGTGTGGAAAATATCCAACATTATTATTGAAGTTTATTTATAACTGACACTTATTTATATGGTTTTGGAAACAAACAGAACTTCTAAAACGCACTCACCCCCTGGCATTTATCCAAGCAAACGGTAACAGTTCCTTTAAACTGCACGTAGGTACTGTCGGGGAACTTGAAAGCACGGAACTTGCCCGTCAGTACGTCGCCGTCGGCAGTCACGAAGTTCTCAAACAGGTACGGGTCTACTGAGCATCTGGAATAGAATGATGCGCGTTTTATACTAGCGATGCAAGGATGCGTTGAAAGATGTATGCTGTATCGAAGACAATAGCAAAACCTCGTACCCTAGTACGGGTTTACTGAGCATCTGAAATATAATGATGCGCTTTCTATACCAGCGATGCAAGGATGCGTTGAAAGACGTATGCTGTGTCGAAGACAATAACAAAACCTCGTATCTTAGTATGGGTCAACTGAGCATCTGAAATATAATGATGCGCTTTCTATACCAGCGATGCAAGGATGCGTTGAAAGATGGATGATTGTTTAACCAGCGAAGTTGGATGCAGTTAGGATATAGGTCTACTGAGAATCGAAACTGTAATTTCAACCAATCAGAGCACAGCAGGCAACATGACGCAATGATAATGACAATGTCCGCGTTTGCCAACATCAGTCCTAAAAAGACTGATGTGTTGACAGAAAAGTGTGGTCCAATATAACGCCTCTCGGGGTTAACTGCTCGATGGCATCAGTACATAGTTTAGTTGTTTTAGCCATAGTAACCCTAAAATACTCTCTAATAGACTCTTATAGAAGCGCTGCAGCAGCCCAGTAGATGCGCGTCTGTAGAACTCTATTAATTTAGCTGCAAATGTGGCGTGTGGGTGTCACGACAGTTTTGCTACGACTGTACTTCTAAATCTAGAAACGCTACGTACTTATTCGTCTAGAACGGCGAATTTGTAATGTATGCAAATTTTTATACATTACAAATTCGCCACTATATATTTTCATACATTATCTAGAA
The DNA here is from genome assembly GCA_958496245.1 of Perizoma flavofasciatum. Lineage (NCBI taxonomy): Eukaryota > Metazoa > Arthropoda > Insecta > Lepidoptera > Geometridae > Perizoma > Perizoma flavofasciatum. The sequence continues at coordinate 5,138,346 of OY292445.1, read as the reverse complement.
GCAATTGTCTCAATCGCACCACAGCAGCGCTTCTCATCATCGCATCAGATTCATCGCCTTGTGTGGAAGAGCAACGACGCCCTGCCGTCGTCTAGTGAAGACTAGTTCGGAGGGAACAGTGATTGGAGGGATCGGTGGTTCGGAAGAGTGAAAATTAGTTCGGAGGGAACAGTGTTTCGGAGGGTTCGGTGCTTCGGAGGAGTGAAAACTAGTTCGGAGGGAACAGTGTTTCGGAGGGTTCGGTGGTTCGGAGGAGTGAAAACTAGTTCGGAGGCAACGGTGGTTCGGAGGATTCGGTGGTTCGGAGGAGTGAAAACTAGACTGTGCATTGCATACCGTCTTGTAACAGATATATGTACCTTTTACTAACAAATATAATGATAATGAAAGATAATGTAATTAATCTGTGTAATTAATGAAGGGTGAACGCAGCTGCCTATATTATAGACTTTTTAATCTAGCTTAGGCATCTGAGGCTTACCATATCAATTTGTACCAATTTCACATTTTACATTATAATTAGATGTTGCATAAAAAAATGAGGTAATACGTCTTTTGAGAGGCAAACCCGATGGCCAGAGACCCCGTGGCAGGCCCAAACTCAGGTGGCCGGACGGCGTAGAGCGGGACATTCAATTAATTGGAGTTGAAGGCTGGAGAGAAAAAGCCCAAGACAACCGGCTGGAGAATTTTACTGGACCAAGGCCAAGGCCCACCCACGGCTGTAGCGCCTTAGATGATGATGATAAAAAAAATGTATGATAGGTACAAAATATTATTGTATTAAACTTATTATTATTTATTATTTACTTATTTTTCTATTTGGAATAAACTTTAATTTAATTTAATGTAATTTAATTTAATTATTTTCTCTTCGGAGACCAAACTTGAAATGTACTTACATAATGTACCGTAATGTAATTTAAATTTAAATGTAATTGGATTTTTTTATATTTGTAAAATCAAATAAATAATTATTATTGATTATTATTAACACATTGATACCTTAGAATAAGTAGATGATTTTGCAAGTGTTTACAATACTTTTTCCTATTCATAAGGTCAAATAATAACGTGAACTTATTTTAAAGTATATTGTTAAAGAGATGGATGGATGGTAGTTTGTCAAAATCATTTTTTTCTAAATAAATATTTATTTTACTTTACTTTACTTTACTTTCTAACTTTACAAGAAGTCTTACCCGTTCAGTATGATCGTCTCCTGCTGGCTTCCAGTATCGGTGGCGTGCATATAATTCACGAGAAGACCATAAACGGGCGACGACTTCTCATCCAGGAAGATCTCCATGGAGAGAGGTGTTCCGGGACTCACTGAGATCTCTCCTGACACCCTGGAATAAGAAATACAAATTATTTTTAAAATAAAGCTGAAGAGTTTGTTTAGTTTTTATATTTTAATTTAAGTGCGCTAATCTCTGGATTACCAGTCGGATTTGAAAAAATATGTTTACTTTTGATAGCACAATTCTTGAGAAAGTTTATATGCTACTAGTTTCTGCCCACGGCTTCGCCCGCGTGGTACCCAGATAAAAAGTAGCCTATGTGTTATTCTGATGTTTAAGCTATATTACTGTAAAGTTTCATCAATATGCGTTCAGTAGTTTTTGTGTGAAAGAGTAACAAATATCCTCACAAACTTTCGCGTTTATAATATTAGTAAGAAGATTTAACACTGATTTAACACATCACGGAGCGATTATTTGACGTATCAAGAATCTTATATCCTACTTCCTACTACCAATGAAAAAGCAACCTCTAGGATACCAGTTGCAAAAAAAACTCTTAAAATTAAGAAGGCATATACATATACTCACTGTTTCCCGTTCTGCTTCACGACAGCTCCAAGAATCGGCTCCGGAGCTTTGCCTTCTTCATATCGGGTGATGTTTAGCACACTGGAATAAAGAACGGGTGGAAAATTAAGGCTCTGTTCACACGGACGATTGACGAACACTACAAAAGAGAGATCGCAAGAAAACACGTAGGTCCTTTCACACGAGCGTCAATGTGCTGTTGCCTGTCAAAACACAACCACAAAAAACATCGTGATGTTAGAAAAAGCAAATTTATGTATTTTTTCCCGTTAAACACAAAATAATAATAAACACATAAAAGAGATACAACATAAAACAAAGCGAAACGAGACGAACAGACAAACTAAGTAACTAATTTTATGTTGCGTGGGGTCTAATAGATCCCCGTTTCAGCATTATGCTGTACCTGACCTACTAGGTTGACCTACTAGTTACTGTTCCAATTAGCGGCGAATGGTTTCCAAGCTGTCACGTGAAATGATAACTATACAATACGCGGGCATATGTCAAATGTTAGAACGTGCCTCAGACTACATTCATTGATATTTATTTATTAAAATCAACATCGATTCATAATAAAATGTTAGTTATAAATTTCTTATTCGAAATTAGTCACACAAAACAACAAATTAACAAAAAAAAACATAAATATAATTGAACATTGAAAACAGACTACAACCTACTTGGCATTCTCATAGATCTACTCACTGAGTAAGTATCTAAGGATTTACATTATGGGGAATGTATTTTGTTTTTTAATTTGTGTGCAGGTTGGTAAATCGGTTGAGGAATGAGCAGGTTTTTTTTACCAATGTTGGTGACGTCACAGTCACGTCAAAGTGAAAATGAAAAGGTAATTGAAATCGCAAGGATCATAATAGAGCTGGCTCTTATCTGGGTCAACGCATTAGCATTGGCTAAGATAAGATAAGATAAGAGCCAGTGGCCGCATTGCCACGCTGAATGGCAATCCATTCAGCGTGGCAATGCGGCCAGTATTTTAGGAACGCTTCAGTCTGGTAGTGATCTGGATCAGTTGAACTATCTATAGATCATTTGCAGCGTCTTTAGATGCTTAGCTGTTTCATCTGTATTGTATATATCTACTTGTAAATAGTTGAATGAATAAATTTAATTCCATCAAAAAAAAAAGGATCATAATTATAGAAATGTAAACTTAAGAACCATGTTAGTTAAAAAAAAGAACTTACGGTGATTCCTCGTTCGCGATCAAGCCTAGAAGAATCAGGCCACAAACTCTGCTTGGTATTTTTTTTGATGATTCTTAAATTCAGCTATAATAGTCTGGTGCCGATCGTACAAGGTGAATTCATAGTGGAAAGTAGGATTTATGGTGCTTAGGTACTTATAAAAATAAATAAAAGCCTGTATAGTCCATAATAAAAATAAAATTCACGCAATACATTAATTTATCTAACTAATTAAACGTAGTAATTAAATGTACTCCCCTACAGCTACTTTGATGTAACACCTAAGCTGATGTACATTTGAGCATGAATAAATATGAATATGAATATGAATATGAATATGAATATGAATATGAATATGAATATGAATATGAATATGAATATGAATATGAATATGAATATGAATATGAATATGAATATGAATATGAACTATAATTATGTTCTTTGAGAATATTTTCTCAAAGAACATAATTATAGTTCACTTAAATGAGAAAAACAAAACTTTTAAGCATCTACTTAAATTTATATTTTAGCACGAGTGTTAACATAATGTATTTACCTATCTACTAAAAACAAAAGAAAAATAACATAAAAAACAGAGAAAATTAAGCAACTTAATCTAATACAAGATAAGTACCTATGAACAAAACGTACTCATTTGGTATTTGGGTAGACGCACATTTTTGTAGGCACATAAAAACCCATCCTTTATATTTTTTATAGAAATAGGTACCTAATCTACGTGATATACGTCCAATACTAATTATTATATATACTATATTACAAACAATTACCACAACTGTTTTCCCTCAAAGATTTGCTGGAAGAAAACTCTGCTCACCTTTTACATGTCCTATAAAGTTTTCTATCTGTATTCTCTTTGTGTACAGTAAATTATAGCGAAATAATTTATTTTAATAATTTTTGTAAAGATAGTAATAGGATAGGATAGTAAGATAGATACTCCTACCTTCCCGATGATAGATTTATCCTGTTGGGTAAAAAAAAGGGCATTTATTTACTTACACTTAAACAAACATACCTTGCCTAAGCACAACATCCGCCTCCTCCAGTACTTTCCAGCTGTAGGTAATATTACTTACTTAGGTTCATCAAAGTCGTCAAGTGGGAACGGGGGCACGGCTCTCGATATCCTCTGCTTGCCGCTAACTTCACAACGGACATCCACCGACGCCAGGCCTCCCGTCACATCTTCTATCACTATCTTGTTGTAGAAGATTTTTTTACCCTGGAAAATAGATAGAGCGATTACAGTTAGGGACTGCGAGGAAAATGGTCTACGGGGCCCTAGAGACACTTTGTAATAACCCCTTAGAGCGCGCTTGTGGCGACACCCCATTACTCCCTGGGGTCGACAGATACCCCTGACCCTCGGCTTGCCTTAACCCCCCGGTCGGAGGTGGAGGCGCAAGAGCGGAACCTATGCTCCAAGAGTGGAAGTTTTAAAGGCATAAAGCCAGGAGTAGCGTTTAGTGAAACTGCAGCATACCTCTCGACACCCTTTAGCCTTCACACCAACGTTGCCTCTACGCTGTCTATCGTTGGCGGCACTTATGGAGCCCGTTTAGTGGACGGCAAGTCATCAACTGCCTATGAATTAATCTGAATTTCAGTAAGAATTGGCAGGTGCCGTTTCATCCTACATAGCCCATCAACCATTCCATAAGTATATACTACTGCAATAGCGTAGTTAATCACTCATATTTCCAGTTTACATCAGTCGCCATCCACAAGATTCCGTTTTTTATATGATAATGTACAAAGGGCCTCTTAGTGTTAGCTTCGGCTCCACTAATGCCTCTAAAGGCTCCAGGCATAAGTCTGAGATTTTAAATGAATAAAGAGGAATAATAATAAATGTTTATTTTCTCAATAAGTTCTTAATATATAAGGTCCTTAACTAACCGTATAGTAAGCCGCTTTATGAACCTGTTTTATGTGAGACTGGTGCCTGAGATAGTTTTAAAAAACCTGTATTACAGGTCACCAGGCACTTACACTCCACAGCTTGTACAAAAAGAATACTTACTAGGCCTAGTTGTTGATATGTTATATTTGGTGGAAGAACATTAAGTAGGTTAATATTATTTTCATCCTAGAAGGGCCCGACCACGCCCACATATACAGGGTGTCCCGGAATGTGTATATAATGCCGGAAGGAGATCATAGACACCACGGTGTTAATGAATGAATGACTAATGACCTCCTCCCGGCATTCCATGGTTTTCATGGTTCGGTATTCCATTTCGTGGTTTCCATGTTTTTTTTCACGTCCGTCATACTTTTGAGTGTGACGTGACAATGACCTCTTGTGACGTCACACTCAAAACAGCTGTTTAGTTAATTTTAGGGATGTCCTAAGAGCAGGTAGTATGGAAACTTTGATGGTCATTTCATGAATGAAAAACATGGAAATCCAAAAAGTCGTAGAACAAACAATGTTCCCCACAGTGTTAATTTTCCGGGTCACCCTGTATAGATAAACTCTTTATTGCACACCGAAGCAAAGCAAAAAACAAAAACACAGGAATCCATAAACATACAAGATACAATGTGTAAGATGGTATTTTTGATAAAAGCAATCTTTTCCAGACAACCTTGGTGGTGTACGAGTAAACTCGCCTTTGTACATGTCATTTAATTCTGCCTTTCTGTAAGTACTAGCTGCCCACGGCTTCGCCCGCATGGTACCCGGATAAAAAGTAGCCTGTGTGTTATTCTGATGTATAAGTTATATTACTGTAAAGTTTCATCAAAATCCGTTCAGTAGTTTTTGCGTGAAAGAGTAACGAACATCCATCCTCACAAACTATCGCGTTTTTAATATTAGGATTTTGTGTGTACATTATAGAATTTAAGAAACTTCTACTTAGTCTAGTCTTAGTCTAGATAGCTGTCGTCGCAACGCCATCACTCGGCAGCTTTTAGAGGCAGCTTCCGGAACGCTGCAGCAAAGTGCTGGAACAACATCCCACCACCAATACGGGATCTTCAGTGTTTTCAAAATTTTAGAGCTAAATTGAAAAAGTTTGAACACCAGAAAAGCTCTGATGATCTCAGAAATGAATTGTCTGTTCTATAGTGCGAAAACTCTACTCTACCTTTACTACCGCAGCTCTCTCACTTAGGCCACCGGACAAGGTTTTATATTATTATTATTATTTTTTATTTATATTTTTTAATATTAATTGTCGTTTTTGTATTTGTTCTTGTTAATTTAATTAAAAATGTTATTGTGAAAATTTTATAATGTTAAACTCTATTGTAGGTATACACGTAAAAAACTTGACTTTACTGGACTTTTTCTTGCTTTTTAATATTATTTTTTATATTGTGTTAGTATACGTGACGCGTTTAGTTGGTTTCGACGGAAGATCAGCGTTGTGATAGATATGCGCAATTGCTATTACAACATAAGCTGAGTTGGACACCATTTTCTAGCATTTAAGATTTTAGATTTAAGAATTTCTAAGTAGATATAATGATGTTGTTTAATTTTTAGTAACTAGACTAAGCTTACTTTAATAATTGTTTGTTAAATGCACAAATAAAGATTTCTTTCTTTCTTTAGTTAGCGGAAAACGCTTAAGCAATGCCCTAAGTGCAGAATGATTTTCACGAACCTCTGATAAAACTAAAATGATAACTCCTTAACATTTAGGTAGGTACTTACAGTCATTTTATTAATGATCCTGTTGACACCGCATTTGTCGTAGTTTAGTAAATCGAAGATAAATAGAGCGCTGTCTCCTTCTACATCCGGCAAGCAGGGCTTGTAGTCTGAAAGAAGAGTTTTATAAACACTTTATTCCAAAAACTATCGTGAATTTGACTGTTCATATTGTAAAACGGGAATTTTCGTAGTACTGCACTATCGGTGAAGGCACCGACTAAGTTTCGACTCATTCCGAGAGTCTTCATCAGGGTGAGTGATTGCGACTTTCTCCCTTCGCGTCGCGCCGTGCGCCGTTTTACAATATGAATAATTAATAAACACAAATAAAATATTGCTGGTCAGTTTTCTCATAGTATCATCTTGCCCTTAAGTAAGCAGAGCTTGTGTTATGGGAGATACTTATAATTGACGCAGAAGGTTGCGGGTTCGATTCCTGTCACGGGACAAATGTTTGTAAGATCTGCAAATATTTGTCTCGGGTCTGGGTGTTTTCCTATGTATAATATGTATGTATTTACAAAGTTATTATTTTATTTCCCGATTTTCTTTTTTGGTTTAAGGAAACACGTATTTAATCAATTTTTTAATCTCGATACGCTTTTACCTGAGCGAGAAACCAGGCTTTGATACACGGACGAACACTCAGACAGACAGACAGTTGAACATTGTAAAACTATAAGTTTTTTGGTGCGCCATTAGGCTTCCGAACCCTAAAAACCTTGCTTTGTCGATATCTACATATATGAGGATGATAACTCGCAATTGCTGCGTTCCGTTTGTCCTATAAAAATAGTAATCTCACCAAACATTTTTATTTTAACATAAGACTTACAAGATCATAACGCTTTCACTATTAAAAGTTATCATCTCATGAAGAGCCAAGCTCCTAAGCCAAAAATTTTGTACATCTTGATCAAAAAGTATGGCTTCACAGTTTTATAGAACTTTCGCATGACATAAAATTAAAGACCTACAGACCTAAGAACATTTTATTTAGATCAACTAAATAAAATGTCATTAAGAAAATGTAGAGAAAACCTAGCATAAGAAAACCTAAGTAGGATTACCATTTTTTTTTTATAAAATAGGATATATAAACAAAATGTTAGATTTTAGACAGAAAACCTGTTAACCCCAATTATATTATAAAATAAACCCTGTCTTTTAAGGAAAATAGGAAAAAATAGTCTACATAGTGCCATTTAGAGATGGCGGTAGGGAAATTAAAAAAATAAATAAAGATAAGTGAATTAATTCGTCATAAGTCCGTGGAAGTGTCTGTGCAACGGTCGAGAAACAGCTGGAAATCATACGGTGCCGTCCCACAGACACTACCGTCTCTGAAAAGATTGGTGAATTGTGGTAGATATATTTACAATCTCTATCGTAACAAGACATGTAAGAAACAGTTGCCATGACAAATTGCTATTACTAGAATAAATGCATTTGTAATGAAAATGTTACAAATATATATTTTTATAAACCACTGATGTACGTTTTAATAACACAATTTTTTATAGATACATCTTGAGATATAAATGAAAACAAAAAACTACAAAACCATTTTACTCAAAATATGGTTTTCAGATATAACTAGTTAGTTAGTTTGTTTGTTTCTAAAAAAAATATTTTTTTTTGACATTTTCAATTCTAATTACGTATTTATTTGTTCACTTGTTGTTTCGCCGCCAAATAGTTGAAGTTAGGAATGTGACTAATTTAGAATAAGAAATTTATAACTAAACGCATGCTGACTGATAAATTCTTCTGTAACATTTATTTTCAATTTATACTTAGTTTTTCTATTCCTACTTTACAACTGTTTTTTTTATTTTCTCACTTTCAAGCCTATATAAGTGGAAACTTGTAATTTGCCATCATCTTAAATATTTGCTTGGCATGTATTTTTATATTTTTCTTATTATCTTGTCTAGCTGTAATTTTTCACAAATTTTTTAAAATAAAATATAATAATAAAATAAAAATATTATTATGATCCAATATTAATTCTAATAAATAAATATGATGAAAATATGATAACTCTTGAAACTATCATTATTATGAACATAATTTTTACTAAATAACAGGATATTTACCATGATTTGTGAGTTTGAATGGTTCCCGATATTTCGGCACAGTTGCATTTACCTCCCGTGATCATCAAGAATTCCGTTTTTTAGTAAAAATTATGGTTTTCGGAGTTACAGCAATTTGTCGTGACAAGGCAGTGTACCCCCAGATATATAAAAAAATATGAAAACTTACGTTTGAGCCCTTCTACGAAGGCTATTTTCTTGTTTCCATCTATAGGAACCGTAACTTTAATGAGCTCTGGCGTACATTCCACCTGGCTTTGTGATCCTGGAACAAATACACAAAATGGTTACTTACTTTCTTCGTGATTTATAAACAAACAGTACGCAGACATATACTTAGTCCTAATCCCACACTATGTTCCTCTGTGTCTTGGGTATCAGGAACTACGAGTACAAAAGTACCACATCATCCAGACCCAGCACAAATCTTACTATTATATCCTATCCTACTAATATTATAAACGCGAAAGTTAGTGAGGATGGATGTTTGTTACTCTTTCACGCAAAAACTAATGAACGGATTTTGATGAAACTTTATAGTAATGTAGCTTATACATCAGAATAACACATAGGATACTTTTTTTGGTACCATGCGGGCGAAGCCGTGAGCAGAAGCTAGTATAAAATAAATAAATAATGCTCAATATGCAATAGCATCAATATGAAAGTTCGCTTTTAAGGACAGAATCACTCTAATTCCAGATGGTTTACTGTACTTTATAATAAATCTTAATAGTTTATTTAAACTTTGCCTGTTTAAACAGATGAAATTACGAGATATTCTGAATAAGTTTTAATCAGATGAATGTTTACATTTGTTGAAGCCGCATTCTTAATTTCTAGGGTGACTATGCCTGGTGTTATCGTAGGACAAGTTTTTTTGGGACAGACATTGGTTTACAACTTGAAATGCTGCATAAACAAAATGTATTATTTTAGAATATTATTACGATTTTTCTATTCTCCTGCTGACAATGATACCAAACCACAATAATTTCAATTCCATGAAGTGTCTTATTTACTAAGTTAATTTAAACTCTAAGTTTCTTCTCTTTTTGTTAAAATAAGTTAATGTTGTATGTTAAGTTACTGTTACTCATTGTTAGAACTACATTAAAAACTTGAAATATAAATCCGTTTATGATTTGTCGATAAATAAAATAGAAAGCCTGACGCTTAGATATCCGACTGTGTCAGAAAATGGTATTTTTTTTTTAAGTTTAATAAAATTATTTTGTATAGATGGTACATTTTATATGGGCATTTAGGTAAACTAATTGATAAAAACGCACGCATATAAATTTGTTCAAAACTGTAAAGGGATAGACCATGAGGAAAGCAACATGCCCATCCAAAAATTCGAAGGCATGCATCATCGTTTATTGTTTCAATAAGCGGCGATGGCCTTGCAACTTGTCATGAGAATGCTACTACTCAACTACTAACTGAAAAATGTGAGCAAGTGTTAAATATAATGTTTCGACGTGCTTCTGATTACCTCCTACTTAGTTTCCTCACGGATTCAGAGGATCAGAGTACATATCTGAGCATATACATACATCATGTGGAATAAATAAGTGAGGTTCTTTGTTTTATTTAATTAAAATTTAAGGATACATAAGGTTAGCCAAGGTTTGACGATATTAAAACTACTTTTAATCAGTTTTCAGTCGTATACGAGCATTTGTCCTTGGTGATTTTAATAATAATAATAATAATAATAATGCTGTACATTTTCACACGGCATTATGTAGCTCCAAACTAAGCAGAGCTTGTGTTATGAGAAATATAAGACTGATATACTACTACTTCTAAGTACATATATGTAATCCTTCCTACAAATATTATAAACGCGAAAGTTTGAGAGGATGTTTGTTACTCTTTCTCGCAAAAACTACTAAACCAATTTTGATGAAACTTTTGAGTAATATAGCTTATACAAGAGAATAACATATAGGGTACCACGCGGGCGAAGCCGTGGGAAAAGGCTAGTACATACATATAAGAAAACACCTAGACCCAGGTTTTAGGATATATCCTGCATAATCTCCCAACTTATGGTCACCCTACAATCCGGTGGACTGTCCGGTTCGTCGTCCGTTCCGGTCGGCGCGCGTCGCGTGTGAACCCGCCTTTATAAATACTATTGCGTTTGTGATTAACCTGGAAGTAGATAAATGCCCTAAGAAATGTAGAATGTGTATTAATAAAGAGGAACAGGGCAGGGACTATTCTGGTCCTGGGTTCAAAACAAGTTTAATAGACACCTGTATTACGATTAATAGCATATACAATAAAATGTTTTTACTAAAATTAAATATATTTTTTTAACTGATTTAAAAAAGGAGGTTCTCAATTCAGTTGTATTTTTTTAATATTAATATTTGTTAACTCAGAACTCCGTCATTTATCGATTAATATATAATATCATTATATATTAATCGATTATTATAATATATATAATAATCGATTTGGAAAATTCTATTTTTATTTGAAACGATATACTTTCAGATTGGTCCCGTTTTTATCAAAATCCAGTTTTGATGAACCATGAGGAATTGAGGAAAACTCTCAAATTTCGGTAAAAATATGGGTGACGAAATTTCATATTGTCTTTTTATCAGTTCCCCGTTATTTGAACTGTTAATGTCTTTTACAGCATCCGACCAAAAATCTTGTGTTGGCAAGTTGAGCAAGCCAGTGTAAATAGATTAAATAAATAAATAAATAAATAATGCTGGACAGTTTCACACAACATCATCTAGCCCCAAACTAAGCAGAGCTTGTATTATAGGAACTACATGACTGATATGCCATTTATATACATTTTTTTGTAATACATCCATATTATACATAAAAAAACACCAAGAAGTCGGTTTTTATCTACTGCCTGTTCCTCCGCGACCAAGCCAGAAAGGCAAGAAAACAAGGCTGGTTATTCTTTTTAATGATCCTTTTACAAAACAATAGGTTCGAGTTGGAGCATTTTCAATCCCAAGAGTTTTTGTCATCTAAATAATCAGATATTTTATAGTATGCCTTTTTATAAAGCTTTTGTTTAATTACGTTTTTAAATTTGTTAATTGATAATTTTTGTATATATTTTGGGAGTTTGTTTTAAAAGCGTACACCGTGCCCTTTAAACGATTTACTAACTTAATGGAGTCTACAAGTGGCAACAGCGAGTTTATCTTTATTTCTAGTAATAACATTGTGATTATCGCTTTTTTCTTCATCATCATCATCTAGTCCTTCTGCGTCCACTTTTGGGTACTGTTGGGTTGGCCTCCTCTTTATAACGTTATTCTTTCCGATCACTTGCGATCCTCATCCACTGACGCTGACGATTTTATTCGTCCATCAGGCGGGTGGTCTGCCTCTCAGTCGCCGAGCCTCTCTTGGCCACCATTCGGTAATTGCCTTCGTCCATTGGCTTTCATCCCTTCTAGCTAAGTGTCCAGCCCATCTCCATTTCAGCCTTGCGATGCGCAGACACACGTCCACAACCTTAGTACGTCGTCGAATCTCGACGTTGTGTATGTGATCAATACCCTACGTGTTTTTTTCTTAAACAAATTAATATTTTTGCTATTACTAAATGAAAATTCATCAGAAAAAAATCAAGCAGACTTTGTTCCATAATTCTTCCAAGCTTGGTCGCGAGCGAGAAATCGCCGTAAATTTACTTTACAATTTGTAATTCACGTCACGTAGTTTTATAAGTCGTCGTCTCTATCCTTTTGATTCCAATCAATAGTATTGACTTTAACTTTTTAATCTAATGAAGAAAGGAAAAGCATCAAAGTGAAGTTTTAGGCAAACAGAGCAAGCTTTGAAATCAAAATGGAAAATGAAATAAAATGGTTTAGTTCAGTAAGACCGATAAAAATTAACGATCTTTTCCGTTTAAAAACGTTCTAGGATTAAATGTACATTAGAATTCTACTTCCTACTAATATTATAAACATGAAAGTTTGTGAGGATGGATGTTTGTTACTCTTTCACGCAAAAACTACTGTACGGATTTTGATGAAACTTTACAGTAATATACCTTGTACATCAGAATAATATATAGGCTACTTTTTATCCGGGTACCGCGCGGGCGAATGTTTGTATCTGTAAATATTTGTCTCGGGTCTGGGTTTTTTCTTTGTATAATATGTATGTATTAACAAAAAAAATGTAAACATCTAGTATATCAGTCATGTAGTTCCCATAATACAAGCTCTGTTTGGTTTGGGGCTAGATGATGTTGTGTGAAAATGTCCTGAATTATATTCTTGTGATTTTTATAGTTTGTATTTGAGTATATCAATCATAGAGTCGTGAGCGTGTTTCTTTGTTTTGTTTTGAAGTTGATAGAGACTCAGTAACGTTCATTATGTCAAAGTCAAAATTCATTTATTCATTAAAATCACGTGGATAACTTTGAAACACTATGGGGTAGGTTAAGGCTTATAAAATACGTGTGTGATTTAGCAAAAAAACTTCCAAAATGTCTAAAGCGTCAATGTTTCCCATCACCGTTTTTGTATCCCCGCTAAATTCACAGTTCGCAATAAATAGGTCGAAATCAACAGCGAGCGGTTTCCTGTCTGCGAAATCTATACGTGACTGTACATAATTTTAATAACTGATATTGGAATATAACCCTTATTAGAAAGAGAAAGAGGTTATCGGACATAATATAAGGTCTTTATTATGTACCTTGTGTGAAGTCGTGAAACCTTTGATTTGAGCCGATGAATAAAATATATCAATCTATCTTGGTCCAACAGTCACCTTCATACTTCTATTCATTTCATAACTAGTTGTTGCTAGCAGCTTCGCCCGCGTGGTATGTTAATAAAAGTAGCATATGACTGTCAAATCAAATCAAATTAATGTCTGTCTGTCTGAGACTGTCTCCAGGCTTCAAACTATGTCCACCAACTTTTGAATGAATCGAACCAAGGATTACAGGAACCAAAGTTTAGAACTCAATTGCACACCCCCAAAGGGTAGTTTTGAAAAAATAAAAAATATGTGTTTCATTATTTACTTTAAAGTTTATTTGTCGAAACGTCGGGAAAATAATAAAAAAAGTAAAGATAAAGACTTGTTAAACTTAAAATTGTGGGCTTACAAGCTGTTAAAAGCCCTGAAATTGATTTAAAACTATGGAGATCCTTGGAAACTAGTTTTGATAGGTCGTTTTATTAAATGTTATACCCCAATTTTTTTTTTTTGGATAGTACAGCATCATCTAGCTCCAAGCTAAGTAGAGCTTGTGTTATGGGTACTAGATGACTGATATACTTAATACAATACATTACATAGATAGATATATTTTTATTATACATAGAAAATACCCAGAACACCCGGAACAAATATTTGCAGATCGTACAAACATTTGTCCCAGGGCGGGAATCGAACCCGCAACCCGTGTAGCAGGCGGACCTTCGCCCACCGCGCCACATCGGTCGTCAAAATTAATCTATTTAATTTAATTAATCTAGTACTCAAGGTTAAAGTTAGAACACTTCTCTAACTTTAGTAACTTTGCTAAAAGTTCAAGTACACAGCTTTAATTACTTTAAAGCCATTTACTTACTAGACGAGAACTTAAATCAAAAATGGTTGAGAAACCACAAAATCATTCTTTTAAAGCAATTTAATGAGATCTCACACGGAAGAGTGCAATGAAAACAAGACATTATCTTACTAATATTATAAACGTGAAAGTTTGTGAGGATGTTTGTTCCTCTTTCACGCAAAAACTGCACGGATTTTGATGAAACTTTACAGTAATATAGCTTATACATCAGAATAACACATAGGCTACTTTTTATCCGGGTACCACGCGGGCGAAGCCGTGGGCATAGTATAGTAATATATAATGACACGAAAATAAAACTGACTTCAAATAAGTTGATAAAAAGATCAATATGAAATTTCATCTCTTTTTTTCACCCTTATGAAATTCATATGGGACCATCCTTGAAGTATATTACCCTATCCTACCCATTAAAAATAATCATTAAAATCGTTTCACAATTGGCGAAGAAATCGCGTAACATGCACACCAAAATACCGACGAATTGAGAAACTCTTACTTTTTTGAAGTCGGTTGAAAAAGCAACACAAAATTATAGTTCATGCAGTGGTAAACCTTCATAATCTAAAATCAGAGCGTCTCCAAACTGGTCTTCTGCTAGATAATATTTCTAGCAGTTCTTTCTGAGAAGAAAGAAAATATCAGAGAATTTGAATCTTTATGAGGAGTTATAAATCTTTTCACTCCACTAACTATTGGTTACAATACCCTTTTCATATAATTTCGCAATAAAAATAGATAGATAGATAGATATAAATTGTATTTTTACTACAGACACACATATACAATATACATTATTATCATATTTTCAGCATAACAAACACTATGGGTATTAATAGTCTTTCATAAATAATACTCATACACAAACATATTCAACTTCAACTTCAACTTCTTGATTATGGCTTCTGTGGCTAGTTGTCACAATTCTGCCAGACAAACATATTCAAAAAGTAAAAACGTAAAATGACAATGACATTCGCCTTATTTTGACAGGCTACAAAAAAGACTTCAAGTCAAAAGCTTCTGAATCTTTTCACCCCACTAACTATCGGTTACAAAACCTTTTTATAACTCAACCTGTCCCTCAAAATGACAATGGCATTCACCTTATTTCGTAAGACTTAGCTAAGTTCAAGGTTTTTAAAGGGAGTGACTTTTCCGACCTAAGTTTCAACTGAATCGAATGGAATGGACTTCGTTGCTAAATCCAATGTGCTTTGCACACGTGGGTTCGCATCCCATCCTCGTCGCCAATTATAGTATCCGAGTTAAATAAATAATGCTGGTCATTTTTCACACAGCATCATCTATCCCCAAACTAAGTAGAGCTTGTATGGGAACTAAATGACTAATATACTATTACTTACATACTTTTTTTTGTATATACATACATATTATACATAGTAAATACCTAGACCCCGAGACAAATATTTGCAGATAACACAAACATTTTTCTTGCGGCTGGGATTAAACTTGCAACCTTCTGCGTCTCGGGCGAGCTTTCGCCCACTGCGCCACAGAGGTCGTCATTAATAAGTGTCACAGAGGTTAAATTAATGAGTGTTTATTGCTATCAGAACTATCCTTTTTTAACACCGGTGAATAAAGAGAGAGAGTAAAGCTCTCTGATTGAATGAATGAGTCAGTATACCACAAAATCATTTCACAATAAAATAATATTTCTCTTTACATTGTATCAAATAATTACGTTGACGTTGTAGTATATTTCTATATCTAACTTTCTTTATAGGAATGATTTCTTGTAAATACCCACGTAGGATGGAAGATACTGCTCCAAAGTATTACTCATTCATAATTTCCAGCCCTCCTTTGAGCTATAATCGACGGAAAATCCATGTTTCGGCGTATTTCACCTCAAAAACATTATTACATGAGACGAAAGAGCAGAATTTTCTGTTCTAAACTATAAAACCATTTTTCATTTTCAAGCACTATTTTTAGCTAAAAATGTTTGTTTTCTAATTGACAGATTGACACTTTCTGTCAGTGTTCATCACAACTTTATTTTTTATTTGGTTGTTTTGTGAAAGTTTGCATATAAAAACGAATGTTTGCAGAAGGTTATATATGGAAACTTAATAGAACCTCTATATTCAGTCTAGAATAACACTAGCCACTCACACTCCAAATTCAAACATAAAACTTCCTATAAATACGGCATTGAGCAGACTCAGCCGGCAGTTCAGTTCTGACTCTAGAACCATAAAGACCTAGAAAAGCCTATACCTTGAAGCTGCAGTGGAGCTCTGACTCTAGAACCATCAGAATACCTAGAATCTAGAAGAGCCTCAACCCTGGTCAGAATCCTGACGCTAAATCCTGACGCTGAATCCTGACGCTGAATCCTGACGCTGGACACTGACGCTGGACCCTGAAGCAGAACCCAGAGGCTGAAGACCTGAAAGCCGAGGACTCTGAACACTGACGCTAAACACTGACACTGGACCCTGAAGCAGAACCCAGAGGCTGACGACCTGAAAGCCGAGGGCTCTGGCTAGCCTCATACTTCCGCTTGGACCTCACCTGCTGGGCTCTGAAGACTGAGCTGTAATCAGTCTGACATCAGGGCGGGTCCACTTCCTCCTCGCCCTAAAGATATTCTCCACAAATTTAACAACATCATTTCTTCAGGTCAACTACACTTCACCTCCAGTCAACGCTTCGCACTGCACCCGTCGGTCTTCTCTCCGCTATACTTCGGTATTACGTCGTGTAGTGTCCATTAAATCATTAATCATCACTAGGTAGGTAGGTTATAATTTTTGATTAAATATTGTTAAAAATCTTTAATACCCTTTCTTTTCTTAAGATTTAACTTGCCGCTTACAGCCCTTCTCTTGAAAACCTAGGGTAGGGCTGTAACGTGACAGTTTGGCGCCCAACTAAATTGAACCCTCTTAAATTTCCTTATTCTAAATTCTTCTAAATTCTAAAAAAAACACTAGCTAGTTCTCATTATTTTGGCTCATATTTTGGTACTTATTAACTTAGTTTACTTTTTGTTTCTTTTACACACACACTATTTATCATCTTAAAATTATATTCTTAATCAATTGAGAAGAAAATATCATATTAGATATTTTAAGTATTTTTTTACCTTAGTTGTTTTTTTATATTTGTAAATACTTGTATATATTCCTAGATTATCTACTCTACAAGGAAACCAAAGCTTTTCGGCACAATTTTTATTCCATTATTTTTTATTTAAGTCTTATTTTCTTAAACTATTCTTAATCGAGCGGAAGCACAACTCGTTAAATAAGCCCTTATGTGCAAAATTCTTAAAAAGCGTTCTATTCTTAATCGAGCGGATGCACAACTCGTTAAATAAGCCTTCATATGCCAAATCTTAAAAACGCTTTCCTTGAATAAGCGATCTACAATCTTCTTACCTTGTAAATATTTTTCTTTTCTAAAACGGGTCTTCATACAGGTGCGGGTTACGACACCTATTAAAAATAAATAAGCCTTCGTTATTAATAGGTGTATTCCTAACTGAATATTTCCTTGTGGAGTATGCGTCATAGAATGTGAACCATAGCCCCTCTGTATGTTTGAATGTGAGTGTCCGATGAATGTATGAAAGATGTTAGTGTGTTAGATCAAGGACTTATTCCTAACCATCAAAATTTTCTCTAGTCGAAAATTTTCCGGGGTTGTCGGGGAAATGTAGTATATTTCTATATCTAACTTTCTTTATAGGAATGATTTCTTGTAAATACCCACGTAGGATGGAAGATACTGCTCCAAAGTATTACTCATTCATAATTTCCAGCCCTCCTTTGAGCTATAATCGACGGAAAATCCATGTTTCGGCGTATTTCACCTCAAAAACATTATTACATGAGACGAAAGAGCAGAATTTTCTGATCTAAACTATAAAACCATTTTTCATTTTCAAGCACTATTTTTAGCTAAAAATGTTTGTTTTCTAATTGACAGATTGACACTTTCTGTCAGTGTTCATCACAACTTTATTTTTTATTTGGTTGTTTTGTGAAAGTTTGCATATAAAAACGAATGTTTGCAGAAGGTTATATATGGAAACTTAATAGAACCTCTATATTCAGTCTAGAATAACACTAGCCACTCACACTCCAAATTCAAACATAAAACTTCCTATAAATACGGCATTGAGCAGACTCAGCCGGCAGTTCAGTTCTGACTCTAGAACCATAAAGACCTAGAAAAGCCTATACCTTGAAGCTGCAGTGGAGCTCTGACTCTAGAACCATCAGAATACCTAGAATCTAGAAGAGCCTCAACCCTGGTCAGAATCCTGACGCTGAATCCTGACGCTGAATCCTGACGCTGGACACTGACGCTGGACCCTGAAGCAGAACCCAGAGGCTGAAGACCTGAAAGCCGAGGACTCTGAACACTGACGCTAAACACTGACACTGGACCCTGAAGCAGAACCCAGAGGCTGACGACCTGAAAGCCGAGGGCTCTGGCTAGCCTCATACTTCCGCTTGGACCTCACCTGCTGGGCTCTGAAGACTGAGCTGTAATCAGTCTGACATCAGGGCGGGTCCACTTCCTCCTCGCCCTAAAGATATTCTCCACAAATTTAACAACATCATTTCTTCAGGTCAACTACACTTCACCTCCAGTCAACGCTTCGCACTGCACCCGTCGGTCTTCTCTCCGCTATACTTCGGTATTACGTCGTGTAGTGTCCATTAAATCATTAATCATCACTAGGTAGGTAGGTTATAATTTTTGATTAAATATTGTTAAAAATCTTTAATACCCTTTCTTTTCTTAAGATTTAACTTGCCGCTTACAGCCCTTCTCTTGAAAACCTAGGGTAGGGCTGTAACGTGACAACGTTCGTGTGAATGGCCGATCTGCATATAGTCAGGCCTGTATCTAAAACGGCTTAAACATTTATTTTTCGATTATGTTTTTGTGATAATATTAATTAAAATCCGACGCGTATTTGCATCATCTATTGCAGCTGACTTGCGGTAATAAAACCTATTTAAAAACCGTCCTCGAAGACATAAAAAAGTATAGACGTACCGCCGTTGCTGTAAGCCCACAGACTTACTAGGGATGCTAACGTAATCCGTTTCACAGACAAAAAATAACATCTTAGAGTAAAAACATAATAACTCTACAGTTTTTAGATGCGACGAAAAAAGCCAGTATCTTTTTTCGTCGCATCTAAAAACTGTAGAGCATATACGCAGCTTTCCACGAATAGGGCTCAGTCCACTATGGTATAAGTACCGGTAAGATTTACGTAAGTCAACAATGTCCATTCCTAGTGTCTGCGAATCTCACCATAAGTGGTAGGCAATTAATTATCCAGGATTCGATAGTGTCAGTCAATAGTTCCGTATTTCGCGTCCATTGTCTACCTTAGTATAGGTACAGGGTGATTCAAGCCAAATGGTCCAAAACCTGCTTTTACGAGCTTTACGAAGAATCTGAACTAAACAGAATCTACCCTAAACCGAACAAAGGGTACGAACTTCAAAAATTTCCTCGGATATTTATAAAAAAACATAAAAAAAAACTAAATCACGGCTGTAATATCTATGATGGTTATTCTCAGATCTATTCTCAGTACGTAGATCCGCGAAGTTAGTACATAATTATGTACTACCCCCCGTGGAGTCAGAGTCAGGTTCAAAAATTATATTTAACACAGGCACGCGTTTTTCAAGTAGTTAAATTTCCTTAAATTTCTTACAACGTTTCGTGATCGTGGAGAAACTTTCTTCCTCAGAGATTGTCGATTCTGCAAGCTATATGGCCTGTTTATTTTACAAAAAAAATGTATATAAGTAGTATATCAGTCATGTATAGTTCCCATAATACAAGCTCTGCTTAGTTTGGGGCTAGATGATGCTGTGTGAAAATGTCCTGCATTATTTATTTTATTTATTTATTTATAAATAATTTTCTATCTATCTATTTCTTGTCTTTGGACCATTTGGCTTGAATCAACCTGTATGTACATTCTGAGATGTCTAGCTGAGTCTTCCTTTTTCAGTAAGGTCAACGTCCGATGAGAAATAACAGGAAATCCGTGTCTTCTCGCCATCGCACTTACCCCTTTAAGGCCCGGTCAAACTGAGGCGAGGGCGGTAGCGGTGGCGGTGGCGGCGGTGGCGATCAAAAGGAAATTGTTGTCAAAGTTCGCGTGAATGTATTTGACCACTGCATCAATTTGACCGTGCCATTACTTGACTTCAAGCACTATTCTCACAAAGTAAAGCCTTGGATAAATTATTCAAAACAAGAGGTTTTACGGCCATTTTGAATAAAGTTTTCAGCGTTGAAAACAGATGGTGTTGTTCTGAGAAGAGCATTTTGGAGATTGCAGATAATAGTCATATCGTAAATATGACATTTTGAAGCTTTTATTTAACTTGCAATGTTTGTATGTTAGTTTGTTTGTTTAGGTCAAATCTTGCAAGCTGAATTAAAACCACTTCCTCTTATTCGGAGTTGAATTTTTACACGTTAGTTTAGTTCCGATGCCAATGCATTTTTATGGCAAGCATGACCTAAATCGACATCCAGGATTAGCTCCAGATAAAGGAACTCTTCAACGGTCAACAGCGCAGACACGAAATTTTGTGTACACATTTTATTATGATAGCTGGTTTTAAGTTTTACGATGACATGGTTGCTGCACTCAGATTTTAAAGCTTGTTTTAAAAAATGTTTTTTACTATTAACTTATTATAATGTGAATTTGACAAGCAAGCAGCAAAAACAACTTCGAAGTAAGGCTAAAACTTTCAGGTCACAGGGAATTACCCAGAAGCTTCCTTGGCTTTAGGCAGTACATCTGTGAATGCCTATTATGTTGGACTCACGGTTGCGCAAATTTCCTGCGAGGAGTCAGTTGGTGCGTCCAGGATTTCACGAGGTAGAGGCCAAGGATCTTCGAATGGAGACCGTGCGTGCAACTTTTTAACGGAATCTGACGAACTTTCGATTTTTTTTATATATCTCATGGCTTTTGTCAAGTCAGTGCGATCTATCAAGCCATTTGGATATTTTTTTTAATCTTATTATGTAAAGCCCTAAATGACAATTCTTCACTGAAAAACGTCAAAATTGTAATTGAAATTGGACCGAAAGTAGACTGATACAGTCTTATATCGAGACTGTTTGTGAAATAATAACGGGAATTGACCCACTAATCGGCGATTTTCAAGAATGCGAAATATTTTGTCGTTTGATAAAATGTATAGAGGAAGCATGTTTTATTGGAAGCTACCTTGTCGATGTTTCTCTCATCCATCATCATCGTAAACAGTCACTAGAAGTCCTGCTGGACACAGGCCTCCTCCAAAGAGTACCATGACGAACGGTCACGGCTACCAATCCAAAGACAATCTGATTAGAGAACAACCCAAAATCAGTACCGGGATTTTAACCAAATAAAATACAAATATATTTAATTACCACTGTTTTTTTTTATTTTACTAATTCTGGTAGTCACCCACGGCTTCGCCCGCGTTGTACCCGGATAAAAAGTAGCCTATGTGTTATTCTGATGTATAAGCTATATTTCTGTAAAGTTTCATCAAAATCCGTTTAGTAGTTTTTGCGTGAAAGAGTAACAAACATCCATCCTCACAAATTCACGTTTATATTAGTAGTAGGATTTGTTTATTTCAAAGACTTAATCAATTCTACTTGTCGCCCTGAAGTTTCAAGTTGTTTACTCGAATCTCATAATTTATGATGTGTTTCTTGTCCATCTAGACCTTTTTACTGCTCAACCCTGATCTCCATAACCAGCTAGTCAGGTGGGACAGAAACACACATTCGGATATTTATAAGACTCATCTCGGGTTTACGACCCTGCCTCGTGATAAAAAGTAGCTCAGGAGGTAACTGTTACGTAGTGTTGGGTGTTATCAGATTTGGTTTTATCGATATCGATGAATGAATGAATGAATGAAATGAATGAAAATACTTTATTGTACACCTTATGATATAAACAAAATAAGCAATAACACATTAAGATAAAGGTACAATGGGCGGTCTCATCGCTTACTTCCACAGTATTATGTCCTACGATATACTGCTGTGGGGGAGTGCTGCTGATATCAATACCGTTTTTGTGCTGCAGAAGAGGGCTGTTCGAGCAATTTATAATATGAGCCCCAGAAAATCACTTTGCCAAAAGTTTAAACAAATAAATATAGTGACATTCCCTTGTCAATACATTTATGAAAATCTGATGCATGTTCACAAAAATATTAATTTGTTTAAGAAAAAAAGCGATAATCACAATGTTAATACTAGAAATAAAGATAAACTCGCTGTTGCCACTTGTAGACTCCATAAAGTTAGTAAATCGTTTAAAGGGCACGGTGTACGCTTTTATAACAAACTCCCAAGAGATATACAAAAATTATCAATTAACAAATTTAAAAACGTAATTAAACAAAAGCTTTATAAAAATGCATACTATAAAATATCTGATTATTTAGATGACAAAAACTCTTGGGATTGAAAATGCTCCAACTCGAACCTATTGTTTTGTAAAAGGATCATTAAAAAGAATAACCTGCCTTGTTTTCTTGCCTTTCTTTCCTGGCTTGGTCGCGGAGGAACAGGCACCTAGATAAAAACCGACGTTTCAAAGTGGTCCTTGTGATTTTATTGAATAAATGAATTTTGACTTTGACTTTGACTTAGACAACCTTTGGATGGAGAGGATTATATGTGATTTTGAAGTGACCGGGCGTGTACTTTATTTGTGTAACCTTATATAATATTATGCATATAACATACAGTAAAATATAAATCATAATAACATATACATGTTATTATAAATAAATATATATATGTATGTTATATGTATATATATGTTATTTTATATAAAATAAAATAGGCATATACCTATTTTATTTTATGTTTTTTATGTTTCTCGCACGTACTGTATAGAATGTCATTTTTGACGATGTAAATCGTCGGTGGGTGGAGATGGTCCAACATCATTCGCCGTTACACTCTTTGGGGCAGGCCTATGTGCAACAGTAAACTTCTACAAGCTGTAGGCTATTGATTATGATAATGACTGTATATAATATTCGATTTCATCTACGACGTTACCCACGTGGTACCCGAATGAAAGTAGCATGTGGTTAGGTGACGAACTAAGTGAAGAAAATAACGTAATTTGCTGTACTTGCAAAAACGCATTTTTACTTGCAAAAAATGTGCCAAATATGATGTTTGGACGTGCCTTTGACTACCCCCTTCTTGGTATCCTCAAAAATCTACGCCCGAGTATGTATCTAAGGACTTTCATCATGGAGAATAAAGTTACGAACGTGTTTTTTTGCTGTAACGTTTTTTAAAATAATAAAATTATTTTAATCACTGTAGTTTATTAATCTTACATATAATCAATACACTACATCCTCATTTAAACATTTTCATCGATAACAACAAGAACAGGTTTTTGTCCCATCCCTATTAATCCTTTTACACAGTATCGCTGTATCGCTTTCTTAAAGTAACGTTCATTTACGATAGCTTGTAGTTACTGGGTTGGTTCTAATTGGTTTTTTATTCTACGGAACCCGTTAATAGATTGACTATTTTTAAACTGTACCTAATTATACTCTTGAGTTTTAACTGGAGTTAGGTATGTAACGAAAGTGTCACTGTTTTAGACTATTAAGGACCTTTTTTTGTCCGAAAATAGGTCTTTGGATTTTTGAAAAAGGATGGCGATGCTCCGAAAAAATTTAATGTCAGCACCAACTTTGTATGGCGAATGCACCAACTTTGTATGGCGTCATTTGAGGTGCGGCATCATTTCAAGGTTGAAAATTTCGGTCGCAGCAGCTAGATAAGCTTAGGTTATGTCAGGTTAG
The DNA here is from genome assembly GCA_958496245.1 of Perizoma flavofasciatum. NCBI lineage: Eukaryota > Metazoa > Arthropoda > Insecta > Lepidoptera > Geometridae > Perizoma > Perizoma flavofasciatum. Next base: position 5,114,030 of record OY292445.1, on the reverse strand, counting down.
AAGGGCAACCATTCACAATATACCCCCAATGCAGGACGACAGTTAAAATCTTGTTTACTCCACTTAGAATTAGATATTTTTTTTAATATTATGATTAGACAACGGCCCAACTGATAAAATGCGGTTACTGTCGCCTATTAACATCTGCAACACCTGCAGGTCAAGACAAATACCTCATGCTTAGTTTTCCATTCACGCTTACGCAAATTTGTCAAGATAAAACTTGGCAGAAGTCACGTGACATTTCCACAGCTAATGTCATTTCCATACAATTAAATCTTTCTGCAGGCGTTAATGTCAACAGAAAGTGGTAATAGACTAGACCCCCTAGGAAATAGCTGATACGTTGCCTGTCTTGAAGAATTCTTTTTTTTAATATTTTAGTTTAGCGGAGAAATGTATGCAGCTCATTCCACAGTGTACATGTACGGGGAAAAAAGGTTCTCATAAAGCGTGTGTAGATGAGCCCTGTTTTGGTGTCGCGAGGTGCGATAGTAAATCTTGATGCAGGAATACGGCTGAATAGTTCCTCGGTGCATTCACCATTGTAGAGACGACAGAAACGCGCTTATTTTACGGTGAAAACGGTGAAAAAAAAATTTTTGTGCAAAGCCTCAAAGTTACTATCAAAGTTTGTGTCTACTGTCGTTAGATTATAAACGAGATTAAACCTCTTTTTTTTAAATCTTTTAATAATCAAGTTGTTTGACCTTCATTCACCCACATCCCATCTTCCTGCAGTCGACAAAAACTAGCATCAATCAGAATCCGTATTCCTCCATACATCACATAGTTGCAGCATGTAGCCCCACTAACATACTAAGAACCGGACTCATGCTGACCTGTGGGGCAGTAGGGAGGTGAGATCTTCTACACACTGATAGGGCTTTTACATAGCCCTTAGGTGCAGTAGGCTTTGCTTTATATTATGAAGATTACGATGAGAAAGCTCTAATTGTATGTAATGCAGTGGAAACCGGTAATTTCATACTATCTAATTTCGAAAAAAATAAATGAAATTTTAAGTAGCCGGCTATTCCGTTCTTTTCTCTGGTTCAGGACAATTTGGGGATTTTTACAGAAATAACTATTTCGGTTACTCACAGTTTGAATATATAAGTAGAGATAATACCGAGCCGCCATATAGATTTAAAAGATCTCTTCATATCTCTTCATATCTCTAGAACTCTTCATAAAAGGCGAGTCATACAATGAAATTTATAGGAAATAAATGAATATATTTAACTATATTGGGATACTACCGGGCCGCAATCATGATTTTTACACGATTATGAAACGTTTACGTAATGGATGCGTATATTTATCGATAAATATTACATTATTGAGAGGGGAAGAATAATCAAAAAGGTTTGATGTTTCTAATACAGCTTTTTCTATAAAATAATCACACAAACATCAACCTGAAGCCCTGAAAATTGACTTGATTCACAAATTACTCTCCCGCCCTTTTCTCTGTCAAACTTGTCAATGTCATATGGCCATGTCCTAAGGCGCTGCTGAGTCGTGCGTTCAGTTTGAGCTACGCGCTAACCTCTGAACTGGACAGGTTTGTGAATACAGCTCTAGGGATAGGATGATAGCCTTGAAGTCCTGGAATATTCAAAACTGATAGGTATTTTATGCAATGGACGCTATGAAGAAAATATTTATTCGGTATTGCATTTTAAGCTTGACCATCTTGAAAATGAAGGATTTTATTTTACTTTTCGATGATATGTTTTGTCCAACTTAAATTATTAGTAATGGTAGGTAATTAAATAAAATATATTACCTAGTGACCAAGGTAATTACGGAAAAAGGGATAAGACAGTTCTACCGTGAATAGATTTCACCAGAAACTAAACTAAGTCACAATTTAACTATAAATAAATAAATAAACATTCAGCAGACACGCATAGTCGATTTTCTGTATCGTAGGTATCAGGAAATATGACTTCTCATTAAGTTCTCAGTGAGTCACATGAAATATTAACAATCATTATCGTGGAATTACAAAAAAAATGTGTTCATATTAATGATAGTTTCCAAAGTAATGGATACTTTTGTATTCAGTTAAATATGTGCATTAAAAGTAATTATATATCTTTGTCGTAAGTGTTCATATTAATAAAAAACCCTAAAGAAAGGTTAAAACTTGTTTTTCCCTTCACTAGCTGGAAATGACGGTAATCGTCAGAGTTATTGTAGAGTCTCGGACATGTGCCTTGTGATTGATGGACGAATTATGGAAAATAGGAGTAGAACAGACTACTTTACACTGAATATAGAACTTTGGAGTTAAATCAACAGGTTTGAGCTAGCCTATCGTGAAACGCAAGTCGATGGAGGTAAAAAACCTCTTTGGTTCAATGAGAAGTTCTCTTTTTTGGTCTGTGGTAAGTGTCGCTTTCTAGCAAGTTCAGTTAATAAAAGATGGCGCGAACGTTTAGATCTCGACTGTCGAAAATGTAACTCGACTCTCACAATAAGGTTTCCAATACGTACCGTGTGACACATAGTGCATCTACTATCGCGCTATTACTTCATTTGCTCGGCTTTTAAGGGTCGTGGTGTGATGTTAAATAGCCTATTACCTTCCATAAGAATGCATATATGAATATGGAATTGGTCTATTAAATGCAAGATATTTTTCAAAGCCGACTGGTAGTTCCAAAGATTACGCGCTTATTTATTTTTAAAAAACTCTTCAGCTTTATTATTAGTATAGATTAAAAAAAAAGTATACGCTATTTGAAAAAAAAATTGAAGTCGGTATTTACATTCGAAACTTCCAATGGAACGAAGTACTTTTATACAGCAAAATTTATTCGTGAAGAAAAAAGTCACGGAAGCGTGTGCCTTCAGTTAGTCTTCCAATGAGCGGCGATGACCTCGCATCGCCGCTCTTATTCAAGTTAGATGCTAACTTTTATGCGAAACGTGGGCACGTCCCAAATATGCAAGGATGTGTTTCTGACTACCCTCTAAGTAGAGGGAGATTCTTGAGATTACCAAATGGTAAACTTATGGACTACGTACTGAGCATTATATCAATGGCTGTCTATCAAGGGGTATTACAGCAATGAGTGTGTTTTTGTGTAACTTGTTATCATTTTGTTTCTTTCCCTTTGAATGTAAGTTCGCATGCATTAAAATACTACATTCATATGCCAACACATCAATCAGCTATTTCTCATAAGAAACAAAACAATAAAAATACGAGTAGCAACGCCATTTTGAAATAAGTTAGTATCGGGGTCGTGTGAAAGATCTTATCATAGACAATAGTTCGATAATAGGTAGCAATGAGATGTTATCAGAATAGGCACCTAGCATGTTGTCACAGATACAATATTAGTATTGTTTTACGTGCAATAAATACCAAGATTCTTACAACTTTTTGTGTGCCTTTCCCACGCGTATTTTAAAATAAATCATAATGTACGTTGTTGATAGGCAAATGCAAATCTAGGAGGCCTTATTATTTTGGTTTGGAATAAAAAACTTGAAACGAACGAAAACGGAACAATGAATTCGGAATCAGCGTCACTTTGATTCAAGGCGTAATTGGCCAATGCATTGCCTATTAGAGGCGAAGATCAAGTCTCGAAAATCGTAATTTTCAGAACAAATTAAAAAACCCTCTATTTATTCAAATGAACCTGAAAAAACATAACTTTTTCAAACTAAAGCATTTTTTTCAATAATGTAAGCATGGAACCCTCTGGCCATATATCCAACTATTTAAAAAATAAAAAAATAGAAAAAATATTTGCTAATGACCAAAGCATACTGGTCATTAGCAAATATTTTGCTTCGCTCAACTTTAGCTTAAACTATACAGGGTGTCTGTCTCCGATCTTTTTGCATGAAATAATAAAATAGGTTACATAACAAGTATTATTTTTCAGGAAAAATTAAAACCGACTTCAAATAACGGGAAGTTGAGAAAAAGTCCAATATGAAATTTCATCCCCCCATGTTTTTACACTTAGGGTATGGATTTTTCCATAAAATATATATAGGACCACCCTTAAAGTATACCCTACCTATTATAAAAAGAATCATTAAAATCGGATCACAATTGGCAAAGATAAAACAAACATACAGACAAATTGAGAAACTCTTCTTTTTTTAAAATCGATTGAAAATAACTAAGTATCGACCGCTCATACGTTCCGTTGACTGGAAACGTTTGAGGTGTCGTTCGCGAGATTTTTGTCGTAACAAAAGATATTGGGCTACCTTCATACATCGATTTCCCGCAACCTTTAAAATGTAAACAGCCCATCGAGTGGGAGATTTTATAAACCTGCATATTATACAACATTGCTATTTGAAAAAAATGGAGATAGTGGAATATGTAGTTACTTTAGAAAGATTGAATGAATTTAGAAATACTGATTACATAATTTTTTCCAATTAATTTTCTAAATGAATTATAGATGAGACTAAATCCCCTAACACCCTGTATATCCCGTAGCGAAAGCGCTGTAAAGCGCGTTCATATTAATTATTGCAGCGCAAACAATGAGATTCCCAGAATTGTGGCTAGTGTTTACACGCCGTATAGTACCTAGCTACTTCTATGGCGCATTGTGGCATTGACGTCCGACGATTATTTAATCGCCATATATTTTTGTGTACTTGCGCTCCCTCCCTTCATACTTACTCGAATTACTCCGAATTACTCTGTAATTCGGAGGGGGTCGATTCGTATCCCCTGTATGTCTCTACCTTGATAAGGTACCACTGTTTCGAACTATTGATAGGCAAACTATTGTTAGAAACTATTGTCGTGACGTCAGCAGCTACTGATGTAGCTACTGATGTAGGCGAGGCTGAAAAACAGCGTGGCTGAGTCCTCGACCTTTTTACTTACAGACAGACATACCTTCTCACTATACCTACTATTTTAAATGCCTACTTATTACATGTACTTTGGCTAGGTATGTTTGTTTAAGTGTAAGTAAATAAATGCCCATTTATTTTATTTATTTATTTAGTTATTATAAAATAGCTGACAAAATATAAAATAAACTGCAAACTCAACTGTTCCACTGTGAGTAAATTGAAAATATCTTTCCACTTGATCATACCATATTGGTCCTAACATAGGTATCGTTAAAACGGTCACGAAAAGAGCCAAAACACGACGTATTTTCATTTTTCAGTCAACTAAATGTTCATAAAAATGAGTGAATTAAAAAAATGCCTGTATTCTAATCTAACAAATAATTATTTAATGGTTTCGTAGACATTGAGCTTTTTTGCATAACCTTTGACTTTTCTATGTAACCAGTCAGAATGTAAATTTTAATTTCTTAAGTCATACCAGCTATTATGGTATCTATACAGCTAGGTATAAAGGTACTGATCATATCATTGAGATTAATAGCGAAAAAAGCCGCTTTATTGAATGAATCCAAAAACTAATCGATGTGTCAAGACAATATCCGTGTACTGGATGTACTGTGTGTGTACTAATTGTTTTCGTTTTGCAAGGTTTTGTGTAACTTCGAGTTGGTTTAGGCTTAGCGAGTTTTGTTTGATTCGCCGGCTACTTGGATGCACTTTAACTTGGATGTGTATTGAATTCTCTATTCTCTCTTTACTAGTTCGTTTTTGGTATCCTATACTCTGAGAACTGCCTATGAATGTGTCACTTAACTTTATGGTTGACTAGCCTCTGCCCACTGCTTCATCTGGCCGCAAGGGTTTAGAGTTTTAGTCAAGGATTATCAAAACTATTAAACTCGCCTTTTGCTTTGAACTAACTAACTACGGTATGCATACACTCTTGAAAAATATTTCACTTTCAACATGTCTTTATAAAAAAAAATGCTATTTTCCATGGCATGCCACGTGTATAATTTAAATAAAATCTTTAAGCCAATCTTGGTATTTAAACACACCAACAAACAAACTAAAAACACGTTATTCTTTTATAAAATGGTAAGACTTCACAGCAAACAATTTTTCATCAAAAACACTATATTTGGCTATGATGTAAATCACCATATACCAATATAATATTACCAAAAGCTTATAGCACCGATAGTAAAATAAGAACCTGTCAACATAAAACAACTGGCAAGCGATAAAAAAAAACATCGTGAGAACCATGAGCGTAATCGATATTGCCTATCATCGAATCAATAACAATCGAGTCGAGTACCCGTAGTTAGCACTGGCTGAGAAAAAAGTAAAATTGACACAAGTTTAAAAATAGAACGTGTTTTTTTTTTGTTTTTGCAATGGCGACATAATAATTTCTCCGCGGCTAGTCGCTTCTTTGAAATGTTTTTTTCAATAAAATAATGGCGTTAACCTGTCTGCAACCTGTGTATCTTTTCGCATATTTTCTAGACCGTTGCAATTATTGAATTACTAAGACAGTAGAATGGTTTATTTAAGTGAGCAAGCGTGCAATTTTTTTTTACAATCTAGGCTAATGCTTGTGTATATTTGGTATATTTTTAACTGATGTTAAAAAAAAAACTGACCAAATCGTTAGGTCTAGTTTTGATAGTCATATTTTGGTATTTGTTTTTTAACAATTTCGTTATAGTTACATAACATTGGCATGTCAAAGTATACATAAGTTCTTAATCTAGAAATGTCAAAGTTTTCATTGAGGTTCTTAATATAGATTTTATCCACTATGCAAATCAGATTATTTATTTATTTATTATTTATAAGATTCACGGAATTCCTTGAATTTAGTTTTAAATTCGCTAAGTGTGATTTATATTGGCAATTTATTGTACATATCGAACTTTTGACATAAACCCAGTTAACATACCTTATATAAAATGTCGACCTCTGTGGCGTAGGCGAAGGTCCGCTTAAGACGCAGAAGGTTGTGGGTTCGATTCCCGCCGCAAGACAGATGTTTGTAAGACTTGCAAATATTTGTCTCGAGTCTGGGTGTTTTCTATAAAATAATATATATGAATTTACAAAAAAAGTAGGTATATAAGTAGTTTGACAGTCATTTAGTTCCCATAATACAAGCTCTGTTTAGTTTGTGGCTAGATGATGCTGTGTGAAAAATGTCCAGCATTATTTATTAATTAAAAAAAAAGGTATGTATGTACCTAATATAAAAGTAGCGTATCGTTTACTATCTTTGTATTCGATCTATGTTATTGCATTTTTAATGTATGCCAAATTTACGAGCCTCTGCGTAATCAGAGATTTTATATTTGATACCCTTCTTGGTATAAAAATAAAAAATAAACATCTAATAGATATACGTATAGTTTTGACCCCACAATAGCTGTATCGTGGGTTTCATCATATTAGGAACTATAAGTAACGTGGTACTAACGACCAGATTAAAAAAAAATCTTAAAGAAAAAAAAACTCAGTAATGGCTGTACCCTATTGAACAATTTATTTAAATATTCTAATATTATTCAATGGGCCTTCTCGAGGAAAGCTTGCCTTTTGTGGGAAAAATGTAAATTTTGCTTTTATAAAGAATTCAATTACTTTTATTGCCTTTTACATTATTTATTAAATATTGTGAATCTTTTTTAACATTTTTAGGTACAGAAAATAATTTAATTAAAAATAATAATATCTGTGCAAAACGTGGGCATGTTTCAAATGTAATGTTTGGACGTATCTCTGACTATCCTACTTGGTATTCTTAATGATATACTCACTAGAGTATATATTTGAGGATGTACATCTTGGGGAATAAAGTTATGATCGTGTTTGTTTCTGCGATAGTGTGAAACACACGAGCAACTTTTTCGAGTGGATTTATAAATGTTATTTGGTACTCAACCTGTCAAATTTGACAGGCCTTATGTACATCTGTCACCTGTTGATCAACGGAAAAAATTGAAATTGGCTTGATCGAAGTAATTTTCATAAACTGCTATGTCATTTTTGCGTAGATATAGAACTACAAATTTGTTTGTTTTATTTGGCGGCAAATCATCCAATATGGCCGCCATAGATAACTACAAAACTCTATAGAATAGTTTCCCATCATTTGCCATGAGCTAGCGTCGCGAAGAACAATAAGATTTTATCTAAAACAGATTAGATTTTAATACTATATTTAGCATTTTTTCACACGCTATCGGTAAAGCCATCGCAAAGGGTAAGGTAATGGTGTTACGGTAAACTATGTGACAAACTTAAACTCTAATCTAATTCTGATTCCATCTATATTTTACGTGTATCTTTATTTTAATAGGAACTTTAAGGAGCACTATAACTTCTCTTTAGATTATAATTATGTAAAATTATATTATAGCTAGTACCTACATTAGCTTTAAGTAAGTTAATTCTCAAATTTTACTATAAGGTAGCGAGGTAGCCTATCTCTAGCCTCAAAGGTTTACCGGTAGATGTCTCTTTTTAAGGTTTATCTCGTATTTTGTACCAATGACAATACCATTCAATTATAAATTGTATTGTATTCTATTGTATCATTTTATAACATGTACATGCCTAACGCTAACGAGTCATTTAATTGTATAATGAAATTGTTAGATTGTAGCCATCATTGTAATTAAATATTGAATTAATAATTAAAAATATCATAGCCTTAAGCTCGATTGAAGTGCCCTGACAGGTAACATATACTTACTAACAAGCTAATTTAAGATCCAAACTAACAATCAATGTATGTGAATGTATTGAATAAATAAATAAATGACACGGATAAAGTCAAAATATCAGTTCAAGTTACGATTGACTAAACTTTGGTTATTTTTATGTATTACTAGCTTCTCTCCACGGCTTCGCCCGCGTGGTACCCGGATAAAAAGTAGCCTATGTGTTATTCTGATGTATACGCTATATTATTGTACAGTTTCATCAAAATCTGTCCAGTAGTTTTTGCGTGAAAGAGGAATAAACATCCTCACAAACGTTCACGTTTATTATATTAGTAGGAAGTAGGATGTATGTTATATTACCTTAAAAATGGCATACAATGGTAAGCGGTTACGTATATAGACGCCGTCTAAAGACGCTTGCAATACCCGACGTATCACTCGCACGTTGCCGACCCTGAGATATAATGTTAATAACCTGATATGTCTGTAATTCCACCGGCATCCGACCCTTCAAACCGGAGCAAAGCACTGAGCATTACTGCTCGCAGTAATAGTTATATCGGCAGTAGTCCGGGATAAACACTTTCACAAGAAAGTGCATTACTCTTAAACCAACATAGACAAATGGCGCTTCTGTGGGTACTAAGGAATGCGATTAATATGCAAACCCGATGTATATTGAAGTGAGAAGCCGTACGAATGGTCACGACATAATGAATGCCGTCTGGGGAACATTATTGAAGCTACAAAAGGGAAAGAGAAGATAAAGAGAACTCATCCAAATCTCAGGTCTCAAGACACTGTTTAGGTTCGTTTACGTAAAGGGTCAGAGTTATGCAATGATTTTATATTGAAACTTACCAATTTGGTGAGATAATTTATTCGTACTACTTATTCAATTAAATAAATAAATAAATAATGCTGGACAATCCACACAGCATCATCTAGCCCCAAGCTAAGCAGAGCTTGTGTTATGGGTACTAGATGACTGATATACTTAATACAATACAATACATAGATAGATATTTTTTTATTATACATAGAAAATACCCAGAACACCCGGAACAAATATTCAAATATTCATATTCACATCTTTTATATGCTACAGGAATCACTTCGGAGCGCTTTGGTTCATTAAATATTTTAGAGGCGAGATATTGTGAACACATCAACAGATAAGGGGCATCTACTTAATGGTTTATTTCAAATAAACACTGTTTTGTCTCTTTTCACAACAGCCACTTTCTGTTGACGTTAACGACTGAGGAAAGATTGAATTGTATGAAAATAGTGTTGTAACTGCTGAGATGTCAAGTGACAGCTGCCAAGTTTTTCCTTGACGAATTTGCGCTAGCGTGAAATGAAAAGATGAGGTATTTGTCTAAACTCCCAGTTCATCTCTCCATCTTTGACGTGGTGTACCGTGTGGTCGTTTCATGTCACGTGGAGTCCAGTACGTTGACTGAGTATAATGATTTTAATACAAAAAACAGTATTAGGTATATATAAATTATACAACAAACCATATAGCTACATAAAAGTATCCCAGTATGACGGGTGTTTTTAATTATACTCAACTCACGTACATCCTAACAAATTCTCATTAGGTTAAAAAAACAAAATGGCGACACGGGCATACGAGATGTATATTTTTAGATTTTAAACACTATCCATTCTAAAGTTTGTTTGAAGTCAGTATAAAATTACATCGAAATTACAACCTCCTTTTTTGTCTGCACTTTTCCAACAATGCTGACGTGTATACGTTATTGTTGTCTATGGAATTTTATCGGCTTTTTGATCGGAATTCTCAACACAACCACGAGAAAGACAAGAAATAAAAAAAATAAGCATCAAGCCCATCTTTTGTACACTCTTATTTTTTGTTGCAATAAAGAATTAAATAAATAAAATACAAAACAACGATGAATTTTGCGATCGTATGGTAAATATTGAATAAAGGATAATTTATGTAAGTAAGGAAAGTTTATTAATTTGTTACAAACGTATGGTAAAACGGTATTACAAATTGCAGTTAGTAGGTACGTCTATAAAACAAGTAAATGTTATAAATAACTTATAAAACACACAGATGTTGTCAAATCAATTTGTAAGTAGGTACGCTAGCTCCCACCCTAGCCTCTTTCGAACAATCGTGTCAATAAAATGTATTTGTCAATAACAATTGATAAATTGGAAGAAAACTCTTTTTAGGGTTAAGCTCGCCTTTGTATAAATCATTTAATTTTGGTGTTTATTTGTGTGTACAATAAGGAATAGATTGATGTTGTAAAAAACCGTGTTGGCCAGTACACTGACTTCCGGTCTGGAGGACGTGGGTTCGACCAATGGATTTTTCCAATCGAAAATGTTGTGTGCGCGTTAGCACTTGCAAGAAACGGTGCAGGAAAACATTATGAAAAAACTGGCATACTCCAGATACAAAAAATCGAAGGCATATGCTATCGGTAAGTGTTCCAATAAGCGCTGCTGGGTTTGCAACCTGTTATGTAGAATGGTATCTACTTGCAAAACGCGGGCATGCCCCAAATATCAAGTTTGTGCGTTCCTCTGATTACCCCTTGGTCTTCTATACGCACCTAGTATGTGGGTATCTGAGGATGCCAATAAAAGGGGATACATATGTATCTGGGTATCTGAGAATGTCAGTTAAGGGGGATACATTTTTTTTGACAAAAAAACTGCCTTTGAATATGTAACCAAACTTACCACCAATTTGTGGATATACAAAAAAATCTATCACAAATTCCTATTCACAAATTTCCCGGAAACCATTGCTAAAGGAATAGTCCCTGTCCTAAACGAATTTATCCCATAGGACCTCGGGCGAGGTAAATGGGTTATATTAAATGAACTGAGAAGCAGTCTCAATCCATCTCTGCGTTAATAAATTAAGTAGTTAAAAATGGAGGAAACTAAGGTTTTGTAAAGGAGAAAATATTACTGTATTATTTATAGGTATACATTATACCACATTATATTATTTATTAAATATCTATTTTATTACCTACTGCAAATTATTATTATTATTATTTTTTTATTGCAGTTACACCACCTCTCTTCACATTCTTTTAATTCAAGTCCATCCAAAGGTTGCCTGGAAGAGATCGCTCTCAGCGATAAGGCCGCCCATTGTATCACCACAACCTAGTTTTAAGATCTTATGTAAAGTGTTTTTTATCCTGGTGTATGCAATAAAGAGTTATCTATCTATCTAAAATACACTCCACTTAAACATTAGCAGAATCGGTTTTTTTTTGCGGCAGTATAGCAAAAAACTGCATACAACAGGAATAAATTAGTTAAAAATTTTGGGAACGCTTCTGTCTGGTAGTGTCTGGATCAGTTGAACTATCTATAGATCGTTTGCAACGGTCTTTAGATAGCTAACTGTTTCATCTGTATTTTTTGTATATACCTATTTGTAAATAGTTGTATGAATAAATGTTTATGTCCAGTTAAAAATGGAGGAAACTAAGGGTTTTGTAAGGAGCACCTTGGGGCAGTGGGAATAGCATAAATAATAGCATATTTGGCAAGTTTGCGAGGCTAAGTCCGAGGCTCAAGAGGTGCGGGTTCGATTCCCGCTGCGGGACAAATGTTTGCATGTTCTGGTGATATTTGTTTGGGTCTTGGTGTTGTGGTACCATGGTACTCGTAATTCCTGACCCAACGTTAGGACTCCCATGACACAGGGAATCTTAGTATGGGACTATATATTACTAGCTTCTGCCCACGGCTTCGCCCGCGTGGTATTCGGATAAAAAGTAGCCTGTGTGTTATTCTGATGTATAAGCTATATTAATATAAAGTTTCATTAAAATCTGCTCAGTAGTTTTTGCGTGAAACAGTAACAAACATCCATCCTCACAAACTTTCGCGTTTATAATACTAGCTTCTGCCCACGGCTTTGCCCACGTGGTAACCGGACAAAAAGTAGCCTATGTGTTATTCTGATGTATAAGCTATATTACTGTAAAGTTTCATCAAAATCCGTTCAGTAGGTAAGTTTTGCGTGAAAGAGTAACAAACATTCATCCTCACAAACTTTCACGTTTATAATATTACTAGCTTCTACCCACGACTTCACCCGCGTGTTACCCGTATAAAAAGTAGCCTGTGTGTTATTCTGATGTATAAGCTATATTAATGTAAAGTTTCATTAAAATCCGTTCAGTAGTTTTTGCGTGAAAGAGTAACAAACATCCATCCTCACAAACTTTCACGTTTATAATATTAGTAGGATGTGTTCATTGGGGTGTTTATTTTTGGGTGTTTAATATCCAACAGTGGATTTCTACAGACTGTTTATAATGATGATTGAATAGTCATCCATGTCGTATGTCACCTTATAAGGAGAGTTGCACACGGACACTCCAAATTAAGAGCTGGTGCATTCGTTTCGTTACGACACCAGCCTTATTTATCCCTCCTATTGCTCAGAGCAATCACTTATTCGCCTTCAAGATAAGGATAGAAAATGCTATAATCATAAGTATATCGGTCATGTTCCCATAGTACAAGCTCTGCTTAGAATGGGACTAGATGATGCTGTGTGAAAAATGACCATCATTTCACTTCCTTGCTAAGGTTTTCCCAAGTGACTTCAGTATGAGTCACTTCAAACAGAGTGTTTTGAAGCCTTTGAGACTTTGAGAGCCTCTGGTGTTGCAAACGTCTATAGAGGTAGGTTACCGTATTGCTTACCAACAGGTGGACCGTATTCCTATTTGCCACCATGGGGGTATAAAAAAAAACTGCGTACTGTTGCGTCAATCTTATGTCTATCATAACATTGAAGTTGTCGAGGTTTTTTTATAATTTCGGGATATTATTACGATTATATCACGTACTTTATTATTCTCCTGCTGACGTTTCGTTGACCGCTTAGAGGTTCTTCCTTATGAGAATCGTCCGCGACCACGCGACATAGATTTTTTGGATATTATTAATTGTAACTATATCCTCAATACTCAATACATATATTGCTTTCACATGGTAGGAACATAGATGGTGTTTATGGGTAGGTATTTCACATGAACCCTGACTTAGGGTATATTCTAAAATCTTATGTCTATGTTCTTTAATATTTTATAAAGTATATTTCTGGGTAAAGTCGTCTGGTAAAAGGACATGGACATTTCTAGACAACAGTATCTGGTAGATTCTACAATCTGCCTAAACAGAAAATATAATGAAATTAAGTTACTCATACGTAAGGCAAATGCTTATAAACATTGACATAGTTAGGAACAGGCTTCTCATTCAATTCACCCACACAAACGTCCTTTGGACAACCTTAAACGGAGGCATACGTCAAACCAAAATAAATTTAAAACTTAACGCTCCTTATTGCATAGGGAAAGAGTCGAATTTCGAGCGGATGCAGAGTGTTTGACAGCAACTGTCAGTTGGGACAGAGCCCACGTGAATAGCCCGCCTACATAATGACGTAATCCTTTTTAAAGATTTTCTCAAAGCGTTTGTTGTAATTTTTTATGCAGGTTTCACTCAACGTGACTCAACTAATAACATAGTAAAATGATATGAAATAAAAAAAGATCCTGCCCTTTGGGATAAAGGAATGCATTTGGTGTGGTAAGCCATGTGGGTAAATAAATAAAACACCCTTTATTATTCCTTAATTTCCTTAACATTTTTTTTTAATGAATGCAGTTAACTAAGGACCCCTTGGCGGGTATATACCTCCTCCAAAAGTCTCTAATCTTCTCTATCCTTCGATTTCATCATCCAAGACTTGTCTGTTATCTTAGTTATTTATATATTAACACTTTATTGCACATTTAAAAAAAAGTGAACAATAGGCGGACTTAATGCTAAAATGTCATCCATTTAATCTTTCTCATCCTCTCTTCCCTGTTGGGCCCTCCCATAATGTTATCGGGTCCACCTGTCTGTACGTACTAAGTAGCCAGCCCACCTCCATTTTAAGGCCTGTGTTTTGCCTCTAATTAGTGTTTTTTTTTGTGTATTAATTTTATGTTTAATAAGCTCCTCTAGGCAATTGTGTATTTTATTTTTTACCGTCTTATTAAATATCCAAGTTTGGCAAGCATATGTGAGGCAGGGCAATAAATAGGATACCCTGGCGCTTTGGGGGTTGGGATTCTGGGTCCGTGGGGAACAGGGCTCATAGCATATTAACATTTCAGGGCACAAGGTCGAAGTGACGCGTGAACAAAGAGCCGGCTCTTATCTGAGTCAACGTATTGCAATTTAGCGTGGCAATGCAACAAGAATTTTGGGAACGCTTCCGTCTGGTACTGGATCCGTTGAGCTATCTATAGATCGTTTTTCGTCTTTAGATCCCTAAAAAGGTAAAATGCAGAACATTATCTTGATTTTCGCGACTGGCAGCTGATAGCTGCGGTAGACTGTCTAGGGTATTTTAAATCGGCAACGTACTCGTATGCTGCCATGGACCGTTAAGTAGTTATTTCCGATAAATATTATCCTATTAGTATTATTAACGCGAGTGAGGATGGATGTTTGTTACTCTTTCACGCAAAAACTACCTACTGAACGGATTTTGATGAAACTTTACAGTAATATAGCTGATACATCAGAATAACACATAGGTTACTTTTATCCGGGCAATACGCGGGCGAAGCCGTGTGCAGAAGCTAGTAGTTAATAATTGCAGTCATATTTAGAGGTTGGTACCGACGTTTTAAGAGACCATGATTGTGTCCTTTTTAAAGGGTAAAAAAATTCAAGGGCTTCAATAAAAGTATTGTAAAATAACATTAAAAAACAGTTCCTAGTTCTATAGATCTATCTACCGTGTTGTCGTTTTGATAGGTATCAGAATAAAACGTATTAATCATGCTTGCAGATATAAAAAACGTAAAAGAATACAGATAAATGTCATGGTCATGAACATATTTAATAAATGACTTGGGTACTAAGTAATGTGCGACGAATCTATACTTAGGTACTCATGATACAGCTGAAGATATTGCTTATTTTTTTGTTAGAACGCGCTTATCTCTGGAACTACCTGTCAGATAGGTATAACCTTTTTGCATTTGACACCCCAATTCTTGAGGAAGGATTAACATCACGCTACGAGCCGAGCAAATGAAGTAATAGCGTGGTTGGGTGATGCGATGCAGCGGGTCGGGGATCGAGGGCGGCCGTGGTACAAAGTAAAAGATAAAACCTTTCCTCTGACGAGTTTACAAAACTAAAGACAGAAAAAATGTACATAGAATAGAAATTAGTTTTACCCGAGAACGTAAGCAGTCCGTGGTCGGTACATGCGTTGCTTGTATGTTCGTATGTGTATATGTTTATTACCATTTACTAGTATAGTAGATATTATTTATAAAGTAAAAACGCGAATTTTCACGTACTGTACTAACGGTGAAGGCATAGACAAGAAAGTTTAGTATTTGCGTTATAATATCTGTGGTATTTATCTTCGGAACGGCTTATATGACTTTAAGGATGTTTCTTAGTTAGGTTTTATCTTCTATTTGACCTTACACAACCCTGTTGTTCTTGTGAAGTGTGGGGGTTCTATAAACTTTGAATCAAATTAAAGTTTTAATTACTAATTGA
The DNA here is from genome assembly GCA_958496245.1 of Perizoma flavofasciatum. Lineage (NCBI taxonomy): Eukaryota > Metazoa > Arthropoda > Insecta > Lepidoptera > Geometridae > Perizoma > Perizoma flavofasciatum. The sequence goes on along the minus strand of OY292445.1, from coordinate 5,097,843 downwards.
ACTTCAGTCTTTGCCGGCGGCGGCGGCTTGGTTGATTTTAACACAAAAATAAATAAATAATTAAATAATGCTGGACAATCCACACATCATCATCTAGCCCCAAGCTAAGCAGAGCTTGTGTTATGGGTACTAGATGACTGATATACTTAATACAATACATTTCATAGATAAATATTTTTTTATTATACATAGAAAATACCCAGATATATAAATATAAATCTATAATTACTATCGATATTTTACGATATTATCGTATTGCTTAAAAAAGATTACGGAATAAATGTTTGCTTACTCTGCAGCTATTTGTTTCGGGTCTGGGTATTGTGGTACCACGGTACTCGTGGTTCCTGATACCCACGACACAGGGGAATCCTAGAATGGCATCAGTACTATGTAAAAATAATAAATAATGCTGGACATTTTCACACAGCATCATCTAGCCCTGAACAAAGCAAAGCTTGTGTTATGGCAACTAAATGACTGATAATTATACTAGGTACTTATACATGTTTTTTGTAAATACATACATATTATACCTAGAACACACCCTAGTGTGTATATTTTTTTATATGTAGCTGTTAAGTGTTAAGTTTTATAGTCTATCTAAAATCTGCCCAACCTTAAATAATAAGTTAGATTTTCTTAAAATAAAGATAACTATACATACCATAGCTTCACTATAAAAATAACGTGCCTAATCCAGGAACAACTTCCATCTTATTTAAATCTTCACAAGTTTCACAACCAAAATACGTTAGCTCAAGGTCATTGCACCTCACTATATTATCTGTACCTAGGTGGTAGAATACAGTTGCCGATCGATGCCTTTTAAAGTTGATTGGACATTTTGGCACCAAGGCGTTCACATCAGACACGTGGGCTGAAATGAAACTACATGACTCCAACAAAAAATAAAGCAATAGGGTTTTTTAACCGCAATAAAGATACATATTGCGGTTACAAGATATGATTCAGAAAAAATATTGTGTGGCAGAAGTAATTCTCTGTGTATTTATTTAAAAAATCCTTAGGGTCAGCAGAAAACCAGTGCTCAGTAGGTAGACTACCTAGCATTATGTATGCTGAGCTGACACCTTTTTGGCGCGACATTGAACTGTCTAGATGGATTATGAAGGTGCGCGGGGCATTTCTGTTCAATCGGTTTTTATTCATTGAAATCACAAGGATCATATAGAAACGTCAGCTTAAAAACTATGCGATTTTTTAAAGTATATTAATCGCACTCGACCTAGCCTAGAAGAATCAAGCAACAAACTCTGATTGTTAGTTTAGTGTGGTGCTAATCAAGGTGAACTCATCATAATTAAAAAATGTCTAAAAAGTATCAAGTTCTTAACCTAACACACTATTTGCTTTATGATAATAATGTTTAACTTATTGCTTAAAGATATGCATTTTGACAAGTAAGCGATAAAGGGAGTGAAGCTACTTTGGGCCAGTAATCAATTTTATTATCTTCAAAATAGGAAGAGGTTTTCAATTCGTCTGCATTTTTTTTGTGTGTATGTTACGCGATATTTTCGCCCACATTGTGAACCAATTTTAGTGATCTTTTTTTTTAATGGGTTGGGTAAACTTCAATGGTGTTTCCATATACATTTTATGAAAATAAAATCACATATAAGAGTAAGAAATAGGAGATAAAATTTCACATTGGACTTTGTATAAACTTCCCGTTATTTCAAGTCACTTTTTGCAAAACTGAATGCAAAACGGTTTGATTGAATCAGCTCAAATAATTCATAAGCTAACGGTAACCCACAAGAATCAATCATGCCGCGCAACTCTACTTTATAAGGAAGGCAACAGTTTTAATAACTTTTTGCAGAATTAGGCGTGACTCATACTTATTAACATTTGTATTTTAATTAATAGTAATACATGCAACGGACACATATATCCTCCTTACCCCATACTAAGATTTTCTGTATCGTTGGTATCAGTAACAATGTGTACCGTGGTACCACGACACCAAGACAGACCCGTAACAAATATGAACATGCGAATATTTGGTTGTGGGCTTTCTAAAAAAGTCAACGAAATATTGAATAACAGTGATAGTAATTCTTAATTTGAAACAATTATTATATAAAAAAATATAATGAACAAAATATATTTAAATGAGCTTATTTAGCTCATTTATGTGATACCCATTATCAAAAAGCCAAACACAGTCATGTATTTTAACCTCTCATCTCTTTATAACCACAGACCGGGAGACACTGGGTGGGAAGGCTGGTGGGGTAAAAGGAAACGATGGAAGGAGCCTAAGGTCTTTCATCATGGCACTCTGGTCCTGTATTGGTTTCCTACAGGATCAATGATCATGATTCTTTATGTCAAGCAAAATTATTTTAATTAAATCCATAATGGTAAAATACCTACTGGTTGGCTCTGTGCTTTTTCACCACATAGGTGATAAAAATCTAGGGGTTTACAAGTAGCCACTGAAAAAGTCTAATATCCACCTCCTGGCTCCATCATCAGATCAGCTCCAAGATACCATATTATAGTATTACCATCCGAACTACATATACATACAAAGTTTCATTTCGATACGACAAATTGACTTCCATGATTTTATTTCATTTTCTGGTAGTTACAAGTAAAGCTTACATAGGCATGTTCCAAAAAAAATTATACTGCACTAATTACACTATCAAAATGGCTATAGGAACGAGTCAATTGCAATCATTTTGCCAGACGTAGCCATATCATAAACATCGACAACTTGACAATAGAAAAGCTAAGATAACCCTTTCCAACTTTAACAAGTTTCGGAGATGGCTATAAACAAAAAAAAAATACGCTCACGACTCTATTCCCCATGATGGAAATCTCCAGATACATAGATATTTGATACCAAGTAAGGGTTAGTCAGAGGCACGTCGAAACATAATTTATGGCATATGTTCAAGTTTTTGGTTCTAGGTTTCTTTCACCGTTTTTAAGCACGTGATAATGAGCACATATTTTTTGCGAGTTGAAAAGTCCATTTGTGCACGACTGGGTACGAACCTACGACCTCCGGACTAAGTCAACACACAGTACAGCACGGCCTAGAAAAATGGGTTATCAACTAATCATAATAAAATCTTAAAGGAGCCTTGCAAAACTCTTATGACTATTTCAATATGTAAGACCATAATCATTTTTATTAGAAAGAAGTAACAGACTATAAAAGTAACCCAAATTCCTTAATGTTTATTTGAGCCTTGTCGTTGCTAGAACAGTAAAAAAAACCACAAAATGTGTATCTATTTGTCTTCGTTTTTCTTGGACCGTAAAGTAATGGTCTAAAATTAAGGGCACTGCCAACGATTGCGCACGCTATCATTGTTTTGGCCGTAAAATGACCACCATTAATGCGTGAACTAATATAGTCTGTGGTTCGGGCACGCTTTTGTTTTATGAGTTTTGAACGAAAGTAGGTAAGTCAACTGCCAGTTTTGTGAAACTTTTTGAAATTAAAACCTTTTCCTTAATTACGATAATTTTATGTCAGGATCGTAGCAAGTGGAAAATGTGGAAATCCTTGACCTCTGCCTATCATCGCTCAGAGAAACAGGCGTAACATACAACTGTGTAAAAGTAGGTAGGTAGGATACACAAAAAGATCATTGCAAAAACGATCTATGATAAGTCAAAACATAATATTTGAAAATATTACGTTTTTTTGATAATTTCGCCAACTTCTAAATGTGGTCTAATTTTGTAGGCAATTTACTACTTATTGGATCTATCACCTTTTACCACAAAACCATAAAATAAAACATTTTCAAACAATATCTAGACCACAACGACGAAACCCATTTTTTATTTTTAACCGAATCGGAACGTAATTTTACGGTTTTTTTCGGCACGCAAAGCTAAAAAAGGTTTATGCCACTTCATCTGATTTTCAATAAAAATGCAACTATATCTGCTTTTATAAAGAAATACTGAAAGAAAATACGTTTATTTGAATCCATAAATACAAAGAGATGGGTTTAGTTCCAAATTAAATGAAAAAAGAAAATTTTCATGGAAGAATTTTCTTCCGATATTTTTTTTGTTCCAAACTTCATCCGAATTGGTTCAGCTGTTACGGAGATTATTTCCTTATTAATCATTATTTTCTTTATTGGGCGTTGCCCTTTTACGGCATCAATACATAAAATGTATAAAATAATATAAAATGTTGCCTAAATTATGATAGGTACTAACCCATCTATAGTTCTATGTCCATGTAAGTAAAATACTTGCCTGTTTATCCAAAATTTCAAATACATAATTTAAGTTTGATAATAATTTTATTGACGTAACCAACTAGGTACGTACTTTAAGACGCGATTCCAGCTTCTGCCCATGGCTTCGTCCGCGTGATACCTACCCTAATATAAGTAATTAATTAAGTTCCTAAGGTTTAATTAAATTAATGTGAGTATTACCAAGAAATATTGCAATATCTAAACTTTCGCATTTATATTCGTAGAATACAAGCATCACAACGCCCGCGAGTTCAAAAAGTTCAAGATCTCATTTGTTTTGCAGTGACAGTTCTATGCGTAAGTATTATTATATGCTGTGGCTCAGACCCACTGGCCGAATGAAGGTCGTAATTGGACCGCCTAGCGCATGTTTTTATTTAATGAAACGAGGAAAACAATGTTTCGATTTAATGAAGATGAGTGGAGAATGCTGATTCATTTGCTTTATGTTTTTTTTATAAGTACCATTTAAAGAGTCATTATGACCGAGGGCTGTTCATCTAGTGAAACATTTTTGACGAATCATGTTTTCTTTTCTGTCATAATTCAGGAAAAATAATACTAATTGACGTGGGTTACCTATCTTAATAATGTTTACTAAGCAGATAGATACGTATTATAAGGTTTATATGGGTCTTTATCGCATTTCTTTAAGGGTCAATATTTTATTCGCACGCTATCAAAGATCTGATTTCCTTATTTTTATTAAGGATTAATTTTCTTTGTATTATCATATGAAGCTTCGTTATAATCTGTGCAAAGCCGAATTGACGCAAAAAAGATGACAATCTGTACTATACATTATCAAAACCATGCATTCCACATGAAGGCACATTTTTGACAACCTTTATGTAGAACGTCATCTGCACAGATTAAAAATGTTTGCTTCGTCATCCTGTGTATCTTTTAAGAACTAGGTATAGATATTTTATTTTATTTTTAAATAAACTATTTTCATTTGGATAACATTTGCTACGGATAGGAAACCTATCCAAGAGAGAAAAAAATATTTAAAAACTCACCTTTGGCAAAAGCTGCGTGGAGGAAGCTCAAACATAAAAATAACTTCAGCGCCGCCATATTGAATTTTCTTTTTACACTTACTGATCTGAAACAATGAACATAATCTTTAGGTGTCTATCTTCTGATGGTTTTTTATTCGTCTTCCATTTTGAACCCAGTTATTTACTAAAGGTAATGAGAATGACCCTTGAATAACCCTCTAAATAAAATAAAATTTTCGTTTTTTTACAGCTATCTCATAATCAGTCATGCCTGAGTACTCATGGCACTCTTTGGTTAAAGGCAGTGCCCAGTGGGCTTCCACAGGCTGATGATGACCAAAGTGTTATTTTTGGATATATACATAGATTGACTGACTGACTGACTGACTGACTGACTGATCTGAAACAATAAACATAATCTTTAGGTGTCTATATTCTGATGGTGTTTTATTTGTTTAATTCTCATTAGAATGACCCTTGAAAGATTCTCTAAATAAAATCAATTTTTTTTTTTTTTTTTATGGTTTTTTTATACAACAAAGTTGCAAACAAACATACAGTCCACCTTTTGGTAAGCAGTTACCGTTATCTAAGGATTTCTAAAAATAACCCAAAAAATAACAAAAAAGTTAGTTAATTATTGAAAAATAGCTTCTTCCCACGGCTTCGCCCGCGTGGTACCCAGATAAAAAGTAGCCTATATGTTATTTTGATGTATAAGCTATAGCAAAGTTTCATCAAAATCCGTTCAGTAGTTTTTGCGTGAAAGAGTAACAAACATCCATCCTCACAAACTGTCGCGTTTATAATATTAGTAGGATAGTAGGATGGGTTTATTTCCACCAATTCAATTAACGGTACCCTAAGTACCGTATGGGCAACCGATTAGGACGCATCGCCGGCTGCCCAACGGACCATGGGTTTGATTCCCGGCCAGTGTATGTAATTAAAATAATTACGTATTATTTAACTGAGATTTACTAGAACATTGCTTATCCGTATTATTCATAAACGTAGCGACTACGTAAGACACAATAATATTCCCCACCCGATGGACAGATAACTTTGGAATTCAGTGATTTATCAATTCTGGTGTATGAAATTAGGAGTTACATATTTATCTGAATAAAAATTAAATCGATTTTTATTTATCCTGCTAATATAATAAATGCGAAAGTTTGTGTGTGTGTGAATGTTTTGTTACCACGTATCTCCGTAACTACTGAACCGGTTTTGATGAAATTTGGAATGTAGATAGTTTAGGTTCTGGAATAACACATAAGATAATCTAATTTTCAAAAATCAACCCTAAAGGGGTTTAACAGGGTGGTAAGGTTTCTATGGAAAATGTTATTCCTTGATTAGATTCGCTCGGTACCAATAAACTTTAAAATAAATAATACATTTTTTTTTTAAATAGTGGGGGTTCAAGAGTGTTATAAAGTTTGTATGGATTTTTTTATTCTGGTTCGATTCACTCAAAACTCGGTTCAAAATTACTCTTCAGGAGTGTCATATTACTAAGGTTATCAACATAAAACGTGGGCGAAGCCACGGGCTGAAGCTAGTTTTCTATATATGAAAGGTCATCACTTGAAAACGGTTCGACCGATTTGACTGTTTTTTTGACCGATTTGTCCTTATCTCAAAGCTGATGAGTTGCTATCATATAGATTACTAGCTTCTGCACACGGCTTCGCCCGATGGTACCCGGATAAAAAGTAGCTTATGTGTTATTCTGATGTTTCTATCCTATCCTACTAATATTATAAACGTGAAAGTTTGTGAGGATGTTTGTTCCTCTTTCACGCAAAAACTATTGAACGGATTTAGATGAAACTTTACAGTAATATAGCTTATACATCAGAATAACACATAGGCTAGTAGGATTTATGGTTATAGATTATATTCATGTATGTATGTATGTATAAGTACATTTGTTTTATCTAATATTTCTTCACCCGTATGTATTGTCTATACACCACCGTCCTTTATCGTTCACGTCAATTCCTGTCCATTCAAAGATTATCTGGAAAAGATCGCTATAAGCGACAAGACCACCTATTGTACTCCCGCGATTAGCTTTAAATTTGCTTTGTTTGAAATTGTAAGCAACATGTTATGTAGTGTACAATAAAGAGTTATCTATCTATCTATCTATGTTGAAAGAAAGACATTATCGTAAAATATTCAACTTTGTTACGAGGAAAATGCCTTTATATGCAAAACATAGAAGATATCATTGAAAATCATGACATATGTGCACTAGGTACCTACCACATAGCATAATAATTATGTATCAATGACATCATGTCAATAAAAAGTAGCCTATGTGTTATTCTGATGTATAAGCTAAATTACTGTGAAGTCTTATCAAAATCTGTTCAGTAGTTTTTGCGTGAAAGAGTAACAAACATCCATCCTCACAAACTTTCGCCTTTATAATAGACTAGCTTCTGCCCACAGCTTCGCCCGCATGATACCCGGATAAAAAGTAGCCAATGTATTATTCTGATGTATAAGCTAAATTACTGTGAAGTCTTATCAAAATCTGTTCAGTAGTTTTTGCGTGAAAGAGTAACAAACATCCATCCTCACAAACTTTCGCCTTTATAATAGACTAGCTTCTGCCCACAGCTTCGCCCGCATGATACCCGGATAAAAAGTAGCCAATGTATTATTCGGATGTATAAGCTATATTACTGTAAAGTTTCATCAAAATCAGTTAGTACTTTTTGCGTGAAAGAGTTACAAACTTCCATCCTCACAAACTTTCGCCTTTATAATACACTAGCTTCTACCCACGGCTTCGCCCGCATGATACCCAGATAAAAAGTAGCCTATGTGTTATTCTGATGTATAAGCTATATTACTGTGAAGTCTTATCAAAATCTGTTCAGTAGTTTTTGCGTGAAAGAGTAACAAACATCCATCCTCACAAACTTTCGCCTTTATAATACACGAGCTTCTGCCCACGGCTTCGCCCGCATGGTACCCAGATAAAAAGTAGCCAATGTATTATTCGGATGTATAAGCTATATTACTGTGAAGTCTCATCAAAATCCGTTCAGTACTTTTTGCGTGAAAGAGTTACAAACTTCCATCCTCACAAACTTTCGCGTTTATAATAGACTAGCTTCTGCCCACGGTTTCGCCCGCATGGTACCCAGATAAAAAGTAGCCTATGTGTTATTCTGATGTATAAGCTATATTACTGTGAAGTCTCATCAAAATCAGTTAGTACTTTTTGCGTGAAAGAGTAACAAACATCCATCCTCACAAACTTTCGCCTTTATAATACACTAGCTTCTGCCCACAGCTTCGCCCGCATGGTACCCAGATAAAAAGTAGCCTATGTGTTATTCTGATGTATAAGCTATATTACTGTAAAGTTTCATCAAAATCAGTTAGTACTTTTTGCGTAAAAGAGTAACAAACATCCATCCTCACAAACTTTCGCGTTTATAGTATTAGTAGGAGTAGAATAACAGACGTCCTCAGATATATAATGTTAAACTACATCTTCATTCAATCCACATTAAATAAACAATGCTGGACATTTTTCACACAGTATCATCTAGCCCCAAACTAAGCAGAGCTTGTATTGTGGGAACTACTGACTGATATACTTTTTTGTAAATACATAAATATTAGACAATAACAAGACACTCTTAGTATTTTTCAAACTTTCGCGATTAGATAACATAATTATTATAAGTTTAACGGGTCTTTGTCACGTTTACCTTTTTTATTATTTTCCCGACGTTTCAACTGTATTGCAACAGGCGTGGTCACGGGATGACTGGAGTATACGGAGCTACCGTCGACAAATAAAGGCAGTAGCCGCAACTACCCTCATTTCATCTTCAGAATCAGAAAAGTCCATGTTCACATTACGGCACACTACACTAACCGTATCACTCTTATCATACTGTTCCTCACTATATACTTCTCTCACAAAGTCAAACCACACACACTTCTCAATAGTTAATTTAAATTAATCAATAATAATAATAATTCGTGATCCCTGATTAAAAATGCTCCAACTTGATAAAAACCGATTGTTTTGTAAAAGGATCGTTAAAAAAATAACCAGCCTTGTTCTCGCCTTTCTTTCCTGTCTTGGTCGCGAAAGAACAGGCAGTAGATAAAACCGACGTTTCAAATTGATTCTTGTGATTTTAATGATTAAATTAATATTGACTTTGCCTACACCTCCGGAAAATGCTCATACTCGATAAAAATTGTAGGTAAGTACCTATTGTTTTGTAAAAGGATCATTAAAAAAAATAACCAGCCTTGTTTTCTTGCCTTTCTTTCCTGTCTTGGTTGCGGAAGAATTGGCAGTAGATAAAACCGACGTTTCAAATTGATCCTTGTGATTTTAATGATTAAATTAATTTTGACTTTGCCTACATCTCCGGAAAATACTCATACTCGATAAAAAAATTAGGTACATATTGTTTTGTAAAAGGATCGTTAAACAAAATAACCAGCCTTGTTCTCGCCTTTCTTTCCTGTCTTGGTCGCGGAGGAACAGGCAGTAGATAAAACCGACGTTTCAAATTGATCCTTGTGATTTTAATTATTAAATTAATTTTGACTTCGCTTACCCCTCCGGAAAATGCTCATACTTGTTCAAAATAGGTACCTATTGTTTTGTAAAAGGATCATTAAAAAGAATAAACAGCCTTGTTGTCGCCTTTCTTTCCTGGTTTGGTTGCGGAAGAATTGGCAGTAGATAAAACCAACGTTTCAAAGTGATCCTTGTGATTTTAATGATTAAATTAATATTGACTTTGCCTACACCTCCGGAAAATGCTCATTCTCGATAAAAAATGTAGGTAAGTACCTATTGTTTTGTAAAGGGATCATTAAAAATAATAACCAGCCTTGTTTTCTTGCCTTTCCTTCCTGGCTTGATCGCGGAGGAACAGGCAATACATAAAAACCGACGTTTCAAAGTGGTCCTTGTGATTTTATTGTGATATTATAAATAAATGAATTTTGATAAAATAGGCTTGAGTGTATGAATGTATGTTAATTAATGATTGGTGACATCTAGATTCGTTTTAAAGAAAAAATAACGTAGCACGTTCAAAAAGTTGTTGTGAGATTTGCTCTTCAGTTGATTTTCTTAAAGCTTCAGTCCTTGACCGGTTTGAAACGGTCAAAGATGACGTCATCGCACCAAAATGCCGAACGCAATACGAACATTTCTTATTTATAAACGTGGGTTAGCTTTGGTAGATATGTGTCTTATTACCGGGCCGCAGAAAGTTGCGGGTTCGATTCCTGGGACAAATGTTTGTATATGCACATATTTGTTTCGGGTCTGGCTGTTTTCGATGAATAATATGTAAGTATTTACAAAAGTATATATATATATATATCAGTCATAGTAATTATTATGGTTATAAACATATCTTGGACTAAAAACGAGATATCTATACAGCATATATAACAATATAAATATATACATATATTATAAAATAGATCACAATTAATAAATAATGTTGGACACTTTTCTCACAGCATCATCTAGCCCTAAACTAAGCATAGCTTGTATTATGGGAACTAAATGACTGTTAAACTACATTTTTTTTTTGTAAATACTAACACATTATATATAGAAAACACCCAGACCCGAGACAATTTTTTGCAGGTAATAATACAGGTTTGCATAATACGCAAACCTGGTATTTTATTACCTGCAAAAAACATACATAACATATTATGTTATGTACTAAACCTGTTTTGTAGAGAAAATAAATAAATATTCTATTCTTTATACCTACATTGTGAACAAAAGCATCATAGTTTCAACTTATTTCTCCCAAAAAGTCGGTAAAAAGCGGTATGTGTAATTTCCAAGGTAATAATCTTCGGCCCATCGGGGGAGAACGGGAATTTACTTTTCCCGCTGTCCCCCGATTCACATTTATAATGGTATCGATTTATGAATCGATGGAACGATCGATGGATGAATTGATGGTTGGATCGATCGATGGATGGATCGATAGATAGATACTGTTCCGAACGGACAAACTTCTCAAACAAAGTTAAAACAAACACGCCCACGGCTGTAATCTTCATTATGGAGACCCTCAGATCCATGTCATCCTCCCTATTCACATTTATATTAATATCGATGGAACGATCGATGGATGGATCGATAGATAGATACTGTTACGAACGGACAAACTTCTCAAACAAAGTTAAAACAAACACGCCCACGACTGTAATCTTCATTATGGAGACCCTCGATCCATGTCATCCTCCCTATTCACATTTATATTAATATCGATGGAACGATCGATGGATGGATCGATGGATGGATCGATAGATAGATACTATTACGAACGGACAAACTTCACAAACAAAGTTAAAACAAACACGCCCACAACTCTAATCTTCAGAGCTTAGAGTCGTAATCTTCAGCTGGTAGCTCTAGGAATCTAAACCTAAGTGACTGTTGGTTTATTTATTTTGACTTGTCACTTGTCAAAAAACAAAAATCAAGAAAATGATATTTCCCAACCAGAAAAAAAGATTTGGTAACTTAAAGAATAGTATCAGAGGTCTTAGTGAAAAAAAAAAAACTGCCAACTGAACACAAACTGTTTGCTTTGTGTCGTGTGTATCAGAAACTGCGAGTACAGTGGTACCACAACACCCAGACATAAAATATCGCAAACAAAAACTTACTTAAAACAAAGTTGGACAATCACTTAGTTACAACTTATCAATAAAAAACAAAACCTGATTGAAAAAACTAAACAAACCAAAAAGCATTTAAACAAATAAACAGACTCACCTTAAAAATACACTAAAATAAAACCAACCACAGCACTTAACCTATAAATTTGTCAGCTGACCAAATAAAATGGCGACGACTCCCAGCCGTTATGCGACCGGCGCGGACGGAGGCTCCGGTGCGACTGAGTGACTCGTGCGTGCTAAAGCTGCGTGTACGCAGGTGCATTTACTTTGTAAGTTCAAACGAGTTTGTTGACAGAAAGATGAGTAAGTTTTTGAAAATTGTTAACCACTTACCAATTTTAACTAATTGTTTAAAAAAATCCCGCTTTACGAGATAGAATAGAGTAGGAAATAGTTTATTTGAAAGCAAAAAAACACATAAAGGACAGGCACAAAATCTAATAATCTTTATCTATCCATTATCCGGAGCTGAGACGTGGATACTCCACCAGTTCAAAGTCGCTCAACGAGCTATGGAAAGAGCTATGCTCGGAGTCTCTCTGAAGGATAAGATTCGTAACGAATACATCCGTCAGAGAACCAAAGTTATCGATATAGCTCAACGAATTAGCAAGCTGAAGTGGCAGTGGGTCGGTCATATCTCGCGAAGAACCGATAACCGCTGGGGTAAACGTGTTCTTGAGTGGAGACCGCGACTCCGCAAACGTAGTGTAGGACGCCCTCCGGCCAGGTGGGATGACAATCTGCGAAAGACTGCAGGCAGATGCTGGATGCGGCAAGCTGAAGACAGGGCGCTATGGCGCTCATTAGGGGAGGCCTATGTCCAGCAGTGGACTAATATAGGCTGATGATGATGATGATGATGATCCATTATCCATCTCTAATACTAATAATAACTAATAACTTTAAAAAGTAAGAAATAAATGTTACGTTATGACGTCGTCAAATGTATCTAAATGTAGCTGTGTATAGTTTTGGGTGAAAATAAACTTTCAGAAAAATAAATAATCATTAAGGATCCGCTCGCGTGGTATCCAGATAAAAAGTAGCCTATGTGTTATTCTGATGTATAAGCTATATTACTGTAAAGTTTCATCAGAATCCGTTCAGTAGTTTATGCGTGAAAGAGTAACAAACAATCATCCTCACAAACTTTCGCGTTTATAATAAATAGTAGGATTACTAGACGCTTTTTTGCGATACTTCTATCGAAGTATATTATCATAATAAAATTTATCATAATCACACCTAAATACAAAAAAAAATTGCATTGAAATTATCGTGGTTCGGTACCATTTTAGGATATTATTCCCTTTTTACACGTACTTAACTATTCTCCTTCTAGTAAATTACGTGCTATTTAGTCGTAAAGATTTTTTAATAAAATACTCGAAATTGGATCATAAATAAAGTCATTAAATAATAATACGTACGTATATATACGTAATACGTATATATATTTTTTTCATTTTGTGTGTATGTTACGCGAAGTCTTCGCCAATTGTGAATCGATTTAAATGATTTTTTTTTTCGAATTTTCATGATTTTTGGGTAGAGTTTATACTTCAAAGGTTTTATGAATTATCCCACCCGTAAGAGTGAAAAAATGGGGAACGTGATATTGGACTTTTTATTAACTTCCCGATATATGAAGTAGGTTTAACTTTTCCTGAAAAAAAAAAACTATTTCTTCTTATTTTTGGGTGAAACGTTGCGAATGTACTGCCTCTCGGTCTAAAACACTTATGTACCTACTGTTTTCTGCTCCATAATATAAATCATATCGCTCACAGCACCGGGGACCGGAATAAAAATGAGGGCATCTGCATGAAAATATTCTTAAAATTCTTTATTGGACACAGAAAATTGGCACCGCACTATAGCTAAATGAAAGATCATAAAAAAATCCAAGCAGAGTTTGTTGGCTGATTCTTCATTCACGTAGTTTTTAAGATGAAGTTTTTAAAAATCCTTTTGATTTCGATGAATAAAAACCAATTGACTTTGACTTTGATTTAGGAATAACGTAGAAATATATAACAAAAAATTAGGTAAGGAAAAATCTTCTAGACCAATATATATTTTAAAAATAAATATCTAAGTTATTTCCTGTACAAAAATAACATAGTTGATTTTAGTAATGGTGAGTTTTTTGATCAGGCATGTAGTTAATTAAAATATATTTTGGCACGGACACGCGGTGGCTGATGGTGGCGATCGAAGAGATGGTGGAGATTGTCAATTGGTTATCAAAGCTCAGGTGAATGTTGTGCCACCGCCACCGAAATTTCATCTTCACATCTCTAATTTCACTGACAGTCCTGTAAGTCTGCAGGTGGCTAGTCACACCGCCTGCAGTCCTGTAATTTTACTAAAAGTCCTGTTAATGTACAGATGGCCCTGTGATTTCACTGAGTGCCCTGTAATGGTACTGAAAGTATTATAAGTCCATAGGTAACCCTATCATTTCATCTGCAGTTCTATAATTTCATTGTCAGTCCTGTGCATCCACAGACAGCCCTGTAACTTCACCTGCAGTCCTGTATTTTTACTGAAAGTCCTGTTAGTGTACAGATATCCCTGTAATTTCACTGAAAGTCCTGTAAGTCCACTGGTAGCCCTGTAACCTCACCGGCAGTCCTGTAATTTCACTGAAAGTTCTGTAAGTCCACAGGTAGCCCTGTAACTGCACCTGTAGTCCTGATATATCACTGAAAGTCCTGTAAGTATACAGGTAGTCTTGTAATTTCACCGGCAGTTCAGTTATCACACCGATAAAAGACACTCCAATGTAAACAAAAGCTTACAATATCATTGCGAAGTCTTTGCTCGAAGGCTGTTAACACTTCGCAACCGTTCTAAAAAGACATAACTCTAATCTGTTTACGCTAATTTAACTCTTACGTTTTAAAGTTAAGTCTCATTTTCGTACTCCTTTCCGTGTACTTCAATTTCGATATTCCAAGAAGTCCTATGTACGAAATTGGGTTGTTGTAAAAATGGGTTTTGTTATTTAGAAGTTACAGTTGATTTCAGGTATTGTTTTAAAATGTCAGTTAAAGTTATGATTGCATTCAATCGCGCTAATACTGGCTTCCTTTGATAATAGAGTTGGGTAAAAAAAGACGGAAAATCATACCTAGTTTTTATCTTACTTTATTTTATTTGATAATATATTCTAAACTATTATTTTAGAATATCTTATTGCTGATGTGATGTGGAGTTGCATAATTATGCTGAGAGAGGACCTATTTGGCCCACGCGTTGCGGAGAGGACTTTATATTATTATGATTCTTTTACCTGTATCCTCTCTGTAAAATTGTGTGTGTCAAATAAATTTTTATTTCTTCTTCTTTCTTTCCTTATTTTATGATGAGCTGTGTTGGCTTAGTGTGTAGTCTCGATTTCGGCCTTGTATCAATGAAACCGGTATTCCCTAGAACCAAACATTCGAAGGCATGCCCCATGTCTTTGTATTTTTTTAATGCATTATTTGTATAATAAATTAATTACTGATCTATAACAATTAGCCCACTTGTCTTTTAGCAAATGAATAAATAAAATTAGTTAAGCCTGATTTCATAGTCGGGGGTTGAACAGTCCCCCATCCATCATTCAGCATTCATAGCGCCTGAATAATCCCCTAGGGGAGCCCCTATTTGACTATGAATTCGGGCTTTAGTTTTCCAATAATCGGCAGTGAGATATTTTATAAATGTCATTTGTACATTAATGACTTACTTGTAAAGTTAGGTTATATAGGTAGGTAGGTATATATAGTAGTATTTATCTAGGGAATAGTTTTTGTGTTTTATTAATAGTTATAGCTCTAGCATAATATAATTTACTAGCTGTGCCACGCGGTTTCACCCGCGTAAGTTTTGATGTTATACTCGTGATAACTTGGAAATTAAAAAAATCAAATGAATTAAAAGTATTCGACTGCTACATAAACACCCTTGATGATAAAACTATTTATTTGAATAAGAATTAATACTACGATACGAACGTAACCAACTTTTATTTCTACCCGCGAAATAATTACATTTTAGAACACAAAAGCTGCTATTGTGCCGTAACTATGATAGTTAGATATATTCCCTCTAGGACTTTTTTGTAGGCAATAATGAGTACTTTAATCATGTTGTACATCATTTTTATGTATCATCAATATTTTTCTCAGAGCACGCCAAATAATGAATTTTGTAGGCAAAATTTTGCTACTTTGGGTTACATTATTGCAATTATCCTAAGGACCTCTATTTTTTTTGAAAATAAATTATATCCTTTGTTACTTCCTGATAATTTAGCTTTCGATTAGTGAAAAAATGGTTAAAATCGGTTTAGTAGTTTCGGAGCCTATTTGGCACAAACAAGGAAATCTTTCCTTTCTATAATATTATTATATAGAGTATAGATAACTTTTCTTGTTATTCATGCAGTACCTTAAGACTGTTTTTCATAATATACAAAGGTTAGCTGGAAGAGAATGCGATTTAGCATTAAGTACTTTAAGTTGAATGAAATATTTTTCTATCTATTTATATCTATATATTTAATTGTTCGTACTTACTAGGTACGTACTGGGTAGGGCATGCAATATCGGAAGGTATTCAATTCCGGAACTGAATTTCGACGCTGGGGACCTAGTTTCGGAATTCCGGAACTGGTTCCGGAATTGACATATTTTTTTAATTTTTCTGTTTTGAGGAAAGGAACGATCAAATAACTTGTGTTATAGTGTCAGTATTTTAATCAACATTAAGTAATATAGAATATAAATAAAATAAGTACGGTATTACATACTTACACACGCACGCAGTAATTATTTTCATATAAACAGTTAGATGAACATAATAATTAAACAACAATATTACTTATTCATTTTATGAATCTGCAAATATTTGTCTCGGGTCTGTGTTTTTTCAATGTATCATTATGTATTTACAACAATAAAAATGGATATACCTAAGTAGTATATCAGTCATGTAGTTCCCATAATACAAGCTCTGCATAGTTTGGGGCTAGATGATGCTTTGTGAAAAATGTCCAGCATTATTTATATTATTTATTTACTCTCAATACTCTCGGGCAGGACACAAAATATATTTGTATGCTTCTGTCAGATGCACACCTCGTTGTCCTTCATTATCATATCGTTTTTTCTACTTTGACAAACCCTGCATAGTCAAAATTGGTAATACAGTGCACGGCGCGACGCGGAAGGAGAAAGTCGCAACCACTCACCCTGATGAAGACTCTCAGAATGAGTCGAAACTTAGTCGGTGCCTTCACCGATAGTGCAGTACGTGAAAATTCCCGTTTTTACAATATGAATAGTCAAGTTCACGATAGTTTTTGGAATAAAAAATACAGATGGATATTTACGGATTATCTTGCATTTATCCAGTTCCTTGTCTAGCGGTTCTCTTCTTTCTTTTATACGACTTCGGAAAGTAGAAATGTTGCGTTTCGTTTTGCAAAATGCCACTAACTGAGTAAAAGTTATTAATATCGGAATACCGATATTAGTCCTCTCAATTCCGGAATTGAAATATCGGAAAAATCTATTCGAGATTCCGGAATTACGAAATTCCGGAATTTCGGAATGCATGCCCTAGTACTAGGTAAGAGCTACATACTAGGTTCAATTTTTTATTCAAAAACTGAACACGTTTCGTTTCATTTAGATCATAACAAGATCTATCGATTGAATCGTCCGAATAAAACCGTTCGCGTAACAACTCTACCGAGGACTTGTCGTTTTTCTGCCTAGCTCCTTGATTATACGGCGTGATGGAGCTAGAACTTAGAGAAAAACTTTAATGACTTGTTTTATATGAGTAGGAAGCTTATGATCTAATCTTACATCTAAGTTTACGTACCTACATACGGGCATGACAAATTAAAAGTGATTTCAATCTACACCTGATAATATAAAGAGGTAAAGTTTTTAAGTTTGGATTTAGGTAATCTATGAAACTACTTATCCGATTTCAAATGTTATTTCAACAATATAATCTTTATCCGGGTACGACATCTTATATTGTGTATGTGTAATAAATCTGTATCTTAACATATTTATTATATATATATATAATGTATGGTGAAGTTAATATTCTTTTGTTGTTATTTTATGTTCACCCCCGGAACTCTCAATCTCTTACCATCCTCTCCATCCGAAGGTTGTCTGAGATTGCTTCTAAGCGATAAGACCGCCCATTGTACTTTCTCTAGAATAAGATTTTGTTATTTGTTGAAGGTGTACAATAAAGTATTTTCATTCCTTTTCATTAATTCATTAATTCATTCATTCATTCATTCATTCATTCGCGTGGGTGAAGTTGTGGATAGTAGCAAGCGAATAATAAATTGGCAACCGTGATGGCCTAGTGGGCTGTACCCCAACTTTCGATCCGAAGGTCGTGAGTTCGAACTCACTCACGCACCGATGAATATTTCAATTTATGTGCGCGTAACACGCACTCAATACGGTGAAGGAAAACATTATGAGGAAACCCGCTGGCTCTAGAACCAAACATTCCTTGCCAGACTTAATCCTATATCCTACTAATATTATAAACGCGAAAGTTTGTGAGGATGGATGTTTGTTACTCTTTCACGCAAAAACTACTGAACGGATTTTGATAAAACTTTACAGTAATATAGCTCATACATCAGAATAATAAATAGGCTACTTTTTATCCGAGTACCACGCGGGCGAAGACGTTCGCAGAAGCTAGTATTTTATATTTTTTTTAGTGTTTATGTTGCCGTTTGTCTTAATACCAAAAACGCCTTTTTATTTTTATAAATTTCCATCAAAACGAAACTTTTTCTAATCTTTGGAATAACAATCTTATCCTTGTATCGTGACTTGAGAGCTGGCTCTGGATTGCATTACCATTCAGCTAGACAATGCAACCAGCGTTTTGGGGACGCTCCCGCCTGATAAAGAAAATAATGTAGGGGTGAACCTACTAAGAATTGATTTTTCAAAAATAAACCCCGAAGTGGAATATACCCGGATATAAAGTAGCCTGTGTTATTCTGATGTATAAGCTTTATTACTGTAAAGTTTCATCAAAATCCGTTCAGTAGTTTTTGCGTGAAAGAGTAACAAACATCTATCCTCGCAAACTTTCGCGTTTATAATACTAGCTTCTGCCCACGGCTTC
The DNA here is from genome assembly GCA_958496245.1 of Perizoma flavofasciatum. Taxonomy (NCBI): domain Eukaryota; kingdom Metazoa; phylum Arthropoda; class Insecta; order Lepidoptera; family Geometridae; genus Perizoma; species Perizoma flavofasciatum. The sequence goes on along the minus strand of OY292445.1, from coordinate 5,078,666 downwards.
GCCCGCGTGGTACCCGGATAAAAAGTAACCTATGTGTTTTTCTGATGTATAAGCTGTATTACTGTAAAGTTTCATCAAAATCCGTTCAGTAGTTTTTGCGTGAAAGAGTAACAAACATCCATCCTCACAATTTCGCGTTTATTATAGTAGTAGGAAGTAAATATAACCATAGACAATTTTTTTTGTGTTACCTTTTTATAACTAGGTAGGTAGGTACTTATAAGTATTTATTCGTGTGTATAGATAAAATGGAAGCCATTATTATAGTTGGTAGAGTCTGTCCGTTTGTTTCATCCTAAAAACCAGTTGCGGTCAGTGAACCTTCAAAAGTGGTTTGGACACCCACACCTCGACATTGCAGACGTATTTGGCTTAGCGGGCAAGTAGCCGGCTGAGTCGCGAGAGATACGGGTTCGATTCCTGTAAAATTATCGCATGATCTCCATCCAAAGGTTGTGTGCTTTTAGTGATAGAACCGCCCATTGTACCTTATTGTGAATTCCTGTGTTTTTGTATTTTGCTTTGGAGTGCAATAAAGAGTTTATCTATCTATCTGCAGTAATTTATTTCAGGCCTGGTTGAGTTATGGTACCTACTCGTAATTCCTGATACCCATGACACAGGGAATCCTAGCGTGGATTCAGAATTATGTATGTATCAATTGGGCGTTTATTTATTTATTTTTAACACCAGAATTATAATGGTCACTACCTGCAAAAGTCATATAATTGTGTCCATTGGAGATGATTCCTAACTTCATAGCAACCTGTCTTTCAAAGCAAATCAAATATGTCTTTACTAGCTTCTGCTCACGGCTTCTCCCGCGTGGTACCCGGATAAAAAGTAACCTATGTGTTATTCTGATGTATAAGCTATAATAAGAATAATAATATTGCTGGACATTTTTCACACAGCATCATCTAGCCCCAAAGTAAGCAGAGCTTGTGTTATGGGAACTACATGACTGATATACTGCGTTATATATATTTTTTTGTAAATATATCAATATTATACATAGAAAACACCCAGATCCCGAGACAAATATTTGCAGATACAAACATATACTGCTATATCACTGTAAAGTGTTATCAAAATCCGTTCAATAGTTTTTGCGTGAAAGAGAACCAACATCCATCCTCACAAACTTTCACGTTTATAATATTAGTAGGAAGGATTGGAAGAGTTACATGTGACTGAAAACAAAGTGAAATAAGATGATACTTGCAGAATTAAATAAAATAAAAACTACCGTGTCGCAAGCATCAAAGCAGCCTATTAGCTAACAAGTTTCCACAAAAACAGATCAACGAGTAGGTAGGTGGGTAAACGAAATAAAAAGATAGATAAATAATAAGAAAATACTTGCTGGACATTAAATAATGCTGGACATTTTCACACAGCATCATCTAGCCCCAAAGTAAGCAGAGCTTGTGTTATGGGAACTACATGACTGATATACTACTTATATACTTTTTTTTTGTAAATACATACATATTATACATAGAAAACACCCAGACACGAAACAAATGAATGCAGATTATACAAACATTTGTCCCGTAGCGGGAATCGAACCCGCAACCTTCTGCGTCTCAGGCGGACCTTCGCCCACTGCGCTACAGAGGTCGTCAAAGTTAAAGTTAAGGTACAGAGATAACAGACTTATTTTGTTATAACAATATTGTTTGTAAAGGAATTGTGTGTGGGTGAGTGTGAAGTGTGGGAGTGTGTGGGGTGTTTGTGTATAATTATAGTGTAGGTATGAGTGTAGGAATATACATATGAGTTCCATTCAGAATGCGATTGCCATAAGAGGTTGCTTGTTTGATTGCGTGTGTATGCTTGTTTGTTAACATTAATATCTATTATATCTACGGCTTCGCCAACTGCGCCACAGAGGTCCTAAATAAATAAATTAATTATCTTCAATAAATCAGTTCACGGTCAACTACGGACTCGAGTGGTTTTCATTTCAAAACCCCATCCTTATCAGTTATCATAATCATCGAAGTTTATGGACCTTCAACTTACAAAGTATTTATTCTTGTTCTACTAAATCAAAAATGCTTGTTCTTTGGCTTATTCTTTTGTATTTGTTAAAGCATCTGAAGCTTATGTTAGTAGGTGGGTAGGCGTTATCCGAGGGTAGTCGAGGTTGGGGCACGTGACTGCATCGATTCAGCGCACTGCAGATGCGTCGGTTTAAGGATGGGACACAATGCATTATCGATAGAAAATATATCTAGACAAAAAAAAATATTTGTTTCCCAATCTTTTTCAATCCCAATAAGTGGAAACCATCAGTTATTGGTATTGCAACCTGTCACATGGATATTAACTAGGTACTTGGGAATGGGTTAATTACTTATATTTATGTGAACTATAATACTTAAATATCTATTTGTTTATCCAGCACAAAGCTGAGTGGAGGCCATATTTGCCTCAGACTCTGCTACGCACACAATTAAGAAAATGTATATAGAAATATTTAGTAGGTACCATATGTTTTGTGTAGTAGTTTTTAAGGTGAATAAAAATATTTTCTTTCTTTCTTTTCTTTCTATTTTTTAGGAGCTAGGTATGTAAGTGTCAAGAAAGTTTTTCAATCTTGAATAACTTAATTCCTACATTACATAATTCCTAAAGATTTTTAATTTTTGTTTATATTATTTTATTGCAAGAACTAAAAGGCATTTTCTTTTATTTAATTTTATTAGGTACTAGCTTCTGCCCATGGCTTCGCCCGCGTGGTACCCGGATAAAAAGTCGTCTATGTATTATTCTGATGTATAAGCTATATTACTGTAAAGTTTCATCAAAATCCGTTCAGTAGTTTTTTCGTGAAAGAGTATCAAACATCCATTCTCACAAACTTTCGCGTAATATTAGTAGGATAGATTTGGTCAAATGAAAGTTCCGATCTGGCGATCATCTCAAAATCTGAGATCGCCTGCTGATGTTAAAATATTTATAAGCTTTTTATGGGTCTTTATCGCGTTAATTTTTTATTATTTTCCTGACGTTTTGACTGTGTCATATTGCAGTAGTCGTGGTCACGAGTTGAAAATACTGCGGATGGACAATTCTCTAGAGATACCTCGTATCATGTAGATATCATGTTTCGAGATCAATCCAGATCAGAACTTTCATTTGACTATATTTAAAAAAATGTATCAGGCCTTCATTTGTATCGACAAAATTCATCGACTATCATACATCGACGCTTCGCGCATCACTATCCATCCTGCTGACGTCACACTTGTACTTGACCCGGCAGTATCTATTTTGCTAAATGTTAAACTGGATTCACGCACTTGTCGTCTCTATCCCTGTGTGATACGGTCCACATTCCTCTGAACAATAGGAATTAATTTGTAGTCTCAGTCTCTCCTGAGGGATATTAGTTTGTTTATTAAAGAGGAAGCAAACTGTGCAGTTTACTTAATCAAATAAAAACTTATTAATCCTAGATTTTCTAGAACATACTGGATTGTTATATCTAGGGGATTGCTAACATTTTAATATTTTATTTGAGTAGCAGTAGAGCTCCTTTTGAAATATCTTGTCCGGGAAAGTAACTATTTCTTAATTATAAGTTTAACGGGTCTTTATCGCATTTATCTTATTTTATTCATATTGTAAAAACGGGATTTTTCACGTACTGCACTATCGGTGAAGGCACCGACTAAGTTTGAATGAAGACTCTCGGAATGAGTCGAAACTTAGTCGGTGCCTTCACTGATAGTGCAGTACGTGAAAATTCCCGTTTTTACAATATGAATAGTCAAGTTCACGATAGTTTTTGGAATAAATTTATTTCATTTTGTTATTTTCCATCCCGTGACCACGGCTGTTATATCATGCCGTGACCATACTTGTTGCGTGATTATATTATCTAATCACAAAAATACTATACCATTTTCTGCCGCCAAGCAGGAAAGCTCACATAGCTGTGGGACAGTTTGAAGAGTATGGGTGCCGGTGAAATTACAGGTACATGAGACATTTCACCCGTTATGTCTCAGGGTCGGCAACGCACGAGTGATACCTCTGGTGCTTCAAGCGTCCTTAGGTTACGGTAACCGCTAAACAACAGGTGCCACTTAAGGCTTGTTTGCCAGTTACAAGATAAGGCGAGCGTAAATGGGATAGTTGGAAGTGCCTCGGCTAACATAGTCTGATTGAATTGGAGACTTCTGTAGAAAGATCAAGTTTAGTGTATACTAAACAAGCTTGTTTGAAGAATGTGATGAGGATGAATGAAGCAAAAAAGGTATGCTAGGATCGTAGCGAGTGGAATTCTGTGGACTATGCCTATGTATGTTTTTATAAAAAAAATGTTAGTAAGTAGCATAATCAGTCATGTAGTTTCCACAATAGAAGCTCTGCTTAGTTTGGGGCTACATGATGCTGTGTGAAAAATGTCCAAAATTATTTATTTATTTATTAATCTAATTTTATTTACTTTAAATCGTGACTACGGTTTGTTACAAATGTATAGCAAAAATGTTTTGTTTTGATTCATAATTATGGACTTTTATGAATAATTTGTAATATAATTTTAAAATATTCCAACATCAAAAGTGTGTTAAGTTTTCAAACTGATCGCAAACTTGTTTTTATGTGTGTTGGTATGTATTCATAATCTCGAGAAATACTTGAAAGTGACAGAGAACCCAGAGGGCCTACCCTACCCACTCGATACAATCTCAATTCAAATCTAATCCAATCCAGTTTCGTTATTTTTTTTAAAATCCAGCCTGTCACATTTCAATCGCAAACGCTACCTACTTCAATATCAAATGTCAACGTCAAAAGTAACCACCAATAAATAGAATAGTCGATTTCATTTAGTTACACAAGCCATAATCAAGAAGTTAAATGAAGTGATTTAAATACCTAAGTTCTATAAAATTCCATCACATATTAATTTCAATCGTTCTCTAATATTGCATTCAAGAGTATGAAATTGTACGAACTCGATCCTAATCGCAAATTGCGATTAGAATCAAGTGTCAAAGGTAGCCCACCAGGGGCCTAACCATGAAGTCTTATAGCGATTCAGTTCAGGCAAAGATGTCACTTTCCGCTTTGCGATTCAGGACGCTATGGCGTAGCTAAAGCTTTGTCATTCGCAAAGCGGGATTTGACATCTTTGCCTGAATTGAATCGCTATAAGACTTCATGGTTAGGCCCCAGTTCTCTGCAGTTTTAGATTCTGCTCAAGCAAAAAAATTTAATCTGTGGTTCTGCTAGTACGGCCTGCTCATTGCCATTTCAACTTGATATTTTTATTCTGGCAGCCGTATATATGACCGCAGTGACCGTTCTATCAAGAAAGTAGATATTTTATTAATAATATAATAGCTTAGAATTCAGTTACAATTGATTAGCTTCAATTGTAACTGAATAAATAACAAACATACAATGTATCAAATCTTGGAGTCAATTTTGACCTACTAATTAACTAATCGTATCATAAACTTTTATACGTACATAGATATACCTAGTATTATGTAGTTCGGATGACAATACTATAATTTGGTATCTTGGAGCTGCTCTGTTGATGGAGCCAGAAGGTGAAAAGTGGAAATCTTCGGTGGCTACTAGTAAACCCCTCGAGTTTGGGCTCATTGTATTCGTTTTGATGAGTCAAATAGATTGGGTTTGGTAACGAGGGTCTGATGATGGTGCCAGGAGATGGATACTGGAATTATTTTTTATAAAATTTTGTGCATGATTAAAGCGTGTTTTTAGACTACTTATTTTATATTCCAAGGTATAGGAGATTCCAAAGTTAGCAATTAGCTGTTTCCCGCTAACATTTGGCTACGACGCAGAAACACTAACCTACGAGTCATCGTTTTATTCGCATGAGTCAGACGGATTTAGGAATTTTTCTTCGATAACTTTGGGAATTTTACAAATTGAAGTCCACGGCTAATATTTACCTTGCTTTGGACGTGTTTCACACTCGCAAAAACAAATCTAGGCTTATGTAAAACCAACTTAAGTTTGGTGTTAGGCAAAATCCTACTAATATTATTAACGCGAAAGTTTGCGAGGATGTATGCTTGTTACTCTTTCACGCATAAACTACTGAACGGATTTGAATGAATATAGCTTTCCAGTAATATAGCTTATACATCAGATAAGGTTCCAAGATTGTTTTTTTAAATTACAAAACGGCGCTCCAATTTGTAAAACGGCTACACATTGTCAGCGGCATTAGAAAACACGAAACGCTTTGTTTATCCGAATTACAATCCGGTTAGACGTCAGAATATCACTGTTTTGTAAAACAGCTAATTAAGCAATCCACCTGCGACTTATATAGTATCTACTGTAATGTATATATTCTATGAAATATATAAAATAATGATAATAAATATTATTTAATTAGTTACTGTACAAAAAATAGGAGTGTACAAAAGGATGGCTTGATACTGAAATTATGCTCTAAACTTTATATGTATATGTAGACAATACTATAATTTGGTATCTTGGAGCTGATCTGATGATGGAGCCAGGAGATGGATAGTAGAACTCTTCAATGGCTGTGAGTAAACCGAGTTTGGGCTCATATGATACGTTTGACGAGTACAATAGATTGGGTTTGGTAACGAGGGTCTAATGATAGAGCCAGGAGATGGATAGTAGAACTCTTCAATGGCTATGGGTAAACCGAGTTTGGGCTCATATGATACGTTTGATGAGTACAATAGATTGGGTTTGGTAACGAGGGTCTAATGATAGAGCCAGGAGATGGATAGTAGAACTCTTCAATGGCTATGGGTAAACCGAGTTTGGGCTCATATGATACGTTTGACGAGTACAATAGATTGGGTTTGGTAACGAGGGTCTAATGATAGAGCCAGGAGATGGATAGTAGAACTCTTCAATGGCTATGGGTAAACCGAGTTTGGGCTCATATGATACGTTTGACGAGTACAATAGATTGGGTTTGGTAACGAGGGTTTAATGATAGAGCCAGGAGGTGGATAGTAGAACTCTTCAATGGCTATGGGTAAACCGAGTTTGGGCTCATATGATACGTTTGACGAGTACAATAGATTGGGTTTGGTAACGAGGGTCTAATGATAGAGCCAGGAGATGGATAGTAGAACTCTTCAATGGCTATGGGTAAACCGAGTTTGGGCTCATATGATACGTATGACGAGTACAATAGATTGGGTTTGGTAACGAGGGTCTAATGATAGAGCCAGGAGATGGATAGTAGAACTCTTCAATGGCTATGGGTAAACCGAGTTTGGGCTCATATGATACGTTTGACGAGTACAATAGATTGGGTTTGGTAACGAGGGTCTAATGATAGAGCCAGGAGATGGATAGTAGAACTCTTCAATGGCTATGGGTAAACCGAGTTTGGGCTCATATGATACGTTTGACGATTACAATAGATTGGGTTTGGTAACGAGGGTCTAATGATAGAGCCAGGAAGTGGATAATGGAATTCTTTTTATAATTTTTAGTGCGTAATATTAAAATGTAAGCAGGTTTTTTTTTAACTATAGGTACACACATTTTATTAGATAGAGTTTTAGCCTAATGAAATGACACACGTTACTAGGGGGCATTGCTGTACGTTTTTGAATATTTATTAAAATAAAATAAATAACTAAATAATGCTGGACATTTTTCACACAGCATCATCTAGCCCCAAACTAAACAGAACTTGTATTATGGAAACTAAATGACTGATATACTACTTATATACTTTTTTTGTAAATACATACATATTATACATGGAAAACACCCAGACCCGAGACAAATATTTGTTGATCTTACAAACATTTCTCCCGTGGTGGGAATCGAACCCGCAACCTTCTGCGTCTCAGGCAGGCCTTCGCCTACTGCGCCACAGAGGTCGTCATTGAAGGTTTCTGAATTATTAAAAAGTAATCTTATTTCTGATGTAGTTAATTTTTTAAGGGCGACTGTTCGAAGTGACTCGTGTCCAGAGAGCTGACTCTTATCTGGGTCAACGCATTAGCATTGCCAGTCAGCGTGGCAATACGGCCAGCATTTTGGGAAAACTTCCGTGTGGTCATGATCTGCATCAGTTGAGCTATCTAAAGATCGTTTGAAACGATGTTTAGATAGCCTTTAGTTTCATCTGTATTTTTAGTATATATCTACTTGTACATAGAAGTATGAATAAATGTGTTAAAGAGTTTCACAATGATAACGAAATAGGAAAATGCCCGCTTATTATTTCTCATATATTTGCTAAATATAAACACTTCCACGGAAAATCCAAATATATGATTTACGTATTTACAACATTTTGCCATCGCAATGTCGGCTCTATATCACTATAATAAGAGCGGCTTTATATTTTAAGTACGTTTCAAGTTATATTTAATTTTGTAAGGATCACGTATAAGATAAATGTCCCATAGATTTTCAATCAGTCGCAATAAGATTCCAATCAGATTTACAAAACTAATAAAATGTCGTCCACAAGTTTATTTGTGTTAGTGATTTTCTTTGCTCTGGTGCAGGTTAGTATTTTGACGAGCTATGGTAAAAGGTTGCGGGTTCGATTCCCGTCGCGGAACAAATGTTTGTATGATCTGCAAATATTTGTCTCTGTCTGGGTATTTTCTTTGTATAAAATGTATATATTTACAAAGTAGTATCTATATAAGTAGTATAATATCAGTAATGTTATGTAGTTCCCATAACACAAGCTCTGCTTAGTTTGGGGCTAGATGATGTTGTATGAAAAAGTCTACTTTTTTACTATTTTAAGATTATTTATTCACTAGCTTCTGCCCACGGCTTCGCCCGCGTGGTACCCGGATAAAAAGTAGCCTATGTATTATTCTGATATATAAGCTATATTACTGTAAAGTTTTATCAAAATCCATTCAGTAGTTTTTGCGTGAAAGAGTAACAAACATCCATCCTCACAAACTTTCACGTTTATAATATTAGTAGGATAGGATAGGATTGTGTACCAACTGCTGGCTTCACAGCAGTTGGTACAGGTTAAATTCCCGCTGCGGGACAAATGTAATATGATCTGCAGATATATGTTTCATATTATGTTTTATAATTTGTACTAAAAGACCTCTGCGTTGGCTCAGGCCCGCTATTGCCTCTCAAAGGCCCACAAGCAGATCTGAGATAAATTTCATAAAGAAAATAATGGTATAAGTAATACATTGCCATTCAGCGTGGTACTGCGGCCAGTATTTTGGGAACGCTTCTGTCTGGTAGTGATCTGGATCAGTTGAGCTATCTTTAGATCGTTTGCAACGGTCTTTCTGTTTCAACTTAATTTTTTTATATACCTATTTGTACATAGTTGTATGAAAATAATAATAATGTAGGCATGTTAATAAGTTTATATGTATTTTTTTCAGTATATCAGCAGTCATTGGATTGGTGGCTGGGGTGGAAGACCAGTCGTTGTGGGTGGCTTTGGTGGTGGCTTCGGTTACGGCTATGGGGGAGGCTATGGCCACTTCTATAGACCTTACCCCCCTCCACCCATTTTCTACCCGCCACCACCCTTCTATGGATAGAAATCACCGTGACGACGTATGTTTTCTTTGAAAAATTGACAATACTTGTCATTTATTAAGAAAAAACAAAATAAATTCGGTTACGACTGCAATTGGAACACGGGGATATGTGGAGATGAGCAAAATTCGCCTGCTTATAAGTCATTTCAAAGGTCATATTGAAATCACAAGGATCATTAAGAATCGTATACAAAATAAATTTATTAAGGCAAATTTTGTAACTTTCGTGATATTTTATTTAAAAAAACAATATGTTAATAATTGTTATATAAAAAAATATTAAATCTTTTTCTTAAGAATTACATAAAGGGGAATACATAGCAGAAAACTTTTTGAAGTAGGTTTTTAAAAAGCCTTTTCTACAAGCAATTTTATACCCTAAAACTTTATTGCCATATCATCACGTTTACAAATAAAACAACTCCTTAAACAATAACCACTTTTTGTTGGTCAATATCTGAACATGCAAACATTTGTCACGCAGCGGGAATCGAACCTGCACATCTTGCGTCAAAGCTGGCTAAGCGCCCACGGCGCCAAGGTGGAGTAGGTAGGTAGGTAGAGCCTTCCAAAAATAGGTTCTAATTGAATAAATAAAGGACGTTTCTTAAATAAGACTTGCTAATTTTACTCTTCTAACATGGATGTTATGTTTTTAAACCAAATAATAGAGTTCATTGGCTTTGATTTTACATGTTTTATCAGAATATGAACACTGTCTCGAAAGGTGACTCTGTCATTTTTTTTAAACACGAGTTTAAAAAAAATTTAACACATAAAAAAGTTCAACGTCTTTAAAAGTCTTACTATAATTCTACTAATATAATAAATGCGAAAGTATGTGTGTGTGTATGTCTTGAACAGCTACTAAACCGATTTTGATGAAATTTGGAATATGGATAGTGTAGGATCTGAAATAACAAATAGGCTAATCTAATTTTAGAAAATCGACCCCTATGGGTTAAATATGGCGGTAAAGTTTCTATAAAAAAAATTTGTTTGATTTGCTCAAACTCTGTACAAATAAACTTTAAAGTAAATAATGAAACACGTATTTTTTATTTTTTCAAAACTACCCTTTGGGGGTGTGCAATTGAGTTCTAAACTTTGTATAAATTGTAATCCTTGGTTCGATTCATTCAAAAGTTGGTGGACATTGTTTGAAGTCTGGAGACGGTCATATGCTACTTTCATTAACATACCACGCGGGCGAAGCCGCGGACAACTAGTTACAAATAATTGCATGTTCTGCAGAATTTTGTTTCGGGTCTGGGTGATTTTGTTCTCGTAGTTACTGATTTGCACGACACAGGTTATGTGAGTGTGAGGTCAATACTACGTAGGTATGCGATTATCGGGTGTTCATTTACTTATAAAATGAAAATTAACATTGCTTTTAACTTGCCTTTTGGATACCCTGCCTGCGGTCGGTGACTTGAATTTTGTATCTGTAGTCATATTACTACAGATAAAAAAAAATGTTTGTCAAATGTTATCTAAGTCGTTGTTCATTTACTTATCAAATGAAAATTAGCATTGCTTTTAACTTGCCTTTTGGATACCCTGTCTGCGGTCGGTGACTTGAATTTTATTTTTTTATCTGTAGTAATATGACTGCAGATAAAAAAATATGTTTGTCAAATGTTATCTAGGTAGTTTTTTTATCTGTTCATAAAATACATATTTGTATTATAGATTTATTTAAATAAATATAAATAAGTTTATAAGTTTAACGTATCTAGCTACTGTAGAGAAATGAAACAACATTGCAGACATAATTTATATAATTAAACACATAACACGAGTTACAATATACGTACAACATTGTATCTTATGTGCCATCTAACAACGTACATAACTGTAGGTACTATGCTGGAACTAAGTCAATTTCAACTCTTAGGCCAAATGCAACCTTGTCAAAATAATACGTTTCACGATAATATAGAAAGATTCCAAGAAGATATTATATATCTTTAACAGCGTAAAGTATTTGGCAGAAAATATATATAATTATAACTTCTCGTATAATTTCAGAAAATAGTTACACATCACAGTTCTTAGGCTACTTATAAAGGAGCAGAAAATTTATAATTCTTGAAAAGTGACCAACTATTAAAGAAATTTCTAAATTTATGATATGTAATTTTACCTAGGCACCTATCATTTGACTTAATAATGATCTATATATGAAAAAAGCCATCTATTTTACACTTACACTAAAAATTTTAAACTATATGATATGTTTTTACTTTAACATCGATATTTTAAATTAATTATAAATGCCTCAGCCAGTAAGATATGTATTTGTTTCAATCAAAGACTTAATTAGTTTTATTTCTAATTATTATTAAAGATTAAACATATTAAAATTTTATTAAAAGATGCAATAATTCGCACTAATTAGTAACTATTAGTTATAATAACATTCATAAGTTTGGATTATTTATTATGTTTAATCTATTTTCTAGACGATCATATAAATAAAGTAAATCATATATTTTCGCTCCGCTACTCTTTTTGTTTTTTTCTCTCTTTATTACGAAATAAAATATAATCCAATCGGTTAACCGTTTTTCGAAGCAGTGTGTCATTTATAATAACTGTTTTTGAAATTACGTTTTGATGATGAAAAAACACAAAAAAAATTAGGTCTTTCACCTCAAATATAGAATTTTAATTAATTTACAGTAGCTATCCTACAAGCAAATATTTCATGAAAATGTAATTTCAAAAATAATTATAAAAAAATGCAACATTATAAGTTTCTTAAATTTTTATATAAAGTGAAGTTAGTGGGCTCATATCATTTTTAATGTCTTTTCTTTTAAGAAACTCATAATAATGCTAGTTTACTTACAAAAATTATAATTTTACTTGAAATTATAATTTTTATAAGTAAAGGATAAGATAATTAGTAAATCAAAGACCGCGTGAAAGGAGCTGCTATGAATAATAAAATAACTTTGCCTTTCAAAGTGAGTCAGACTAATTAAATTAAAATTTCAAATTAACCGCTAAGTAAGCTGTTTTGTTTATTCAGAAATGAAAATGCAAACTTAACAATTCACATAAATTTGTCTTGGTAGAATAAAACAACAATTTCAAAAACACGGTAGAATAACAAAACAATGCGATGCAAAAAAAAAAAACAAACGTCAAAGTTAACGAAATGTCATATCACTCATTCCACGCGGAAGAAATGGCGCTTAGTGAAGACGGTAGACCCCGATACGCTTTTCACCGTTGGTATGTTGAACAAATTCACGTATTTGGTCGGTAGCGACCGGCCCGATGCAAACCAGAGGCTCCTTGAAGTATCCACAGCTCTGCGAAGGAAAGTCAGTTTCATAATTGCTGTTGAACTGGCATACATTTTTCAAACTTTACAAAAGTCAAAATTCGTTTATTCATTAGAATAACAAGGAACATTTTTTAAGCGTCGATTTTATCTACTACCTGTGTATTTGCGGTCAAACCAGGAAAGAAAGGTAAGAAGAAACAAGACCTTACAATTTTCATCGAGAGTCGAGTAGAGCAACATCAATCGTCAAAATGTGAACCAGGACTTTTTTGAATCTGAAGATGAAATTGCTTCATGTACTGCAGTCTACCCGTGACCATAGTCACGGCTAACTCGATCGGTATACAAAACATACCACATAATGTTTTATGTGGTATGTTTTTCTGTGTGATGATGTTCCGATATAGCGGGACTTGAACGCGCATCTTCGCCTCTAATCGTCATTGCGTTGACCAACTACGTCATAAATCGAGGAACGCTGAGACGGAATTCATTGGACACTTTCTATTCAGATTATAGTGCTGATGGATGCTATCTACAGGTTGTCCCATTCGGAAACCATTCTTCTCAAAATCCAAAATTCATTTGAACAATTACGAGAGATAGTATATTACTTTTTTCAAGTAAATTTTCATACTTGAAATGTTTTTTTGAACACATTTTCATAATTTAATGTTCTACTTATGGTGTGTCGTTTTCACTTAAAAGTTTTTAGCCTCTGTTCATGCTTCGCCGGTGTTTACCCAAAAAACAACCTATGCGTTATTATAGGTCACAATCTATACCCGTTCCTAATTTCATCCAAATCAGTTCAGCAGTTACGGAGATCCTTATCAGCAAACATCCAAACATTTATAATACTAGCTTCTGTCCACGGCTTCACCCGCGTAGTACCCGGATAAAAAGTAGCCTTTGTGTTATACTGTTGTCTAAGCTATATTATTGTAAAGTTTCATCAAAATCCGTTTAGTAGTTTTTGTGTGAAAGAGTCACAAACATCCATCCTCACAAAAAATCGCGTTTATAATATTAGTAGGACTAGCTTCTACCCACGGCTTCGTCCGCGTGTTATGTGGATAAAAGGTATCCAATGTGTTAGTCTGATGTATAAGCTATATTACTGTAAAGTTTCATCAAAATTCGTTCAGTAGTTTTTGCGTGAAAGAGTAACAAACATCCATCCTCACAAACTTTCGTATTTATAATATTAGTAGGATATAGTAGGATGGTCTACTGTTGACGAATAGTGCTAAGATTATTAATCAAAATTAACTACGTTAGGTACTGTTTTAAATTGAAATAGTATTTTTGCCTTTTCTTTGAATTCTTTATTAAATCTTCTTCAAAGGAAAACCTTCAGCCAAACGCTGAAAAGAAATTATTAACGAAGTTCTTTTCATGCGAATTATTTCGTATCTTTTCTTTGTATCGCGTATTCGTTAGGATTTTCTAGGTCAGACTTAAAATTTGCTTGAATAGACAATTGGATCGTAACAACTTTTTTTATGAATCAGCGTTTTTTGTCCTACCTAAATTTGCCTATGAATACATGACCGTCCATTATTTACCTTTGATTTTAATATGTTATTATTTATTTTATTATTATATTTACACTAGAGAATTTTGATTCATTGATCAATTCTTATTTTCCTACAAAAAAGTATTTTTAATTCTTGTGTTTGTAATAGAGATTAAAATAACCATCATTTTGGATTTGAAGCTGCAGCATGATATTGACACTTTGTGGATGTAGTTTGACTATTTCTTTATATTTCAATTTATTGATGAGGTAATTAACTACTTATATAATATATTTAGTATATTTGATCTATCTATCTATCTAAATCATCTGGCAGTTCACAAAATGTGCTTATGACATAATGTAAGACGTGTGTCAAAAATCGTCTATAGATTTTTGATTTTACCAAAAACAGCTGATCTATACCAATTTTTGCAATGAGAAATTCATTGCCTACAAAAAAGTCGAAATATAAAAAAGTGGCTAAGTTTACGTTATTCCAACGTTCTAAAGGTTTTTTGTTTACTAAAATCCATATGATCTGGGTGGATCAGTTTTATTTATTTATTTGTTTAACAAAATCCATAGTCCTTATTTTACATAAACTTAAAATATATGTTTTCCTATCCATAGATCGTTTGCAACCGTCTTATGAACGCTAGCTGTTTCATCTGTATTGTTTGTATATACCTACTTGTACATACTTATTTTTATAGGTAATCAAAATCCTTGGACTTGGATTTTTAGGTCAAACGTGGGATTTGATTGAAAACCTCGACAATTATTGTTAAGATCGCAACAAGTTCTTTTTTATAAAATCAGCATTTTCTGACGTAATCCGACGTCCTGCTACTATTATATAAACGTGAAAGTTTGTGAGGATGGATGTTTGTTACTCTTTCACGCAAAATCATCTGAACGAATTTTGATGAAACTTTACAGTAATATAGCTTATACATCAAAATAACACATAGGCTACTTTTTATCCGGGTACCACGCGGGCGAAGCCGTGGGCAGAAGCTAGTTTGCTATTATCTAGAATGTCACGAATGCGTAGCTCGCAGAACTAAAGTAATGAGGTTATTTTTTGTAATTAAAGATTACAAAAAGTCGTACGTGGAATTTGATAGAAAACTAAACAAATAGGTAGGTTTCAAATTGTAAAACGCGAAGTTTCTCGTACCGACTATCGGTAAAGTCACCGACCAAGTTTCGACTCAATCCGAGAGTCTTGGAATAAAATTAACAAGGATTATCTTGCAATGCCGCAAGCGCCTGCGCAATTATTACTGATCTGTTAATTACGATCACCTTATACAGCATCATCTTTTATATAAGCACGCTAAAAAATTAAATTAGTCCTTAAGTTTTTGTGTAAATCAATTTATTATATCTTTATAAGATAAATGGATCACATTATAGGATCCCGATAAGATTTTTTGCAGAACTGAGTTCCATGTTTTGTGATTTTTCCACGAGCAAGTCCCAATATAATTGCGTCAGTTGCGAATATGTAAAAATGATTGTTTCATTCTCTCATACAAACTGTTCTTGGTTGTTACATTGAAGTTTCGTTTAAACATCCAATATTTTACTTTTTACATAACTAAAGACGAACACATTTGTGCATGCCAGTACTTTTTATAAGAAATTGCTAAGGATAAAATTGATCGTACCTATACCAAATCGGGGGAGAATGGACCGGGTGAAAACGGGACTGAGGGACCGAACCCAGAACAACGTCTGTTGGGAAAGCTAGTTATACGTGAGCAGCCTAGTAGTCTGGGACTAGTCTGATAGACTTATTGGATGCTAACGCATTTATAAATACAGATAAAGAAAACGGCTGATCGTCATAGCACGTACAACAGACTTACTAGAGATGTTAACACGTACCTTCCTCGCCTTCTGGCGGTGCCGGCGTTGCATGATGCAGCAGAGGCCACGTGTGACATCACACTCGCTGGATGTCCCACAGTCTTCGTTGTACTGCTTGCGGCCGGCTGATGGTGGGCGACATACGTGCATCTCACCTATAGAGAAAACCGATGTAATTGGCGAGCTAAGCGATGTTTTAGGGAATACCTTAGAAACCAAATAATCATTTTATATTGCGCATTATGAAAAAGTAAGAAAGCAAAACGAGACGAACAGACAAACTAAGTACCTAATTTTGTGTTGCGTGGGGTCAAATAGGTCCCCATCTCAGCATTATGCTGGACCAAAACCTAATAGGTCAGGCGCAGCGCTGGTTTTCAGACGGGGCCTTCATGATACCACGAAGACCGGTGCAAAATAAGATAACATGGAATAATAATCATAACCTAACCAACTTTATAATCCATAAGTACTATACACATAATATATTAATATTATCAAACAAGTTTGGTGGAAAATACGAGTCTGTGGTCAGTTTGACTTGACAATTTAGCGGGCAAGTATTTGACCTCTAGTGAAAAAGCTCGTCTAGAAAAGTATTGCCACCATACATATTTTTCCGGCAGGGAAGTACTGACGGTAATTCATGCATTGCCTTGTTCTAGTTTGAAGAGTACCGGTGAAATTACAGGTACATGAGACTTTTCTCGTTGCCGAAAAAAGGATAGATATCACTCGCACAGGATGTTGGAACCAACAACCAAAGTACGTGTGCCGTCGCACAGCTATTGTATTAAAAAATAAAAAAACGTCCGGTTTTTTATTTTTTAATTAAGTGCGAGTCGGACTCGCCCACCGAGGGTTCCGTACGAATTTGTAGGTACATTCATATTGTAAAAACGGGAATTTTCACGTACCGCACTATCGGTGAAGGCACCGACTATATGAAGACTATGTGAAGGCGGTATATGAATAGTCAAGTACACGATAGTTTTTGGAATAAAATTGTAGGTACATATTATAAATAGTTCAAGAATCGAGTCTCGCAGTTTTTTCCGAGCTTTTTCCGAAATTCAGTTTCCAAAACCACGAGCAATTACAAATGTATAGTTTTCAGATTTTTCCCTGTACTTGTACTATAAGACGATATTAAATGCCAAATTTCATAGTTCTAGGTCAACGGAGTGTCAAAATATACGTTTTTTGCGGCATATACAGCCGTATCATTTTTACGTTAACTTAGAAGTTTGATTTTTTCACGGCCTCAAGAGACTGTAGACCTGAGTATATGGTTTTAATTATAACTCGATACCTCCACGCGATCCCGAGATAAAGGGTTTTGACAGACAGACAAACAGACGGACAACAAAGTGATGGGGGGTGTGTGAATGAAGGGTTCCGTTTTTTCCTTTTGAGGTACGGAGCCCTAAAAATAAAAAAATATTCTGAGGTTTGTATGTGAACGTTATTATGGAGTGAAGCGATGCGTACGGGACAGAATACCTGGCACAACTTCCTCGCAGACCAGCCCAGCATCACACTGGTTCTCTCGATTACACATCTCTCCCATCTTCCTTCCACCGAAAGCCGGGAGGCAGCGTCCTCCATCCTCTGTAGACAACAGATCTTGTTAGTCTAATTTTTTTATTTTTTTTTATTAAAGGCTTTGTCGCTGAGCGACCATATCGCCTAATCGGAAAACAGACAAAAATATATTAATCTTAAAACACCACAAAAAATACTTAACTACGCACTAAACATTGCAGCTAGTTTGTACAAACTGTTGGCTTCATCCGACAAAGGAGAAGACAATATGCTATTACACCAACCAACATCAAACATTTTAGTAAGCCCGAAAATATTTCGCCTTTCATTAGCATTCCGCACACATTCCATCAATACATGTTGAACATCTTCTATGGATCCACAAACTTCTTTGGGTGATGCTACTTTTTTCATTAGAAATGCAAACTTATTGGTTGGAATGTGTCCGGAGCGCAGCCTGAGGGCAGTCACTAATATACGTCGCTTATAACCTGACTCATCGATCCACGGATAAGATGTTATTTGAGGTTGTATGGTCCGATACCAAGTTAGTCTAATTATAAAAAATAAATTATTTCAGGCAAAACAGTAAAATACATGTACAGGGCCTGTAGTATGATAAAAACCTTAAAATTAAAATGTATTTAATAATATAAATAAAATTTATTCATCTAGCTCCCTTCACGACGTGGCGCGGCTGGGTATAAGATCTATCACAAGAGTTGCTGAAAACGTATTAATAGATGGCGCTATATTCAGAGATTATTTTAAAATTCCGATGTCGTGATCTCAGTAGCTGTAAAGAACTATACTACCTAATACTCATACTTAAATTATTTAATGCATACACCGCCTACCATTCATACAATCCTATAGATTCCTGTCCATACAAAGGTTGTCCGGAAGAAATCGTTTATAAGCGACAAGACCGCCCATTGTACTTTTAGTTTCGTAAAATTCTTGTTATTTTTGTAGTTTTCCTGTGGTGTATAATAGAGTATTTTCATTCATTCATTCACACTAGGATTCCCTGTGTCGTAGGTATCAGGAAATACGAGTACCGTGGTACCACAACACCCAGACTTAGAACAAATATCATAGAATCATTTGAATCAGTGTGCTTTCAATGGTAATAAAACGAGCAAAGTATTTCTACATGTCAACCTGTGTGTACTGAACGGAAAGTTAACAAATTTAATGATTTAACATTTCCTGCATAGAGTTATTAATAATTCTATTTGAAGAGAGGAATAAGTAGGTAATTTTGTTCAGCTCATCACGGTACCTACCTATTACGGTAGGGCCGAAATATGTACCTATAATAATAATATAATAATAAAATATGTTAATTTGATCTAAAATAAAGAAACCTTGAAATTAATTTCATAAATTGAACATCGAAAACATATTTGGCATTTTCTTCAAACAAAATATACTTGCAAGAAAGCGACGGGATTTTGATAAAAGATAATATAATAAATAAAGTCAGCCGGTACTTATCCTATATAATATATGTAAGTAGGTGCCTACTTTGGATTGTAGGAAGTTGATAAAATGATTTACGAAAGTTGAAGATGAAAGCGAAAAGCTGAAATTGGTTTTGTTTTGTTTGAAATCGCTCGACATATTGTTAGGTTTTAACTAGCTTCTGCCCACGGCTTCGCCTGCGGGGTACCCGGATAAAAAGTAGCCTATGTATTATTTTGATGTATAAACTATATTACTGTAAAGTTTCATCAAAATCCGTTCAGTAGTTTTTGCGTGAAAGAGTAACAAATATCCATCACAAACTTTCGCTTTTATTATACCTCTACCTCTAGTAGTAGGATTTGAATTTGTATGTTAATAAGCATAATAATGTTTATAATATTAAACAATGTTTGATAATGCATAGGTAGATTTTTCGCAAAAAACATTTTCACAGGGTTTTTAAATTTTGTAAAAAAGTAATTCTTGTAATATTGGTTTTCTTAGCGTAATTTACAATACACGATTTATCTTTCTACGAGCCAAGTGAAATCCTAAGAAACACTGCAGTGTAAGTTCGAAGCGGATATGACTCCCTCGCGGGCCATCCGGTTGGAAGTAGGAATACTCGAGGCCGGAAATGATCCCTAGTGATTGAGGAAGTTTGGTTGGTACCTATATTTGGTAGAATAGCTGGTAATTCACAAGGTTAGCTCGAAAAGATGTCATGACAGGTCTCCAAGGCCCATGACTCGCTTTTACAGGGCTCAAGGGGTCCATTTTAACGGATGCGCACAGATTTTCGTCTAGAACGTAGGATTTGTTTCGTTTGGAAACTATTTTAAGTTTCTTTAGTGTGGTGTATGTTAAAAAAATATCATTTGTTGTTTTTTTTGTTTATATATAATAGCTTCTGACCACGGTTTCGCCCATGTCGTATCCGGATAAATAGTAGTATCCGAAACCGAAAGTATCCGGATCCGAAAGTAGCCTATGTGTTATTCTGATATATAAGCTATATTACTGTAAAATTTCATTAAAATCCGTTCAGTAGTTTTTACGTGAAAGAGTAACAAACATCCATCCTCACAAACTATCGCGTTTATATATTATTGCGTTTTATATAGAACCTAGTAGGATTAACCTGAACCTCTCTCATTCATAATGACTTACTAATCTAAACTTTATCTACAAAAAATAATGTAATTTTATTGTAATTTAAAGTAGTTACATTATTGATGTATTCGAGAATATAGTTCTGTATCATTATCCTACTATAATATGATTTATTTTTTATCCAATGATGATTGATGAATAAAAAATATAATTAAAATCGTCGATACACCATAGGACATTAAAATAATTAAATTTAAATAATACAATATTGAAATATAAGTTAAGTATTATATTTTATTCAATAGGAATATAATATACTGTGATAAAATTTTACCTTTGGTTCTGAACCCTAAAAATATCCAAAATGGCCGCTCCAATGACGCGTAGCTCTTAATCTCATCAAACCTACATTTGGGGGTGAAACGAGGTAGGTACTGCAAAGTGCTGACACGAACGAAATGGCCCATTCCACCCCATTTCAACCCCTAATGGATACGATACTTTTAGCAAAACTTTTATCGTGTTTACATGGTGTTAAAAACTCTGTACTGTATAACATAAGTATGTCAGTAGTATATCAGTCATGTAGTTCCCATAATACAAGCTCTGCTTAGTTTGGGGCTAAATGATGCTGTGTGAAAAATGTCCACCATTATTATTATATAAACAAAAAAAATACTTACAAAAATGTACGAAAAGTAAAAAATAAGTAAGTTGATTTAAGTACAAAAAAGTAAAAATCCGTTATTGCCTGTATGTAAAGTTCTTTTTAAGTCATTCAGGGCTGTGTAATTTTGTTCAATAAATAAAAATATAATACAATAAATAAAACTTGATATAGTAGACTCACGTTTTACCCGTGTAGTAATTAGCTCGTATATGCGTTTTCCATAAAAGATTGTTTGTTAATTTGCCTGTAACCATTTACCTCGGAAACGGCTTATCATATTGTAATGTGATTTTTTTTGCAAGGATTTGTATGTCTTCAAGGATAAGTAAATCCATGATGGACACCTCAGATACACACTCAATGCGTAGATCTCCGAAGACACCAAGTCGGGGTAGTCAGAACCACGTTTCACATTGTGTTGTTATTCTGTAACTAGACAATATAATCTATGTACCTAACCAAACGATACGTAATACGAAACAAATAAGAAGAAAACATGTAATGTATGACGTAAAACTATCCAAAATGCGATTCGTTTACATTTCATTTTAGGTTAGTATTTAAAAAAAAAAATATAGCAAGGTACGTAGATAAATACTATTCGAATGCAAATAATAACATAATATGGTGGAAATAAGCTCTAATTACAAATGACTATGGTATAACCTTTGTATGGGCAATTCATCCAACGCAGGCCTCTTAAAGAATTTTTGTCGCTGACTCTAGCCCCAACTTTTAAAGTAGATAGGTATCTATTTCATACTTTAAAAGCATTCTTAGTGTCACTTTAAAAGCATTTCAGTAATAGTATCAGTGCTGAATAAGGTTTTACTTAGTTTTTATACTAATGTCTACTTTTGTTTAATGTACCCTGAAAGCTTTTTTTACAGCTAGTTACTTTTAATTCTAGATAATGTCTTTTAACACGTTGGCAGTTCACGTGCCTCAATGTTGGGTCATATTAGGACTAGTTAGTAGAATAAGTACATTGTTTTCGGTACTGGAATACCGGTAAGAGGAAAAAATATTGCAACTGATAGCTCTTCTATGCTATATTATAAATAGAAAAGATTTTTTTGTTTGTTTGTTTGTATCGAATAGGCTCCGAAACTACTGGACCGGTTTTAACCATTTTTTCACCAAATGAAAGCTATATTGTCAGGAAGTAACATAGGCTATAATTTATTTTAAAAAAATATAGAGATCCTTAAGAAAATTGCAATAATGTAACCCAAAGAAGCAACATTTTGCCTATAAAATTCATTATTTGGCGTGCGCTGAGAAAACTATTGAAAATACATAAAAATGATGTGCTGCATGATAAAAGTACTCATTATTACCTACAAAAAAGTCCGCAAGGGAATATATCTAACTATCATAGTTAAGTCACAATAGCAGCTTTTGTGTTCTAAAATTTAATTAGATCGCCGGTAGAAACAAAAGTTGGTTACATTCATATCGTAGTATTAATTTTTATTCAAATAAATAGTTTTATCATCAAGTGTATTTATGTAGCAGTTAAATACTTTTTAATTCATTCGAATAGGACATTTAATTTCAAAGTTATATGTAACATAATATGTTTTTTACTTCTTCATTGTAAAACTAATGAATCGATTGCGATGAAACTTGATAGGTACATAGCTGTTACTTTTTATCCCGATATTCCCACCGAATCGAAAGTTACGCGGGTGAGACCGCGGGGCACAGCTAGTATTAGACAAAGTTGACAAAGACAAAGTTATTCCATAAAGTGGACAGGATATTTTGTTACTTTTTATTCGTGTGAATTTTTTTATTCGTTAATCTTACTCTACGCCATGAGCGCCTGTACTATGTAGATACTTGTACGGGTAATATCATATAAAAAAAAGATTATGTAGATTTAATTATTCTATAGCTATTTGCCAAGTAACCTGTTTTAGTTGGGACCGTAGTAGATACCTTCTTCAAATTAGCGGCAATGTCAGGGGAATCCCTAATCATAAGGCCGTAGAAGGTCAGAACGTTTGTTGACCCTGCTACCTCATCAACATCAACAGCCTGTAGAAGATCACTGCTGGACTTAGGCCACCCCAGGAAGTGCCATGACGAACGATCTTGAGTTCGGGGCTCGCGGCGGCCGGTTCCTGGTCGCCATTTTGGATTTCATGTGGGTTCGATTTAGGGTATAAAATAAACAATATTAAAAAAACACGCTTGTATCCTGCACTAAAATCCACTATCCACCTCCTAGCTCCATCATCAGACCCTCGTTACCAAGCCCAATCTATTGGACTCGTCAAATCGAATCTTAATATGAGCTCAAACTCGAGGGGCTAGTAGCTACTGAAGAGTTCCACTATCTACCTCCTGGCTCCATAATATGATCAGCTCCGAGATACCAAATTATACTATGTAGTTCCGAGATTTGATTACATAGTTTGTTATTTGGTAGTTAGTTACAAGTGAAGCAAATCTATGCGTGTTAATAAAAATGGGTTTTGAAGTGTTAACCCACATTTTAGAAAGTCTAAGAATTTACTAGATTTTATAATATCCTTAAAAGTCTAATATTCTTATCGAAGAAATTCTTTAGATGTTTCGGCTCGAAGCGCCGAGGCTCCACCTACAGGGGAAACTTTGCAGTTATCCAAGCCTGTTCAATGACTAAAGTTACATTTAATAAAATCTATAAAATGTATGTAACAAACGGTAGGTCGCGGGTCGTATTTTTGGGATATTATAAAACAAAAAAAATATATTAGTATTCCAAGCCACAGAAGCTCAAATCGTAGCCAAACTAATTTATTTTTAATTTTCAATCATTTCCGATTATATATGAGTTTTATTTGGGACATAATTTACTTTGAAATTTACTAATTGGGGTCGTAATCCGTAAAATCCCTAACATCAGAAAGCCCGAGGGTTATTACAAAATATTCCCCAACAATAGCAATATTATACCTAAAGGATATGTAAGCTGGAGGTAGCCCGCCATTTCGGGTAATTGTCTAAGGCCACCTGTACACGCTACGAAAAGTTGCAAGGCCTAGGCAAGAATTCATATCGTTTCTACACACGAAGTAAAAACGAGCGCATCGTATCTGCGCTAGATACGATGCGCTCTTTTTTACTTCATAGTTAAAATGAATATTTTCTTCCCAAACAATCGTAAAATTAACTGTAGATAGACACGATTAGTGATGCACTAAACCTTACAAACGTCTGTCCGAAAACAAAACAATATTAAAGTGTACATGTTCATATTTAACATTTGAACCAACTATCATGGTTTTGAACATACTTTTTACTAAAAAACGGGTTATTACCATGATTTGTGAGTTTGAATGTTTCCCGATATTTCGTCACAGTTGCATGTACTATGATCACGGGAGGAACTGAAGTCTGCGGGTTTTGAATGCTAGTGGCAGACAAATCGACCTACCCTCTTTCCCACTCTCATTTTTTTTGTAAAAATTATGTTCATATTTGTCTTATCGGCACGAATATTTATCGTGTCTGCTATTGGAGCAGACACGACAAGTTTTCGAGCCTAGATCTGAAAAATTCCTGTCGTGTACATGGTCTTGTCTGCAACAGACCCGGTGAAGTTTCTTTTATCGTGTACAAACGGCCTAATGGATCCGATATTAGGAATTGATTTATTTCTTGTAAATTAGAATGTATTGTTAGTAAATTGCTTTGTTATGTTTCGATAATAAATGGAATGTTTTTATTGAGGGCATGTTTTGAGAATACAAGGCCTTTTATGATACGTGATTTCAACGAATAAAAATCTTTTAACTTTAGAGACTGACTTCCTACGCTTTTTGTAGATATCAACGTAGTTTTGTAGGTCAATCAGAATATCTATGGTTATATATTATTATTGCTTAGAAAGAATATGATTCACTTGCCGTAAACAAAACTTATATATTAACGTTATAACTAGTTATTAACGTATAAACATTACCGAGACTTAGTAGAAAATGTTACAACAAACATATTTTTTAAAACATGAGTGATACACAATTCTTTACGTCGTTAGGTAAGGTTCCGTAAGTATAGTCAGATGGCGTTTGTACCTAAATCAAATGCTAGAATTCGGTATCAATTTGTCGGGATTTGTATAAATAAATGTTGATACCAACCGATTTTAGCAAGTAAATTGCTAACTGAAGTACCTACCTAGTAAAAGTAGCCTATGTGTTATTCTGATGTATAAGCTATATTACTGTAAAGTTTCATCAAAATCCGTTCAGTAGTTTTTGCGTGAAAGAGTAACAAACATCCATCGTCACAAACTTTCGCGTTTAAAATAGTTGGTAGGATTAATTAATTACTGGTAAAGAATAAAAATTCAAAACCGTTATTGGCTGTGTGGAAAGTTTTGTAGCTTAAATCGAAAATCTAAGAATTTACTAGATTTTATAATATCCTTAAAAGTCTAATATTCTTATCGAAGAAATTCTTTAGATGTTTCGGCTCGAAGCGCCGAGGCTCCACCTACAGGGGAAACTTTACAGTTATCCAAGCCTGTTCAATGACTAAAGTTACATTTAATAAAATCTATAAAATGTATGTAACAAACGGTAGGTCGCGGGTCGTATTTTTGGGATATTATAAAACAAAAAAAAAATATTAGTATTCCAAGCCACAGAAGCTCAAATCGTAGCCAAACTAATTTATTTTTAATTTTCAATCATTTCCGATTATATATGAGTTTTATTTGGGACATAATTTACTTTGAAATTTACTAATTGGGGTCGTAATCCGTAAAATCCCTAACATCAGAAAGCCCGAGGGTTATTACAAAATATTCCCCAACAATAGCAATATTATACCTAAAGGATATGTAAGCTGGAGGTAGCCCGCCATTTCGGGTAATTGTCTAAGGCCACCTGTACACGCTACGAAAAGTTGCAAGGCCTAGGCAAGAATTCATATCGTTTCTACACATGAAGTAAAAACGAGCGCATCGTATCTGCGCTAGATACGATGCGCTCTTTTTTACTTCATAGTTAAAATGAATATTTTCTTCCCAAACAATCGTAAAATTAACTGTAGATAGACACGATTAGTGGCTGTGTGGAAAATTTTGTAGCTTAAATCGAAAATCCTTGAGCGCTTCGGGCTTTTGTTGTTGCAATTAACCACGGAACCCTAAAACAGCAAGAAGTAGTCAAGCAATCAGTAAAGAGGCAATTTGCGCTGTGTGCTGGGTGCGTCAGTGAAATTGGAATCCACTAGGAGGATTCTATATATTTTAAAAGTAAATGAAAATGTAATACGAAATGTGTTTGTCACTTAGCTCTGTAAAATTGCTTGGTATTGATATATGTATAAATAAATAAAACTTTTTATACGGGTACCACGCGGGCGAAGCGAGTTTCTTCATCAACGTGAACGAACGAACCTATTTTAACTTCTAAGTATGTAAAAACCTTTTTATTTACAGAAATTTGTCCAACGTAGAAGTACACTAAACCGCCGAGCCTGTATGAAGAATGTGATGAGGATGAACGAAGTGAAAGAGGTATGCCAGGATCGTAGCAAGTGGAAATCCTTGGTCTCTGCCTACCCCTCCGGGAAACAGGCGTGACTATATGTATGTATTTATTTGTCCAACGTTTCGCAAATGTTTTAGCACTAAAACGTCTGGAAAGAAATGCACTCTTGTCTAGCGATCCCCTTCAAAATTGCAGGAAGTTGGGTCTAGTGCACGCCAGTTTCCTTACGATGTTTTCCTTATGCAAATTGGATATCCGGTTCGAGTTAGAAAACTACTTTAACGTCTTTTTTCCGCGAAATCATGATTTCTTTATAATAAAACCTACAAAAGTTTTTAACTCGCGTGCAAGCGAATAATTTCTTTGAAAACAAAATTATTCTTGAGATTCTACTTAGAATTTTCTTCGAATTGCTTTGGTAATGAAAGTAATCGCTATTTTTTATTCAAGGAATTTTATGTTTAGGCACTGGATCATCATTTCTATCAACAGCCGGTAGAAGTCTAAGGAGTCCATTTTGAGCTGTCTTGGGCCTCCTCCACCCACCGGCTTGCCGTAACCAAGATGTCATCGGTCTATCGAGTGGGGGCCTTCTTGCGCTGTCTATTCTATAGTTTCTTTAGAACTCATAAAAGACTCACTTGTCTCTGAACAACCCAGTATCTTACGAAATGAATCCATGGCATGCCCATTAGATTATTATTTCTCTTTATTCATTTCAAATCTCAGGTTTATGCCTGGGGCCTTTATAGGCATTAGTGGAGCCAAAGCTAACACTAAGAGGCCCTTTGTACATTATCATATAAAAAACGGAATCTTGTGGATGGCGACTGATGTAAACTGGAAATATGAGTGATTAACTACGCTATTGCAGTAGTATATACTTATGGAATGGTTGCTGGGCTATGTAGGATGAAACGGCACCTGCCAATTCTTACTGAAATTCAGATTAAATAAAAGGCAGGTGATGAGTTGCCGTCCACTAAACGGGCCCCATAAGTGCCGCCAATAATAGGCAGCGTAGAGGCAACGTTGGTGTGAACGGCTAAAGGGTGTCGAGAGGTGTGCTGCAGTTTCACTAAAGATTTTTTTTTATTGGCACGGAAGACTATCGTATCTTTTAAACTCTTCGACTCATCTTTTTTTTAGCAATTCAGTCCACAGCAGTATTTTTGAAACTCTTCGACTGACCTGTCTCCAAGCAGTTCAGTCCACGGCAGCAGTCCCCATTGCTGGCGCAGGGTGAGCTGTAGCAGTGGACCGGCTCATCCACGACGTCATCGATGCGGTTGGAGTCCAGAGCCTCTGCATACACATCATCCGGTTCCACCTGGCAGAAAAGAGAGCTGGTGAAGGACTTTGATTTTAACTGATAAGTTAAGGAAGTGGGTGTGTGTGTACACTCACTTTTAAGTTTTAGTATCTATTAGTATTTTTCTACAGGGTTTTGAAATGGCGGTGGCGATTAAAAGGAAATAGTTGTCAAAAGGTGTAAAATAGTTCGCCACATCCACGCTTTCGCCACCGCCACCGCGCCAGTTTCATCGGGCGTGTTTGGGGTTACATTAAATTTAAAATGTAACCCCAAACACGAAAATAATTAATTGCACCTTGTGACTCACTCATATGCCGGAAGATCGATAAAAAAATTGCCAATTTTCGTAACTTAACTTCGCATAAAATATTCATTCTGTTTTATTACCCGCGACGTATACGAAGGCCGTATAGCGGGTGCCATTAGATGTTATTTGTCTGTATGTTTGTATGCCTGTATGTCTAAATGTCTATAAGTCTGTATGTCTATATGTCTGTATGTAACAGGATGTTAGGTTTCATAATGCGATCGACTTTTCATTTTGATGACGTAAGAATAATGCTCTACGAGGACATCTAAAACGTTTCCGTTCGTAGCAAATTGGAGTTAAGTTCAATAGGCTGGGATTCGCAAGAGGCCAAATATACAATTATGGTAGAAATGCTTCAACGTAAATTTGCTAGATGTATATACAAGCGAATGTATGGCTATTACCCGTATCTTTCCCTTCTCTATTCGTAGCCGGCATGGTCGGCTTGGATAGACGTTAGCTAGCTTTTAAATACTGCCTGGTACTTCGTAACTTCGCAATACAGAGCGCAGGTTATTGTCAGGGACATATACAGATATGTCCCTGACAATAACTTGCGCTCTGGCCGTCGTTGGCACCAGTTGTTTGCCTGCCCCACGGCACGTACAATGCGCCGACAAACATAAAAGCTTAACTTAATGCATTCCACATACGAGTTTCAGCATTTTTTTTTATCAATTTTTAATTCGATAAGATTTTAATTAAGTTTTATTTTTTTCAAATGTTTGTCTAGGGTCTGGGTGTTTTCTATGTATACTATGTATGTATTTACAAAAAAAAAGTATATAAGTAGTATATCAGTCATGTATAATTCCCATTTTATTATTATTATTTTTATAATAATATCTACGGGCTCATGACGTCACGTCGAAAAAAGAAATGCTCCACTTTTGTCGCGCCTCTTGGCATAATTGAGAGGTACCTACCTACTCATAACAATGTCTAGTGTCAATGTCTATTGGCTATCTGATACGGTGCGGGTGCTAAAATAAATATAACCTATTTTTCATAAATACCTACCACCCCATCAAGAGATTCTGACCTTTGGTTGAATGTGCGATGAACTGTGACCTTTCAGACTTCACGTGAACGCTCCAGAACGTGGGTGGAAATTAAGAATAACTTGTAATACTTACTTAGAATGAATAAATGATAATACTTTATTATACACCACAAGATAACAAAATAAACAAAAACTTAATATAACGTCTTATCGCTTAAAAGCGATCTCTTCCAGTCAATCTTAACTTAGAAGTATCTTTTTTTAAGATGAACCGTCTTCAAATAACGGGAAGTTGAAGTCCTCTATTTTCTCACCCTTAGGATATTTAGATATTTTTTCATAAAATTTATATAGGACCACCCTTGAACTTAACATTAATATACAATTCAATCATTAAAATAGATTTACAATAAGCGAAGATATCGAGTAACATTGTATACACAAAAAAAAAAC
The DNA here is from genome assembly GCA_958496245.1 of Perizoma flavofasciatum. Taxonomy (NCBI): domain Eukaryota; kingdom Metazoa; phylum Arthropoda; class Insecta; order Lepidoptera; family Geometridae; genus Perizoma; species Perizoma flavofasciatum. The sequence goes on along the minus strand of OY292445.1, from coordinate 5,049,046 downwards.
CGGCCAGGTGCGAGTCTGACTCGGCTTCCGTACAAGCTTGTAAAGCACCAAATATCGCTTTAACGAAAATATAAGTCGGATTGAAAGATAAACTTAACTTTGTAGTTGAAGTTTGTAATCTCAATTTTTTTTTTTTGATTTGATTTAACTAGAAATTAACGATTTTCGGTTCCTTTACTTGTGCTGTGAGACCTTGCTGCTTGCCAAATTTAATGATTCTAGGTCAACGGGAAGTATAAGTTTTGATTTATTTGCGAGTGTCGCATAAATGACCGTACTTTTTTATTGCATTCATTCAGAAGCTTGATTTTTTTAGAGCTCCAAGGGACCGTAGACTTACGTGTTGGATATTAATTTCAACTTGAAACCTCCACACGTTCCTGAGAAAAAAGGTCTTGACAGACAGACAAATAGACGGACGGACAACGAAGTGTTATTTTTTTTTTTTTTTAAGGGTTATTTTTTTCTTTTGAGGTATGGAACCCTAAAAACAGACTAATTGAGAACCTCCTCTATTTTGAAGTCGGTTTTTAACCGGCTTCAGGGTATAAACTACCTCCATCCAGTCAGTTTTAGAGGATTGTGTAAAATTAATTTCGTTCGATTCCCGCTGCGGGACAAATGCATGTAGTGAAGATATTTGTTCTGGGTCCGGATGCTGTGGTACCACGGTACTCGTAGTTCTTGATATCTACGACACAGAGAATCCTAGGGGTCAGGACTATGTTATATGACTGTTGGTCAGGATATGTTGCTGAAGCGATTGAAAAGACCTCCCCAAGCGAGGCCTCAAGCGAGCAGACTGTAGTTGCACCAAGGGTAGTTAATTACCTCTCCATAAGAGTAGTGGCGATAGGGCGAGCGGCCGTAGCCCAATTTGGCCAGAACGTCGTTGCTGAAGCAATTAAAAAGGCCTCCCCACGCGTGGCCTCTAGCGAACAGACTGCAAAGGTCCTTACACCAAGGGTAGTTAATTACCTGTCCATAAGGGAAGTGCCGATAAGGTGAGCGGCCGTAGCCCAAGTTGGCCAGCATGTTGTTGCTGAATCTATAAAAAGACCTCTCAGGGCCTTAAACAGCCTGTAAGGGATAGTTACTTGTACGTAAGGATAATTACCTGTCCATAAGGGTAGGCGAGCGGCCGTAGCCCAATTTGGCCAGTATGTCGTTGCTGAAGCAGTTGAAGAGGCCTCTCCAGACGTGGCCTCAAGCGAACAGACTGTAAAGGTAGTTTCCTTGTACCAAGGGTAATTACCTGTCCATAAGGATAGTGCCGATAAGGCGAGCGGCCGTAGCCCAAGTTGGCCAGCATGTCGTTGCTGAAGCGATTGAAAAGGCCTCCCCACGCGTGGCCTCCAGCAAACAGAGACAAAAGCACGACCGAGGCGACAGACATGGTTAAACTGCGAACAAAAATACGAATTAATATTCTGCCTAATAAAATTTTAATCTTCAAAAACTTACAAAACATATTGTATGTGAAATCAAATCAGGTAACTTTCTTATCCATAACGTGAAAACCAATAAATCATTGTATTCGAACGAATTATTAGTCTAAGAACATTTTTTGTAAGAGTCCTACTTCTGGGAATATAGTTTTTGCAGACATCCTAAAGCATCAGGGAAGGAGGTTACGTTAACCTCTGATAAACACAAACTCAACCAGAACTTTCTACTTTTAATAATTTTGATGCAAAATCGGGACTTTGAAAAACTAAAAAATTACATATCTGTATTCTTCATGAGTATTTACCCCCTTAGGTAAATACTCAGTGAGTAGATCTTTGAAGATACCAAGTTGGGGGTAGTCAGAGGCACGCCCAAATATAACATTTAACATATGACTGCGTTTTTGCAAGTACTTAGTATTCCACGTGACAGGTTGCAAGCCCATCGCCGTTTATCGGAACACGAATTCGAAGTTCATCAGTTAGTTGAAACACGATATCGCCTTTGGATTTTCGGTTCTAGGGGATTTTGAAAAATGCCATATTTGTTAACTTATATTTCCGTTTACGCTGCCGTTTACTCCAGAACCACTATCTAACCCTTTATTTAAATGAATATAGAGGTACATCTCAAAATAGATAAATACAATTTAACAAAACTAAAAAACTTAAAGTTCAATGGGCGGTCTTATCGTTCAGAAGCGATCTCTAAAACAAGTAACCTAAAGTAACCATCAAAATAATAAATGAGCTGTAATCTAATCCAGCCTAATCCCCAATTGAGTAACCTAAATACGGCGCTCTTATAAATCCCTTCAATGGGCGCCATTGAGTAAAATTGGAGAAAATGTTAACGCCCCTTCGCCCTTGAATTAACGAAAACACGAATTAGTCTTTACGTAGCTTATTCGGCAACATAACAGTTGGATGATTTGAGGTTTGAGGTTTTGGTTTTTTTAATATCTAGGATTAAAATAGTAAAATGTATCAACTTAGTAGTATTATGTTTCAATTTATCGAAAGTTATATTTTTAGGGCAACAGAAATACATAATAGATGTGGATCTATTATTGTAACGAAATACCCCTTTTCATCAAACTTTTACAAAACCCACGCCTACATTTTTAATAAGACTATAGTGAAATACTCTATGATTTCATCTGCTTTGAGTATTTTCCGTACAAACTTCGCATTAAAAAAATATTTCTTAGTGAGCTCTCTCCAAACTACGGTATTTTGATCTCAAGCAAACAAAGAGTCAGGACTTTTGATATTTTTTAAATAGATCATAACTATTTTATAACTTCATCTTATGTTTGATGAAAATTATTCATCAAACATCAACGAGGGGAAAACCCTAGACCGTATGATTTAAATCTTTGCATGCAGTAAAATAAACACAAAGAATTAATAGAAGTTTTTATTTATAGGTATTTCTACACGTAATATGGCAATTTCCAAATGCTTTCTACGCACGGTTTAAAAATAGTTTTTCAACCCTTTTTACATAGCAGTTTGAAATCCTGTAGTAAATAAAAGCTACGTAGTTAAACTTTAGAATTATCTTTCGGTTTTTTTTGAGTTTTAAAACGTTCTTCAAGTTTTCAATTATTGTTGTAAACGAAAGCTAAGTATTGAAAATTTAAAAAATCTTTCATATCTTTTTGAATACAATTTTATAGAACTACTAGCTTCTGCCCACGGCTTCGCTCGTATGGTACTCGGATAAAAAGTAGCCTATGTATTATTTTAATGTATAAGCTATGTTACTGTAAAGTTTCATCAAAATCCGTTCAGTAGTTTTTGCGTGAAAGAGTATCAAAAATCCCTCCTCACAAACTTTCGCGTTTATAATATTAGTAGGATGAAAACTTAAAATAATCTTTCAGTCCTTTTCAAATACAATTTTATAGAACTATTTGGCAGTTTTAAAACGTTTTTAGTGATCAATTTTTATTGTAATTGAAAGCTAAAGTTTCTACTTACCGAGTCATGGTGTCTTCTCCTGGGCGATCGCGTCTGAACTGATGTGGCGATCTATACCAGGAGGGTCCAAGTGCGCAGGTCGCTTGGGCCTCGTCCACAGAGCTAGGTCTGACGGCGGGGTGGGTAACGGTACGGACGGTAAATATCTTTTAATATTCAATGGACGGAGTTGGAAATACATAATTAGTAAATAAACAACCAACAGTATTATACATAGTGCTGACCTCACACAGGATTCCCTGTATTATAGGAAAAGGACCTAAGTAGATGCACATAACATCCTTGTCTTGTCAGTATTCCACCTATTCTTATTGTAAAAACGGGAATTTTCACGTACCGCACTATCGGTGAAGGCACCGACTAAGTTTCGACGCGGAGGGAGAAAGTTGCGATCACTAATCCTGATGAAGACTCTCGGAATGAGTCAATATGAATAGTCAAGTTCACGATAGTTTTTGGAATAAAATACCACCTATTTGCAAAAAGTTTCGGTTCCACCTGTATAATATCTTTAAAAAACAATCTGGGTCTCTTTGAGGTAAGAGTGAATAGGTATCTTCTAAAACTTCATGCTCCAACATCAGCCATAGGTAGATAGATAGATAAAAAAAGTTAATTGCACACCAAATAATATTACAGCTTAGATAAGTAATTACTACTAACTTTGACAATGTTGTACAATGGGCGGTCTCATCGCTAATTTGTGATATCTACCCGACAATCTTTGCTCATTATCATCTTGTCTGTGAAAGTCTACTTTTGTATCATTGAGTGTGATATTTTTTATTATTACAGGCTTTTATTTAACTTACTTTTTTTGTTCAGGTCAAATCATGCAAGCTGATTTAGAACCACTTCCTCTTATCTCACGGAGTTGAATTTTTACATGTTCGTTTAATTCTGATAACAATGCATTTTTATGGTAAGTATGATCTGAATCGACATCCAGGATTAGCTTTAGATAAAGGAACTCTTTAACGGTCAACAGCACAGACGCGAAATTTTATGTAAGCATTTTATTATATAGCTGGTTTGAAGTTTTTCCATGACAATATGGTTGCTGCACTCAGGGTTAAAAGCTTTTTCTCGTAAAACATTTCGTACTTTTAATTTATTTCATTTAATTTCATTTATATCAACTGTTGGTACACAAACAGGAACACTTTGCTACGTCAAGTTTCCCACCTAAAATACCTCTATATGTTTGCCACCTGAATTCCAATCAGAACGTGCCCTTACTGTGGAGTGGGTAGCACGTAATTTCCCAGTAGTTGGATTTAGAGAGGTACTTCTACACACCCAGTGAATAAACGAATGTTTCAACTATCAACATAGCGAGGAAATGAGTTTTGAGCACATTTTATACCTGTGTCTAACCAAGTCTTATAGCCGTTCAGGGGCCTAACCATGAAGTCTTATAGCGATTCAGTTCAGGCAAAGATGTCACTTTCCGCTTTGCGATTGAGGACGCTATGGCGTAGCTTAAGCTTTGTCATTCGCAAAGCGGGATTTGTCATCTTTGCCTGAATTGAATCGCTATAAGACTTCATGATTAGGCCCCAGGGCTCTAGACAAATACCTCACGCATACTTGTCCTTTCACGCTAACGCAAATTTGTCAAGGTAAAACTTGGCAGCAGTCATTCATATAATTCAATCTCTCCGCAGGCGTTAACGCCAAAAGAAATCGCTATTTGTCTAGCCCTGTTCAGAAAAGATATCACTTTTCGGTTTGCGATTGAGGACGCTATGATGTTAAAGCTTTGTCAATCGCAAAGCGGGATTTGAAATCTTTGCCCGAATTGAATCGCAATAGGACTTGATGACTATCTATGTCTATCCATGTCTCATCACACACTCTTTGTCCACACTCACTTTTTCTTCACTGTTTTTCTTTCTGCAACACTGCGATCGTGAGGTCATCCCTCACTTCTTAGGTCCTATCTGAAAATCAGCGCTGCTTCGCCTTGGCGGAGCAGCAATAAGCTGAGATAGGACCTTTTCGACTAATACACACCATTGCAGCATAGACTGCCCTCGTTAGCACTGGTTAGCACCCACTTATTGTACCTACTCTTCTGTATTTACTGTGTTTCTTTAATTGTTTGTCTTTCTTTTCATTTGTACTTGTCTGTGCTGTATTGTATGTGTCGAATAAAAAACTATCTATCTATCTATCTATGCCCCTGTTTTGTTTATACCACCAAAATGGCAAAAAGCCTACTGCCACCTGTTGGTAAGCGATTACCGTAGGCTATACACTCTTGCAACAGAGAAATCACACGCTCGTTGCCCCTTTAAAAATTATAAATTCCCCTTTTGAAGAACCCTATAATGTCAGTTGGGAAAACCTCAAAACCCTTTTTGAAGAAGTAACCTCATAATGTAGTCAATTGGGAAAACCACAAAACTCTTTTTGAAGAAGGAAACTCGTAATATAATCAATTGGGTGATCTTTCTATAACCAGAGTTATACCATTATTTTCCCGTGGACATACGAAGTTCAAACTTATCAGTGTTATTAATAATTCATCTTTAGCATTCTCAATGAGCTCAGTGGTGTGATGCCTCGTGCATCGTATATTGGAACGCAATAAAGACAGACGTCTTGAAATGAACCACGTTAGGTTACGTGGTTCACAAATGCTTGACAGTTGTACAGACGTTTTGAGAAATGTAGTAATGCTCTGAGACACAACAGGATATACCTGGCGCATTGTTAAAGATGGCCGTCGGTTTAACATCTACTAATACAAGATTAAACGAATGCTGTGGGTTTAACTTATATGAACGTTACAGAGACGCGAGAGATTTCGATTCCTACCATGATTATGTTTATATTGTGATATTATAGTACTTGTTGTTCCTGATATTCACGGTACAGGGAATCTGAGTGTGGGATCATTATATATGTTCTGGGATACCCTGTTTAAATACATTCTTGCAATTCTTTTATTGTTCTTTTTTATAGACCCTAATTTCTAAGGAAATTTTTCAACGAGATTTCTGACAGTGGCGTAGGCACAGTGATAGGGTCGCGCTGGCACCCTTCGTCTACAAAACCCTAATGAATTTATAAAAAAAAACAATTCATCAACTAAATAAAATTTATTAAATACCTATCATACACAACCTAAGCCTATAACAGCAGACTAAGAAGACTTTGTACCACCATAACCACGAGTTTTAACAACCCTGGCAACAGACCCCCTCCAATCCCAACCAGCTTATCATCAGCGAGATCCGTGATCGAGGATACCAGAGTCACCATCAGCGTTTGCAGGTTCGCGACGCCAGCCGGCGGCGTGTTTGGGTTCGCGCCGAATGCATACTCAGGTAATGACCTCAGGAAATTCACGATAGCCAAGGCTTGAGAGTATAGTTTCAGTAGTGACGTCTCTAGGGCTCCAAGGTCCACTGGGATGAGGCAGCTCACGGAAGGCGGGAGGGTGTCAAAGATTGACAGGAGGGATAGAAGGAGGTTATAAACATTATTGAGGAGTGGAAGGAGGATATTGACTAGCGGGTAGACGGCAGGCAGCTGGACTCCAGTGTTGGCTGAGACAGGAGGCTGGAAAAAAGAAATAGTTTAGATAAGTCAACAATTTAATGAAGACAAAAATATTAATTTGTTTAAAAAAAGCGATAATATCAATTTTATTACTAGAAATAAAAATAAAATCGTTGTTACCACTTGTAGACTTTAAACGATTTACATAAATTTAGTAAATCGTTTAAAGGGCAAGGTACGCTTTTATAACAAACTCCCAAGAGATATACAAAAATTGACAATTAATAAATCTAAAAACGTAATTATACAAAAACTTTATAAAAAGACATACTTTTAAATATCTGATTATTTAGATGGCAAAAACTCTTGGGATTTAAAATGCTCCAATTCGAACTTATTGTTTTGTAAAAGGACTTTCTTTCCTGGCTTGGTCACGGAAGAACAGGCAATACATAAAACCTACGACGTTACAAAGTGATCTTGTGATTTTAATAAATAAATGAATTGAGAATTTTTACTTTGACTTTGACTCAGACCTCCTTTCTCAATTTTTAAACGCTTCCGTTTGTTGGTGATCTGGATCAGTTATCCATTCTATAAATCGTATGCAACAGTCTTTAGGTAACTGTATTAATTGTGTTTTATGTAAGTCTACACGAGATTGTAACACTCTCTTTTATTTCCTCCCAGAATTGCCATTCAACGTGTCAATACTGTAATTATTCTAGACACTTTATCTATTGGTGGCGATAGAGTTAATCTAGTGTTGACATTGAGCGATGGTGTACAAACTAATCTAAAGACTGAGTGTCTAGTGTCGTTGTATATCTAGTTTAGTGCCAAGATATTTTACTAAAATCTACTCAAACTTTGTAGAAACAATAAAACTTCGTTACAATAACTTCTGTTTGCTTCGCTCGTGTGGTGGTAACTTGGATTAAACATATCCTTTCAATTTGTTTAAGTACCAATCTACCTTTTATTGTCGCTTTCAATTGTATTTGACATTTAACTAAAAACTCAACAAAAAAAAAAAATTGCATCCGACCACATGACAGAGTGAAATAAAATTGCATTTTTTCCAAAGACATTGTTCACTGAGGCTAGCTTGCGTTCCAATGTCGGCATACATACTTTCAGCATGAAATGAATCTATTTACATGTCAACGTCAGTTAATGCCTAAAATATGCCGTAAAACCATAAAACGTTTAAAAACTACGCGCCAATTTACCGCCATTTTGGACTGGTAGCTTTACTTACCAGGGACGTATGAGTGGCTAAGAAAAAATTGTTAATTATATTTGAGTACAATACCGATTTCGACGTTTATCAGATCGATAATTTACTCTGTAATTTTTTCTTAACACGAGAATTTTTCTTTAACCTCACCGTCAAACAGAATACTGCGACTGCACAAATAGCGATGACCGTCCACTTCGTCATAATTTTAAATCATAAATAACTATCAAAAAATAAACAACTACAAAACTATAATATTTATGAATAAATTGTTATACAAACACTTTTTATATATCAGCCATTGCTAAATTATGTTACAATTTTGGTGAGAGATAACAGAATGTGTTTCAGTGATATTGCAGACGATTATGTAAGTCGGTTCACTTGCTAGTTATATCACAGATTATCGTAAATACAAAATACCTTCTTAAATAGTTACTTTTTCATTGTTTTCAAATAAAATATGCTACAGAGTGCTAAAAGTTATGACAGAAGTAACGATTGCCTCGAATTATATACAACTAGCTTCTGCCCTCCGCTTCACCCGCGTCGGACCAGGAAAACAAAAAATAGTTTGTAGTAAATAGTAGCCTATATATAATTCTTTAATTCTAGTTTTAATAACTTGTTAATCATTCATTCAACTTGGCAATTATTCCTCCTCTCTGGCATTCGCTACATACACACATACCTATAGGTTCCTTTTTATCTACGCGGGCGAAGCCGTAAGTAGAAGCTAGTTTAGAAATATTTATCAGTCATAGCTCAAAGTCATTAGTTTAAATCTAAGCCTGGTAGGTACCAAGCTTTGTGATTGTCTGTCGATCACAGAATTGATAAATAAATAATGCTGGACATTTTCAAAGAAATAAGACTCAATTAATTTTATCAAAAACATTAATTAAATGAATAAGATAGATAAACATAAAGATATACTCTATGTTATGTATAACACAATATAATAAATAGTAAAACCACAGATATTATAATACAAACATTACTAAACGATAAAAAAAACATAATTTATAAGACTAGCTGCGCCCCGCGGTTTCACCAGCGTAAGTTTCGATTCCGAGGGAATATCGGCGATCTAATAAAATTTTAGAACACGAAAGCTGTTATTGTAACTTAACTATGATAGTAAGATATATTCCCTCGTGGACTTTTTTGTAGGTAATAATGAGTACTTTAATCATGTAGTACATCATTTTTATGTATCATCAATAGTTTTCTCATTTAATAATAAATTTTATAGGCAAAATTTTGCTACTTTGGGCTACTTATTGCAATTTATTTAAGGATCTCTATTTTTTTGAAAATAAATTATAGCCTATGTTACTTCCTGATAATTTAGTTTTCATTTGGTGAAAAATAGTTAAAATCGGTCCAGTAGTTTCGGAGCCAATTCGATACAAACAAACAAAAAAAAAATCCTCTTTATAATAATTAAGTATAGATTAAATGTCAAAAAACGACTACAAATAACAGACTTCAGAATTTTTGTGCGGGCGACTTTTCTTTTGTTTTTTTTCGCATGAGTAAGCAAAATAACGTGGTCACGTGAAAATCTGATGCTATTTGAGTACCTGCAGGATAGAAATCGTAAACTACAGACTGCAAGCATACCTATCGCGAATATCACAATTTAATTATTATCAATCGACTTCAAAAAAGGAGTTTCTCAATATGTCTGTATGTTTTTTGCGTGTAGGTATGTTACGCGATACCTTCGATAATTGTAAACCCATTTTAATAATTCTCTGTTATAATGTGTAGGGTATACTTCAAGGGTGGTCTGATATAAATTTTACTACCTAGGTTTTGGTGCATAATGCTGAGACCGGGATCTATTTGACACACAACACAAAATGGTACCTACTTAGTTTGTCTATTATTTCGTTTCGTTTTATGATAAGTAGATAGATAGTTTTTTTATTCGACACATACAATACAGCACAGACAAGTACAAATGAAAAGAAAGACAAACAATTAAAGAAACACAGTAAATACAGAAGAGTAGGTAAAAAAAGTGGGTGCTAACCAGCGCTAACGAGGGCAGTCTATGCTGCAATGGTGTGTATTAGTCGAAAAGGTCCTATCTCAGCTTATTGCTGCTCCGCCAAGGCGAAGCAGCGCTGATTTTTACCTGTTTTGTTGCTGATAAGTACCTGTTTTGTATGTGTTATTATTATTTACAACTGGCTGACCCGATAAACGTTCTGTCCTTGAATGCAACAGATACGAAATATCAATCCGACAACCATAGAGGAAGTTACCACTACGTTCGACAACCAAGGTCAACGATAAGATTTTATAGGAGAACAACGTTTTTTACATATTCCCGGCAATTTTTCTAATTTTTAACTAACTTCAAAAAAAGGAGGAGGTTTTCCGGTTATTACTATTATTATGAAAATATTAAAATAAAAAATAGCCAAATCGGTCCAGCCATTCTCAAGCGATGCGTCTTCATACTGAACGAACAGCATTTTATTTTTAATGACATAGAAAGATTTTTGTACAACGCTAGTGGTGAATTTTCTTTCTTACTTTCTGTACTTATCATTCATACGGCACATTCGCCATTTTGTGAGATTTTCGGTCCATTTCAAAATATCTCCGCTGCTGGAGAATTGTACCTACTTAGTTTGTCTGTTGTGAACTAGATTATTTAAAATACCATAATGCAGATGATAACTTATTATACTTCTGTAAGCAGATGATAACTTATTTCAGGATATTATTAAGAATATACCACTAAGTAAAGTCTGTTCCCGTCCACAGACTTACTTAGGATGATATGCTTACTAGAGATGTATATCGTCTCACGACTGTCGAATGTGGTCGCCGACGTTGCTCATGAGGAAGGATCTCTAGAAACGGTCAACGAAACGTCAGCAGAAGAATAGTAAAGTATGGGTATAGTAGTATTATATTATTCTAAAACATTTATATGTCGCTGGTTTTTTAGAATATTATCACGCAAAAACTACTGAACAGATTTTGATGAAACTTTATAGTAATATAGCTAATACATCAAAATAAAACATAGGCTACTATTTATCCAGGTACCACACGGGCGAAGCCGTGGGCAGAGGCTAGTTTAGCCATAATAGCATCGTGAATCCTATACCTGAATAACAATGTGCGTTGATCGTGAATTATGCCATAGTAAGCAGTTTTGCAGAATGCTGACTGTTAAATTCAGTTTGAACTCACGCGCACGTTTTCAAGGTCTTGTATGTAGGTCAATGTCAGTAAACCATAGCAGAAATCGTTTAATTGCTCCAGATTATTGATAACTACTTTTTTTTTCTTTTTTTTTCATAGTTATTTTCGTGCTATAATATCATTGAATTTATTTTTATTGAAGCTTTTAAATTTGAGAATAAAATTTCCGTATTTTAAACATCAATTAATTTGAAAATGAAAAACCATAAAAGTTAAAAAATCTATCTCTCTTGTGTGATAAATATTTTTTTTTACAACCAAATTGGCAAACAAGCTTACAGCCGACTGTTAGTAAGCGTAATTCGCCTATAGACGCAACGCATGCGCAACGCCGTCTAAGAGTTATCGTGCTTTGCCGACCCTGAGACAGCGGGTGAAATACTCATGTGTCTGTAATTTCACCGGCGAGTATTACTACTTAGTAATGCGGCAGAATGAATGGTGGTAGTATTTTTTTGGACGTGCCCTTCACAATCAGCACTAGAACTTCTCAATACACACCCGAAGCCGTGATGGATTCACGAGATTAGTTTATTCCAATCATTTGATTTAAAACTTCAATTTATGGAGCCTACTCGAATAACCGATACTTCGGCCACATGTATAGACAAAATCTTTGCCAACATTAAAATTTTAAATAAGAGTTTAATTAGTAATATTAAGTCGGATCATCTTGGTCAAATAATTAAAATAGAGGTTCAAACAAAAAAACTTGAAAAAAGAAATATTACTTGTATACCTATGACCAAAGATCGATTGGACAAACTAAAATTGAATTTAACTTCTGTATTTCCATGTTTATATGGTAATTTTAATCCAAATAATTTATACAACACATTTTTTAAGAAATTTAGTGATGTGTTCAATTCAATTTTTACATCGAAATCGATCATGGTCTCTGACGGTAAAAAGTTCAGTGACTGGGCAACAGCGGGAATACATAAAAGCAGGAAGAAATTGTATGATCTTTATGCTGAAAAACAATATAATTTTAATGAGGAGTTTAAAGAACAAGTCAAAAAGTATTCTAAAATTTTTAAAAATGTTTGTCGTGAAGCAAAAGCTCGTCATTTGAGTTCAAAAATTAAAAATAGCCAAGATAAAGTAAAAGCCACTTGGAAAGTAATCAACAGTGAGACTGGAAGAGTCACAACTAAGAACAATAAGTTTAATTTGAAAATTGACAATGCCACCGTCAATCAGGATAGTGATGTAGCTAATGCATTCGAAAACTTTTTTACCGAAATTCCAGTCTCTACCACAAAATCTTTAAACTCCTCTCCCATAGAAGCAGAGTCATTGTTAAAAGAAAACTTAACAGAATGTAAAATACAATTCAAATTTGATCATGTAAATAGTGATGACATCATAAAAGCTTTCAAACTCATAAATGTTAAAAAAACCACGGACCTCTGGGGCATCTCTGTTTGCGTTGTGAAATCATTGATTGGCATTATTGCGCCCGAACTAGCTTTAATATTCAACGAGTGTATTGACTGTGGTGTGTTCCCTGATTTAATGAAACACAGTAAAATAACTTCACTTTTCAAATCGGGTACATGTTCTGACCCTAGTAATTTTAGACCTATATCAGTACTTCCTACATTTAGTAAAATTTTTGAAAAACTAATTTTAAATCAATTGCAAAGACATTTTAAATTAAATAATTTACTGCATAATAAGCAATTCGGATTTAGTAAGGGTCGCTCAACCACTGATGCTGGTATTGAGTTAATATCGCACATATTTGATGCCTGGGAGGAATCTCATGACACTTTAGGCGTTTTTTGTGATTTGTCAAAGGCATTTGATTGCGTAGACCATGACACATTGATCAGGAAACTACACCATTATGGTATTAGGGGCGTTGCTCTAGACTTTCTCACTTCCTATTTAAGTGACAGAGTACAAAGAGTTGACGTGAATGGAAAACGGTCTCCGGGGTCTCTGGTTACTATCGGTGTACTGCAGGGATCAATTCTTGGACCATTTTTGTTCTTAGTATACATTAATGATCTACCCCACCTTGTAAGAGACGATCATGAGGTTGTATTGTTTGCAGATGACATGTCACTTTTATTTAAATTAAAGCGACGACAAACCAATTTTGACAATGTAAACAATGCAATCTCTAAGGTTGTAAAATGGTTCAACGTTAACAATCTCCTACTTAATGAAAATAAAACAAAGTGAATTTTAAAATACCATTTTTGTGCTGTAGAAGAGGGCTGTTCGAGCAATTTATAATATGGGCCCCAGAGAATCACTACGCGAAAAGTTTAAAGAAATAAATATAATGACATTCCCTTGTCAATACATTTATGAAAATCTGATGTATGTTCACAAAAATATTAATTTGTTTAAGAAAAAAAGCGATAATCACAATGTTAATACTAGAAATAAAGATAAACTCGCTGTTGCCACTTGTAGACTCCATAAAGTTGGTAAATCGTTTAAAGGGCACGGTGTACGCTTTTATAACAAACTCCCAAGAGATATACAAAAATTATCAATTAACAAATTTAAAAACGTAATTAAACAAAAGTTTTATAAAAAGGCTTACTATAAAATATCTGATTATTTAGATGACAAAAACTCTTGGGATTGAAAATGCTCCAACTCGAACCTATTGTTTTGTAAAAGGATCATTAAAAAGAATAACCAGCCTTGTTTTCTTTCCTGGCTTGGTCGCGGAGGAACAGGCACCTAGATAAAAACCGACGTTTCAAAGTGGTCCTTGTGATTTTATTGAATAAATGAATTTTGACTTTGACTTTGACTTTGACTTAGATACCCGTTTGAAGATAAAATTATTTTTGGTGTAGGGTAGTTATACTAATAGAAAGATTTAAAGCAAACTACAAAAACACAGGAATTCATAATAATATAAGGTACAATGGGCGGTCTTGTCGCTAAAAGTGATCTGTTCCAGACAATATTTGAATGGACGGGATAAAATTGAATCAAAAGACGGCGGTTTACGAGTAAACCTATAATAATATATTACATTTTCTATATAATATACATACAAATAATAATAATGTGAGATAATAAGTATGTAATAATATAAAGAAACTATTTACAAACAACTCTGAGACATAGAAAGGAATGGTTATATACCAATTTTTTTTTTTTTTTTTTTTTTTAATGCTGGACATTTTTTCACACAGCATCATCTAGCCCCAAACTAAGCAGAGCTTGTATTATAGGAACTACATGATTGACATACTACTTAGATACTTTTTTTTTACTAATGAAGGAATTTCTAAAATTCCACCCTAGGGTGGGCGAAGAAGTTATAAAAAAAATACATTGGTAGCATAAGTAAAGAATGTCAAAGTCAAAGACATTTGAAGTTAAGAAACGTTTATTTGATTTATCGTATAAGTTTGCGCTCTTAAATATGAGCAATATTTAGCAACCTAGATTCCACCTATATTATCATTGCATTTCCACCTGTTACAGATAACACAGATTTCATAGTAGATTATCATAAAATACAATTTATAAAAATTCTTTACATAACAAATTGTGCAAACGATGTCACAAAACCGATAAAATTATGTTTATAAAAAGAAGTCTGGCATAAAAACTTACAATTATATAATTTATATTTTAGTTTAGTTTGTCTTTTTAAAATGAATAGGTTTATTTTGTTGTTTGGCGCTACAATATTCCTTCTGGTTAGTATCTTCTCTTTATTCTGGTTTTCTATGAAAACTAGCCTCTGTCCACGGCTTGCCCGCGCGTTACCCTGATAAAAAGAAGCCTATGTGTTATTCTTGTATAAGCTATATTACTGTAAAGTTTCATCAAAATCCGTTCTGTCGTTTTTGCGTGAAAGAATAACAAACATCTATCCATCCTCACAAACTTTCTAGTCTATAATAGTAGTAGGATAGGATAGGATAGGATTTACATGTCATTGAAAGATCTTTGACACACTTAAAAAAACAATAGGTATTTCCATAATCTTTCCATTTCAATAGTAATGTTGTTCTGTGAAATAGTTTTCAATGAAAAGCATGACACCGATTTGACGTTTGCAAGTTCTACCCTCTAATAACACTAACAGAATGGCAATGGAGACTCAGTTTAACAGGTAATTTCCGAAACTTTAAAATAAGGTGTCAATTACTATTCTCACGTTTTAGAAGTCTATTCCTTGCAAAATGAGTGCCATTCCCTTTTTCCCATAGCCATTAGACTAGTGTTATTAAGGGGCAGACCAATTCGTTCATATAAGAATTCGGCCTAGTTAAGGTCGGTTTTTTACTTTTAAATATGATTTTTTTTTCAATTATTACAGGTTCCATCCAGTGAAGCCATGATTCCCGCCTACTCAGTTTCTGCCTTAAGGCTCGCCTTCGACGAGATAGCCACCGTTCTACCAATAGCCAACCAACTGGCCTGCCTCCTCATCCCCTTCCTGATCAACCTGATCAACAACCTGAATAACCTATCAAACATCGTCCAGAACCTAACACCTGCGCTACTGCCTTACTTCGGCTGCACATTGCCGCTTTTGTACGCCACATTGACGGATCTTGCGTCTGTATTATTCTTGTATATTAGTGTGCTGATCTCTTTATTCAGATCTAATGTGTTGGCAGCACCTGGGCTACTGATAGGTTTAGTGTCCGCTGTCCTTAATCTTGTGCTGAACCTGCTTAGTGGTTTGACGGATGGCACAGGTTTGTTGAGTGGCTTGATCAAGCTGATCACAAATGTCGTGGTTGAGTTGGAGAAATTGTTATTGTAATTTATATTAATAAATATTTTATTTTTTTATTAATGACAATTTTGTTTAATCTAAGTCAACTTAAGTCCTATCAGATTCATAGTAATACCGTTGTTGTGCTGCAGAAGAGGGCTGTTCGAGCAATTTATAATATGGGCCCCAGAGAATCACTTCGCCAAAAGTTTAAGAAATACATATAATGACATTCCCTTGTCAATACATCTATGAAAATCTGATGTATGTTCACAAAAATATTAATTTGTTTAAGAAAAAAAGCGATAATCACAATGTTAATACTAGAAATAAAGATAAACTCGCTGTTGCCACTTGTAGACTCCATAAAGTTAGTAAATCGTTGAAAGGGCAAGGTGTACGCTTTTAAAACAAACTCCCAAAACAAAAATTATCAATGAAAAAAATTAAAAACGTAATTAAACAAAAACTTTATAGAAAGGCTTACTATAAAATATCTGATTATTTAGATGACAAAAACTCTTGAAATTGGAAATGCTCCAATTCAAACCTATTGTTTTGTAAAAGAAGCATTAAAGAATAACCAGCCTTGTTTTCTTGCCTTTCTTTCCTGGCTTGATCGCGGAGGAACAGGCAATACATAAAAACCGACGTTTCAAAGTGGTCCTTGTGATTTTTTTGAATAAATAAATGAATTTTGACTTTGACTTTGATGTATAAGCTATATTACTGTAAAGTTTCATCAAAATTCGTTCAGTATTTTTGCCTGAAAGAGTAACACCATCCTCACAAACTTCCGCGTTTATAATATTAAAGTAGGAAGTAGGATGATAAAACCGATGACGAACGAACGAAATATTCCTAAATTGATATATGACGTAGAAACCCAAGCAAGATAAGTAGGTATACCCAAACTTACCTACGTCATCACAGCGGTCTATTGATTTTTAGACGACAATAGACATTTAGCACAAAGGCTAGAAGCCGTCTCAGTTTCGTAGATGTACGATCAAATCTCATTCGTAAAAGGTCATGTCATGACCTCTCCCTTTCTTACACTGGTTATTTCTTCGTATCCCTGAGTTAGAGTAAATTATACTTAGTTGAAATTTATCTTGACCAGAACTATACACGGCTACTTTAGAATAGGAACCTATAACTCGTAAGATATTTTTTTTTACTTTTTAAAATGCTTTAAAAAAGTTAAATTTAATGCCGTATGCTGCCTAATCGTATCAAGGCGAAAGTTTGTCAGGATCGATGTTTGTTACTCTTTCACGCAAAAACTACTGAACGGATTCTGATGAAACTTTACAGTAATATAGCTTATACATCAGAATAACATATAGGCTACTTTTTATCCGAGTAGCACGCGGGCGAAGCCGTGGGCAGAAGATAGTATCAGATAAAATGGCCCTGAAAAGTATAGTGAAAGTTTATTTATTATCTGAGAAAACTAACAAAGTATTATTCGAACTATATATAACTCTAGAATAGCTAGCTAACTTTGTGATTAATGAATAGGTTTACGATTGGATTGTAAAGTTCATGATACTCTACCCTCTAAATTAGTTGGAAAATGTAATCATGTAGATAGATATCGATAGATAGTTTGTATTCAACACATACGATATACCACAGACAAGTACAAATGAAAAGAAAGATAAACAATTAAAATAAAACACAGTAAATTACAGAACAGTACAACACGTGAGTGCTAATTAGTGCTAACGAGGGCAGTCTATGCTGCAATGGTAGGTAGGAGTCAAAAAAGTCCTATCTCAGCTTATTGCTGCTCCGCCAAGACGAAGCTGATTTTCAGATAGAATCTAGGGGTGACCTCACGATCGCAAAAGGGGTACGTCATTTAGGGGTGGCTAAATGATTAAGTGCGACTCGCAAAGGTCGATGGTAAAAATACCATTGAAAGTTCCCCTGTAGATGAAGCCTCGGCGCTTTGAATTTTGCCCAGGCTGGTAATGATCCTGTGGCTTAGTTGGTTTAGTCCCTGCGTACCAAGAAGAAGTTCGTGGACTGGATTACCGCCGAGATTTCATTTGTGGGATATTTATAAAATGTTGTAATTTATCTTAAATATAGATTAACAAAGACCTGTTTTAAGAAATTCATGGACCACATAATGGGGTTGCGATGACAAAAATCATATTGGCCTCTAATATAGAGGTATCAATAAAAGCCACTTTTCAAGTTCTTAAACACAAAATGAGGGTGCGCCAAAGTAACTCTTTTCTCATTTATGTTGTTACTAGCTTCTGCCACGGCTTCGCCCGCGTAGTATCCAGATAAAAAGTAGCCTATGTGTTATTCTGATGTATAAGCTATATTACTGTAAAGTTTCATTAGTAGTTTTTGCGTGAAAGCGTAACAAACATCCTACCTCACAAACTTTCGCGTTTATAATATTAGTATTAGGATGTTAAGTAAAATAAGGTTTTATATTAAAAAAAGGGTTGGCAAACCGTCCATTGGTTACGGTAACCGCATACCAACAGGTGAGGCGTATGATTGCTTGCTACCTTCGTGGTAATAAAAAAGTACAGCAACTTTTATCTTGACACGATAGAGGGATAAACCAGAGTGAGTTCCAATACACGTTAAACTATAAAGTAGCTAAAATCTATTAATTAGATTCATCTCTTCTCGTTTCTTCTCCGCTTTTATGGACCCGTGACCTGTAGATCAAAGTGAGGTCAGTTTCACGGATGAGAAAGATAATGTCAGCATCAATTGATAATTATATTCGTGTCTTATCAAGATTGGAACGATAGATCCGCATTTATCAATTGAACCAATGCAACACCTCTTATCTTCAAAAACGTAATAAAAGAGGTCTAATAAATAAGGATCACGTATTAGAAAAAAGGTTTTGTCAGTTGGATACAGGTTTTTTATTCCTCAAACTTAAAAGAAATAAGTGAAATATTATGAAGAATGATATCGCAAAATGATGAAAATATTGTGTTTTGTTTTGCTTTCCTTTTTTATATCGGTATGTATTTATATTCCAATTTGTAAGAATATATAAATAGGTAAACCTTCAATGATAATCCTACAACTTAGATTGCTTGGAATATATTGCTCTTAGAGATGAAGCCAATTTCACATTTCTATCATACTAGCTTCTGCCCATGGCTTTGCCCGCGTGGTACCTAGATAAAAAGTAGCCTATGGGTTATTCTGATGTATAAGCTATATTACTGTAAAGTTTAATTAAAATCCGAAAGGGTAACAAACATCCATTCTCACAAACTTTCGCGTTTATAATATAGTAGGATTTTAATCCTTATATGAGAATAAAGTCTCTAAACAGAACGCTTTTCCCATCCTATCATACTATTAATATTATATAATATAATAATAGCATATATTATTATTATAAATGTGTATAATTGGATGTTTATTGCTAATAATCTTCGTAATGGCTGTACCGATTAAAATAAAATTTGGAACAGGTGTATTTCGTAATCTAGAATAATACATAGGTATGTTTTTATACGGGTACCACGTGGACAAAGCCATGGGCTGAGGGTAGTGTAATATAAATAGTTTATCTATTAAATTGTGTATGCCAAGTATTCATTTGAGATATTACTTCTCAAATAGTGTGAAAAAGTCAACATACTCTCGACTACGCACGTAAAAAACAGGACTTCTAGAGTGATTTCCTAACAAGTTACCAACAAAATACGAGTAATAATGGAAAAACAAATATATCTTAAAACATTTTTTTTGGATATTTTTCACAAAGCATCATCTAGCCCCAAATTAAGCAGAGCTTTGTATTACGGGAACTACATGACTGATATACTACTTATATACTTTTTTTGCTGTAAATACATACATATTATACATAGAAAACACCCAGACCCGAGAAAAATATTTGCACATCATACAAACATTTGTCCCGCGGTGAGAATCGAACCCTCAACCTTCTGCGTCTCAGGCAGGCCTTCCACTGCCTCACAGTTTTTTTTTTTCTCATATTTTCAAAATCTTATTTTTCATTTTGAAATTAAATTATGTCTTTGGAATTATTTGAGGGCAACGTAATCTTCTTGATAATTCATAGCATTTTCCTGGCTCTATATATATATACTTAATTATGTTATTCCAAATGCTAGATACCTTGATACTTTGCCTACTTTTACTTTTTTTTATCATACCTACTAGTTTTTTGTTTACACAAAACTTCGGCCTTCCTACCTATCCATTGCCATACCCTTAGATAGAGTTCATGTGAGATACCTACCTATAAACACCGTCTATGTACCTACCATGTGAAAGCAATAAATGTATTGAGTATTGAGTAGATTCTTAAATTACGGTCATCTTGATGGTATACAAAAGCAGCCTTAGATAAAGCTTTCTTTGCATCAAAGCCAAATCTTTCAACCAATGTGCTGGCTGTGAAGAACTAAAGATATCTTCTAATGTTTATTGTTTTCAATTTTCAGGTGTCATCGAACCCACTAAGCCAACTAGTACAGAATATATGCCCCACTTCATATAGCAACCCAACATCTATCCCAGTAGGGATTCAACAGACAAGCAATATTAACTCCTACCCTCAAGGGACTGCTCAAGTTTCATCAGGCTCTCAAAGTCCTTTAGGAGATACTTGGAACCAAATCATACTGAACAGGATTCTTCAAAACCCTTCCCTGCAAAAGATAATCGACCCTAACACAAAACTTTACAATCAAAATGGCGAAGAAGTACAAAGACAAGTGCCTAATACTGGCGCCCCTAATGTTATAAATAACTATTTTATCGTACCACCAGAATTTTTTAATCTTAACGAAACTGTGGTAAGAAATGAAGGCCGGACACTGATTGATGTGGTTGATAAAACAGTGGTCAAAAGGCCAAATAGAAGGAAACGAAAAAAAAGGCCGAATATTATTGAGTTGATTTCAGCTGAAGAAGATGATAAAGAGGTTAAACTTAAAATACCTGAGAAAAGGCAAAGGCAGAAGGAGCACGAAAATATGAAAAGAAAAACAAAACGTATCAAAGAGGTTAACGAAAGTGTAGAATCGATTGATGAATATGATGAATCACAAGAATCAAGCATGAGAAAAGAAGGAAAAAATAAAAAAAATGAGCAAAGGCTTCGTCTTAAGAAGAAAAATAAAGGACAATTAGCCATACCATCATCAGTCATTGAAGAATCAGATGAAGATTTGGAAGAGCTAGAAAAACCAACACATCAACAAAGAAAAAAAGAAAACAAAAGATCTAGGAACTCTAATACAGAATCTAAAAACGTTATCGATGACGAATCTCATGAAATATCTGAACAAACAAAACCAAAACAAATCAAAGATAAATCTCTTCCTAGAAATAATAAAAAAGAATCTGAGAGCAACACTAAAATACCTAACTATGAAAAAAAAGGCACAAAAGAAGAGCGCAAAGAATTTACAGCCGAAAATTCCGAAGATAAAATCCTAAAAAATATTGAAGTACCAACTGATATTTTGAATTATGATATCTCAGAAAACAGGCAATCAAGAGATTCTAAAAGAAAAACACCTAAAAGAGAACCACAACACATAATAGCAAATGCAGCTGAAAAAGGACCGCAACATAATATTACACCTTTCCCAGACGATGTACTAAAGAATTGGTTTCCTTACATGCCCATGGGAAACTTTAACAACCCTAATTCAAATAACCCCTATAATTTTGACCACTATTATCAATATCTTGATACTGTCAGAAATTCTAACGCCAACAAATATAAAAAAAAGCGTAAAAACCAAAATAGAAGTAATAATGATGCAACTTCCAACCCACATACCATTGAAATCAAATTAAAGCCAAAAAAGAAAGCTAATATTACTGAAAATCCTGTTACAACTGAAAAACCTAGAGCAGAGCACGAGCTCTATATTGAAGTCGAACAAAGTACAGAATCGTTTGAAATAGTAACAGATATACCCATGGAGATGCCTCATAAAGTATCTCCAGTAGTCAAAGGTACACCAAAAGAAAGAAATAAAGAGAGCTATGAAACGTTTAGTAAACTAGAAGACCTACACGAATTCATTACACCAGAATTAGGTGAAGAAGATGAAGTACCTACTATGGATGACAATAGAATCATAAACGATTACTATCCCGTTTTTGATGTTGATGTTTACTACAATCCTTATGCTGAGCAAGTGAAAAACTTGGAGGATGATCGATATTTCTATGACACAGAAACTGAAGACAATGCTAATAGAGAACGAAGAAAACTAGATAGGTATGAAGATTCCAGAAGTCCCAAAAGAGAAACTAATGGTATAAAATTAGAAATTCCAGATTTTAAAACTAAAAAATATGAAAAAGTTGATTCTGATGATTTTTTGGACCACATAGCTACATCTGATGTAACATCACCTGCAACCGATACATTAAAGTCTAGTGCAGAGATAAGAAGAGTAAAAGTACCCTCAAAGAATATCAGAGTAAAAACAGAAAATGTTGAGACCGTGTTTGCTGGATCTAAAGTAGCCAAGTATGGGGTACCACTAGATGAAACAGTAGAAGATACTTCAATTTATGCTCACGGCTCTGATGAGAGCACTTATTCAACTTATGTCGTAGCTAAATCTTTAGGACGGCCTGAAGACTATTGGTAGTAAGTACTATCAATTACCAGATGAAAGACCAGTCTAAATGCATCAAACAAAAAAAAAAAAAAACGTTGCTATAACAGACGACATTAAGCAAGGCTGCACAATAAAAACGGATTAGCGAGGATGTGATGGGATGGATTGCTTTAGACTATTTGGCAAGGATCAATCAATCAGCTTTATAATACGTCTGCATTTAACAGCTTTAAGTCGCAACTTTGTCTCCCTGGGAACAGTTTTACGAGTAAATTTCAACTAGATACAGGTGTCCATAATTAAAAGGTTTTTATTGGTCCGGTTTAGAAGCTTACTATCTAGTTATCCATTTATCTACACTTGAGCCCGAGTTCACCAACATAATAACAGGTGGTTAGGTCTTAATCAAAGCTTTTTGACACACGTTTTTATAGGAATCTGTTATTCAATGGTTATACTTGATCGTCCATTTATTTTGTTGGTGAACTCAAGCCTTAATAGTTTTAGTCAAACATTTGACTATAGCAATGGATCTGTTAATGTAGACCCATTTATGAAAGCTAATCTCCTCACTCCTTCGATCTTTCAGTAGAGCGCCATCTATTTGACAATGAAGAACTAAAATTTCACTAACCACTATAAAAAATAACCTCTCACTATGTGAGCCTGATTCAACGAATAAAACTATTAACAAATAATTAAAGTTAACTTATTTCTAATGTTAAAAAGAACACAAATAAATAATTTTAATAATCTGTAGTTTTGATATTGAAGCTAACACTGCTGATTCCTGAAAATGCTGATAAATACCTAATGAAAGTATGGGTAAAGTGTGTTAAATTAAATACATAAATAATGCTGGACATTTTCACACAGCATCATCTAGGCCCAAACTAAGCAGAGCTTGTATTATGGGAATTATATGACTGATAATATTACTTAAATACTTTTTTTGTAAATACATACATATTTTACCTACATCGAAACCAATTTACAGATAATATAAACATTAGTCCCGCGGCGGGGATCGAACCCACAACCTGCGTCTCAGGCGGGCCTTCACCCACTGCGCCACAGTGCTCGTCAATTTTTGTTTCGTTTATTTTATATCCATATATACATGTAGTGGATACTTATAACATAATTGTCTTAATTTCAATTTCGTTCGTTGATTTCCGCGGAGGGACAAATGTTTGTAAGATCTGCATTCTGGGTGCTTTCTTTGTATAATATCTATGTATTTACAAAAAATATATATATAAGTAGTATATCAGTAATGTAGTTCCCATAACACAAGCTCTACTTACTTTCGGGCTAGATAATGCTTTGTGAAACTGTCCAGCATTATTATCATTATTATTATGATATTAGCGCCCTCCTCCGAAAAGAAAAGAGCCAAAAAATATATACCTTATAGTATCTACTTATGTATGTGTCTATTAGACGTTTATTATTATTAATATTATTAATTTTCCAGCTTAGCTCTAGAGGGCTATAACAGCTTACGTACTTAAAGTTAAGTTTGCATGATATATACTCGTAATAGACATAGCCATACATAATCAGGTCGCGTGAAAAGTATTTATTGATGAAAAAATTACGAAATGCAAATAAAAAAAATTAGATCCTTTGGTTGAAATTAGCTGGAATACTATCAACATGGCAACACCTTAAACTCATCATCAGCCTATATTAGTCTACTGCTGGACATAGGCCTCCCCTATTGAGCGCCATAGCGCCCTGTCTTCAGCTTGCCGCATCCAGCATCTGCCTGCAGTCTTTCGCAGATCGTCATCCCACCTGGCCGCCCTTAATCTAGCCCTGTCCTTTTCTAACACTAAACAATCCTTTGTTTAGTGTTAGAACTGTCAACTTT
Organism: Perizoma flavofasciatum; assembly: GCA_958496245.1. Classification (NCBI taxonomy): domain Eukaryota; kingdom Metazoa; phylum Arthropoda; class Insecta; order Lepidoptera; family Geometridae; genus Perizoma; species Perizoma flavofasciatum. The sequence goes on along the minus strand of OY292445.1, from coordinate 5,024,421 downwards.
TAGCACGCTGCTAAAGTTAGCGAGTGGTTATGAAACAGAGAGTTAGTTATCACAGACAATAAAATATATTTATTTCAAGAATTAGAAGATCAAAGCAAATATTTAAGTTCAAATAAGCTAATCTAATTAAATTGTAGATAAAGCAAACATATCGATATTTTGAATACAATAAATCTAACTTAATATCTGCTGACTTTATGTAACTTAAGGACCTATGATGTCTGAAATAAAGAATTTCAATTTAATTTAATTCATAAATGCCAATAAAATATCGAGATAAACAGAATTGACAAGTTTAACAAATCGGAAAGAAAATGTACATATTGCTGTTATTTTACTTGTTTCCTAAATAAAAATAATAAAATAATCCAAACTACAAAGCTTTATTTTCCAAAACATAATATTCTTATCAAACCGTTAACAACGACACAATTTCATTCAAAGCACGATAATCACAGTTTTCATCATTATTCATTATTTCTAAAAGATACGTTAGCTGCAGTAATTTTTTAACACTATTTGGTGATAGTTTTTTTGGATGTATAACTGCTGTATCAGTATTTGGTTCTTTTATAATTGTTTCATTGACTTCAACAGAATTGATAAACTGCGCAGGAATTATATTTTCTGATTCAACGTTATCACCTGGAGAATGTTCAAATGTTTTAAAATCTGGTTCTTCACTAATTAACAATGGGCAAGAGATGTCATTAGAAAGTAAAAATGAATTTGAAGTTGATGATAAAATGGGTAAGTTTTGTGTAGGCGATAAACAATTTGAAGAAGATAAAGGCAAGGATGATGTCGATGATAAACTATTCAAAGAAAGTAATTCGTAGGTACTTTCAATCTCAGGAAGCGATGTACTTTGTGATGCAATCAAATTATTTTCAAGTATCGATGCAGGTGCAGCCTCTAACTTCAACAAACTAGACGGTAGATTTTGGTAAGAGTTGGATTCGGTCAAACGTGATATTGGCATTATATCCAAGCCTTGAGGTGCTAAGTTTGGTGATGGTGATAGAATACTTAATGGAAATGTATTTGTTGAAAATGGAAAATTGTATGGTGGAAAAGGTTTTAAGGAGTGACAATTTCTGTAAAGCGAAGAAGAAGTAAGTTTTGTTCCATATCTAGCAAAATTCATATAGTTCTTTATAAGTTCTGTATAAATTTCATGGTAAGTTTGCAGCGTGACGGTAGGTGTTGGTATTTTTGGACAATTATTAGCCAAACCATAGGTTATATGTTCTGTGCTAGATATTGTTGGATTCGAATACTGATTCAGATATGAATCTAAAAGGTTGAAAATTGGAGGTTGAGAGCCTTCTGAAGATGAAGTTGGTAAAAACGATCCAACCCCTTGCGAATCTGATGCAGAAGGTATTAAAGGTTTCGGTAAAGTATTTGGCGTAGGCACAAATATTTTTTCTCCGTGATATGTTTGTGGTGGCAATAGAGGTGACGGTAACGAGTTTAAGAAACTATTTAAAGATGGTGATATGGGTAAGCAACTGAATTCATCTGCTGACTGAGAAGGCTTTGCACTAGTTGTTTTACTGGTAACTGAAAGCGGAAAAGTCAAATATGAATGTAGTGAAGTTAATAGCATAGTATCAGTATTTTCAAAGTTTGGTAGCGTACTGACTGTAGACGAACTAGATACTGGCGATGGAAAAATAGCGCCAGATCCCGTTGGTGACATTGATTTGGACTTGGAAGCTTCAACAGATTTTTCCAAATCTAAAGCTGATCTTGAAATACCTGGAGATATAATATACGAGATTGAAAGTGGTAAATTGGTAAACTTAGAATTAGAGTCTGTTACTGATAGAATATTGGATGAATCAAAGCTAGACGAGACAGATGAATTAAATTTTGTTATCGTGGGGCTTACGGATAAGGAATCTAAAGGTGTGACAGAGCTTGACAATTTCAAAGGCAGATTTAATATCGATGTTGTTGAAGGTGGTATGAAATCAACCAAATATTCAGCTGATTCTTTTATTGATAGATTTTGCGCAGAATTATTGTTGAGCGGCAAATATATTTTATTAGAATAGCCATATTTTAATGCACATTCTTCACTATAGCTTTGATCTTTGTTAAAACCATTGTCAATCTTGGGAACCATGACATCTAGAGTTGGAACTTGTAGACTTTTACAATAACTCTCTGGTTCATTAGATGAGTAAGCCTGTATGATGGATGTGGCTTCTAATTCAGATGGTGTATCAACGTTTGGTGGCTGAATTTTAAATGATTCGATTTTAGTTGTCACAGAATTCAGGGGTAGGGTGATTCCACGAGCTGCCATCAGAACAATCTGGAAAGAAACATAACATATATTCAATTCCTCCTCTGTGGCGCAGTAGGCGAAGGCTCGCCTGAGACGCAGAAGGTTGCGTGTTCGATTCCCGCCGCGGGACAGATGTTTGTATGATCTGTTTATATATGTCTTGGGTCTGGGTGTTTTCTATTTAAAATATGTATTTACAAAAAAAAAAATATATAAGTAGTAAGTTCATGAAGTTCCTATAATACAAGCTCTGCTTAGTTTGGGGATAGATGGTGCACTGTGAAAATGTCCAGCATTATTATTTAACTTCTGAATTAATGGAAAATGGAGGTGGAATTAATTATTTTGTTTTAGGCTTATTGAAAGTATGTTACTAATAAAATGATCTAATCATGGTTTCACATTTACAGCATGAGTTTTAAGATATCAATATAATTTCTTGCAATCAAAATGTTATCATCGTGTGTAATCTTCTAAGAATCATTATCATAATAAAATCATTATCAGGTAATTTAAAAATTTCGCCATTTTCATTGGAAAATTTACTTTTGGCTAACATATTTTTTTTCAAAATCAGCTGAAAAAAAATCTTTTTTTCAGCTGTTTTTGTAACATAACTCAACACGTACCTGAAAATTCACCATCAAAATGAACCGCATATAGAACGCCACCATTTTCTCAAGATTGCTTTTCAATATGGCATCGTTTTTTCTGACCCATATTTATAACTTAGTTTATTTAAATATAGGCCTACGATAAAACATTGATGTCACCTTATTTCTATGAACTTGTTACCTAGGTTTGATATGACACCCATTTTCCTAGGAAAACTGTATTATATCAAGGCTTGTCAAGGTAGATAAAGAAAATAATGCTATTTGTTAACATTATTCAGAATGATTTCAATTGTAGCTTAGTTACTTATTGTATTGTATTGTATTGTATTGTATATTATTAATAATCTTGAAGAAAATGTTCTTATGAAAATGATAGTTTTAAGTTGATTATTATATTTTACACCCCATGACTACATTTTACTTTATCCCACTACAAAGCTTAAACAGCATATGCAAAATTATTAACAAATAAATATTTACTATTTTATGTATAAAATGTGTAGATTGATACAAACCAACAAATCACGTTACTGTCACGTCACGTGACTGATTAATTTAGTTCAATTAGAACTAAATTAATCAGTCACTTAAAATTATTTTAAAAATCCACTATCCACCTGGCTCCATCGTCAGACTCTCATTACCTAGTCCAATCTGTTGAACTCTTCAAAACGAACCATATGAGCCCAAACTATGTTTACTAATAGAACTAAAAAAAACTGAAAATCTCTTTTAACCTGCACTAAAAATTATAAAAAAGAATTCCACTAGCCATCTCCTGGATCCATCATCAGACACTCGTTACCAAGCCCAATCTATTGGATCTATCGGACTGGTCAAAACGAATTATACGAGCTCAAACTCGAGGGGTTTACTAGTAGCCACTGAAGAGTTCCACTATCACCTCCAGGCTCCATCATCAGGTCCTCCATCATTAGGTTTTATATTTCAGCTACTTTCATAGTGTCATGTCATATGGTATCTTACTGTGGGGGAAGGCAGCAGATATTCAAACAATTTTTGTTTTACAAAAAAGAGCAATACATGCCATTTATAATATGAAGCCTCGTGATTTTTTGAGAGAACGATTCAGAGAAATAAATATTGTGACAGTAACTTGACAGTATATTTATGAAAACTAGCGCTTGTTTTATAAAAAAAAGGTGATGTGCATAACATTAATACTAGAAACAAAAATAAATTACTCCTTCCGAAATTTAAATTAGAAAAGTCCAATGGGTCTTTTATGGGAAACTCTGTATGCTTCTATAATAAGCTTCCGGAAAATGTAACCGAGCTGCCTATTCGAAGACTTAAATCTTAAATAAAGAAGGCGTATTACACCTTAAATGCCTATGTTGATGATAAAACTGCATGGCCCGATGTCATCGCTCCGCTCCCTCGTTAGCTTAATTGTCAAACTGCATATCTGTATTATCATATTTTTTAAGAATAGGTTAAACATTATTATTAGCATATAGTGTGTTGTCATAAGAACTTTGGTTGATACTTTTTAGACTTTATTTAATTCTATGACTAGTACTTTTTTTAATAAATGAGTCTCGATCATTTACGTTCGATTGGCACCACACTAAAGCTGAATGAAGGATCATCAAAAAAATAACCAAGCAGAGTTTGTTGCCTGATTCTTCTATGCTTGGTCGCGTGCGATGAACCGGCGTAAATTCACTTTAACATTTTAATTTTTAAGTTGACGTTTCTATATGATCCTTGTGATTTCAATTAATAAAAACCTATTGACTTTGACTTTGGTCAGCTCCAAGATACCAAATTATAGTATTGTCATCCTATATACATATACATATAAAGTTTCATTTCAATACGACAGTTAGAAGAAGGTTAAAATTGATTTCCAATATTTTATTATATTGTTTGTGATTTCGTTAGATACATGTGAATCTATTATAAGCGTGTTAAATAATAAAACGCCGTCTTGAAGTCTAATGACCCCAAACTAGCGGTGGCGATTAATACATTCACGTGAACTTTGACAAACCTTTGATAGCCTCCGCCACCGCCACCGTCAAATACTGGGTTAATTTTAAGAGCCACATTGGTTCTTAACTATTAACATTCGTTTTACACTAAAACTCAGTAGTTAATCTTTTATGTCTCTGACTGTACCAAAAGCGTCGTCAAAATCAAAACCATTGTGTAATTAAAAAATAATAATAATGAAAGGTATAATTAAGTTGCTAGCATTATTATTATTATAGCAAAGTAATAATTTAAAGCCATTATTGACAACAAAGGCAGGTCAAAACAAGACCATAAATCTCATAACGATATGCCTTCATCGACAGCTACTCTAATGATTAATGATAATTATCATGTCAGGAATGTCACTTGGAAGAGATTGCTTTTAGCGATCACCCATTGTAACTTTTTTGCAATTAGTTCAGCATCATCATGAACAGGCTGTAGAAGTCACCTCTCCGTGCAAGCATGCCATGAAAAACAATGTAATTTTTGTTGTAAAAAAGCATATATTTTTAACATTACTTTATTCCATAATCAAATAGGTACAATAATTTACTAGACTAAGATCAACAACTAAAGTTTAATACAAATAGTTGTATCCGCGCGGAGTTGCTGACACAAATTCAACCTGAGGGTAGCCAGGTACTACCCTGTCAGCTGCTAGCGGAAGCGTATTGCTCAGCAAGTTGCTGACCACGAGCAATTGCAAGGCATTAGCTAGATTGTTCGCGACAGAACTGTCTTGGATTATTGTAGTAGGAGCGGCACAGCCGGGTATTCCCGGTTGCAATACGTTGGGTAGTCTCGGCTGCAAGACATTGGGTAGTGACTGCAAAATGTTGGGTTGTTGCTGCAATACGTTGGGTAGTGACTGCAATACGTTTGGTTGAATAGTGCCGGGCAAGACGTTGGGCAGTATTTCGTAGGGTAGATCATAGGGGAGGTAGTTGACCTGATTTCCGACGAGGTTTGGTAGAAGTGTTTCTGCGATTGGAAGGATGTTGGAGCCAAAGTTAGGTAGAACCCGGTTCAGGCATTGTGGGTATACAACCTGAAATATTAAAGAATTATAAATAAAATCATTATCCTACTAAATGCGAAAGTATGCATGTTTGGATGTTTGTTGCTTGTCGTAACGTCTTAACAGCAGAACTGAAACACTGATTCCTGAGAATCTTTTATTATGCAAAACAGCCGTATTTGGCCTAGTGGCTAATCGTAAGTTCGTAAGTTCGAGCCTAAACTTGCACCAATGAATGTTTCTACCCGAAAGGCTTATGTGCGAGGAAACAATAAACAAATTAATTTAAGAAACAATAGTTTCATTCCCGCCAAATCAACCGCGCGTGGTCTCTGTTCTTTTCAGATTCCGATTAATTTATTGACCGTTTCGTTATAACATTGGCATGTTAAATGGGTAGACACAAACGTTCACACTATGCAAACCAGAAAATGAACAATTTTAATATTCCGTTACACGATAATATGAATGATTTTATTTTTGTTTTAAACTGACTGAAGGGAAGCCATTTTTTTCAACCTTTTGAGAAGAAATACTCGCCTTATATAATAATAAATAGCGTGTACCTTAAATACCTAATTTATGTTAGTGTGCATTAAGAATCCTCGCTAGCACGCAGCGACTAAAAAGACTGTTCAGCAACTGTATGATCACGTTGAAAATTATTGGGGTGTTCATTCGTTGCGTATCGAAAAAAGCCGATTGACATATTTTCTTTTAAATAATGAAGCAATTTCCGTGCAAGTAGGTGATTTTTTTTATTATTTACAACGTTATACCGCGGCTTTGTTTTTGTTCATTAGAAAATGGTGTGTACTCACATTAAATATTGCGAACTGTATGCAAATAAAAACAGTTATTTTATAACCCATTTTAATATTTTTTCAGTCAGTTAGATATTTGCTTGTCGAATTGAATTGAATAATTAATTATACATGCCATCACTTCTTATATCATAACATTATTGATTATCTAAAGTTACATAATCAATAATGTTATGATACATAATTTTGTTATCAGATCTTAAGAAAAGGTTGGCTCATTTGTGATAGTGTTTTGAGATACCCACCGTTAATTGTTATTTCGTAATTTGATCTTTAGCAGGAAGAAAAGGGTTCTTATTTATCTAAGAAAAGGGTGTGCTTAAGCGATGGATGGAAAGCGGTTAACGTCGCCTACTAAATAAGATTTACTGTCAAGCCAAAAAGGGGCGATGCTATAGACTGTGTAACGGCGAAACGAATTGCCATGTAATTTTTCAAATCGTTTTATATGATTTCAAGAAAGTTTTTGACTCACTAGGGGGCGCTACAATATAGATGAAAAATACATGAAAGGATTTAAATCTGTGCAAAAAATCATTTGATAAAACAAGATTAGAAAGAAAGTTACACAGATGGCGAAAATATAATAATAACTAGCTTCTGCCAACGGCTTCACCCGCGTGGTACCTGGATAAAAAATAGACTATGTGTTATTCTGATGTATAAGTTATATTGCTGTAAAGTTTCACCAAAACCCGTTCAGTAGTTTTTGTGTGAAAGAGTAACAAGCATCCATTCTCACAAACTTTCTCGTTTACTACCTTCTGCCCACGGCTTCGCCCGCGTGTACCCAGTTAAAAAGTAGCCTATGTGCTATTCTGATGTATGAGCTATATTACTGTAAAGTTTCATGAAAATCCTTTCAGTAGTTTTTGCGTGAAAGAGTAACAAACATCCATCCTCACAAATTTCCTCGTTTACTAGCTTCTGCCCACGGCTTCGCCCGCGTGGTACCCGGATAAAAAGTAGCCTATGTGTTATTCTGATGTATAAGCTATATTGCTGTAAAGTTTCACCAAAATCCGTTCAGTAGTTTTTGCGTGAAAGAGTAACAAACATCAATCCTCACAAACTTTCACGTTTATAATATTAGTAGGAAGTAGGATGTAATTGATGTAGGTATTTATTATTTATATATATTTTATAAAAAAATTACTCGTACACCGCCGTCTTTTGATTCCATTTTATCCTGTCCGTCCAATTCCTATTCTTAGCAGAGCACGCCTACGAGCCCGTAGCGCTCTTAGTGGGGTGCTACGAACCATCTACGATGTGCGTAGCCAATGTGGGTTTGGCCAATGAGAGAAATTTATGGGGATTACTAGAATAATTATTCCAAAAACTATTGTGAACTTGACTTTTCATATTGTAAAAACGGGAATTTTCACGTACCCTTCCTTCGAGAAAACTATCGTGGACTTGACTAGGTGTTCATATTGTAAAAACGGGAATTTTCACGTACCCTTCTTTCGAGAAAACTATTGTGAACTTGACTATTCATATTGTAAAAACGGGAATTTTCACGTACCCTTCCTTTGAGAAAACTATCGTGAACTTGACTAGGTATTCATATTGTAAAAACGGGAATTTTCACCTACCCTTCTTTCGAGATAACTATCGTGAACTTGACTATTCATTTTGTAAAAACGGGAATTTTCACGTACCCTTCTTTCGAGAGTCTTCATAAGGGTGCGTGATCGCGACTTTCTCTCTCCGCGTCGCGCCGTGCACGAGCGGTGCACTCGGAAAGAGTCGAAACTTAGTCTGTGCCTTCACAGATAGTGCAGTACGTGAAAATTCCCGTTTTTACAATATAAATAGAATAATTATAATTGTAGTTACTTTACCTGTAAAATTGCCGTTTTGACGGACTGGTCACTTTAAATTGAAATATTTGCGGGTAGACTTGGAATTCTAAATTCAAATAGAGTTTTTTTAAGGCACGATATTATATTTTCAACTAACTTTAAAAAAAGAAGGAGGTTCAATATTATTTTTTGTGTATTATATGTTAAGCGATATCTTCGCCGATTGTAAACCGATTTTAAATATACTTTTTTGAATGGGTAGGAGGGTATATATACTTCAAGGATGGTCCCATATTAATTTTATGATATAATCCCACCTTTAAGGCTGAAAAAATGCGTAGCGAAATTTGACTTTTTATCTACTTTTCGTTATTTTAGCCTGAATTCATAGTCGGAGGTTGAATAGTCCCTCAAAATCCATCATTAAGCATTCGCCTTTTGGCTAGATGCATAAAGGTTGATTTCGCGCTTAAATTTTCACATAGCGCCTGAACAGTCTTCTAGGGGAGCCCCTATTTGTCTATGAATTCGGGCCTAAGTTGCTTTAGTATTTTTTTCTTTTCAAAAACACGCGACGCTTTTGAGAATTTTAGCGTTCCTCTAACTACCCTCTACTTTGGTATCCTCTCTATATACATTGATTATGTATTTTAGGAATTGAATGATGTGGAATAGAGTCGTTAGCAACTGTTTTTCTTTTAATTTTTTTTATACAAATAACGTGGCAAGCAAACATACGGCGACATTGATGAGCGGTTACCGTAACCTATGGACACTTGTAATTATAACACCAAGGTTGCAACAACACTCGCACTGCCGACTCTGAGACATAACGGGTGAAAAGTCTCACGGGTGAAGCGCCAGTAATTCCATCGGCAATGATTAGCATTTTATTTTGTTCCTCAGCTCATTAATTTATTTATTTTGGCTAGCGTCATTGAGTCCCAACTATGTGAGACCACGTCAGTTGAAGATAGAAGAGATACACTAAATGTAGACCAAAAATTAACAATTCCGGTGTTCGGTGATTTTATAAAACAACTGTAAGCAAAACACCCATCCATAGGTATCTACGTAAAAGTTGTGCCCTCGTAAATCCTGCGAAAACACAACCTTTGATTTATCGCCTTGATAAACGATGGCTTACGGGACTACGAGCGAGTAGAGGCCAGTAAACTAGCTTTTAGAAATTAAAATACATTAAAATACTTTTCACAAAAATTATATTAGAGTGATCGTGAAATGATTTAATGGTTGATTGGTTAGTTACTTAACTAATTAATTAATTAAATCCGTCTGTAGTGATCTGGATCAGTTGAGCTATCTATAGATCGTTTGCAACGGTCTTTAGATGGCTAGCGGTTTCATCTGTATTTTTTGTATATACCTACTTGTAAATAGTTGTATGAATAAATGTATTAATTGATTGAATAGGCTACTTATAGCCTATATATATATAGAATAGGCTAATAGGCTACTTAGTTACTTATTCCATCATAACCCTGATTGCTCAGGGTTAAATTATAATTTTTATTTTATTTTAATGATGTCTTACATAGCCTAAGTCTTACTAACATATATGGATCATGTTATCCGAAATAAAATAAATTATTATTATTTTAAAACACGGTACTAACGGTACGTTACACGGTGTAGTGCACGACGCGACGCGGAGGGAGAGCGTCGTGATCACTCACCCTGATGAAGACTCTCGGAATGAGTCGAAACTTAGTCGGTGCCTTCACCGATAGTGCGGTACGTGAAAATTCCCGTTTTTACAATATGAAAAACTTATATTACTATTTTTTATTTATTTCTACTTATTACTTTATTTGCTAAAATATCACAATAATTTATAAATGTTTCCTTATCTTTTTATCATCTACTATTTATTTTACAATTTCCGCTTTCAGTGTTATTTTCAATGTATGTTTCACATATCTTTCATTTCCGTAAAAGAGTCACTCAAACAAGATGTGTTCTATTGTTACGTTTTGTCCACGTTCACAGATGCACAAGGGATCTTCGTCAACAACTCTGTTGGACCTAACCCATTCACACGTAGTTTTTTAATGTATACTGCATTGACAGCATTTCATATCTTACGTTCCCTGAGTAGCATAAGTCTAGTTTAAGACGTAGGTAGGTATTAAATTAAATTATAGCACTGGGTAACAGAAGTACATTTTAACTGTGTGATGAAAGCGCCTTACTTACTATAGGTATTATCTTACGAGTACTTGGGTACGTACCTACTGTTTGTTTGTCCTGGTCCATATCCTATGTACCAGGAGTAAACCTACCTATCTGAGTTTATTAGTAATTCAACTCAATACTCAATACATTTATTGCTTTCACATGGTAGGTACATAGATGGTGTTTATACGTAGGTATCTCACATGAACCCTGTCTAAGGGTATAGCAATAGATAGGTAGGCAGGCCGAAGTTTTGTTGTAAACAAAAAAAAACTAGTAGGTACAATAAAATAAAGTCAAGGTAGGCAAAGTATCAAGCATTTGGAATAACACAATTAGGTAAGTAGGTCAACTTTGTAGCTAGCTATCTACCTTGACATTCAATGCCTTAAACCCTTGGAAGGGACTAGCCACCCACAACACAAGGAATCCTAGTGTGAACATAACCTGGCTAGTAAAACCTGTTTGCCGGTTGGGTAACGAAAGCTGTTTTGTACTTACTGATATAAAATTAAAAAAAAAATACATAAAAAGTATTATTTGCAACTTTCATAGCGCTACCTTGACAGAGCGCACATAAACTGACATTTTTATTACAAATCGGGTCTTTGTTGGGGCATGTGAAAAATGAAAACCATTTGTACTAATCTGTGTATGTAAATCAGATACGACGCACATTGCTATAAGCTTCTATTTAACTTGCAATGTTTGTATGTTAGGTTGTTTGTTTAGGTCAAATCTTGCAAGCTGAATTACCACTTCCTCTAATGTAAGAATTTTTACATGTAAAAATTGCGTTGGTTCAGTTCAAAGACGCTCAGCGAGCTATGGAAAGAGCTATGCTCGGAGTCTCTCTGAAGGATAGGATTCGTTACGAATACATCCGTCAGAGAACCAAAGTTATCGACATAGCTCAACGAATTAGCAAGCTGAAGTGGCAGTGGGCCGGTCATATCTCGCGAAGAACCGATAACCGCTGGGGTAAACGTGTTCTTGAGTGGAGACCGCGACTCGGCAAACGTAGTGTAGGACGCCCTCCGGCCAGGTGGGATGACGATCTGCGAAGGACTGCAAGCAGATGCTGGATGCGACAAGCTGAAGACAGGGCGCTATGGCGCTCATTAGGGGAGGCCTATGTCCAGCAGTGGACTAATATAGGCTAATGATGATGATGATGATATTTGTTCAATTCTGATGACAATGCATTTTTATGGTAAGCATGACCTGAATCGACATCCAGGATTAGCTCCAGATAAGGGAACTCTACAACAGTTAACAGCACAGACACGAAATGTTGTGTAGGTACGTATGGATGCTGCACTCAGGGTTAAACGCTTGTTTTAGAGAATGTTTTCTTACTATTAATATTATTCTCGTTTGAATTGTTCCGCGATATTTAAAATCTCACAAAAGTTGTGGGCATACCAACTAAGTACAACTAAGTAGTATAAGCTTTAGATTACAGTAAATTGTATTCTTTGAAGATGCTCACGTAGTTGTATTATTATTTTTGTAAATTACCATTATATATTTTCCGACCCAACCGATCCTGGTATGCAAAGGCTATGCACGTGGACTGAGCTTTGGTTTGCACCTATCAACATGACGGAGGCGTTTGAAGATACTCACGTAGTTGTTTTATTATTTTTGTAAATTAACATTATATATTTTCCGATCCAACCGATCCTGGCATGCAAAGGCTATGCACGTGGACTGAGCTTTGGTTTGCACCTATCAACATGACGGAGGCGTTTGAAGATACTCACGTAGTTGTTTTATTATTTTTGTAAATTAACATTATATATTTTCCGACCCAACCGATCCTGGAATGCAAAGGCTATGAACGTAGACTGAGCTTTGGTTTGTACCTATCAACATGACGGAGGCGTTCCCACATGAACAAAAGCAGAATACACACGGTACCTTTGAAAATGTCAGATACTCACGACGTATCCGATCACAAAAAGGAGTTGTATCATAACGACTAAAGTTATCATTGGAATCGGTCAAACTAATGTTTGTAGGCAGTTCCTATCAAATGCTACTCGCTAAATTTTGTTTCATACTTCTGGGACGTAAGGTTAAAAGATTAGAGGGGACACTTTCATAACTTTGAAGCCTTATACATATATCCTGTACGATGGCTTTTAATAACGACTGCTCTGTGGTGCAGTGAGCGAAGGCCCGCCTGAGACGCAGAAGGTTGTTGGTTCGATTCGCAAAGGGGGACAAATGTTTTGATGATCTGCAAATATTTGCTTCGGGTCTAAAAAATATATATAAGACATATATTTTTCCCGTAACAAAAACTCTGCTTCACATTAACTAGGGTAAATGCACAGTAAAAAGTAACTATTTTATTTTGAGTTACGTTTTTGGGTTAAGAAAACACGTCTGCAAACCAATTTTTATCTTACGTTTTGAACTGGATGAGAAATTGTTGTGTGACACGGCCGTTTTAATCATTTGGCTTAAGAACCTTACATATATTTATATAAATTAAACCACTATAGAAAAGAAAAACAAATAAAGCAATAATGTCCAAAGGAAAGAAGTTTCGTGAAACGTAGGGTATAGCATCGTCACCGTTCGTTTATAGTGCATACGCCGCGATCGGTTGACAGATTTATTTTTCTAATGGTCTCATTAAAAATAATCCCAAGGCATCTTTTATACGACAAAGAAACATAAAAGAGCAATAAACTTAATTTTATGTCGCAATAATGGTTCTACCTTAAATTTATTGTTATTTTAGGATATTAAAGCATAATGTCCATTCAATTATTTCATTCTCCGAGCCAATGGTTCTTAGGTCACCCGCCTTTAGGGTGTCTTCAGAAACTCTAAGGTAGGTATTTAGTGTCGTACGTTTGAAATCTGAAAAATAATATTGAGAAACCCAAGTTGTGACAGATTTTAAGAGACCCAGTGTGATAAAAGTATTCAATGAGGAGGCTCCTATCACGTGTCATGCAAATATTCGGCATGAACCAAATATTTGAATGTATAAATAAAAAAACCGTGCAAACAATATAAATAATTTAATAAATAACTTAAATAACAATCAAATTAAAAGAAATCAGCCATAGAAAATAAATCTTTAGCTCCATCTGCGGCAATGATAGAAGCATACGGACTTTGGAAGTCCTGTTTTGAATATGATGGAAATGATGATAGCGGATCAGAGAGCGAGCTCGACCCCAACGCATCGTATGGAGACATAAGCGTCATGGTCGACCTTGGATTAGGCCTAGACGTGCCTAATGAAGACCCATACGCCGGCTCAGCAAACCCTGACGACCCTAGAAACTTCGCATTCGGTACAGATTGCATGTCATATGAGTACACACCTGATTTGGATAATGATGTCAAACTTGGCTTAGCTAATGTTGGTGCCTCGTACGAGTAAACACTTGCTTTCGGCTGTGCTTCATAAGAGTACAAACCGGGTTTAGATAGTACTTGTTCTACGTAAGAGGAGATTGAAGGCTGCAAATAGGACATAACGGGAGTTGCATATTCGTTCGACTCACACTTGGCTAAGTTAGGGACTGATAATGACTCAAATCTAGATAAACGTTCTGAATCTGCCGGCATATTCATTATGTTACTGACTATCAAAAGTTGTAGAGCAATTGCTAAGTTGTTCAAGACATTTGAGTCTAAAGGTCCGTTTATATCAGGTTTCGGCGATGACGGTGGTTTGGTCAATGGGGTCGCTGGTGGTGTAGAAACAGTGGGTGCAAGGTTCGGTAAAGCTGGTTGTGGTCTTGGGGTGTTTAGAACGGCACTATTTGTTGCTTGTCCGTAGTTCGATAATAGGTACTGGGTGATTGGCTGCTGGTGGGTCGAAACCTGGTATTAAAAAAGTGATTAGAAACAAATCAGGCTAACAGAAGTCCCCATGATGGATATGCTTATATCTATAATAGTAAATAGATCCGTGAGATTACCCTACGTGACTATTCACAGACGTCTTGAAATATTAGGCAGCGTTTTGATTCTTTAAAAAACAAGTAATATCTATGCCTATTTACAAACACGTCTGAAATTACTTGGTACAAGCGTTATTTCTAAGCATTCCTCGTGGTAGATTGTAAGCTTATTGCCAGTTATTGGATTAGTAACTGATGGAACATTCCTTCGAATTTTGATGCGGTTTCATCACGACGTACTCTTTCTCTGTACGGAGGTGATATAGTCTTAATTTTTTTTTTAATTTCTTGCAACAATATCCCATTTTAGGATATTATTACGGCAGTATCACGTACTTTTTACTAATATTTGAGTTCTCCTGCCTTAATATTTGAGTTCCCGTCTCACTCGAGTGGTCGCGTGGTCGCGGACGGTTCTCATGAGAAAGTACCTCTAAATATAGGGTCAACGAAACATCAGCAGGATAATAAAACACGTGGTACAGTCACAATGATATCCTAAATGATACCAAACCACGATAATTTCAATGCTATAAATCTTACCTGATTTATTACAAAAATGAAAGCGAAACTTCTTGCAATCACCCCCATGTTTAAAATGTGTAAATAACGTGCCTCCTACATAATATAGACGTTGTTTTATCTTTCATGATAAATGTTTGTTGTGCAACTTGTTGAAGATTTATGTGATTAAGAGAAATGATAAAGAAATTATACTATCGACATGTTTGCATATTTCTGATTGAGATAATATCGTAGACAATTGACTTTCTTTTTATTCGCGCGAGTAAATTGAGTTAAGATTGCATTCCATTGTTTATTTATCATGTTTATGTATGTTAATGGTACTGTAAAATGTGTTATGCAGAATAAACAGTTTATCTATCTATCGTACTACTAAAATAAACGCGAAAATTTGTGAGGATCGATGTTTGCTACTCTTTCACGCAAAAACTACTGAATTGATTTAGATGAAAATAAACAGTGATATAGCTTATACAGAAGATTTTTTTTATTGTTTTATTTATTTATTCTTGCTTATGTCCTACATTTAATGTTTAAGCTTAGGTCCATTGTAGCTCCACGTAGGTTGGTAGGTACATCGGGCGTTGTAGAAGTAGATATTATTTTTACAATTACACATTAATATTAATATAAATTTATATTAATTAATATAATATTAAAATGGGACCTTTTTTCCAAAACATCTTATTCATTCCCATAAGCAGAATCTTTACCTTTTTCGAATAACAGACGTGGACGTACATAAATTGAATTAACCTAGCTTTCAATATGAATGATCAATCAGCAAACATGGAAACTTCGAAATAGTCATGCGAAATTAAATCGCTGACGAGCTACAGTTGTCGACTGTTGTTGTGGCACGTTGCAGACGGATGTATGTTTGTATTTATCTAAGCACTTCTAATGCTCTGGAAAAAACACAACATAACGACGATAGGGCATAAAAAGGGTTATTTAAAGGTATTACGAAAAATTCGGTCGGGGGCCATGCATGCAGTGGAGGAATAGCATTGAGATGGCGGCAGTTGTCGGCGCGGTCGTACATACGACGTGCCAACATTACCGCGAAGTCTTATTTGGGATCTGCACGTCGCGGGCGATCACGTCGTTCCTGACGTAGCGCCCTGTTCTGCCACAAGCTCGGTGGGCAATCTTCTGCTGCGCCTGCAGCCGCCCCTTGTTTGTAGCTGATCACAGGGCGTACCAGGATGATGCTGCGTAGATGAGCCGCGAGTGGATGTAGGCCTTATAGACCCCCATCTTGGTCCTCAGTGGCAGCTTCGAAAAGAGGACAGGACGTAAAATCGCGCGGCTAGCACGCCTCTGGACCAACGCGTGCTCCACTTTACATGTCTCTGACCATCCCGTAGGCATTCTCAAAGATGCACTGAATATGAATCAGAGGAGGTCCATACATGTTTGTTTTTTGTATTTGTTATGTGCCTCACTAACGGCCGTAGACTGTGAGAACGTGTTCCTCATACTCATCAATAATAACTTATGTTATTGATATCTTATGTTATGATCATATATATTTTTGCTTAGAAGGTAAACATACTAACATACATAGCTGTTATTATAGATAGTAATTATTTTCAAATCATCATCATAAGTTTGAACACGTTCATACTTTTAAGAGTAGTAGAGCTTTTGTGAAAGGGCTCGTCCGGGGAAGGCTTACCACCAAGCCTAATTCTGTTGCCAAGCAGTAATGTTCTCATTGCTGTGTTCCAGTTTCAAGGGTATGATTGAATGTGTCTCATGTGAAATTAAATGAAAAACATTTAAACACATGAAATAAAAAAAAACTACAAATTATGCAAGTATATGATGGTGGTACAGTTAAGAAAGAAAAATCCTTTCTTTATAGAGGTAAAAGCGAAAGTTTGAGAGGATGGATGTTTTTTACTCTTTCATGCAAAAACTACTGTACAGATTTTGATGAAACTTTACAGTAATATAGCTGATACATTAGGATAACACATAGGCTACTTTTTATCCGGGTAAAACGCGGGCGAAGCCGTGAGCAGAAGCTAGTAATATATAATTTTGCCACAGGTGCTTGCAAGGTGGCGAACAATCGACCCACCTGTTGGTAAATGGTTGGTTATCGCAGCCTATGGACGCTTGATTCAGATTCAGATTCATTTATTTGCTTGCAATATCAAAAACTTCAAAGACGCGTGTCCGACCGTTTAAAAATTTGAAAAAGAAATCGTACCTACTGTAGTCTCTTAGGAAAACTTCAACAGACAGACCATTTTCATAATCTGAGAAGTTCCTCTAACCACCCAGCAACCACCCGTTGATAGCACAGGCTTCTAACATGCCTACCGCTCTCATAATTTCTTCTCTGCTTAAAATAAATGTCGACATTCCATGACATTATAAAGATCAAAGAATCTGTTAAAATTAAAAAAGGCACAGGTAAACTTGTTGTTAATTAAATAAAAGTAAATCAATCTTAGGCAAAATTTACGTTGTACAATTCAAATCAGAGTCCCTGTTCTATCGTTTGCTTATTGCGTTCTTCTTTTTCTAATTTTGAAAATAGAACAAAAGAGTATTATTTCCATATACAAACTTTTTCTAAATAACAAATAGTTTTTATGCAAATCATTTCGAATGACATATGAATGTGTGTAGTCAGTTGTTGAGGCTTACTGTACTTCTTCCTATAGAGCCTTTAGTCAAATCACGTATTATATCAGAATGGAATTATGGATCGTACTCTGAATTGAGATGTTGAAGGCAAAGCCCTCTTTCTATTAATGTTGTAAGGAGACGAAATATTGAATGTGTTTTAAGCATAAATAGTTGTAGGTAGGTAATAGTTAGTACCTTTAGTTTGCAAATATTTTGGTTTGTCTCGATTCTATTTATTTATTTAACTTAACTTTATACTTAAATCGACGTCCTCGATTTGTCAAAAATCCCGCAGCGGGAAACGAAACGCACCTCTTGAGTCAAAGCGGGCTATTCACCCGCCACGCTATTGAGGTTGTCATCAGTGATCCGTTAGGTTTTATTGCCCTTATATTCTATTTTGGACCTATGAAAGAAAGAAAGAAAGAAAGAAAGAAAGAAAGAAAGAAAGAAAGAAAGAAAGAAAGAAAGAAAGAAAGAAAGAAAGAAAGAAAGAAAGAAAGAAAGAAAGAAAGAAAGAAAGAAAGAAAGAAAGAAAGAAAGAAAGAAAGAAAATACATGTATTAACCACAAACACAACACAACAGGTGACAAAATACAAAACAAATAAATACAAACACAGAAAGTTTCATTAAATACTACAAAAATAAAATAAAAATATATGTGTTGTGTGGGGTCAAAAGGTCCCTATCTCAGCATTATGCTGCAATCACCTATCTACTTAAACATTTCAAGGCTTATTTAACTCTTGGAAGAGACTGGCCACCCACATCACAGGGAATCCAGGGTTTAAATAAATACCTCACGCTAGTGGTGGGTCCTCAACACGTGTGGCACCACAATTGTAGCTACACACTTCCTCGAAACGAGGCCTCACTCTTTTCGCTTGGACGAGCTACCACACCACACCAACACAGTTGAACAATCGTGCTAGGCGCGAGGCGCGAGGCTCGAGCCGAGCCGCGAGGAAAGATCGTGTTGGCTCGCACATCGCTGTGCATGCGTGCAAAAGTGAGGAAGGTGAGGTGTCGTTCGGCTCGCGAGCTATAGCGTGTTGTGGTTGTGTGCGAGCGAGTTATGTGATGAATGTATGTATCTGCATTATCGGTCGGTCGGCCGCTCTCTCGAGTGAAGGATTTCGTTGGTGTGTGGTTTAGTGTGGACTGTGGTGACAGTTCGATACCTATCGTATCGATCGAGTGTTGTTGAGTAGGTAGGTACCTAGTCGGCCTTACTCGACCGACACGTTCCGTGCTGTTCAATTCCACGCCATGTGTATTTGCATGTATCTACAGTGTGTGTGTGTGTGTGTATGTGTATTTTGGTAAAATTATTCAAATTAGGTACATACCTATTAAAATTATTATGTTAGAAAAAATTGTGTCAACAAAAACTAGGTACCTACTACCTACTAGGTTGATCTTGATCTAACAATAAGAACTTACATATAAATATTACGCTTACCTTGGTACCTACTTACTATTCCAAAACGGTTCAGCCGTTCATTACCAAAATTCTTAAAACAAACATTCAAAACTGACTGATAGATACCGGCTTCGTAGGTACCTACCTACCTACCTACCTCTTACCTAAAGTAAGAAACATTAATTAATTGGATCGTTAAATATAGATAGTTGAATAGGTATATAGCTGTCTTGTCTATTTGCACCATTCCTAGTTGACTGTGGCTTGTAGATTACTTACTATTTTCTAACAAGCATTGTGATACCTAACCAACCTACCTATTTTCGCATTGTTATGAAAAGAGATCATTCTATGGCCAATTGCTCCATTAATTTTCATACAAGAATGTTTCCTCAATACAAAAGTGACCACACAACACAATTGTGTAGAGTAGAGTAGGTACATGCTCGCCGGCACACAACACGTGCAGCATGCCGCCTCGCACATAGCACTCCAGTCCATTACCACACCACACAACACGCACGGTGCACACTGTGTCCCAAAACTGCCTCACTCAACTACGTTCAGAAACTGCCTCGCTGCCTCGCTTCAATTGTGGTACCACAGTGTGGTGGCTCAGTTGTAAAACTGAGCCCCTCGCACGATCCTCGTTTTCAAACAGTGTGCTACTCATAACTACCTCACGCTTAGTTTTCCTTTCACGTTAAAGCAAATTTGTCAAGGAAAAACTTGACAGTATTCACGTGTCATTGTCACAGCTAATGTCATTCTCATACGATTCAATCTTTCTGCAGGTGTGACGCCAACAGAGAGTGGTAGTGAACCTAACTTTGCCAAGTATTTGATGAAAACTGTTTGACCTATTGACCTACTAAATCTTCTACTTACTAAGTAATTATTTTCCTTTGTTTTTGTAACTTAGTAAATAAACTAAGTGATGAAGCTGTGTGAAAAATGTCCAGCATTATTTATTCATCTAAGTACCTGTTGAGTTCAAATAAACTAATTTTATTTCTATTATAATTATTTTTATCTATGCATCGCCATTCAGCGTGGCAATGCGGCCAGTATTTTGGGAACGCTTCCGTCTTGTAGTGATCTGGATCGGTTGAGCTATCTATAGATTGTTTACAATGCTATTTAGCTGTTTCACCACAAACATATTAATTTGTTTAAGAAAAATAGCGATAATTAGAGGTATAATGTTACCAGGTATCTCCGTAATTACAAAACCGATTTTGATGAAATTTGGAATGTAGATAGTTTAGGATCTGGAATAACACATAGGCTACTCTAATTTTCGAAAATCGACCTCTAAGGGGGTTAAAAAGGGCGGTAAGGTTTCTATGAAAAAAAAAATTGTTTGATTCGCTCAAAACTCTGTACAAATAAACTTGAAATTAAATAATGAAACATGTATTTTTTATTTATTCAAAACTACCCTTTGGGGGTGTGCAATTGAGTTCTAAACTTTGTATAAATTGTAATCCTTGGTTCGATTCATTCAAAAGTTGGTGGACATAGTTTGAAGCCTGGAAACGGTCATATGCTACTTTTATTAACATACCACGCGGGCGAAGCCGCGGGCAACAACTAGTACTAGAAATAAAGATAAACTTGCTGTTGCCACTTGCAGACTCCATAAATTTAGTAAATCGTTTAAAGGACAAGGTGTACGCTTTTATAAAAAACTCCCAGGAGATATACAGAAATTGACAATGAACAAATTTAAAAACGTAATTAATCAAAAACATTATAAAAAGGCATAGTATAAAATATATGGTTATTTAGATGTTAAAACTCTTGGGATTGAAAATGCTCCAACTCGATAAAAAATTTAGCCTTGATTTCTTGCCTTTCTTTCCTGGCTTGGTCGCGGAGGAACAGGCAGTAGATAAAACCGATGTTTCAAAGTGGTCCTTGTGATTTTAATGAATAAATGAATTTTGACTTTGACTTTTCAACTATTTTTTTTGTATAGGCATACCTACGTTATATACCTACTTGTACATAGTTGTATGAATTTTTTTTTGCCTGCCCCAATAGTTCTTAGTAATGGATTTTAAGTACACACTGAAAATTAAGATTTTCTAGTTTCAAACTTTTTCAAACTGATAAAAAAATAGATATTTCCATATTGTATGGACGATATGGAAACACTATTTCACTTATAAACAGTTGCGGTCTTTAATTTATGAACCAGTTCGATGATATATCGTTTGTCATGATCAAAAACTCTAGATTAAGCATAATATTAAACACCACAGTTATATCCACAGTCCTGACACCACACTAGGATTCCCTGTGTCATGGGTATCAGAAACTACGAGTACAGTGCATCTCTTGCGTCAAAGCCGGTTATATGGCCGCTGCGCCACTGAGGTCAGCGGTATCTACTCATCAGACAGAAACAGCACGTGATCCGTGAGGATAGATGGGGGCAAGTCTGAGGCAGGTCCAAAAATTATATCATATTAATTATATTTTACTTGACAAGGATCAAGCCAGTTTTGTGAATTTTGTTCATAAGTGAGACAAAACGATAACCAAACGCTCGAGTACCTAAAAAAAAAAATTTAAAGTCATAAGTATGTTTTGTTTTACATGAAAATAACTTAAATTGCATAATAGGTTTTCGAAGTGTTAACCCATACTTACGGAAAATCACAAGATTTTATAATATCACAAAGATCCCGCCGACGTTAAATTTTAGGAAATTAAAAAATCTTGTGATAAATTCGTATTAAGCTAAGTATTAGGGTATGTCAAATCTAGATATATACATCGACAGAGATAACTCTCTAATAGCAGCTGCGAGCAGCGTTATTATTTTTTAAAACAATTCTACAGTTGTTTGTATAGAACAGTCCACAAATTATTGACCGAGGCTGTGCTATGTTTCAACCTATATTCTTATCTGTTTTTCAAAACGTAACTCTGGCATTATGTTACTGTTACAATAGATTACGTGGGTGCTGAGCTTATAAAAGATATCTACTAATATAGTTTTTTGTAGTTTACAATTATTTGATCATGGTTACCACGGCTTTCTTGGCTCTGACACTTTTAATTTGTCAGGTAAGAACGATAACAAGAACTTATACTTTTTTATACTTAACGATTTATAGACATTGTTTTTCGCATTACTGTGTTCCGGTTTTAAGGGAACACAACAATGCGAGCGTAGTTTCCATCCTATGCTATTTACACTGAGAAAGGTAATACTTATATAAACTATTTATTGACCTCGATTCTGTAGTACACTGACTAAACTAAATTAAAACTGTCGCTCTCTTTTACTGATAGTGCAAGCAAGAAAGAGATAGCTACAATTATAGTTCTGTCAAATTAGTCAGATTTAAGTTTTCCATACAATTTTAGTCGTAAATTCAAAACATGCTGACTATAAACACAAAGAAAAGCGGCACGTAAACTGATTTGACAGCACTAAAATTGTAGCTATCTCTTTCTTGCTTGCACTATCAGTAAAAGAGAGCGACAGTTCAAATTTAGTTTAGTTAGTGAACTATAGAATCAAGGCCATTTTGTGCATTTAAAAAAGTAGTAAGTAGAGCTCCTTGTGTAAAAACTCGTGTGGGAAATCAAATCGAATCATTTATTTGCAAGAATACATACTTTATAATTAAGGTCTAAAACATTATTTTATTATTATTCTTGATTTTTTATTTTTTATTTTATTGTTTGTAATTCATAGCGTATTGGTTTCTACTGTAATGCTATGTTATTAAATGTTAAATAAATAAATTATTATAGCGAATGTACTCAGCCTGCATGCGGGCGCGCTAATATTAAAAATGTGATCATCTATGCTAAAAAAAAAAACTACTGTACCTAGTTCTGCTAAGCAATCATTGAATCAATCATTAGTCTCAAAAAATCACTTTAATACTTAAAAAATAGCAAATAATTTCCCCTCTTATTTAACCTTGAGTCCTAGACGTATAAAACAAATAGTATGATAGGTACTACCAAAAAATTATATAAATATTGTATATAATAGGTATAAATATTGTTAGTACGGGTTTCCAATGATAACTTTAGAAGATTTGACAGAACTTCAGGAACCTAATATCTAGTATATATATCTATTTGGGCACTTATTTTTCATAAAAACTTCATATTCAAACTAAACAGGAGATGAATTATAGAAAACCCTTTCTTAAGGTGTTAGAAGGGTAGAGGTGCACCCTTGAACATACATACCTTACTTAGTTCTGGTCTCTGTGTATTGTCAGATAGTAACGCTTTTATTTCATGGAGCACATTTAAGAATAAGGTTTCCAGCACACCAACATTTCTAAAACTTCTATATTTAGCATAAATATAATTGTAGAATAACTCATTCCATTTGTTTTATTTTTCAGGCGCAATCCCAACTATGTGGACCTGGACTATTCTCAGGGGCTCTAGGTTTTGAAAATGGACTTTACGGATCTGGAACTTTTGGATCGTTAGCTCAGTCGTTCGCAGCAGCGCCTCCTTGCGTCCAATCAGTGCCTTCATGCAGCATACCATCACCACCATGCGGCATACAATCAGCCTCATGCGGAATACAAGCTCCTTGTGGTATACAAGCGCCTATCCTCAACAACATTGCACCAAATTTTATTCCTAGCCAAACGTGTGGCCAATGTTCGCCGTTCGGCTCCAACCTAGCGTCTATCATTGCCCCATCGTGCTCTATCTGTGATAATTGTCAACCGCAGGTGCCTGTAACCTCTGTTGTCGACAATACCCTAGCGAACACTTTGGCCAATGCTATACAACTCCTCATAGTCAGCAACCTTCTCGAAAGTACGATGAGCAATCCTTGCACCAATTCCTTGGTTTGCTCGCCGGTTTGCGAACCAAGTTACCCCTGTGCTAATGTCATTGAGATCGCGTCTCCAGATATCTGTCCTTGTAACCAAATAGTTGCCTGCGAGCCTGTCTATGAGGCAATCATAGCTCCGTATATCGAGGTGCCGTGTTACCAAGAGCCTGTAGTTACGTACGCTCCGTGCGTGGAAGTTAGCCCTTGTGGGCCAGTACTTGGACCAAGTTTCGGATCAAACTTTGCAATTGACAACTGTGGCCTTGTGAACCCATACTCAAATAACTTTGGTTGCTCGGACAGTTGTGGCGTGGTCAATGCTTTCCCCAATAGCTTCGGTTGTTCAGAAAATTGTGGGTTAGTTAATACTTTTGGTAACGGGTTTGGGTGCCTCGATTCTGTGTTTTCTCCCGTGGCTGCTGAAGTGGTATTCCCAGCAGAGATTCCAGCTCAGTTACTATGTAACTTTGGTTACATGCCGAATAATTGTCCATGTGTTAGTGTGAACGTAGAAGCTTTACCGTTGGACTCTTGCAGTTGTAATAACGGGTTTGTCTTTTAGAGCTATAACTAGATGTCTCTGTCTAGATGCCTGTCTCTCTGTCTCTGTCTAGATAGAATCGTTCATTATGGACTTAACTAGATGTTAAGTCCATAATGAACGTTTATCTCAAAATCGTATGACTATCGATCATACGATCTGTTTAAAATTAGTTTTTTTAATTAGTTATAAGTTATTTTAAGTTGATCACGATTTATGGCAGACATGGCGTGGCGTGTGACAATAGTTTGTGAATAAAATTGGAAAGAGAAACTTGTAATATTTTATTTAAATTTCTACCTACGATTTGTAAGACATCAATCTGTATTTTGATTTGAATGAACATATAAATCAAACCAATACACTCACGAATGAATGCATCCTCATGTCCCCATGATGGGCATCCTCAGATACTCAGTGCGTTGATTTTTGAGGATACGAGAAGTAAGAGGTAGTCAGACGCACATCCAAATATTACGTTAAGCACATGCCCGCATTTTGCAAGTAGATTAGAAGTGAAATACTTATAAAAGTTATAATCATGTAATTATCATTATTTTACACTTATTGATTAATTTCTCACAAATAAATACCTACCTAGACTAAAGATTTACCTACGACTACACACCACCTCCTAATAACTTTAAAACTTTTGATAATAAACCTCTTTCAATTTGACTATTAGAGGAAACGCTAGACAACATGTTATTAGGAGTTACACTAGGAACAAATCTAGGGGCTGGAGTAGGAGCAACAAAGTTAGAAGAAACTAAATTAGGAATAACAAAGTTCGGTCCAATAGAGTTAGGAGTAAGTAAATTAGGAGTTCGTAAGTTGGCAGCTGGGCTAGAATATCCAGGTAGTAAGGATGCTGATAGTAGGTTGCTCAAAACTGGCGCAGCCAACTGTGAAGAGATTTCATCGCCACCGTTTTTGTTTTG
Organism: Perizoma flavofasciatum; assembly: GCA_958496245.1. Lineage (NCBI taxonomy): Eukaryota > Metazoa > Arthropoda > Insecta > Lepidoptera > Geometridae > Perizoma > Perizoma flavofasciatum. The sequence continues at coordinate 4,998,808 of OY292445.1, read as the reverse complement.
AAGAAGGTTTGATACAACCATCAATTGAATGGTGTTTGCCAAGTTTTTGCAGACAGAGGGAGAGCAATCGGTGATCAACGCCGATGGCGCGTTAGGAATGTTGATAGGGGAGTTAGGAATGTTGATAGGCACGCTAGGGGTGGGTATAATGTGGTAAGGATCTATTATCTGCTGCTTGGCGATGTATCGGGGTGATTCAAGCTGTTGAATGTACTGCCGGGGTGATTCAAGCTGCTGTATGTACTGACGAGGTGATTCAAGCTGGTGAATGTACTGCCGGGGCGATTCAATTATGGTTTCTGAGATGGGTTGGTTCAGTAGGCCTAGAGGTTGTCTCAGAATTTGGGATAAAACCTGAAAAATAGTAAAATATTAGTTTTAATAACATAATAAACTTAGCCTGTAGATACTTCGCTCTCAAATAAATAGATTTACATAAGTTTAACTAGGTATTTAATTTTATTGGTTACTCACTTCATGATTTAGGACTAAAATTGTAAATAGAATCAAAAATTGCTTAGCCATTGCTAATATTGAAACTAAAATTAATCAAAATAGTACTTTATCACTCATTGAATAAATAATAAACTATTTCCTCTCTACATATAATATTAATAGTTCATGTTATCTGCTGATCGTGATTTATCAAAATCAGTTCATCTATCGCAAGAAGAAAACAGTTGCATAATTTGATCGAAAGCAGATTTTGATTTCACTATCTCTAATTAATATTTTAGTATCAAATTTAACGTTATAAGCATTTCTAAGAATATGTCTGTTATATTTATCTCTAAACAAAGTATATTTTGACTTGGAAACGTCGTTATTTTATGGGATATAAATATATCGATCGCTCGATAATTTACCAATAAATTGCATATCAGTAACGTATTTTTAGCAATACCTAGGTTAAGTATTATTATTATAAAGCGTATCGTGTGTTATCTTAAGAACTTTTGAAAGAAAGAAAGAAAGAAAGAAAATACATTTATTAACCTCAAATACAACACAACAGGTGACAAAATACAAAACAAATAAATACAAACACAGAAAGGTTTCATTAAAATACTACAAAAAAAAATGTGTTGTGTCAAAAAATGGGGTCAAAAGGTCCAACATCCAAAATCTCAACATTATGCTGCACCAAACCTAAGAAAGGTGTAGCGCAAACAGGGCCATCGATCGTGATGTCACGAACAACGGGGAGCAAACGTAAACAGGAAAGAATAAGTAGATATATAAAAGATAAAATAAGTATTATGTACAATAGATAAATATATTATTAATGTAATATTATAATTTAAATATAAATAAGTGGTAAGTTCCGAAATAAATTAGGAATTTGTTTGTCTGTGGTCTGTGCAATGCGAATCTAGTGGCCATTTGATTTTAAATTACATATAGAAAGTTGATACTTTTGAGGCTTTAATTAATGCTCTTTTTCAATGAATAAGTTCACCTGGTTTTATTGGCACCACATAGCTTAATGAAGGATCATAACTATGTGGTAACTCAGGTGGTCTTATATGTATTATGTCTGTTGGCAATTTATTATTTAAGTTAATTGATTTTGGAACAAGTTGATGCTTACACATTTTTTTTGTCTTTTCATTACACCTTTTATTAAAAAAAAATCATCTCCATCGTTAATATAGATAAACAGGTTATATAGGTATATTTATGTAAAAAATAGTTTCGTATAGCTTTTAGTAGTAACCAGCTTAAAAGATTATATATAACAATAATTTATTTCAGATTAATTGATTTATGTTTAGTAAGAGTTAAGCTATAAAAAAAAACTTTATTTCAAGTAGACAAATATTTTGAGTCCCTGTATTATACGTCCATGCAAAGCACAACCATGGAATGCACACCCCTGGAAAGTACAGCCAGTATTACAAACCATTTGGTTTGAATTATCTGGGTGTGCTTTCCATGGTCGTACAATACGCTCCGTACAAACTAAACACATGACGGTATTGCACACCCCTGGAATGTACACCCCGGATTACAAACCAATATTCTCGACGCTCATCAGGTACTCATATGGGAAAAAGAAACAAAAAAATAACCTAAAACTAAAAGCGAAAAGCTAATAGGGTTGATGGAGAGGTGTCGCAGGCAACAATGCCTCGTGTAAGCGCTTACTAATTATATTTTTTGATGTGTCACATAGTCGTCCTCGATATAATTGCTTCTAGGGTTGATTGAACAATCAACCCTAGAAGCAATACGACTGTGTTATAAAAGTAACACAGAATAAGCGTCCAATGAAATGGTGAATTGTGGTCCAGAAAATTGTTAAGTATATTGAGATTAAAGCGCTACGAACGTGCTACGAAAGAGCTATGAGATTATTTTTGTAGTATTTTATGAAAAGACCCATTATTACTGACCATTCATTTTCATGTAGAAACCCATTTCACAGAATCATTACGTGGTCAAAACGGATGGCGGAGAACATTGTGTAAATATAAGGTGGGCAATTCAATTCATTTGAGAGCAAATTTTTAAAGTTATCTCGAAACAAAGCATTAAAAATAAAATATAAGCAGAGGTAGGTCAAAGAAAAGATGGATGGATTGTGTGAAGAAGAAAGGAGTGAGCACTGAGATGACGGCTGATAGAAATTGGAAAAAGAAAACATGTTGTGCCGACCCCACATAATGTGGGATAAGGACAAGAAAATGATAATGATCTCGAAACAAAGCATTTTTTTTTTAAATATTTATTTATTTACTTATTTCTACTTATTTAACGGACAAAATTAAATTATGATGTGTCAAAAATTCAAAGAGGTAATTACTAGCTTCTGCCCACGGCTTCGCCCGCGAGGGACCCGGATAAAAAGTAGCCTATGTGTTATTCTGATGTATAAGCTATATTACTGTAAAGTTTCATCAACATCCGTTCAGTAGTTTTTGCGTAATAAAGTAATAAACATCCATCCTCACAAACTTTCGCGTTTATAATATTAGTAGGATAGGATTTAGTAAATTGAACGAATATACATAAATATAGTCTTATGCTTAGTAGGTAGTTATTTAAACATAACATTTTTTGCAACCTCACCAGTCTCAAACACAAAGATTGTTTACGGCATAATGTTGACGAAACATAGAATGGTTTGATACCAACTTATATAGTTGGGTAACATGTAATAATCAGATACTAAGAATTTATATTTTCTACCCTCGACGTAAGGAGACCGTATATGCGTTTGCCGTAAGAGGTTGTTTTTATGTTTGTCTATTAGATACCTTTTATCTCCGAAACGGGTAATCTAATTGCAATGCAATTGATTCGTATGATTTCAATGATTTTTTCATAGATTTTATCAATTAATTAGTGAATGTTTTTTGAACGAGTTCATAAAATTTTGGGGCGACTTGTGGCTCTGCAATTGATGACAAAAAAACACGCCAGAGGTTTTTAATTTTGTAAAAATTTAATTGTTCACAGATTTCATGACAAGTTCGTTCAGGTTATTTTCGTTATTTTATTTTAGGTAAAAAGTTATATTTTGATAGAAAGAAAAATAACACTATTCTTCAAATATTTTTTGTAGGTAGGTAAAATAGTCCACTGTTGGGAATAGGCCTTTTTTTTGTTTGGTTAACGGCCTGGATTCTCGTCCTTTTGATCAATCTTGATTTTTAATAAGACACTCCGTAAGCTATGTGCCATGGCGAATAGTTTTCCTATGATTAGGGGTGTCTAGATCCTTAACCATAAAACTACATAAACATGAAAAGATAAGTCAAGTTTCACAAGATTTAGTGACATTGCATCAACCTAGTTTTCAAAACCAAGCACATACCTATTTATTGATTTACAAGAAGATAAAACACGCATAAGTACATAATAATGAAGTTAAAATTACTGCTTTGTTCGCTTGTTTTTATTCAGGTGCTTGGTTACTCAATCATTTCAAATACCTTTAATCCCTGGCTCTTGCAAATCTAATCATTTACATTTCATTTTCAGACCGCTTCAACTCGTAAAATATGTCGTTATCCCTTCCTTGATCCAACACCTCCCACAATAGTAGTAATCCAAAACCTGGTAACACCGGACCCACCTGTCAACGCCAACAAATGCGCGCGAAACCAACAGCTCATCCTGCCACCGATACAGACTGAGTTGCCAACAGGATTAGGATATTTTCCCTCAGCTGTCCCGTTTGTGGCTTCTTGTTTCGAACCTGCGGTTGAAATGGGGGGTAAATGTTCGGGTGCTAATATTCCCGTGACGTCACCATGTAGCTGCTTGACGCTAGCAGCTCCTATTAGTCCGGATTGGGCGCCTTTAGTTCGACCATTGATATTGTAAACATTTCAAACAATAAATAAATAATCTTGGCTTGTTTTTATTTTGATCAATTAAAACGGGTTTCTTATTAAATAGTTTGCTTACCTAAGTAACTGCTGGCAGTTTTAATGTCTAGAAAATAGATAGATATCGCTTCTATTAGACTAATCAAAACCCATCATTGCAATAATTTTCTTACAGCTGTTTTATTTTGAAACCGATCTAAATTAGATAAAATTTAAAACATAAAAGTAACGAACAGTGACAATAAGAACAGTATTTTACTGTTATGGTGTTACGATGGCGGCAAAGCTTTTAATAATTTTCGTCATATATTTCAGGGTAAGTTTTTAGTAGGTATCTAAGTAAACAGTGATCTATTGAATACCTCTGCCTACCTTACTCTATTAGAGAAAATGGCAAGATCGCAAACACTGCTCCCATGAAATTATTTAATTGGTAAAATATTTTATTTTTCAGCTGACAAATTCACAGTATTCCTACCAGCCTTACTTTTATTCACCCGCTCCTAACCCACCAGTGCCTAAGCCTATGTACGCAGCACCAACGTTTTCACCCTCAACGTATTTACCAACGTCGTTTACGCAACCAACACTCATTTCACCAACACCAGTGTACGCATCATCGAGCCCAACACTACCAAAATTTCCACCATCAACGTTCACAAAACTGTTATCAGCGTCTCCAACAGTGCCACCATTCCCAACAACACAGACACCAACGTATCCGTTATCAACGTATGTGTCAGTACCAACATTCGTACCGGTAGCTTTGCCGAAATATCAGACAACACCAACTTCAACGCCAACACCAATGTTTGCCCCAGTTGGATCAGCAACACCGAAATGTTCACCGCCAACTGCCACTGCGTATTATCTTACTGCGGCATCTCAAGCACCGAAAACAGCTGCAACGAAAAACAAAGTAAAAGAAAACCTACTAGAAAAGCCTTTGCCACCACCAACTTACCCTTGCCCCTTTTGCACGGGATTTGCTAGTGTTCCGAAGAATCCAAAGATCTCGCCACCTCCTCCTTGCTCCTCGGTGTTACCAGGTTTACTGGATAAAATTCCTACCATCGCGATGCCGGATGAGTTGAAACTCAAGGATCCGAGTAAAACACCAGATTTACTCTCCAATCTGTTTGAGCACAAACTTTCAGGAAAACTTCGGTTCGATGAAGATTTGCTTGATGGATTTTTGACGGGTTTGGGTCTGGGAGAGTACAAAGACTGAAAATCTTGATTCACGTAGCTTTATAATGACTGTACATTATGTAGGTAGGTATTTATTCAAAGAATTATAGGTACATAATAAAAAATCTGTCATTTTGTTTACACAAACCCAATTTTAATTTTTAGCCGTTTGGCGATATTTGCCAAAATCTTTAACAAGTAGGAATCTTTTTAGAATATCATTACGAGTACCGTCCGCGACCACGCTCGACAGTCGTGAGACGGGACCGTCGAGCGTGGTCGCGGACGGTGCTCATGAGGAAGGACCTCTAAACGGTCAACGAAACGTCAGCAGGAGAATAGTAAAGTACGTGGTATAGGTAGGTAGTCGTAATTAATGATACCAAACCACGATAATTTATTTTGCCACCAATTTTAATTCTATGAAGTAAGAATCTATATACTTTAATTCCAGAAAAACGGAATCCATATCAGATTTCATAAATAAGATAAGGAACTATTTGTCGGCTTTCTCACTAAGCCAAACTTATAATATTTGTGGACAAACATACAATAACAGTTTGACGTACCTACCTACCTATAGTTTATGGCTACGTATAAGAAAATATTGCAATTTATTAGTATGCTTCGTATTAGACATGCATTTAGATATTTCTAGGTACCTACTTTTTTTACTTAAATATAACATGATTGATTGTTTACCAACCTACGTAGGTTGGTAAACAATCAAGCATGAAAATAGCATGACTCTTAACAACTGGACAGTGAATGTTCCTTGAATGTCCTTATGGTGTATGGTATAAATGTTTAATGTATTTGTGACGAGACTGGACGGAGTGACGACCGACCGAGATGGCGCGGCGCGATGGTAGAGGCGTGACGAATAAGTTGTTTTTTGGTTATTCCTTTCTGTACCCCTGAACTTAGGGGTTTGTGAGTCGCTGGGCTTCGCTAGAACGAATAGTATTAATATTTTGAAACTTTTTCATTGATAACTAATCGCGGGTAAGGTCCTAGAATTTCATCTATGTCGCGGAGGCAACTTAAAAATATTGACAACCGCCTATTTGAATGAGTTATCAACGTCTCTTGATTAGTGAAATGTCACCGTCAGACGTCAGCTAGGCTAGTCATTTTGATTCTGACAGCACTTAACTGTGTGTGATTTTATGTTGTGCAAGAGCCAGGAGTTTTCTACTTTTCTTTCTATTTTCTAACTGAAAACCATAAAAATGGTTGAAGCACAGAAAGTTAGGATCGAGCAGCAAATGACCGACATGGTCAATCAGCTGGATAAAAATTATTTGCGTAAAATGCAGGTATGCTTAGGTTATATCTCCGACCTATCTGATAAGAACTCTTCGGCTGGGTTATGCAATGAAACCTCGATACCCCGGCGCCTAAATACTCTAGTAATAAACTTACCTTCGTTCTATAACTTTTTTGCGTGATTTGCCCGAAAAATCTCAAAGTTTAATCATGTAAATGTACCTAACCTTGAAACCCTATACTTTAAAAGTTGTATTCCATAAGAACAGTACCCTTTGTTGTGGCAATCCTAAGCCTTTATCTTCTGGCTGAAGATTAAATTAGGCCATAAAAAAAAATGCTGGTAATATTTTTCACACAGCATTATCTAGCCTCAAACTAAGCAGAGCTTTTGTTATGGGAACTACTTGATTGATATACTACTTATATTTATATTATAAATACATTCAAATTATACATAGAACCCACAGCGGGAATCTAACCTGCAACCTTCTGTGTCTCAGGTGTGTCTTTGACCACTACTTCACAGAGATTGTCATAGGTAACTAGCTCCTGAAAAGGGCATGGTAGTCTACTAATACCTAGTGCATTTTGCAAATAAGGCCTGATTAGAAAGGGCCCCATAAGCCTATGTTCCAATATTGTAGGCGCTTAAGATGTATAATTATTTCTAAGTAAGCCTATTGATTTTCTAATAGTTTAGTAATTCGAAAAGCTAATCTTAATGAACTTATTAAATTTAGACCTATGAAATTTAAATTGATATTTATAGTTGCATTGTCGCCCCAATCTCTAACCATGTTTGTGAGGATGGATGTTTGTTACTCTTTCATGCAAAAAATACTGAACAAAATTTGATGAAACTTTACAGTAATATAGCTTATACATCAGAATAATGTATAGGCTACTTTTTATCTGGGTACCACGAACGGGCGAAACCATGGGCAGAAGCTAGTAAAATAAAATATATCCTACTAAGATTATAAATGTGAAAGTGTGTGAGGATGGATGTTTGTTACTCTTTCACACAAAAAATACTGAACGGATTTTGATGAAACTTTACAGTAATATAGCTTATACATCAGAATGACACATAGGCTACTTTTTATCTGGGTGCCACGTGGGCGTATACATACAAATATTTTTGTTGTAATAAAACCGCATGCTGATTCCAGGGAGATATGCACAGATGCGCTGCTCGATGCTGTGATGAAGAGAACACTTCTCTTGAAAGCACTCATTACTGCATAGAGAAATGCTCCGTACCTCTCAACCAGGCCAACAGCTATGTGCAGGTAATATGTTTTTCTGTTCCATGTTCATCTTACTTATCAACATGGACGTCTCATGTGGAAAAGTGACGGGTTGCCTTGTATTTCATGCTAGGAGCTCCGATTGAAGCGGCTGTCGAAGCTATCCTATTCATTACGAAGACATAATGTATAACGGAGCAAGTGGCTCCAAGGTGGTTTTTAAGAAAGTGTGACGTCAGCAATGCTGACGTCATTTCCATCACCAGCATGCTGGTCACACATAGTTGACGGCGAAAGTAAACTCCAGGAGATGTTCTTCTAATTTATTCTTCGTTGTACAGAGGGTTTCTAGGTCTGTACGGTCCGATGGCTCGAGCGAGAATGAATCGTACTTGGTCCGTCGCCCGTATTTATGCAAAAACACAAACTCAGCAAGCTACTTGTTCGAACAAGTTTAAATTAGGTGCAAGCTTTTGAATTTCTACATTTACAATCATTTAAGTTTACAAATGGTTTTTGAAGGTAAACATGGTAAAAATAACAACTTTTTACACTGTATTTTGACAATCTAAGTGATGATTTGTTAAATAACTCGTGGTTCTGCGCCGATGACTCATTGTAGAAGCATAATAATGCCCTTGTGCCGACATGTATGTTATTTATGATGAAATCTCCAAAAACGATTTTTGACTTACTTTGGTTTACTTTTAAATGTGCGTTGTGCTAAAGCTAATAATGCTGGACATTTTTCACATAGCATCATCCAGCCAGAAACTAAGCAGAGCTTGTATTATGGGAACTACATGACTGATGTACTACTTATATGCTTTTTTTGTAATACAAAAAAAGTTATTCCTTGTACATATTATAAAACATCCAGACTCGAGACAAATATTTGTAGATATTACAAACATTCGTCCAGGTGGGTAGTATATTAGTAGTTTCCATAACACAAGCTCTGCTTACTTTGGGGCTAGATGTTTCTGTATGAAAAAATTTACCAGCATTATTTATTTCAACTTGCTGGCATTTAATCTAGCATCTCTCCGATTCCAGGGCGAGATCAATCACTTCCAGAACAGACTCCAGCGGTGTGTGATGGACTGCAATGACTCCGCTCGGGACAGACTTGGGGGCAACCCCTCCCAGGACCAGGTATTTATATTAATATACAACCAACAGAGAGGTACATAAATTAATATACACCCAACAGAGAGGTACATAAATTAATATACACCCAACAGCTAGGTATATAAATTAACATACACCCAACAGCCAGGTACATAAATTAATATACACCCAACAGCTAGGTATATAAATTAACATACACCCAACAGCCAGGTACATAAATTAATATACACCCAACAGCCAGGTACATAAATTAATATACACCCAACAGCCAGGTACATAAATTAATATACACCCAACAGCCAGGTACATAAATTAATATACACCCAACAGCCAGGTACATCAACTAATATACCCCCAACAGCCAGGTACATAAATTAATATACACCCAAAAGTCACCTAAAGATCCACACTTTCTGTGTCGTGGGTATCAAGAACTACGGGTACCAATGGTACACGTAGTTCGTAGAATGAGCGAACATTTGTCCACTTAGGTTGTTAAAAAATAGGATAAATGCCTATTATATAAAAGGCCTTATGTATTTGTACATGCTTCTTACTAATATTATAAATATCAAAGACTAGCTATTGCCCACGGCTTCGCGGGGTACCCAGACAACAGTAGCTGATGAAAAGGGGGGGCTCGTAAGAAACGCTTCGCTCGACCGTTTCTTCGTCGACTTACGTAGCACAATTGGAGTCTAGACAAATACCTTTTTCTGTTGGTGTTAACGAAAGATTGAATTGTATGGAAGTGACATTAGCTGCGGAAATGTCACGTGACAGCTGCCATGTTTGACCTTGAAAAATTAGCGTTAGCGTGAAAGGAAAAGTAAGCGTGAGGTATTTGTCTAGACACCATTTTCTGTTGGCGTTAACGAAAGATTGAATTGTATGGAAGTGACATTAGCTGCGGAAATGTCACGTGACAGCTGCCATGTTTGACCTTGAAAAATTAGCGTTACCATGGAAGGAAAAGTAAGCGTGAGGTATTTGTCTAGACACCATTTTCTGTTGGTGTTAACGAAAGATTGAATTGTATGGAAGTGACAGTAGCTGCGGAAATGTCACGTGACAGCTGCCATGTTTGACCTTGAAAAATTAGCGTTAGCGTGAAAGGAAAAGTAAGCGTGAGGTATTTGTCTAGACACTCTGGTTAGAGCGGGGATAATGCGGGACGTCAGTGCGGACCTTAGCTCCCCACTTACAGTTAGATTGCCCCTTGCCGCTTCTATAGCGGACTCATTTTTAAATGTGTAAAAATAATGTTATTTTTTTCCAGATAGACAAGGCGACGATAGAGTTTGAGAAATGCGCGATTAAGTGCGTGGACAAGCAGATGGGGCTCATCCCTTCCATGATGAAGGCGATGAAGGAAGTGCTATCTAGCGGAAAACCACCTCCGCTGAGGAACTGAGAAACCTATTGTTAATGTGTTAAACATTTTGTTTTTTTGTCTTTGAATTTTTCTCCGTAACTGCTTAAGAGATTGAGTTTTAATGTTATTACGAGACAAACAGGCTTACCTGGGTGTCTAGACAGCGCCCCCTACTTGTCCAACTAAGAACCATCTTTGAAATCATACAATTCAATTGCAATGCCCCGGTTGATGCTGATATTAATAGGCGACGGTAACCACGCAACATTAGGTTGTCTAGACAAATACCTCACTCTTACTTTTCCTTTTACGCTAATGCTAACGCAAATTTGCCATGGTAAAACATTGCAGTTGTCACGTGACATTTCCGCAGCTGACGACCAGCAGACTATGTGGTCTAGACAAATACCACTTTCTGTTGGCATTCACGCCTGCGGAAAGATTGTATTGTATGGGAATGACATAAGCCACGGTCACGTGACAGCTGCCATGTCTTACCATGGCAAATTTGCGTTAGCATTAGCGTGAAAGGAAAAGTAATAGTGAGGTATTTGTCTAGAAGCCTTGGGGTCTAGACAAATACTACTTTCTGTTGGCATTAACGCCTGCGGAAAGATTGAATTGTATGGAAGTGACATTAGCTACGAAAATGTCACGTGACAGCTGCCAAGTTTTACCAAGTTAAAGCCAGGAAAGAAAGGCAAGAAAACAAGGCTGGTTATTCTTTTTAATGATCCTTTTACAAAACAATAGGTTCGAGTTGGAGCATTTTCAATCCCAAGAGTGTTTGTCATCTAAATAATCAGATATTTTATAGTATGCCTTTTTATAAAGCTTTTGTTTAATTACGTTTTTAAATTTGTTAATTGATAATTTTTGTATATCTCTTGGGAGTTTGTTATAAAAACGTCCTCCGTGCCCTTTAAACGATTTACTAACTTTATGGAGTGTACAAGTGGCAACAGCGAGTTTATCTTTATTTCTAGTATTAACATTGTGATTAGCGCTTTTTTTCTTAAACAAATTAATATTTTTGTGAACATACATCAGATTTTCATAAATGTATTGACAAGTTAATGTCATTATATTTATTTCTTTAAACTTTTCGGATTTAATTGAATAGTTTATAGAGGAAGGCCTCGGCGAACGTACTCTGACCAAATTAGAGACATTCTAGAGAAAGGCCAGGTCAGAAGTACACTAAACCGCCGAGCTTGTATGAAGAACTTGATGAGGATGAATGAAGCGAAAGAGGTATGCCAGGATCGTAGCAAGTGGAAATCCTTGGTCTCTGCCTACCCCTCCGGGAAACAGGCGTAACTATATTTGTGTATGTAAAAGTACTGTACATAGGCGAACTTAATGCTAGATAACATTCTCTTCCAGCTAACCTTTGTGTTATATGCATGAGTAAAAAGGAAAGTTATAAATTATATGCTATAATAAAGTAATAATTATATGAAACTTATAATTATGTTATCCAAACGCGAATGTATGAAATACGTCAAGGGTTTTGAAATTAAGTTGTCTAAAGCAATAATTAGTTAATCTATGGTCAATTTTTTTTTAAATACTTTTACCAATCACGTTAGTGGAATTGAGATAGGTTATCGTTTGGTTTTGTAGAAGCCTACTGCTGGATATAGGCCTCCCAAAGAGTGCCACGACGAAAGATCTTGGGTCAGTTCCATTCAACCGACTCTCAGCAATGGTGTATCGCGTTGCGGGCATTTTACGTTGTGTCGTCGGGTTCGTGGTCGCTATTCGAGAACCCAATTAATCCGTAAATCAATCATGTCCTTACCGTTAAAAGCTAAAAATATTCTATCGATTTTACTAAATCTTGGATGATTTTCTAGCGTTTTGTGTATTTTATTTTATTACGGATTTTTTATTCTCAAAGTGAGCGGTGGGAAAAAGAAGTTTGAGGACCTGTGTGATAGACCAACTAAAGAATTCCATACAGACGAATATAGAACCTTCTTAATTTTTGAAGTCGGTTAAAAACTTTATAATTGGTAACTGTTAAATCTATATTTCGTTGAAAATAAAATGATTTGTATGTAAAATTAAGGAACAGAACTGTAAAATAAATATATACCTCAGGTTTCCTATAGTTAGTTATTAGTTTGTAATAATATTAGGTATTGGAATAAACTATATAATACTTGTTATCAATTTTCATTTTATTTTATTTATTTATTCATACAACTATATACAAGTAGGTATATACAAAAATACAGATGAAACAGCTAGCCATCTAAAGACCGTTGCAATCGATCTATGGATAGCTCATCTGATCCAGATCACTACCGGAAGCGTCCTCAAAATACTGACCGCATTGCCACGTTGAATGGCAATGCTAATGCGTTATTTTTTATTGATTAATTATATATAACTGCCTGTTTTCACTAAATTAGAGTTAGGAGAGTCCCACGGACATTTTTTCACAGAAATCTGACTTGAGACTTTTTTGCCGAACAGCTCATACATAGTCTTGGACCCATACTAGGATTCCCTGTATCGTGAGTATCAGGAACATGAGTACCTTGGTACCACAACAAATATTCTATAGATTTTGCTAAAGTGGGCGATAGCGTCCCCTTGTGAGCGCTGGAGGCCTTCAGGGGGGTGGTAGAAGGCTCTAGAAGATATTTGGGGCGCTAAAGCGGTCTAGAGGGGAAAGCACAGGTTATGTTTAAAAACTTTGGGGCACTTTTTTTTTAGCTCTACATTTATTTACATACAAATATATGTAGAGCTTGCAAACACATGTATTTACAAAAAAAGATATATATGTGTTAATTCTTCCTGAATTAATGGTTGAATTTTGTAGTATTTTGAAAATAAATAGATTTAGTTCAATTTTACTTGTTTAATGGCGGTTTTACAATATTTTGTGTAAATTAGATCTGCTATGGTAGATAGCAATGGAAGCAATGAAGTTGCATACACAAGAATAGGTCTTTAGCACATACGCTTGCTAAAGACGGGTTGCTCTTCGAAAAGTGGTAGGTGCTTCAACAAGAAGTAGTATATCAGTTATGTAATTCCCATAACTCAAGCTATGCTTAGTTTGGAGCTAGATGATGCTGTGTGAAAATGTCCACCATTATTATTTGTTCCGTAGATGGAATTGAATCGGCACCTCTTGTGTCATCTAAGTATTGCCTTTAGTTTAGTGTAGATAGGACCGAAGCACCTACTCTGAGTAGGTAGAGATTATGTGAATACCTAGGTACGAACTAGGTATATACATAAAACTAGCTTCTGTCCACGGCTTCGCCCGTGTTGTACCCGGATATAAAGTAGCCTTTGTGTTATTCTGATGTATAAACTATATGACTGTAAAGTTTCATTATAATCCGTTCATTAGTTTTTGCGTGAAAGAGTAAGAAACATCCATCCTCACAAACTTTCGCGTTTATAATATTACTAGCTTCTGCCCACGGCTTAGCCCGCGTGGTACCCGGATATAAAGTAGCCTATGTGTTATTCTGATGTATAAACTATGTTACTGTAAAGTTTCATTAAAATCCGTTCAGTAATTTTTGCGTGAAAGAGTAACAAACGTCCATCCTTACAAACTTTTGCGTTTATAATATTAGTAGGATTCAGATTTTCGTCATGGTTTTTTGCTAACTACTTGGAAAAGCGCTGGCATGTGCCAAATATATCTGGACGTGCCTCTGATTACCCCCCGCTTGGTATCAAAGATCTGCGCACTGAGTATGTCTTTGAGGATATCCATCATGTGGAATACAGCAGTAGTCAGAGGCACGTCCAAATTTCATTTAGCATATTCCCGCGGTTTCAATTCCACGTGGCCGATTGCAAGCCCATCATCGCTTATTGGAACACTTACTAATGGCATTTAATTGCCTTTAGATTTTTGGTTCTAGAACATGCCCGTTTCCTCAAGATTTTTATGTTAATGCTCATATGTTCAAGTGGTAAAATCATTTAGTGCAAAACCGGATTAGCACCTACGACCTTCGTTTTTAAAGTAAAATTGACTACCGTCCGCTTTTTTTTTCGATGTGAAAGTTTTCGCCTTTCCTCCTGCTCGAGGAGAGACGGAGGGGTCTGTTAGACTCGCAAACCAATGCACTAACAGAGTTCTGAAGGTGGTATACCAAACTAAAAAAAAACTTGACAATTAAGAAATTACTTATTATAAATAACTATTTTATTTAACGTTTACGACGTTCCCAATTATTTTAGTTACTACCAGCGATACCAGAGTCAACCAGGAATCTTATACACCTTCATGCTCCATCGTCGGCCTTATGGTCAAATGAGAGTCTATTATTGTTTTAAAAAACCTAGGTACCTATCTATTAGGTACCTACCTACTGCTTACACAATAATTATTAGCGCAAACTTATATATCAGTAGGTAAATAAATGTATGTAATTATCTACCTAACTATGTAGGTAAATCAATAAAATAATTTGCGTAAAATTGATATCGATCAAACAAAACTATTATGAAAAGAATCAGTTGTTTGTAAAATTTGTTTAGTAATTATTGTCAGAAATTAGTATAAGTATGGTGTTCTTTTAAAATGAAATCATAAAAGTTATTGGAACGAGATACAAAATGCGTTCTGAAATTATATTATTACTTGCACTAGGCGTGCTTTGTGTAAGTATTATATCATTATTTAGATATTTTTAATTGTTGCTAAAACATTTTCCTACTCAGCAATAATACACTAACAGGATTAATCACAGATATTATAGCTATACAGTCCGGGGTTAAAATTTAACCCGAGTTTATCTAGCTCAACGACATCATTAAAAAAATAACTCCGTAAAAAATATAATCCTGGTTGGCGGCACTGAGCTCTCTCAAACGTCACATTGAATTTTATTTTTAATTCACAGATAAATGCACGAGTCATGAAACGCCAGAAGAAAATTAAAAGAGTGCTTCCAAAACAGTCACCGGCCTGTGGTTGCCAGCTCTCTGTTTTAGATCTCCCCGGTGCCAATGCATTGCTCGAATCAGCTTATGGTTGCCTCGGCAATTGTGGTTGCCCTGGCGCCTGTGGTTGCCAAAACATATTCCTAGAAGAGTCGCCTTGTGGTTGCAACTACGGATGTAGCTGTTTTGATGGCTATAGCATAAACTCAGAAGTGACGAGCTACGATCGCATCCCCGCTATCAGATTGCCCAAAACTTTAGCGAGTATCGACGCGGGGATACCCGTTCCCGCCATTAATTTGCCTGCCTTGTACCAGTTGGACGTCCCGAGCTGTCAATGTCAAAACGCCCTCCCGTACCAACTTTTCGATTCGCCATGCAGTTGTAAACGGCCAATTTACGAGTTTTTGAATCCAATGGATGTTCCCAGCCCGATGATAACAATGCCTGTAGAGTCTATTATTCAGTCAGTGCTATTAGACGCACTAAGACCTGCAGTGAAACTACAGAACTGTGGTTGTCAAAAACCAACAGTCGAAGTATGTGGGTGCCAGCGTCAAAAATGTGGTTGTCAGTTATCATCACTGGAAATCCCGTGCAGTTGCCAGTTACCAGCTCTAGGGTCACCGTGTGGTTGCCAATACTCGGCGCTCGATGTGCCGTGCGGTTGCAAGTTGCCAGCTTTCAATTTGCCTTGTGGGTGTCAACTACCAGGTTTAGACTGTGGTTGCCAATTACAGGCATTCAATTCTCCTTGTGGTTGCCAGTTACCACTTGGCGCACCGTGTGGTTGCCAATTGCCAGTGCCGAACGTACCTTACGCTTTTCAACTGCCGTCCTTAGACGTGCCTTGTGCTTAT
This sequence comes from Perizoma flavofasciatum, assembly GCA_958496245.1. Lineage (NCBI taxonomy): Eukaryota > Metazoa > Arthropoda > Insecta > Lepidoptera > Geometridae > Perizoma > Perizoma flavofasciatum. Next base: position 4,982,463 of record OY292445.1, on the reverse strand, counting down.
CAACTACCATCTTTGGACGTTCCCTGTAACTGTGGTTGCCAGCTGCCTGGTTGTGGATGCCAGTCTGTGCCGCCACCTGCTGTCGGATGTGGAAAGTATCTGCGACAGGTCACGTTGCAGCCGCCGTTTTTGTGATTTAATTACTCAGATTACCTATTTATTTTGTAAATATGTTTAGGTACAACTCCACACAAGCCAATAATTTATAAAAATAAAACATTGAAAATATATTTCTATCTCACTGTACCTACGTACCCATTTAGAACCAAAATAAGCAAATTTTTGATGTTAACATCACTAAATGTCGTTTATTTAACAGAAATGATAAAAAGCAAACATTTTTATCACGTTCACTGATATTGCATTGAAGTCAGATAAAATAATAACACAATTTTATAAAAGCGTTATAAGTCTTCATTATTATTACAAACGCTTTAGTTTTTATTAAGAGACCGTAGGTAAGTTTGACCATCATCATTACTCACGATAGAATTTAGTTAGCTTTATTAGTTCTCCTAAATAAACAGCATAGCAATTAATATGTTGACATTATAAATTAAAAACTTGTTCCCTTTAGAATACTTGATTAACTTTTCAGAATAACAAATATGACCATGAAACATAATAATAACACAATTTTATAAAAGCGTTATACTTACTTAAGTCTTCTTTATCATTACAACCGCTTTAGTTTTTATTTAGTTTTTATAATTTAAGTTTGACTCATCATTATAAATCCGATACAATTTTGTTAGCTTCATTAGTTCTCCTAAATCCTATATCCTACTCTTACTAATATTATAAACGTGAAAGTTTGTGAGTTTGTTCGTCTTTCATGCAAAAACAACTGAACGGATTTTGATGAAACTTTACAGTAATATAGCTTATACATCAGAATGACACAGACAATTTTTTTACCGGGTACTACGCAGGCGAAGCCGTAGGCAGAAGCTAGTATAAACGTAATTATAAACTTGTTCCCTTTAAAATACTGGATTTACTTTTCAGAATAAAAATGGCCATCAAAGGCGTCATAATTTTGATGGTTGTGGTCACCCTAACACCATCCTCGTCACAAGTCCTTTCACAAAGCGCCATATCATCTGTGCTACAAGATATCCTTTCACCTTGCAACACTGAAAAAGCTATGCAGCTCATAAAAATGGCAGCATTAAGATCAAACAAAAAAATGGCCAGCCCAGAAATGGCCAGAGCCGTGACCTGTGGCGATTTATTGCCAGGAAGAATAGTTGCCTGCAACGATTACATTCCCAGAGCTGTAATTGCCAGTATTGATTACTTGCCAGCCAGGGCTATGGCCAGCGAAATGCCAGTTCGCGTTCTAGCCAATGATGGTTATGCGAGAGTGGTAGCCGGCCCTGAACAATCTGTACAGAAGATTCTTAGACAGCTTCCTGTGAGGGAAGTGAAGAATGTTCAGTCTAATTTGTTGGATTCGCTGGCTATGCCCAAGGACATCTTCCAGCCGTTTCCTGTGCCAATGCCAAGGGAGGCCGTGCCCCGTCCATGCCAGGATCTGCCTCCGGCATCCAATCCATACTTGCCGGTAGCGTCGCCAGTATCTGCGATTTCGCCAGTAAACTTGCCACCTCCGACACAGTCCAGGGGGCAATTTCTCAGGAAGATTCCCATTCCGCCACCTACTCTGTAATAGTTAGATGTAACTGCATACTATGTTGTTGCTTTACTTGTCTATGTAAAATATTAATAATTTATTTTAAAATTTGACATGGTTATTCTTTCCTTTAAAAACTATCCTTTATACAACGTCAAGATCACGATCCTGTCGAATTGATTAATGATGTGTTCAAAGTTCAAACCATCCGTTTGATATAAAAAGCAGCTTTATTTCAGAGCATATCAAACTGCTAAAAACATAATTGTGTAGCTTAATAACTATTAATTTTATCAACGTTTAATACTTGATTAACGTTTAATGTAATTTTTATATAACTTGATTTTTATCAAGTTATATAAAAATACCTTAATTATTTTGCTCATAATTATTGATTTAATTGATCGTGGCACCTACTGTTAATGCAAAATATTGTGTGATTGTCTGTTTTGACTTCTGCAACACCTAGGGCATTGCTGATGCGTATCCGGCTCTGAAGGACTCTTTTTAAAATTATTTGGAGTAGGTCGGAAACACCTCAGAAAGCAGCTCCGCATTAAAGTTAACATCAAATTGCATTATCAGCATTCGAGCTATCCGAGATTCAAAAATTACACCCAATGTAGTTGCTCTTTTCCCTGATTTAGGCAAACATTGGCTGTATCCGAACTCTTGTTAGTTTAAGTGCCAAGCGCTAAACCAGACTAGGTAACTATACTGTACTCATAATCATCATTAGTCCACTGCTGGAAGAGCCCAGCAGTGGCACATATTGGAAGAGTCCAATATGTGCCACTGACCCCGTTTTCCGGCTTTTATCATCCACTTCCTGTCCACCCGTCCTGAATTCATCGCTCCACCTAGCCAGGGGCGACCCTCTACGTTTGCCTTCGCAATTAGAACTCGTTTACCCCAACCGGTTGTCAGTTCTTCGGCCACCTTAGCTTGCTAACTCTCCGAGCTATGTTCCTTGTCGGATAATCTCGTAACAACTACCTAGGTAGGTACTTTAGCAAGGACTAAAAATGTGTAAAATATACCTAACAAGTGGCGGCTATCTACCGTAGGTTTGCAAACAGCTAATTTGGCATATTTTTAACAACTACTCAACTCTCTATTGCATTTTGCAAACACAGATTAAGTAATAGATAATCTCTTCCGTGTTTGCGATCATGTGTCGTACATACCTAAATATGTAGTAGACATCTAGTATACTTAATAAATAATCTTTATGCAATAACCTTTTTTTTATTATGTAAAACACATTTATGAAAAGGTAAGTACCTAATCAATAGCATTTGATTGCACAAACTTTAGTACATAAAAGACAAAATTTTATCTATAAAACTAGTGTTTCGTAGAAATTACCTGTCTAACGTTCCTATTTTATTCTCCCAGTATATAAAGTTTCTACAAACATTAAAACGTCATTAAAATGAAGGATATCTTAATTATCTGTTCATTTATCGTAAGCACATTAATAATATATTCCTATTTAGTAATTTGTTTCAGAATACAGATTAAACCTTTTTATTTTCCAGGTTGCATGTCAAGGTTACGTAATTACAAGCTCTCCTTATGCTGTCCCAGCGTCTTCACGATGTGGTTACCCGTACTCAAGTGTCAGTGGTTGCCTTGACCCCGTCGCTCCTGACTGGTCCGTCACTTGTGGAAATCCCTTTCTACCCGCAGCGTCCCCGATTTCCGCCTTTGCTCCTGTCTCCCCGTATCTACCACCAGCCTCCGCGTGTCCTTCAAGATGTCAATATTTGAAGAAGATTCCTATACCGCCGCCCTGCATTTAGTAGGATTTAAGAATAGGATAATATATAATTTATTAAAAATATAAATACTTATCTTACAATATTATTATTAAACTTAATAATCCACTTTAAAGGAGCGTGTCTCTAACGGGTATATAAATAAAAATAAATAAATAAATAAATAATGCTGGACATATTTCACACAGCATCATTTAGCCCCAAAGTAAGAAGAGCTTGTGTTATGGGATCTACATGACTGATATACTACTTATATATATTTTTTTGTAAATACATACTTATTATACATAGAAAAGACCCAGACCCGAGACAAACTTTTGCTAATCATACAAACATTTGTCCCGCAGCGGGAATCGAACCCGCAACCTTCTGCGTCTCAGGCAGGCGTTCGCCCGCTGCGAACGCCTGCCTGCCAAAAATTCCCGTTTTTACAACATGAATAGTTCTTTATGTAAATGAATTCTAAGTGTTTCACTATCACACATAATTTTTTTTCTTACCAATTAAGCATTTAAAATGACAGAAATGCAATGAATATCAAATTGAAACGCACACATTAGCTTTGACTCGAACCTACGTGTGCTTGAGCATACTAACAAACGCGCGGTCAGCTTGTTACACATAATACATTGAACACATCAAAAACAGTATTTTTTATACCTAAAAATCGTTTCCCAACAATTATTTTGTCTTAATGTTAAGTATGCGTAGAGATATATGCTTGGTGATTGATCTTATAACACTCACAATAATACAAATTTTATGGTAGTTTAGTAAATTATTTCAAACTTCAAACTTCAGTGCCTACATTCATAATGCTTGCACATTTTCTAAGATGCTATTTTGGTTGTAGATCTCAAAAAGACGTTCTCTATGATCAAAATTAGCCACATCTTTTTTTATCCACATCTTTTAGTTATGAAAGCCAGCACTTGCACAAAACAACTTTATCTATTCAATAGTAAAGTGTTCTTTATCAAAAGCTGTGACTTATCTATAAAAAGTAATATAGTCTAATCTCGTTACATCTTATTACAAGTTGTTTGAGTAATTGTAAGTTATGATTTTAGAGATAATTTCGAGATACGATTAGAGATAATATTTTATACATAAAAGCATGTGAATCTCTATTCATAATAATTTACCTGTAATCTTTGGTAATTGTCAGTCAACATGCTTAAAATTAGAATTTTATTCGCTATAAGTTTCCAAGTACTTTTGATCAATGTAAGTAGGTATTTGACAAAACTGTATCTTGAGAATACTGGCAGCCAAAAAAAAACATGATGTTAGATAATAATGTTTTAAAGTTTTTGCGATCGTTAAACATAAGTCTACTTGCAACCTCGAAAGTTGCAAAGCTGAAAACGTCAGGAATAACAAAAAAAAACAAAATAAAATAGTTTAATTTCAAATGCAATGAAGTTGGAGGTGAAATAAAATCAAAAAAACAAATGAATTACTGTGTTTGAAAATATAATAGCGTGCCCTAAAAACAACATTAATTTGAATTTCGAATTTCAACTCAAATCGCAGATATTTGTTCAAGTTCGACAAAACGGCAATTTCATAGGTATTTACCATTTCATCTAATATTTAAAAAATAAAATTAACATTACATTATTTTTTCAGAATGCCATAGCTCAGTATACTATTGGGTCCACAATACAAGTGCCAAGTCAAATCGTATCAGCGCCAAAACAGATTTCAAAACAGCAGCTTCTAAAGTATCTCCTATCCAGTTCCAACCAAGTTCCTCTCTCTGAGCGTATAGAAGTTTTAGCTGCGGCAGTACAGCATATGCCTCCAAGAAAAAACAGAAGGGTCTACTTAGCTGATGTGTTAAAACAGTTAGCTTTTCAGAACCTTTTGGTTGCCGCAAGTATTTGTGGTGAAGCAACCAACGTGCCCACAATCCCTGAATACGTGACTTCTTTGTCGCGGGCCGTAGACTATATTCCCTTGTCACGGCAACCACCTTCACTACCAATCCCTAGAGACGTAGTGGTTGCCAAAGTACCGAACCAAGTTCCATCGGTTGCCAATATGGAACAGTTGTCGTTACTTGCGAGAGAGTTGCTGTCTTTGTCAAGCTCTAGGAACGCAGTGGTTGCCAAAGCGCCGAACGAAGTGCCATTGGTTGCCAATAAGGAACAGTTATCGTTACTTGCGAGAGAGTTTCTGTCTTCGTTATCTGGAGATTGTGTGTCAAATCGGGCAGTGAGACATCAATATGTTTAATGACTTTTAATTTACATTAATTATTTTGTCGTCTAAGCTATTTATTGTTTGTAGTTATAACGAAGCAATTAATAAATTATTTAGAAAATATTGTGTAGAACTAACTACCTACGGATGCTGTTCTTAAACCCTTTTTTATTTTTTTGCGAAGAGAAAATGCTATCCACATGGTCGAGGGGTCTGTTAGACTCACAAACCAGTCCACTAACAGAGTGCTAGTTGATGAATAAATGAATGAATGAAAATTCTTTTTTGCACCCACACCGCAAGAAAATTCCAAAAAAAAACAAGAACTTTACACAACTAAAAGTATAATCTCGGTCTTATCGCTTAAAAGCGATATCTTCCAGACTACCTTTGGATGGAAAATGATCTATAAGATTTTATGAATGGTCGGCGGTGTTCGCATTTATATAAAGTTTTTTTTTTATTGGCCTCCATCTCTACCGACTATCAAACTCATAGGTATTCCGTCGCCCACCTTATTGCCACCTTAATGCCGTGCCAGACGATTTGTTAGACGGCACATCAGCACTTAACACCTTCCCAGGATTAGACGACCTTGTGGCGCAGTTGGCGAAGGCCCGCCTGACGAAGAAGGTTGCGGGTTCGATCCCGAAATGTTTGTATGATTTGCAAATATTTGACGACCTCGACGACGAAGAAGGTTGCGGGCTCGATACCCGCCGCGGGACATGTTTGTATCTGCAAATATTTGTCTCGGGTCTGGGTTTTTTCTATGTATGTATTTACAAAAAAAATTATATAAGTAGTATATCAGTCATGTAGTTCCCATAATACAAGCTCTGCTTAGTTTGGGGCTAGATGATGCTGTGTGAAAATGTCCAGCATTATTTATTTATTTATTTGTCTCCGATCTGGGTGTTTATTTTCAATGTAAAATATGTACTTACCTACCTAATGTATTTACAAAAAATGTAGGTGGTACATCAGTTGTAGTTCCCATAACACAAGCTCTGCTTACTTTGAGGCTAGATGATGCTGTATGAAAAAAAACCAGCATTATTTTTTTATTTATTTATATATTAGGGACGGTCTTAAGACCCCGTATACTGTACCTATACGTTTGAAAACTCAAATTATCACCTCAAGCCCGAATTCTGTGGCCATAGGATTATACCTATATAGTAACTATGTGCAAGTGAAAATCATAACGAAAACGAAGTACTTAAGTAAGTATTAGCCCGTCCGCGCTATTACTTCGTTTTCGCTTAGCGTTCTTTCTTTTTACTCGGCTCCTAACTGTCGAGGCGTGATGTTAAACAGCTTATAGATAACCTTCATCAAAAATTAAGTTATCAATAAATGCATTTCCTTTTAAATCCGATTCGTAAATTACCTTCTAAGGTTCAGAGATTAGCTAGTTAAAACATAAAATAAAACTCTTCAGCTCTATTATAATAATAATTAGGTATCTAATAAACCAGTTCTACTCTAGCTTCCTAAACCAGTGTCCTACACTAGTAGGAAACTTACAGATACGCCACCTACCAACCTTTGCTTTTATAATCAAAACATATTCAGAGCTACCTGCTTGAGATATCTATACTTAGACAGGTAGTATCATTCCTTCTGCTGTGAATATGACGACCGCGGTGGCGCAGATGACGAGTGGCTACTCGCGGTAGTGTCTCGTCTGTGGCCAGTGTTCGTTGGGTGGCGATACCGCGGACACCCATTGCGCTTCATTCATCCTCATCACATTCTTCATACAAGCTCGTATGTTTAGTGTACTCTTGACTTGACCTTTCTCTAGAATGTCTATCATTCTTTCTATATGCCCAAATCCCTCAACATCATTTCTCAACTCTCGCTAATACCATTTTCATTTACTCCACACTGTTCCTCACTCTGTTAAAGTTACACCAGACATACTTCCCAAAGCTCTCATATCCACTGCATTTATTCGACTTTGATTTTTCTCTTTAGGATCGACAGAAATCCCTGACTCTCGGCTTGCCTTAGCCGGACGGTTGGAGGTGGAGATGCAAGAGTGGAAGTTGTAAAGGCAATAAATAATGGGAGTACCTTAGTATTTAGTGAAACTGCAGCATACCTTTCGACACCCTTTAGCCGTTCTCACCAACGTTGACTATAACCTAGCAAGGAAAAGCTACTGACTTCAAGAGTTAGTAGAGCTTCTGTAAAAGGGCTCGTCACCTAAGATCTTTCATCTTCATACCTGAGGGAGGCAACGCGTGAGTGATTGATAACAAATATTATAAAAGCGAAAGTTTGTGAGGATGGATGTTTGTTACTCTTTCACGCAAAAACTACTGAACGGAATTTGATGAAATTTTACAGTAATATAGCTTATACATCAGAATAACACATAGACTACTTTTTATCCGGGTACCACGTGGGCGAAGCCGTGGGCAGAAGCTAGTACAATATCTGTGCCCTGGTGTCGCAAGTTTTCATAAGCCTTAACCGCTTTCCACCTCTAGTTTGTTTGCCTCTTTAATAGTAGGTATTAAAAAAATCCTTTTGAATACGCTGCCTATCATTGGCGGCACCTAACGAGCCCCCGTTTAGTAGATGGCAAGTGTTCAGCCAATCTGAATATTCTTCATTCCAGTAGCCCAGCATTCATTCCACAAACGGTTACTCTTGCAATAACCCAATGAATAACATCCATATGCAGGATGGATAGGACCTATTTTTTATAAGAACCGAATTCCTAAACTTATAAAAAAGTAGCTTCTGCCCACGGCTTCGCCCGCGTGGTACCCAGATAAAAAGTATCCGTATAATACTGTAAAGTTTCATCATACTCGTGAAAGAGTAACAAACATTTACACACACACACACACACACACACCCACACACACACACACACACACACACACACACACGCACACCACTACTTACATCTTCTTGTTTGGGCAAAGAACCTTATCCTTTTCAGTTGTGCAAATCCTAGGCACATTCTTAATCTTCTTCTTTTTTCTTTTTGCCAAGCTTTATTTTTATCAAGTCTTGCTATTTTACCTAAACTCACTTGTTTTCTCCATTAAATACTACCTGGTAAATTTTGATCAGATTCCCGCGATACAGGCTAGCCCTAGTGCGGAATCTATTTTAATAATGTAAACCGGTTTTAGTAGGTATTTTGATAAATCAATTATTTTGTATTTTGTATTTTTTTTTTACAAAAAAAATGTATATAAGTCGTATATCAGCCCTACTAGGTATATAGTTCCCATAACACAAGCTCTGCTAAATTACATATATTTATTCATACAACTATTTACAAGTAGGTATATACAAAAAATACAGATGAAACAGCTAGCCACCTAAAGACCGTTACAAACGATCTATAGATAGCTCAACTGATCCAGATCACTACCAGACGGAAGCGTTCCCAAAATACTGGCCGCATTGCCAAGCTCTGCTTAGTTTGGGGCTAGATGACGCTGTGTGAATAATGTCTATCGTTCTTAATATTAATTATTACTTTATTTCCAAACACCCGCAATTGCTATTTTACAATACCTAATGTAGACGTACCTACGTTCAACATACCTACCAACAGCAAAAAGCTGACATTATTTGGTATCAACAGAAAACCAATAAAAAATTAATTCAGAATAATCATCACGTCTCAATTATCAATTCATTATCATTTTTAAGAAAAGCGTTCTCGATTGCTCGAGATAACTAACGTTATAAATTATATAAAAAGTTATACAGATTTTGTAACACTTTTATTTCAATCAAAGATGTCTACAAGATACTTAAAAATATTACTGCCACTATTTTTTGCCCAGGTAGGTACTTAATACATATTACAGATTTAAATATTACCTACATTAACTAAACCCAATTTTGTATATCTACCATGTTTTGTAATTTTATTATTTTTTTCAGAGTATAGTCGCCCAGCTACCTAGCCATTTGGATAATCATGGATTCCAAAGTTTGCCAGCGCAAGATATCAGCCAGAATTCCAACGGCCAGCCATCTTGCAATAATTTCCCAGGCGTCAGCAATATTCCATTTATTAACAACCTGCCAATAAATGGCAATTCTCAAGTCAGCGGACTGCAAATGATTCCAAAACTGCCTTTTATCAATGGACAAATTAATGATCTGCTCAACTTTGCATCAAATATTAATAATAGACAAATAGCTGGAAACAATCCTTCGACGTTAATTCAAAGTTCTCCGATCAATAATAAGCTTCAACAGCCATTTAATGGGTTGCCAGTGAATAATAATTTATTCAACAATGTTCCAAATAATATTGTTTCTGCCGCAAATAATATGCCATCTTACAATTTGCCAGTCTATAGTAACGCGTTCAATCCCAATACTTTTCAATACCATTTGTCAGAAAATAATAATGTGCCACTTCCAAACTTACCAATAAATAAAGCAGCAAAAATTAATAGCTTGACACTGAGCGGTGAAGCTTTCAATAATGGAATGCCATTTAATGTCGTGCCAGCTAATGTTGCATTCAACAACGTTAATGATGTACCAGTAAAGAACTATTTCAATTACAATAATGGCCCAAATAATGGACTAAAAATAACCAGAAGTTTGTCAGCGAACGAAGTGCCGGAAATCGATTATCCAATTGCTAGTAATATCATTGAAAACAATGTTATTCCAGCATGGCAAAACTATAACAATGAAGTAAATACAGTTAATCCACCACAAAACAACATTAACAATCATGTTTTATCTGTGAATAATGGTTTACCGTTGAATAACGGCTTGCCATATCTTGCACCAACAGCCAGCAATGCACCGACTGTATTACCATTGAGTGAAAGCTACCCTGCTAATAGCATGCTAGGAAACGGTGAATCAATAAACAGTTTTACCAATAGAAATTTCAATAACATCCAACCTCATAATGAACAAATCTTGAATAACTTGAATAGCTATCAAATCCCACTCAATAAAGAATGGCACCAACCTTTAAATCTCATTCAGAGCTATCAAAATAACGATCTGTCATTGGCAAACTTGCCAATTAATAACGTAGGTTTTAGCCAGCCTCACAATGAACAAATCTTGAATAACTTGAATAACTATCAAATGCCACTCAATAAAGAATGGCACCAACCTTTAAATCCCATCCAAAGCAATCCAAATAACGATCTGTCATTGGAAAACTTGCCAATGAATAACGTAGGTTTTAGCCAGCCTCACAATGAACAAATCTTGAATAAATTGAATAACTATCAAATGCCACTCAATAAAGAATGGCAACAACCTTTAAATCTCATCCAGAGTTATCAAAATAACGATCAGACATTGGCAAACTTGCCAATGAATAACGTAGGTTTTAGCCAGTCGGCTGGCATAAATTTGAACTTGCAAGACTTAGCCAATCTCAACGTGTTGAATTTAGGAGGATTTGGAAGTTTGCCAGTGTTTAGTGGACTGCCAGTTATTGGTGTTACAGAGACGGTAACAGTGATAAACCCTGATCAGTTTAATCAAAATCATATTTTAAGTTATTAAAGCTGGAACTTATAATTTTCACTATAATATAGTAATTAGGTAGGTACCATGATTTATGATTTTTACTGTGTCTCGATATTTCAGCGCTGATGCAATGGCTATAATCTTGAAATTATGTAATAACTTACGTTACAACCTAATTCTAAGTAAACTTAGTTTCTAAAAAACTACTTAAAACCATGATACCTACTTTCAAGGTATCATGATTATGAGCTTTATTTATATTATTATTGCCGTCACCCTTGCTTGTTTTAGGTAAGCAGCATTAACGTAGATAGGTATATATATACCTGCGCATAGTAACTTATTTATTTTTAGTAAATTAAACATTTTAAAATTATGTTTCCTCCCGTTTCGTCTTTTAGTTTGTTCCTCATCTCTGTTTCTTTTCCGAAAATGATACCTACAAGTTTTTGATTCTTGAAATCACTTTTTTTTTATAATAATTAAGTAAGTACCTTCCTTCCTCTTGAAGGTAAACTTACGTACTATTATAGTCAGTGATTTCGTAACTGTTGTTTAAGCTTGACTGTATTTGACGTTTCTGGCAGTCACGTAAAAATCACTTAATGTAAGATAAGATGGAGGCTATTCTAAGCGGAGGGTAACGATAGTGAATAACAGATAGTCATTCACTATTGTTGCCATCATGTTATTGGTTATTTCTTGGCCCAACTTATCCAGGTCAAGGACCCAGTCAGGGTATGGTGTTCCTAAAAAGGGTGTAGTGATAGAGAGCGGTAGTATCATGAATTGATTAAATGCACCTATAAAAGAGTGCATGAAAAGTGCTGGGACTCTTTTCATACATACTTATTACAGGTGTTTATAGTAGCAAGAACTATTATTAGCTAGATATTAATAAGTACCTACAGGTACTTTATGGTCTGCGTGTTCAATTATAACTTCTGTGTACCCGTGTTTCTGTTCCTTGCCCCTCATGTAAAAGTCATGGGGCACCTGTATGTAAAACCTAACTACTTCGATAGATGGTGATTGGTTTGCCTAGCTTCGATTTCACATACAAAATAAATGATGAGTCATCTGCTACCATCAGTTCAAAGTTAATTCCTCACAAGCTAAGGACGAATTAAGATATGTAGTAGGTACCTACTAGTACCGACCTTACTTATTTATAAGGAGGTCACGTATTTATAATCACAAGTTATATAGGTATCGTTCAGTGCACAAATTAATAAGACTGTTGTAGAACATGTTTAACGTTCTTTATATTATTGTGATCCTACTACAGGTGAGTGATTTCCCAGCAAAACTTGACTTAGCTTAGCCCTGGGCTTCAGTAGGTACCTTATTTGGTCATTTCATTAGTGTCTGGAATCCCAGTAGTCTTGAGATAAAGAAACTTTTACGAGACCATACATGTTCTCGCTAAACGGATTAACTCCCTTTTGCTATAGTGACTCAGTATGGGCACTCTGTTTAGCATCAGTATTATAGAGTGTTTCAATACTCGCGTGTTTATTTCTACAGATTAGCTTTGGTCAAGAGTTCGACTATGAACCTGATACAACCCAAAATGTGGAGACGGCGGCACCTGTTTATTTAGAAGCGAAGTTTATCCCTTATATACATTCCGATTCAGTCGACGAGTATGATCTCAAAAATACTGATGAAATTCCAGTCTGCGGTGATAGTTTTGAAGACATTGCAGACTCATTAGAACCTTCTCGAACTGTTAACTTCGAAGGTCCTGTTCATGCGCAAGGGGAAGTTACGATCGCTGCAAATTATGGATATGGAGGTAAGGATTTCATGAATGCTACGAGAATTTCAATTGAGGTCAATAATAAGTAACAAATATTTATATCACTAGAAAGCTACAGTGGATCGTCAGATGAAAAAATTGTATCAGAAAGTCCTTGCGTCAATGTTCCTAATAACATTATCAGATTAAGCAGCCCTGTGAAAGCTGAAGGCAAAGTGACAATCATTGCGAACTTTGGATCTAAAGGTAAGTTGCTTTGATATGTTTGTCAAAAAAATCTACTTCTAATAATAACATAATTTTTTTATCAGATGACTTCGACAAAAACCACACTTCTGAAGATAACATCATATCAGAAGAAGGAAGTGAAGATGTGAATGAACTAATCCCTATCAGCTTTAGTGGCCCTGTGAATGCGCAAGGCGCTATTTCCATTGCAACAAACTTTGGCTATCGAGGTAAGTTTCTTCTTGGTCACCGGTAAGGTGGCCATGAAAAAGGCCAATTGACCGATTGTGAAAGGATTCAATGCAATTCAATTAGACTCTTTCGTGCATGTGTCACTAGTTTTTGAGTTTTTCCACATATAGTTTACTGATGGTGTAGAGGTCACTAGCTTCTACCTAGTCCCTTATGTACATAATGCTAGAAAAGGGTGAGAAAATGGAGAAGAATTAATTTATAATGCAATATGTTTTGCTTGTAGAAAATGGCGGGAACTCCGTTTCAACACACGGAACTACTGATTCCAAGAAAATCATAGTCGATGAAGTGGTTCCTGATGGTTCTGTCGATTTTGGTGGTCCTGTACACGCTCAGGGAAAAGTGTTGGTAGGAACACACTTTGGATGTGGAGGTAAGAAGTGACTACCTTTATCGTTAATATCAGGCCTCCACTGCTGGACATATAATGACTCCCCCGTAGAATGACACAATTTATGATCTTCTCCAGTTTCATTGCGCCAACTTTTGCGCAAGAAATATGCCACCAGTCGTGCGAGCCGTTGTACAAAGTAGAATTTAAAAACTAACGAAAACATGCTTTTAACTGAGATGTTTGCAAATTCAGTACTTTTTGTATTCACTGACAATCTGTTTTTTTTTTCAGCTCCACTCGTGGTACCTCCAATATTTTTACCAATGCCTTGGTCTTCAGCATTTCCCTACCCACAGTATTTTTTTCCATATCCATATTCAATCACTGAATCGCAATATCCAGAAACAGGACCATTAATATCACCAAGGTTTATAGAACACACAGATAGCCAACATAGGAGCTTTGAAGATTCTCATGAATACAATACAGTCGCTAGTGTTATGGAAAATTCCAATTTTGTTAGTGACGAAGAAGATGATGGGCAATATGGAAATATGAGTTTTAATGGTGTTGTGCCAGCGTGTGGTACTGTAAAGATTGCCGCCATGTTTTAAAGAAATACTTGACACTATTTTGGGACACATAATACCTAAACCAAGTTAGTACCTAAACTACATTATTAATTATTATCCTTTATTATTTATTGTACACACAAATAAACACAAAAAGACAGAATTAAATGACATGTACAAAAGCGAGCTTAACCCTAAAAAGAGTTTTCTTCCAGCAAACCTTGAGCTAGAGAGAGGTAATTATAGAGGTAGGATCGTGTACAGATAAAAACAATAAAACAGAACAATACTTTAGTTACATAAAACTACAAAAAATAAATCCTACTAATATTATAAACGCAAAAGTTTGTTAGGATGGATGTTTGTTACTCTTTCACGCAAAAACTACTAAACGGATTTTGATGAAACTTTACAGTGATATATATACATCAGAATAACACATAGGCTACTTTTTATCCGGATACCACGCGGACAAAGCCGTGAAGGTATACTAAGCTAGTAAGGTATACTATGCTTATATATAGATACTATAAAACATATACCATACATAATTTAGAGAGACAGATAGTGCTCTTTATCATTTCTCCTGAAGACATCGATTGAAGTACAATAACATGGGCTAGGGCATTCCAACACTTAACCGCATACACAGTAAATGAGTCGTGTAGCGGCTAGATGATTGAGATGATTTTTACAAAAAAACTGAATATTTATCATGATTTGTGAGTTTAAATATTTTTTTTTAGTAAAAATTATTTTCAAAACCATGATAGATTCAAAAGTTATCTAAATGAGTGAATGTTACTATATAAGTAAAAACTTCGTAACGCTGAATTGAGTCGCATAAAATAACTTTTTCAAATTGTTGTTTTATTATGAAATACAATATCTAATACCTACATGGTAGGTAGGTAGGTACTTAATCTTGTTTAGATTATATCATCACGTAAAACGGAAGCAATATAGCTGAATCAACTGACTGGTTGTATGTAGATGAATGAATGAAATTGTTCAATCAAAAGCGATTGCACTAGGTAGGTAGATACTTTCTTAAAGTTTTCACAACTTTATCACGTAGCAGGAAAACTGATTATGATTCGTTTAATGTTTTATAAAAGGTTGATTTCAAATGAGCATCGATTATTTGTATTTTGTCATTTAGAAATGGCTTTTCTGATTTATTTTCTCTGTACTGCTTTGATTCAAGTAAGTTAGTGAAAATCACACTAATGTGCAATTATTTATGTAGTAGATTTAACATATTGTATCGAAGAAATATAAAAATATAATTTTATTTCAGCTAACCACTGGACAATTCTCAACTCTTAACGGACAAGGAATCAGCACACAGAGACCTCACCTTAGCAATGCTCTATCTAGTGCAAAGTCAATGACTTCTAACACACCCACCAGAGGACTGGGAGTCACGCCAGCGACAAAACCACTTGCCAGAAACGTGGCAATAAACAACGGACTGGCCAACGGAAACATAGCCAATACTAATGCAATCGCAGCATGTAGCAACATACCTAGAGCGAATAACGGCCCCAGTTTACTAAACACCAATTTAGCAAGTCAAACCTTAGCAAATAATTTGGTGAATGCCAATACCGCAGCAGCAACCTTAGATGCTAGTAGCATAGTGAAACCCAATTTTGGAAACGCAGCCAATTTATTTAGCTCTGGGGTTACAAATCAACTTAATCCATCTAATATTGCTAAACCAATTCTATCAGGAAACATTGCAAGTTCATTAGCATCATCGAAGTTTCAGTTAGGTAGCCCTTATCCTCAAAATTATGGTAGCACTTACGCAAACGTAAATTCTGCCAGTAATCTGGCTAGCGGGAACGTAGCCAGCGCTAGTCGTGCAAATCTTGGCAAGGGCCGGTACTCAAATGCAGTTAGTAGTAATTCTTATTCCCAGTCAGTGTTGAATGGCCCGCCTGGTAACCAGCAATATGGCATTCACGTCCAGGCTGACGCTCTGGAAATTGCTGGCAATGTGGCAGTCACTGGCAGCTTGCCACTTTATGGCACTGTCGGTTTGAATGGCAGACTTCCAACAGGGGGCGCTGGTACTGTTAATTACGCATGCTCCCGTTAATGTAGATACTGTGAATTATTGTTGGGTGTAAGATTATTTTATTGTTAAATAATTTATTGAATAAATAAAAACAATTTTATTCCAAAAACTATCGTGAACTTGACTATTCATACTGTAAAAACGGGAATTTTCGGGGGTAGTGCACGGCGCGACGCGGAAGGAGAAAGTCGCAACCACTCACCCTGATGAAGACTCTCGGAATGAGTCGAAACTTAGTCGGTGCCTTCACCGATAGTGCAGTACGTGAAAATTCCCGTTTTTACAATATAAATAAAAACAATTAATTTTACAATCTGGTTATATCAACTGGGGCATAAGATTTAAAAAAAAATTGTTTTAATATCATAAAGTTATAATGATTCGACAACCCTATTGGTGCAGCGAGATAAATGATTGCATGTTCTGCAGATATTTGTTCCGGGTATGGGTGTCGTGGTACCACGGTACTCGTTGTTCCTGATACCCAAGACACATAATCCTAGTGCGGGGTCAGGACAATGTAGGTATTTGTCTGTTGTATATTTATCTATTTATTCTGAATAGTATTTATTTTTATCAATAATAGACCTTCTAGTGAAAGGAAAACTAAGCGTAAGGTATTTTCTAGACACCAAGGGCCGCGACACAGCTGCTAAGCTGATAAACTGAGTGTAGGCAGTGGCAATTCCACGTCGGCCGCCACTACCGCATTACTGTTGAGTATTCCGTAGCTTCTTGTGCTGCGTAGGCTGTATCTTAGTATTTAACAATAGATCTTATGTTTGAATGAGTAATTATGTATTTAATTGGGGATTTATGAGACACACATTTTATGAGATGGTGCGTTGAGAATGACCGTATCCCGACTCCCAGCGCCCTCCCTCGGACTTAAGCTCGCCGACACTAGACTCCTAAAGCTAAAGCAAAGACTTAGGCATGTTTTAGTAGCAGATTTTCTATAAAAACTTGTAACGAGGCATATATTTAATGCTGCATATATTTAATAATAAGAGCTGTCAAAGTTAATCACGGACCTAGGTATTGGGTTTTATTTATGAAGTAGAATGATTATTAAAATTAGGTAAACCTAGAACAAACATAGGTAAGTATTTAATTACGATACATAGAGAACTATAAATGATTATAATCTATCCGAATCACCCTTTAGATTCCAGATGAGTAGTTTCGGAAACATTCCAAAAATCTCGATCCAGAACTCAAAACACATTCCTAGGACAAAAATATGTCCCATCGTAATTTTTCCGCTATCCCCTGACCTTCGGCCCTATGGAGGGTTTTTCTGTATTTTTCCTAATGTTCCCGATTCACACTTTCGCCTACTTAGTTTGAAATCAAAATGAAGAAAATGAATTTTTCATTGAAATATCCGTTACTTAGGTTATTTTTTTTACAAAATGTTCATATTTAGGTAATATGGATAATTTGTAGATGTTCATTATGGAAATTAGGTTCATTTTTAAATCATATGTGGCACTGCATAGGACTTTATTTTCAAAAATGTTGATATTTATGGGGACATAGTTTTATATTTTTATTTGTTTATATCTAAGATCAACATTCAAAAATAGTAGATAGGTACCTGTAAACAAAGTAAATGTCAAAAAGTTTTTATTCATTGAAATCACTAAGAATCATTTAGTACCTAGAAACGTCAGCTTAAAAACTACGTGAATTTAAAATGTTAAAGTGAATTTACGGCGATAAGCCTAGAAGAATCAGGCACCCAAGCAGAGTTTCTGCTTGTTTTTTTATGATCCTTCTTTCAGCTGTAGTTGGTATAGGACAAAAACCACCCGAGTATTGGAAAAATAATATGGGGACATATATCTTGCTAAACAGCTACTGTTGGGGTTTCTCAGCTCGTAGATAAATGAAAAAAGGGGTGGTGGACTGTATTCTGATATATATTGACATAAAGAACGCGCGCCTATTGGTTTCGTGATCGTGGAGAAGTGTCTGTCCGCGCCGATTGTAGCCGGCTGCCGACCTCGTCCCTCTCGACCCCTCTCCCCGCTGTTCTTCTAGTTGCGGTGGTGGGACGATGGAATATTTGGCTCCGACAGCTACCTACTCTACTCTACGCTTAGATACTACAAGGTAAAATAGGTGAAAATGGGAGCGTTAGCTATGTGAGAGGAATTGAACATAACCAAAATAGATTTAGTCACTTATTAATTTATTAAACAATCTAATTTTGAAATACGCCTAAACGCAGCCACAGTTGGGTGCCACAGAGACAACACCGCCAGCTGGCAAATATCCCTCGAAATTGACATAGCCAATTACTGGCACCTGGCCGGCCACGGCCGTGCTGCCGCCAACTGGCAGCTCGCCGATAACAGCGACATCGCCATAGCCAACTGGAACGCCGCCTTGGAAACCAGGCGCGAAATTCGCTCCAATACAGGGCCCGAAACCATTGTTGTAGCCAATGCCATTGCCAAGGATTTGGCTATATGCATTCTGAAAAAAAGATTGTTTATGGTTAGAATGAAAATTACAAGAATATAGTATTACTAGATGTGTTTTTTTATAGTTGTGTTTTTTTATATCGTTAGGAACTCCCATACATACTTTCACTCCTCATTTCTCGCCCTAAAACATGAAAACCAAAAACCTAGAAACACTTCTTTATTTATCCTTGGGCGGATACACGGACGAAGCCGTGGGCAGAAGCCCACGGACGAAGCCGTGGGCTTCTGCCCACGGCTTCGTCCGTGTGGTACCCGGCAAAAAAGAAGCCTATGTGTTATTCTCTTCACTGTAAAGTTTTATCAATATCCGTTCAATAGTTTTTGCGTGAAAGAGTAACAAACATCCATCCTCACAAGCTTTCGCGTTTATAATATTAGTAGGATAGTAGAATGATGAGTAGCTGTAATTAAATTTTCATACAATGTTTCCCCAACCTATTTCCCCCCCTTTAAGTCAAAATTTCCAAACATCCTTCTTAAACTATGTTCTAAATTTCTGCTTCCTAGACTTGTAGTTTTGGCTGTGCGTTGACAAAGGATTTTATAAGATTAGATAGGTATAACTTCTATTATGTAGATAACTGTTATATTTAACTTACCGAAACCAAACCCAAGGCGACTAAAAACAATAAACGGAGAGTCATTTTGTTATAAATTCGTAATGTTAACTGAGTCCAAGAGCTAGATTAATTTTATTTATAACGAAAACCTTTCGTAATAAACAACGTAATAGAGTTTCAATTACTTTGTACAGATTGTGAATGATAAAATGGCTAAATAATTGAGGAAAAGTCACGTTTGTTTTTTTTTGTGATAAAAAATGTTGTGTAAAAACGATGGTAAAGTCATTCGAAAATATTAAATAGAAATGCTAAACTAAGTACATAAAAGTAAGCAAGCAAACGATTTTTTTCTATGTTTGAAATTCAACTCTCATGTTATATGTTTGATTGGACTCTTCTCGTTTGCCAAGACAAATCCTTTTAGCAAAAATAGCCGACGCCAAAAGATTTGTCGGCCGGCCGATGTTGCTATTTAAAGATAGCGTAAAACGCGACATTTAACTTTTAAAATTGACCGTTCTTACTGGGAAAGCGAAGCTGAAGATCGTGACGCGATGGAGGAAAACAGTGGCTGATGGTGTCGTCGCTCACTATAACACCTGACTCGACCATCTAGCAAATAAGTGGGTTACACGTCTCCAACCTAAATAATCTGTAATTTACTAATATTATAAACGCGAAAGTTTATGAGGATGGATGTTTGTTACTCTTTCACGCAAAAACTACTGAACGGATTTTAATAAAACGTTACAGTAAAGCTTACACATCAAAATAACACATAGGCTACTTTTTATCTGGGTACCACGCGGGCGAAGCCGTGGGCAGAAGCTAGTAGGTGTCTAATCCTACTTATACTATCCTACTTTCTAATCCTACTATACTACTAATATTATAAACGTGAAAGTTTGTGAGGATGTTTTTTACTCTTTAACACAATAACTACTGAACGGATTTTGATGAAACTTTACAGTAATTTAGCTTATCTGAGTACCACGCGGGCGAAGCCGTGGGCAGAAGCTAGTAGGTGTCTAATCCTACTTATACTATCCTACTTCCTAATCCTACTATACTACTAATATTATAAACGTGAAAGTTTGTGAGGATGTTTTTTACTCTTTAACACAATAACTACTGAACGGATTTTGATGAAACTTTACAGTAATTTAGCTTATAGAGGTATATCAGAATAACACATAGGGTACTTTTTATTCGGGTCCTACCCGGGCGAAGCCGTGCGCAGAAGCTAGTATATTATAAACGTAAAAGTTTGTGCGGATGGATTTTTGTTTCTCTTTCATGCAAAAAGTACTGAACGGATTTTGATGAAACTTTACAGTAATTTAGTTTATACATCAAAATAACACATAGGCTACTTTTTATCCAGGTACCGCGTGGGCAAAGCCGTGGGCAGAAGCTAATAGATGTCTAAAGGCCAATAATAATGATGATGATGGGATTGGAAATTAGAACTTTCAAATGTGATTTCAAGGGAATAGCAATAAACGCAATAAGAAATACATTTAAAGATGTCTCAATCGCTGGCTGCTATGCGCATTAGAGATGCGATAGGGCGAAAAGGACTAACCAAATAAACATTGACGAAAATACAAGAGGTGCTAAGTGCAGTTTTGCCTTTGCTACCACAGAACCATATTACATATTATTCTCCAGGGTTGGTTCTATATATTACCTCCCACATTGCTACCACAGGACCATCCATTGGTTCTACTGAAGTCCCAACGACGACAAAAGTAAAAAAAATCAGGAGTTACATTTTACTTACATGTATATAAGATGTCGTCATTAAAGGATGATGTGCATTCAGTCAACAAACCCGTATTAATAATCAGGTTGTATCCTGGCATGGTTAAATCAAGAAAAAATTATCCTATAGTAAAATAATCCGGATAGTGAAAAAATAATCCTAGCCTTATACGGCTTCTTAGTGCGTTGTCGGAAGATAAATAAATGAATAAATATTGCTAGACATTTTTCATACAGCATCATCTAGCCACAAACTAAGCAGAGCTTGTATTATGAGAACTATATGACTGACGGCTTCGCCCACGTGGTAGCTATATTACTGTAAAGTTTCATCAAAATCCGTTCATTAGTTTTTGCGTGAAAGAGTAATAAACATCCATCCTCACAAACTTTCACGTTTATAATCTTAGTAGGATAGGATTATGTTATGCACTAAGGGGTGATGTCCTGAAATATTAAAGGCATCTCCAGATGCAGGAGGCCGGTGCAATGAAAATATAAGTTTCCTCGTACCCAAACCCTGCTGGCTTCTATCGAGCGGAAGACAGACAGAACTATCAGCTGTCTGTCTTTACTCGGTTTCGGTTAGATATAAGTAGCTACTTAGTATCCCTTCTTCTACCTATCTACCTGTAGGTATGTTTACTGATTGACTGCAGATCTAGGTACGGAATATAGAATATCTACCCAGGGTTTCTAGACAAATAATACTTTCTGTTGGTGTTAACGTCTGCGGAAAGATTGAAATGTATGGAAAGACATGAGCTGTGGCTGTCGCGTGACAGCTGCCAAGTTTTAACGCAAGTTTTTAACAAATTTGCGTTAGCGCGAAAGGAAAAGTAAGCGTGGGTTATTTGTCTAGTCCCCCATTTAGATAAGATATTCCGTTAATACTTACCTACCAACTTACATTTAAAATACAACTTCTTGTTTCTTTGTTATAGAATAAAAAGCAGAGCGGGTTAGTGCTAATTTTAAGTTGTCTTTATGAGCAACTAGCAGGTCGAATCCCACTGCGGGACAAATGTTTGTATGTTCTGGAGATATTGTTTCCATATCTGGGTGTTACGGTACCATGGTACTCGTACTTCCTTATACCCACGACACAGAGAAACCTAGTGTACTCGCCAGCCGCGCCCCGAGGCCGCCAAGGTTTGTTTCAGAATAGCCATGCGCGAAATGTGTCAGTGAAAAGAAAAGAATGAAGTATATCTTTTGGCTAAGTGAACTACTTCATTGATTTAGTTCAGTAGTTCATTTACTTCAGGTATACCGTTTAGTTCTTAGAGAATTATGGATAGATGAACGAAATGATGAAATGAGTTGCTTTCTTAGTGCTATGAACTATGAAATGTTTTTATTTTTATATCTAGATTTTCCTTCATAGGTACTTTACAGGCTTAGGACTGTCAACCAGGGGCAAACATTTTTACTATAAAATAGGTATTAAAATTTAATATGTCTATAGGTAGGTAAATTTAATATATTTTTTGTAATAATAATAAATACGTATTCAAAAATTGAGATATGTATAATATACTTTTGTTAATTAAACTGATTAATATTTCAAAGTTATAATAAAACGACTTAACTTATTTTTTATTTGCATATAAAACTGACTCGTAACATGCGCAACACGACGCACTAATAATCGCAATCGCAAATAACTTTAAAAAAAATCAAACAATGCAAAATAGGTACTTTCTTACTCAAACAAAATATTAATAATCAAAATCCAAACAAACGTAAACAATCTACTTTAGCAAGAATCAAAGAACTTTATCTCAACGACGTAAGGGTTGGTTTTAATTGCAAGTTCTTCCATATCAGTTATCACTCTTTACTCTCGCTTCTATTGTTGAAAAAATTGAGCAAAATAAAATAGTCTTTGTGTACACGCCATAACACCGCTTTTTCTATCTTCGTCGAGCGTGATGCTAAACGAAGCATTGAAGTAAAAGCATTGAAGTAAAAATACACGTGAACTAAATGAACTAGAGACACATTAGAATAAGTAGTGAACTAAATGACAAGACAAAGCTTGCCCACCATATTGAAAATTTTGAAAATGTCCAATAACTTGAAAACCGTGAGATTTTTACTTAGTACATTTTTTTTATTTTCTGGACACGTATGTTATGCCCGACCCGCAGTTAATGGATTGACTACATCATTACGCTACACCCTGTATAGACATGTACCCCGATGTATGTATATTCTACCATCTAAATGGTGTGTAAATATCAATTGTTTGTTGAATATTAGAAATTTAGTAAAGAGGTCCTCAAGTACGTGGGTTTCTACTATTTCACGGCTACTATAAGATAATTTATAAACACAAATTCATAGTAGGTATAAATTATATTTATTCTATACAACAATATTGCAACTGCTCAATGAGCGCAGTTACCAGGGCCAAAGCCAATTCTGCCCAAGCCGTTGTAGCCGGCCAGACCGTTAACGCCATTCACGCCAATACCAGCCAGGCCATTCACGCCCCCCATCGCAGCTACACCTGGGCCGTAGGTACCAGGGCTCACGATTCCAGTAGCAATGGGACCCTCGCTCGCTATACCGACCGCCCCATCGCCACATCCATAAGACACTGCACCAGCACCACCGGAAGGCATGGCTCCCTCCAGAGCAACAGTACCCAAGAGTGGTAAGTTACCACCGACCGCAAGAGCACCTTCATATGCGTTCTCTGAAATCACTGAGACGCCAGTAGGAGCGATGGCAGAAGCACTGTGGACGGGAAGACCGCCACCAGATGACGCTACACCACCGCATCCTACAGCGTTACCGGCTAAACCGAAGCCATTTACTCCCAGCCCGTTTGAGCCAAGCCCGTTTACTCCCAGTCCATTTACTCCCAGCCCGTTTGATCCAAGCCCGTTTACTCCCAGTCCATTTAATCCCAGCCCGTTTTGGCCTAACCCGTTTACTCCTAGCCCATTTAATCCTAGGCCGCCGTTGGCCAAGCCATTGGCGAGCAGGCTGTTCCCAGCAAGGATACTGGCAGCCAATCCATTGCCATTCAGTCCTGGACGTAGGCCGTTACCGATGCACTGGCCTGAGATGGTCTGGAAATGTTTTAAGTTTATTAGTGGTCTACTTAATGGTCAAAGTTGTGTAAAAAATATGCATTGGTTCTTAGAGCAGATAGAGTCAGTTGCCATCATAAGTATCTTAATAACTCGGACCAAATGGTGGTATGCAGATGCTTTTGATGCGCTGTTAGATGCTCAATATAGCATCAAAGATTAATAAAAATATAAGCTGAAGTAAATGTGTTGTAACTGCTTGTGTATCACGAACACTCCATTTTGGTTAAGATGGCGTTATGAAACCGTTTTGCGTGAAGGTTTAAAAGGTTTGGTCATCTGAATTACTTAGGTACTTCTGTTAACAGTCAGAAGCAATTAAAACATACCTGGAATAATGCAAAAGCACAGACTATGGCCGTTTTGGACACCATATTGTAATTCTTAGTTGACTATGTGATGATAACATACTAACTATTTTCATCTTCTTGACCAGTTTTTATACCTGCTATCTTCATCTGTGTAGTAATTTATACTATGCGAGTTAGCAAATCAGATGTTTTATCATAAAACATACATTATCTACGTTTTGTGCACTTTATCGATATGACTCCATAGCTGTAATTTGAGGTTGTAGGTTGGTCTGTCATCATTATATTGCAGTCTACTTCTGGGCAAGGTTCTGTCTATGCCAGTGGTGTTCCCATCGGCCATATCAGTAACAAACCCGCAATCTCGCAAACATTCGTTTTATGATCCACAATTTGATTACTATAACTCGCTGCGTTCACGTTGTTTTCACATTGTTCAGGCTTAAGCCTGTTAAAGTCTTTTTCCATTACAGAACAATCGACTATTCAATTGACTTGCTTGTTCATATAATGTTGAATGGGTACATATTCAGATCTTGCAAAAAAAAAACTGTATTCAATTTTTTTTAGTTAATTGACTTATTTATTTATTTATTTTGGCACTCAAAACAGAATACAATCAGATTAAATTACATACAACATTTTAGAAATGTTTTGAGCTAGATGGTACTCGTATTCTAAAACATGTTGTGTACACATTGTGTACACAATCATGGTTAGTGAAAAGCAGTTGGTGCTTACATTGTGAATTATTATGAGTTAGATAAAAATAAATAAACTTCGATCCTTCGAAGAAAGATTGAAGTAAAGAATAATACTACTACTTAAAAAGAAGAATTTGAATTCTGAGCACATTCTTTAAAAATAATGGCTATAACATCTTTTTTGAATTAAGGCAACTTATTGTTAAAAACATCAATTATTCACTATAGAGGTATTTAACCAATAAATCATTCTATAAGCGACACATTCTGACAATGGGATTAAAATATGATGTATTATTAACGTTTGCTCTCAGGGAGAAAGTGTTTTGGAAAGAGTAACGAGATTTAAGCTTTATACTGATATTAATAAGGGAAAGTAAGTGAGGTGAGTCAATAATGGAATGAATAATTTTGAACAAATTCAATAAGTCATGGTATTGACGCCTAGTTTCAAGCGAAAATATTATATTTAATAAGCTTAGCAGAATAGGAGGGAAGTTTTCTGTATAACCCACATGTATTCACTCACTCTTTTCGCTATGGCCTTAACTCCAATCAAGTTACAACTATCAAGTCCGATCAAGTTGAGTCCTCCCGTTCACAAAACTCACCTATTCCATTTAAGTACTTGACGGTTCAGCTTACTTGAATGATCAAGTACCTATACTGAACCGTAAATAAATAATAATAATAAATAATAATAATGCTGGACATATTCACACAGTATCATGTAGCCCCAAAGTAAGCAGAGCTTGTGTTATGGGAACTACATGATTGATATACTTCTTATATATATATTTTTTTGTTAATACATACATATTATACATAGAAAACACCCAGACCCGAGACAAATATTTGCTGAAACAAACATTTGTCCCGCGGCGGGAATCGAACCCGCAACCTTCTGCGTCTCAGGCGGGCCTTCGCCCACTGCGCCACAGAGGTCGTCAGAGAAATAAAAATGTGTTAATCCATGGCTGCCTAAATAAACGCTGATTTGTGCCATTAGGAACAAATGTTTCATAACATTAAGATAATTGCAAAAAAAACAATGATGTTCAATTTATTCATCCACTATCTCGGAAACAGCAGCTTTTGTGCAATAAATCTGAGAATACAGAGTAGGGAAATCTTGTAGATAGATCCTAGATCCTGTTTTTAATTATGCTCTTCATCATAAGACCCTGGAGCCAGAACTGAATTCAAACTGAAGCTTCCAGCTGTATTCATTGGTGAACCTTATCTGATCTGATCTTTTTAGATCTGGTAATTATGATTACTGATACAATAACATGTATTAACGATACAATAACGAATTGTGTTTATTTTTACTTATGTACTTTACTTTTGTCTACTAACATAGTTCATAATTATTTTGTTTAATAAAAATAATAATAAAGAATATTTATTTCCAAAAAAAGGCTCACATAGGTACACATACAATGTAATTAATTATATTTTTGTAACCTTATTGTTAAATGAGACAGTAGAAAGTTTATAAATGTACTTAAAACCTTGTATGAAGTATATACAGTCAAATACTTGGGTACCTTGCTCTAACTAAGTATAAAACTTGTGTTTAGATGCAAGGGATCCTACTAACCATTATGGATCATAAGTAATCCGAAATAAAGAATATTTTATTTTATCTAATAGGCTCTATTTTAAGTAATATGATACACACACATTTTATTTAATGTGTGTGTATCATATTACTTGAAATAGAGCCTGATAATGAACAGCTAAATATATAAATAATAATCTGCATCACTCTGCTTGATCGAGTACCTAATATCTAAATTCAAAGTCGTACTATAAGACGTTTTCAGACGAATATTAGGGCTTATATGGGTTGGGCAGGATATGTGACCAGGCACGGTGATGACAGGTGGAGCAAAGTGCTTACTGAGTGGTGGCCACGAGACGGTAAAAGGGTCCGTTTGTGAAACTCTATTCCAGCAGAAATCCGCACTGCTGCTTCCATTGGAGTCTTCAAATCCAAACTTCACAAACATTTAATCTTTTAGCATTATAATAGCATTTATAATATACTAGCTTCTTCCCACGGCTTCGCTCGCGTGGTACCCGGATAAAAAGTAGCCTATGTGTTATTCTGATGTATAAGCTATATTACTATAAAGTTTCATCGAGCAGTATTTTTTGCTTGAAAGAGTAACAAACATCCATCCTCACAAACTTTCGCGTTTATAATAGGATTTTCATTTATGTTTCTAGTTTACTTCTATTTATTATTATTATTCTTGACATATTTTTTCTCATAATTTTTGACATTTTGTATAATTATTGACATTTAATTTTATTTTGTTTACCTACTTATTCACCTGTTTTATTATTTAAATTGTATGTGTGTAATTTTTAAAATAATAGCTACCTGCAACGCCCTGACAGGGCCGATGTACCTACCAACCTACTTGGAGCTACACTAGACCTAAGCTTAACCATTGTAGAGGTATGTAGGACATTAAGCATGAATAAATGAAATAAAAATAAGTACTAAGCTAGTTATTTAATTTAATTAAACTTTATCTTATTTTGTAAATCCTTCAATTGCCACTCTTCATTACATAAAGGTTAGAAAGAAAAGAAAGAAAGAAAAGAAAGAAAATACATTTATTAACCACAAACACAACACAACAGGTGACAAAATACAAACACAGAAAGTTTCATTAATATACTACAAAAATACAATAAAAATATATGTGTTGTGTGGGGTCAAAAGGTCCCTATCTCAGCATTATGCTGCACCAAACCTAAGAAAGGTGCAGCGCTGATTTTCAGACAGGGCCATCGATAGTGATGTCACGAACCACGGGGAGCAAACGTAAAAAGGAAGGAATAAGTAGATAGATAATAGATAAAATACGTATTATGTACAATAGATAAATATATTATGAATGTAATATTATAATTTAAATATAAATAAGAGGGAAGTTCCGAAAGATATTAGGAATTTGTTTGTCTGTGGTCTGTGCAGTGCGAGTCCAGTGGCCATTAGATTTTAAATTATATACAGGATACGTATGTTAGCTGGAAGAAAATACTAATTAGCATTAAGTTCGCCTACCTATTTACTTGTTATATCTTTTGCATTTTCTATCTATCTATCTGTATATCTAAAAGAAGCGCAGGTCATCATCCACCAGCACGATAGGTCGACGACATAGTCAACCTCAGGTCATAGGGTCGCAGGGTTCAATTTTTTTTTAGCTGGACATATTTCACACAGCATTATTTAGCCCCAAACTAAGCAGAGGTTATATTATGGGAACTACATAATGATATACTACTTATATACATTTTTTTTGTAAATACATACATATTATACATAGAAAATACAAACATTTGCCCCGCAGCGGGAATCGAACTCGCAACCTTCTGCGTCTCAGGCAGGCGTTCGCCCACTGCGCCACAGAGGTTGTCGTAAGATTAAAAATAAATCAATTAAATAATGCTGGACAATCCACACAGCATCATCTAGCCCCAAGCTAAGCAGAGCTTGTGTTATGGGTACTAGATGACTGATATACTTAATACAATACATTACATAGATAGATACTTTTTTATTATACATAGAAAATGCCCAGAACACCCGGAACAAATATTTGCAGATTGTACAAACATTTGTCCCAGGGCGGTAAACGAACCCGCAACCTCATGTGTCGCAGGCGGACCTTCGCCCACCGCGCCACATCGGTCGTCACGGTATTACGGTAGATTGACGTAAGATTGAGGCGGATAGCAACAACGAGTGGTAAATATGCTCAGCAGTGGAGTGTAACAGACTGTACCTATATGAAATCATCATCATCAAATCAGCTTGAAGACCAGACCCCATCTTATACGTCCGTAGCGCAAAGGACTACTCGTATCAACCGATAATACGAACCGTTGCCGGGCCGACGCACAAATACCGTTCAACTAGGAACATTTGTATTCGTTGGTAGTAAACAAAGTGTACCGTGACCGACGTCTTTTACTTCCTGCCCGTTTAAGTGTAATTGGATAGCTCTTGGCAATCTTGTCATTCAATAGAAAAAGAAGGAATGATAAAAAAGAACGGCATCTCCCAATTACTTGGAATAAATGCCTACTCATCTGACTTATAAATCAGCTTATTTTACGCTATGTTTGTCCGCCTATGTGTTTTCGAATTCTGAAATGGTAAACCGAGGGAATGAATAAGTAATGCTGGACAGTTTCACACAGCATCATTTAGCCCCAAACTAAGCAGAGCTTTGTAATATGGGAACTACATGACTGATAATCTACTTAAATCTTTTTTTATGTAAATACATAACTACATAATTATTATACATAGAAAACACCCAGACCCGAGCCTGCGCCCACTGCACCACAGAGGTTGTCGAATAGGACGTGTGATCCAAAAAAGCGGCGATTCTATAATACATATCCTACTAATATTATAAACGTGAAAGTTTGTGAGGGTGGATGTTTGTTACTCTTTCACGCAAAAACTACTGAACAGATTTTGATGAAACTTTACAGTAATATAGCTTATACATCAGAATAACACATAGGCTACTTTTTATCCGGGTAACACGCGAGCGAAGCCGTGGGCAGAAGCTAGTTAAAAATATTTAGCCGTAAAAATACTTAGCTCAGCATGCGTGGTTACAGTCGGCACATTTTCCTATCTTCGTGCGTATTTACGTGATAAAATTATGTGTGATTTGTTTTGAGAATGTAGGTATTAAGAAAATACCACGTTCTTTAACGATTCTTCTACTGACATTTCGTTGACATTTAGATTCAGATTCAGACTCAGATAATTTATTTGTACAGAACACAGGTAAAAATTACAGATAAAATTTATAGGTTCTATAAATATAAAATTTATAGGTATTTATAGGTTCTTTCTACTAAGTTGTTATTCATCATAAATTAACAATAAAATTACAAGGCAATAAAATTCATCTAAAACAAATGTATAACTTATAACTATTCATTCATTTAGGCCCTTCTTCATGAGTACCGTACGCGACCTCGCTTGACGTTCGTGGGACGGTATCTGAAACCACACACATAAAAATGACATCCTGAAAATGATATTCATCTACGATAATTTCAGTTTTATGATGATTTGTGTTAATGCATTACCTACATTATAAGTGAAATAAGTGGGTAGGTGTATACTTTTTAGTCATATATAGATAAACAGTGATAAGTCTATAACGCCGTTTATTCACAGCTAATAGTTCTTACTGGGAGGTAAGAAGTAGGTTGCTTGCGGGTTCGATTCCCGCCGTGGAACAGATGGTTGTATGATCTGCTAATATTAGTCTCGGGATCTGGGTGTTCTTCTGTAGGTATGTATTTAAAAAAAAGTATATAAGTAGTATTTCATGTAGTTCCCATAATACAAGCTCTGCTTAGTTTGGGCACAGGTATGGATAATGTGTGAAAATGTCCAGCATTACATATTTATTCAAGGTTTTTAAAAGTACGAAAAGTTAACTTTTATATTGTACTCCTTATCCGTGTACCTACCATCAACACGGAAATTTTATTTAAAAATTCCATAATATCACTTACTTTCTGAAAAATTGATCTAAATTAAATTAACTTGAGCACCTCAGTTCGCACCTACATCTACTACTGATAAATAAATAAATGCAGATAATTAAATTACAATATCGTTTATGAAATCGTTTATTATGACAAAATTGCCTAACTTATCTTATCCTAACTTCTGTAAATTTTTAGTAGATGCCATTTCCACATCCACAACCAATTCCTCCGAGGCCGTAGCCTATCCCAGCGGGGCCACCGAGTCCGTAGCCGTGTCCGCCGGCGATGGCGCCGATACCGGGGCCGTAAGATCCGGGGGCTGCGATCCCGGTGACGATGGGGCCCTCCTCCGCGACGATGCCGACAGCGCCGTTACCGCAGCCGTACGAGACAGCGCCCGCACCAGCGGTGGGCAGGATACCCTCGATTCCGACGGTTCCGAGGAAAGGCAGGTTACCGCCGACGCACAGACCACCCTCGTACACATTCTCAGACAGCACGGACACGCCGACAGGGGAAATGGGGGAAGCGCTGGAGACTGGAAGACCACCGCCGGTGGAGGCAACTCCGCCGCAGCCGCAGCCACCGCCGAGGCCGTAGCCAGCCAAGCCATCCAACCCTAGACCTGCCCCCAAACCATAAGGAGCTCCCCAAGCACCAGCTAGGCCGGGACCGGCCAGGCACTGGCTATAAGCCTGGGCCAAAAGCGCCGAGGCGCAGACCAGAAGAACTTTGAATGCCATTGTTGTTTTGGAGGAAATTGGCGTGCAATGATATCCTATAGCTAGTTATCTGTGGTTTTTATACAACGTTCTGCGTAACTTTTACTGTATCCTGAAGCAATGTACCTATACGTACGTGACGCTTTGGTACATTTAATCAGGGTTTTAATGTCAAAACATATAGGTAACTGTTACATTTTGATAACGAGGTCACATTTTCATGATAAGTTGTGAAAAGTGCTGTAATATTATTTATGTAACCTACTTTCGTTGGTCATCCTTTGTGGCTTATAAATACACTGATGTAGCTTATAGAAAGCATTCTGTATTCAAGCATCAGAAATCAACTGCCATGTCTTCCTTCGCTTTCTTATTGGTCTGCGTTCAGGCTTGTCTGATCCAAGTTAGTATCTACCTATCTCTGATCAATGTTTTTCAACACAACACAAAAATTTGGTTATAAGATTTTTATGATCAATCATTGTACCTAATGCGTGATGAAACGAGTTGTTTCGAGAGTTTTGTTGGTAGTTTCTAACTAATTGTTAAAAACCGCTGTTTGTTTCTTCATTTAGAATTATTATGGATTATTATGACTTCATAATGTTGAAGTCATACATAATAAACAGAAGCGCTGTGGTCGAAGGCCCGCCTGAGACGCAGAAGGGTCGCTGCGAGACAAATGTTTGTATGACCTGCAAATATTTGTCTCGGGTCTGGGTGTTTTCTATGTATAATATGTATGTATTTACAAAAAAAAAGTATATAAGTTGTATATCAGTCATGCAGTTGCCATAACACAAGCTCTGCTTACTTTGGGGCTAGATGATGCTGTGTGAAAATGTCCATTTTATATCCATATTCTATTATTTTATTTATTTATTTATTTGTAATGGCTGATAACAATGATTAACCTAAACATTTTTGTCTGTAGAATGTATACAGTCAGTGCCTCGCTGGTCCCCTTGGAATCGGCTACGGAGCTGGTATTGCTGGTCCTCTCGCTGGACCCCTCGCTGGACCTGCGCTAGCCGCCCCCGGTCTCGGTTTGGGCTTTGGAGCCGCTGGTCTGGGCTACGGAGCAGGTCTAGGCTACGGCGCGGGTCTCGGATGCGGCGCGGCATACGGCGGCGCCGGCGCCGGTAACGTGGCCGTCGCAGGTGAGCTGCCGGTGTGCGGTTCCACCGCTGTTGCTGGTCAGGTGCCCATCATCGGTGCTATCGAATACGGTGGCGTTGTTCCCGCGGCTGGTGCTGTCACCATCTCCGGCAACTGCGCTTGCGGATGCGGATGCGGCGGCTATTACTGATTCGTTATAAATATTTACAATAAAAACTACTTATAAGTTATTTTTTTGTATTTTTTTAAAATCCTAGACGTGTTTTCAAACGTCTTTTACAACGCCCCTAGTGACTTTGAATCAACTTTGAATTTATACTTACCCATCGGGTTAACCCCGAGAGGCGTCATAATTGAACCACACTGTTCTGCCAACACATCAGTCTTTTAGGACTGATGTTGGCAAACGCGGACATTGTCATTGTTATTGCGTCATGTTGCCTGCTGTGCTCTGATTGGTTGAAACTACAGTTTCGATAATTGAACCACACTGTTCTGCCAACACATCAATCTTTTGTCTTTTAGGACTGATGTTGGCAAACGCGGACATTGTCATTGTCATTGCGTCATGTTGCCTGCTGTCCTCTGATTGGTTGAAACTACAGAGGACATTGGTTGTAAACAGTTTCGACCAATCAGAGCACAGCAGGAGTGGCGGGACTCGCATGACAGTTGACAGAATTGTTTCCTAGAAAATTATCAAACATTGCGTCTCTTGAGGCTGTCTACTCTATGTTCTTATGAAATGCATAAATCAGCATTTCATAAGCCGTTTTGGAGAAAACTGGTAGAAGATAAAATATATCCTCTTATGGCAAAAGCATAACACTGGCTTACGTCGCGGATAAAAAAATACAAAATTAAGTCATCGTTTAATAAAACCATGCTCCCTATTCATACAAATCAAATGACACTTAGTTTCGTTAAGTACGGTTACATTTTGACAGGCTCCTGCAATATTCACGACTACTAAATATTCTAACTTTTTAACTTTGCCATTAGAGATTTGGTAAAAGCCTGGCAAAATGAGTCCCTTAGTAGTTAAAGTCAATAAATAAAATAATGCTGGTAATTTTTCACACAGCATCATCTAGCCCCAAACTAAGCAGAGCTTGTATTATGGGAACTACATGACTGATATACTACTTATATACTTTTTTTTTAAATAGAATAATATTTTTTTTAATAAATAGTATTTTATTTATTATAATCTCAAGGATTAAAAAAAATCGTGTCTAAACATGAGTTTAAAATATTAAATTAATTTTAATCACTTAATAACATGCACGGGATCATCTGGTATATATGCTTATCGGAGTATATGCTAGGAATAAATCAGTTTCATGGTCAGTAGCCACCGGGCTATATGCTCTGTGGATGTGCAGGATTTGGTTCTAAGTTTTTTTTATAGGCAGCGCTCAGAATAAATACCTACCAACTCATTCGTAGTTCAATTTATTCGGCTAAACATTTTTTTCTTCCTTAATTCGGGCATAGCAAGTTAATGTTTGATAAATTGTAAAAACTCGCGTGTCTTTACGTCTATAGCAGCACCAACTCACAGATATTATAAACCAACTAGTGACTTGTGGTCCCAAATCGATTGAAAAAGTTCTATTGAAAGCCGTTTCGTATAAGAGCTGGCGATCTTCAAACGCCTGAATTTTTTTTTGAATCATGAATTAAAACACATTCAATCAAGTCACTTTTCAAACAAAATATACATATTAGGTCCTAAACTGGGAGCTAAGATGTCAGAGATAGATACATAGATACACACGTTAATTTATAACAACCCTCTGTTTGCGTCGAGGGTTAAAAATGGTAGGTACAGCTCTGAGTCGAGTCCGATGAAAAGCTGGATTAACTCTGGTTTACAAAGCCTCGTGATGAATAAGGCCTCATTATATGTAGATTATACAGTTAATCTATTTTATCCTTTATTGAGATTTCAGAATAGCTTAAGTCAGTAGTCAATACCCAGTCGGAAGATAACCTGACGTCTTTTTAGAGTGGATTAATCGATTTGAAGGATCCCTAGCTGCTCGTTTATGATAAGACCAACCGAAAAAACACAAGGTAGAGACGTGTCAATTGCTGTTATCTATACCATGTTAAAACGTAAATATATTCTAGGTATCATCACTGAAAATTCTGGAAGGAAATAGGGATTTAGGTTAGTTTGGCCACACACGTAATGTATGTGGTCTCCTAGCTTAGGAATGCATGTTCCAATTTAAATTGAATTATTTTCTAGGCTTCGTCGCGTGCTATGAATTGGCGAGAATTAACTTATTTTTTGAAATCATGTAGTTTCTATATAGACGTTAATCTAAGATGGTTGTGATTTCATTATGTAAAAACCTTTGACTTTTTATGAAAGCTGTGAGATAACGATATTTATTTCTCAAATATATTTTTGATGGGATTTTATTCACGTAAAACGTAATGCAGCGGGAAACTCACTAGTTTTACTAGTACCAGTGTGAAATTCAGATTCAAGAGCATAAAATATAATAAATATCCAGGATTATTAGGATTTTTACTAATATTATAAACGCGAAAGTTTGTGAGGATGGATGTTTGTTACTCTTTCACGCAAAAACTACTGAATGGATTTTGATGAAACTTTACAGTAATATAGCTTATACATCAGAATAACACATAGGCTACTTTATATCCGGGTAACACGCGGGCGAAGCCGTGGGTAGAGGCTAGTTATCTATAAAAATATACTTAATTATCTTCGTCGTTTGGGATGGTTCATATAAATTGTATGGCGAGCGAAATATTATCTTAACATGAAATTAATATTTTAGCATTTTCGCCGTATGTGAAGCTTCTCTTGCAGTTATCATTCAGTTTAGAAGGTGAGACTGGTCAGTTGATCTGGCTGTGAATTTAATGTGGTATTAAAACTTGTTTGGTTGTATTTCTATTACCGTTTATACATCTGTTACAGGTTTTTGGATTGCAATGCAGTTTTTGCAATTTTTTTTGTTGCTGGACATTTTTCACAAAACATCATCTAGCCCCAAAGTAAGCAGAGCTTGTGTTATGGGAACTACATGACTGATATACTACTTATATATTTTTTTTTTGTAAATACATACATATTATACATAGAAAACACCCAAATATTTGCAGACAATACAAACATTTGTCAAGTTGATAAAAAATTGTAGCACGATTACCGCCAATCACAACAAATTGGGTTGGCTGGTAGAAAATGCTTTAGCATTAAGTCCGCCTATTGTTCACGTTTTAATTTATTGTGCAATAAAGAGTTAATAAATAAATAAATAAATTACTTTCAATAGGTACAGTTCTGTTATGTGAAAACTAGTATCCATTTATAATTTACCAAAACACTGAATTGATCGAGAGTAATGTTTTCTTCTGGTATCTGCAGCGTCACTGTGTAGGGTCAGCAGAATAACAGTGCTAAGTTGGTAGCCTACCTAGCATTATGCTGAGCTGACATCTTTTTGGCGTGACATTGAACCGTATATCTAGATCAGCAAGGTGCGTGTGACATTTCTGTTCCAGTTTTACTTATAAGTAGGTTATTTAACATGTATTATTTTTGTTACTTAACTGCCCTATCATCATATGCTTGCATATTTTGTTGTTTTTGTGCCATGCTTAATAAATTATTTTCACTTCATTTACATTGACGCCCTCTGTGGCGCAGAGGGCGAAGGCCCGCCTGAAACGCAGAAGGTTGCGGGTTCGTTTCGAATGTTTGTATCTGCAAATATTTGTCTCGGGATCTGGGTGTTTTCTATGTATAATTATGTACTAGTATGTATTAACAAAAAAATGTATATAAGTTATATATTAGTCATGTATTTCCCATAACACAAGCTCTGCTTACTTTGAGGCTTGATAATGCTGTGTGAAAATATCCAGCGTTATTTATTTATTTAGTTATTTCACGTCAAATATTTAAAAAAAATAACTTATTCTCGATAAGGTTCATATTTTATTCATCGTATGTTTGACGATGACTAAAATAAAATAAATGGGGTAGTATTAAATAAATCCTTATTTATTTCTTATTGTTTAAGCGAATAAATTAATAACCGTACGGCCCGCAACCGCAACCGCAAGCGCAGGTACCAGAGATGGTGACAGCACCCGCAGCGGGCACAATGCCACCGTATTCCACCGCACCGATGATGGGCACTTGACCAGCGACAACGGTGGAGCCGCACACCGGCAGCTCACCGGCGACGGCAACGTTACCGGCACCGGCGCCGCCGTATGCCGCGCCGCAGCCGGCTACGGGGCCGGGTATACCGGCGCCCCAGCCATAGGCTCCGGGAGCCGCGATGGGGGCGGTCAGTGCGGGCGCGGCGATAGGAGCACCCCAGCCCCATCCACCAGCGAGACCGGGACCAGCCAGGCACTGGCTGTACACATTCTGAGAAAAAATAAACAGATTGTAGAACTTTGGTTTGTAGATTACGCACATGTTGCTTATGATAACTTAACTTGTACCTAGCTATTGAGTTCATTAATAATCTTATACCTATCAGTATAAGATTATTACTATCTTCTAGTTTAGTGACTGCCGTAAATTTATTGGTTAAGTACATAAATGTAAATCCTTAATTGGCTGTAAGAACAGTTTTTATTGGTTAAAGTTCATTCCTTGAGCGTTGTGTCATTTTGTCAAATAAATAAAATGAAAATTGCATCCAATGCTGTGTAACGGCTATAAACGTGCCTATAACATAGTAAAGAAAAAACAAAACAATCTGTAAAACATAACAGAGTACGTGCCTGTGGTCAATAATGGCACGTGTTCTACTTTGTCGAGTCATCGGTTCTCTCTTGGTCAGCCTTAGGTCAGTGATCTGACTAGCTTGAGTGATGAGACGGCATAAGTGACTTGTTACTATTGACCTAATACATATGTTAAATGTCGTTTTACGGGCTATGTACAAGCACATATTGTCAGTAGTGGAATACATGAGTCAATGACAGCTTTGTCTTCAATCTATCCCGTTATACTTGTCTTTTTCAATCATTCAGCGCCACTTTCGCCGATATTCGACATCCACTGTTGTGGCATTTTATACTGCTGATAGGAAACGAAAAATAACCTGCCGTTCAAACAATTTGTTGTGGGTTATGACCGGGGAGATTATATGCGAGATAATATTTATTTAGTCAGTGCAACAAAGATACTTACTTGGATAAGGCAAGCCTGGACGCAAAGCAACAAGAATGTAAGGGGAGACATTGTTTTGAGTAGGATAATGTACACTGAAAGTTCTAATAAAAAGTAACTTTGATTCAATTTGTGGATAGTTTTATACAACTTAGTGCTTATGAAAGATGTGTTATCAGATAGATTGCTCGATACTGTTAAGTTTTGTAAGTCCCCGAAGTAAATCAGTAGAACACGCTGAAATGCCATCAAAATCGTGGAAAAGTCACGTACACGCATTTTACCCAATTTTTTTAAATTTCACTGTGACATAACGACTACTATAAAAACTTCTACTCAGAATTCAAATCATACAGTTTACGTTAGAACAAACTAAACTACAACAATGGCATTCAAAGTTCTTCTGGTCTGCGCCTCGGCGCTTTTGGCCCAGGCTTATAGCCAGTGCCTGGCCGGTCCCGGCCTAGCTGGTGCTTGGGGAGCTCCTTATGGTTTGGGGGCAGGTCTAGGGTTGGATGGCTTGGCTGGCTACGGCCTTGGCGGCGGCTGCGGCTGCGGCGGAGTTGCCTCCACCGGCGGTGGTCTTCCAGTCTCCAGCGCTTCCCCCATTGCCCCTGTCGGCGTGTCCGTGCTGTCTGAGAACGTGTACGAGGGTGGTCTGTGCGTCGGCGGTAACCTGCCTTTCCTCGGAACCGTCGGAATCGAGGGTATCCTGCCCACCGCTGGTACGGGAGCTGTCTCGTACGGCTGCGGTAATGGCGCCGTTGGCATCGTCGCGGAAGAGGGCCCCATCGTCACCGGAATCGCTGCCCCCGGATCTTATGGCCCTGGTATCGGCGCCTTCACTGGCGGACTCGGCTACGGAGTTGGTGGCCCCGCTGGTATTGGCTACAATGGCATAGCCGGCTACGGCGCTGGCCTGGGCTATGGCCTAGGTGGTTGCGGATGTGGCGGAGCTATCTACTAAGCTGTTTGTTTGAATATAAGTTGGAATTAAATATGATATAAGAAATTATCGGAACTTTCTCTTCGTCTTCGTCTCAGTCTTACAGCGTGAGGCATACTAGTTAATAGGAACTTCAGCACGTCAAATGTACGTGATTAGTTTAGGTTTTTTAATTACTTACAGCTGTTCCGAGTGCTAGTCCTTTGTTTATTAGTTACTAGTGAAACGCCCCTGACTTCGTCCATGTAGAGGGTTTAAGAACCTGCTGCACCCGTCTTGAACAGTTGAACAGACCCCGGTGGCTATTGTATTTTTAATAACAGCTCATAAATGAGTCAAAACTTAAACTCTATTTAAATATTGTGTATAAGGGCCCCAGTCCTTTCAATCTTATCGACAGTGTTTCGAGGAGGGTGGCGTACCTTGATACAGGTAAAGGTCATATAGAGTTAGGGTCCCGCATAACACTAACGATGAAGTAAATGCTGTATACTCATATGATGACACATTAAATGCCATACTGTTAAACTCACTTTACAGTTTTGATGTGAAATTACCCATGTACTGCTTGGCATGGTGATGAACTGAGAGTAGGACAATTCGGCTTTGAACAGCGTAAACAAAGAATATAGAATATTGGCTGATTTCAAGAAGAAGATACTCTTTCTTCAAGAAGCAATCGTCCAGGAAATGGACGTATCCCAGCGGTTACAAAAGCGAGATAGATTTTATTATGACGACCAAGATGTATATTTAATTATGTCTCCGAATTCACTGTTTGGTAAGAAATTTTGAATATAATACATTTATTCTAGAAATGACACGTTTAAATTGATGAAATCTACCCTTTCGCCTTTGTCCAGCCTAAATCTGAAACCTAGACAGCTTTCAGTTAAAACTTTTTCAATGCCTGGCTGCATGTGAAACAGTAAGTTCAACATCAAGTAACTTGTCTGATTCTTCGAGGCTTAGAAGCGCGCGAAGAATCGGCGTAAATTTTATAACTTGTCTATTCTATAATAATATGATCTTGTGATTTCAATCGCTGACTTCGAGAAACTTTTTATAAAGCAGAAATTATAAGAATCCTCGTGAACATATAGACGAGAAAGCTGCCGATCTTACTACTAAGTATATATCAGTCATGCAGTTCCCTTAATAGAAACTCTGCTTAGTTTGGAGCTAGATGATGCACTGTGAGAAAGACCAGCATTATTTATGATGCTGGTCTTTCTCACTGTGCATCTTATAATATATATTATAAAGTATAGTATATTATAAAGTAGGCATTTAAACCTTGTTTTAGTGGCTCTGACAGAACTCGAGTTCAACTCGAGTTTAGACCACTTTTCGTGATGAGTTTAATTTAGACAGAGATCGCCAATTGTAGGATGTGTTTTTGTAGTAGGCATAATTATGTAAAGTTACCTATAAATTATTATTATTAAAATAAAAAAACTAATATCGTCCCAACTCACTAAGGAGTGGCAATTGATGAATGAAATAAACGTGGGAGGTTTTTACATTTAGTAAAAAATAAATATTAATACCACTTGAATACGACTGATAGAGGAACATACGCAATACCTTCAATTCGAACTCAAAAAGATTACTATAAACATGTCCGTTCCACGAAAAAACCTTTATTTTTTTTGCAATTATCTTAATGTTATGAAACATTTGTTCCTAATGGCACAAATCAGCGTTTATTTAGGCAGCCATGGATTAACACATATTTATTTCTCTGACGACCTCTGTGGCGCAGTGGGCGAAGGCCCGCATGAGACGCAGAAGGTTGCGGGTTCAATTCCCGCCACGGGACAAATGTTTGTATCTGCAATTATTTGTCTCGGGTCTGGGTGTTCTCTATGTATACCTAATATGTATGTATTTACAAAAGAAAATGTATATAAGTAGTATATCAGACATGTAGTTCCCATAATACAAGCTCTGCTTAGTTTGGGGCTAGATGATGTTGTGTCAAAATGTCCAGCATTATTTATTTTATTTACTTTGTCTGCATTTTGATTTTTACACAAACATTATAATACTAGCCTCTGCCCACGGCTTCGCCCGCGTGGTATCCGGATAAAAAGTAGCCTATGTGTTATTCTGATGAATAAGCTATATTACTGTAAAGTTTCATCAAAATCTGTTCAGTAGTTTTTGCGTGAAAGAGTAACAAACATTCTCACAAACTATCACATTTGTAATATTAGTACCTAGGAAGTAGGATTTCTTCCACTGGACTGTATAGATCTAAAAAATGTTGGTTAAAAAAAAATGCTAAATGCATAGTTTGACGACCTCTGTGGCGCAGTGGGAAGAAGTTCGCCTAAGACGCAGAAGGTTGCGGGTTCGATTCCCGCCGTGGGACAAATGTTTGTATGATCTGCAAATATTTGTCTCTGGTCTGGGTGTTTTCTATGTATGATACGTATGTACAAAAAAAGTATAACAGTCATGAAGTTCCCATAATACAAGCTCTGCTTAGTTTAGAGCTAGATGATGCTGTGTGAAAAATGTCCAGCATTATTTATATTTAGTTTCTTGACTCATAACGGTTGCAAGTGAAACACCAAAAGTTAGGAGAAAATATTCAAGTAAATCTCTAAAACATCTGCTGTTCAGACACCAGTTACGTACATAAATCACATTTTGTAATGCAGTTACGATATCTTGCCTATTGTAACCAACGAGTTATTACTAGGCACTTTTTATGTGTTTTTGATGCCAATTCGGCAGAATGAACTCTGATAATAAGTTCATAGAGAAAATAACCACAAGGAGGAACTAAACATTATGTTTTCACGCCACTCGTGATATTACACGCCGTGTGAAACAGCATTAGATTATAATAGGCAGATAAAAACATGGATGGGTTTTAGAAACGTCACGAAAGGCAGGAATCCAAAACGGAAATTACGTCAAAACATCTATTAATTTTACCTGACGGCTCATTTGTAAACTAGGTAACCTGTGGTAAATCGTACCATCCGTTGCGCGAAACAAGATTGAGAAATAAAGCTCAAGGATAGTATTCCGTTGTTTACCTTTAGCTTGTTTTCCATCTGTTTTTAAGAGCAAAAATGTTTTAATCTGTAGTATCGATCACTGCACGTCACCAAATCACATTCTATGTTCAAGCAGGTACCCACTTTTATTTATTTTTTTCCTTTTAAAACCAAAAAGGTTGAACGCCCTGTTTGCAAGAAGACCGCACATCATTCTGACTATCTAGATGAATACAATGGAGATTGCGATAAGTACGTGATATTTTTTTTAAGGATTAATGAGGACTTCATTTACAATTAAGAATCGATGGAAGTTAGTTATCAAGTATCTTTGAATCACGAAGGTGCGCTGCCGTTGCTTCTTCAGCCATTCCTAACTTCTTTATACCTATTATTGAACCTACGACCTTCACGATTGGAAGTCTGGGTTCCGCTCACCAGCCAAACATAATATATGTGGCTAAACCTACTGTTTTCTACACACCTTGTTTTCTGAGCAAGGAAGGGATGCAAAGCGAAAAAGCCATATTTTTGTATATAATGGACAAGTCTGTTACATAAAGGTGCGTTTTTTCTGAAAGATTTTAGAGAAGATGAAGGAGGTGTGAGTTATGTTTACTCCCTTCTAGTACTTTAAATATAAGGAAAAGTAAACAACTAAATTATATAACATATTTTTGTAATATATATTTTTTCAATTCATCGGCTTGGTAAGCCTCGTATATTTCCTGGTCCTAATAAAGACCACCGATTCCAGCACCCCAGCCCCTGCCGAGCCCACCGTATCCGCAGGACCCGCAGGATCCACAACCACCAAGACCTCCCCATCCATAGCCCCTACCAAGACCTCCGCATCCACAGCCCCCGAGGCCACCACCAAGACCTCCCAATCCGTAACCTCCGCCCAGGCCAATACCGGCTCCAAGGCAACTGCTAGCTGCATTCTGCAAACAGGAATATAAAATTATAAGTTTAACTAATTGAAACTACATTGTTATTATATCGCACCCAACTAGCTTAGTTAG
The DNA here is from genome assembly GCA_958496245.1 of Perizoma flavofasciatum. Lineage (NCBI taxonomy): Eukaryota > Metazoa > Arthropoda > Insecta > Lepidoptera > Geometridae > Perizoma > Perizoma flavofasciatum. Next base: position 4,939,609 of record OY292445.1, on the reverse strand, counting down.
TCTTTCAGTTAACAGCCTAGCATTTTTACTTAACAACATAACGTCAACATGACGTCTAGCTGGAATGCCATTGCGTTGGCTGCCAATGTTTAGCCATATTGTAAACAAATGACATTGAGTAGATTAGGTTGTTAGGTTTTTTATTGAATCACTGAATATCATTCAGTTGAACGGGGCCGTTCAGTCAAAAGGTTGGCTGCGACATATGACATTTTAATTGGAAAGATGATAGATCGATTTAGCTGTCGATGGGCAGATGACTTCTCAAATGTTTTGAGAAGTTAGACAAGATCGTTCGATCGCACCCTCTGGGAGAGTCTATGTCCAGTAGTGGACTTGTACAGGCCTCTGAGCTGAGGAGTGGCCTCAATCAAGAGAATGGGGAATGTACTCACCAGGACCAGGCAAGCCTGAAGGCAGAACAGCAAGAATGAGAAGGTAGACATGGTTGTGTATTCAAGAGATGCTGGACCCAGAATGAGGTGCAACTGCATATGTGGATCATTTTATACGAAACTATTATCTACAATGGACCTTCAATAGTAATAAACTGATTATTTCAGCAGGTTGTTGGCAGGCTTCAGACAAAGACCTATTGACTCTGTCGATTAAAATTATTATTATTATTATCAACAACGCTTAGAGTCCAATGTTGGACATAACCATCCCGCAAAAAGTATCATGGCGAAAAATCTTGAACCACCTACATCCACCCATTCCGGGGACGCATTATTAGTATTTTTTATAAGTATCTTTAAAGATGGTTAATACATTTTAGCTTTAACGAAAAGTTGAAGTTGCAAGGATATACATTGATCGATAAAGACACGTCGACACGTCTTGGTAGTTATATTTCATGAATGAAACACCTACGTACACCTCGTACGAATTATTTCAAGGTAATATCTTGTGTAAAAACTTTATAAAAAATATCTTAAAACGCACCTGCATCCACCCAGCAGTAGTTATCATATTTTTTTTTATTTTGAAGGTTCATTGATGACAATAGTTTCGTATAAAACGATCCACATATCCAGTTGCATCTCATTCTGGGTCCAGCATTCTTGAATACACAACCATGTCTACCTTCTCATTCTTGCTGTTCTGCCTTCAGGCTTGCTTGGTCCTGGTGAGTACTTTTCTCTCTTCCTCTTGATAAGAAAACTGTTTCTTCTTTTGAACAAACAGACAGAAACTTTTCTTTTTTTTGTTATAACTACATTGTTACAATTCAGAGAGAAGAAACAGAAAAAATATCTTATAGAAGTAAATAGGTACTAATTATCATTATAATAAAGGTAATACATAAAATATTATCTTTATTATAATGATAATAGAAGATAGAAGATAAACGCCGGATTGCTACTTCTCACTAGGTGCTAGTTTGGGAATACTTTTTAATATTTGTTTTTAGTTATAGTTTTTAGAAACTATTCTCAAACTAAACAATAAAGCAGGTGCTTAGATTAGAAACAGTTTAGGTGTGATATGTATGGTGCTCTGAAAATTGGTACTATTTTTTTTTTCAATATATCATTTTGTTTCATTCTTGTTTGCAGAATGCGGCTAGCACTTGTCTTGGAGCCGCTCTTGGCCTCGGTGGAGGCTACGGATGGGGAGGTCTTGGTGGTGGCCTCGGAAGTCTTGGTGGAGGCTATGGATGGGGTGGTATTGGTGGATATGGAGGGCTTGGCCGAGGCTGGGGTGGAAACGGTGGTGCTTGGAGAGGTCGTTTGTACTAAGGAGCAGGAGACTTACTCGCCCTTAAAAACCTGAAAATGGTGTGAAAATAAAAAAATTGTTATGCATATTATTCATTGGTTTCAATTTCCTTACGTATGAATCGTTGACGTTGGTCAAAAATCTGGAAGCCTAAAGTGGAACTGGGTGACTAGATACCATTTTCTGTTGGCATTAACGCCTTCGGAAAGATTAAATTGTATGGAAATGACATTAGCTGTGGAAATCTTACCTTGATAACTTTGCGTTAGCGTGAAAGGAAGAGTAAGCGTGAGGTTTTTGTCTAGACCCCTGGACTACAGAGGCTGTCGCAAGTCGAATGACTTGTGAGCAAATTCCACCACAGTTTGGATTCCGCCCAATGTAAGGCGGCGATGTCGAAGGCCCAGGATGAGAGGGCGGGACGAGCTCGACGTGCACCTGGAAGTTTGGCTTGTGTCAGTGTTAGATAAATAAATAAATAATGCTGGTAATTTTTCACACAGCATCAATTAGACCCAAAGTAAGCATAGCTTGTGTTATAGGAACTACATGACTGATATACTACTTATATACATTTTTTTGTATATCGATCATGAGGGTGAAGGGTAGGGAGGCCTTTGCCCAGCAGTGGGGCAAAAATGGCTGAATAATAATTATTATTTAGCCTATACTGTCACACTGCAGGGCGAAGTTCTCCCTCCCCTCCTTTCAATCCTAATTTCAATAATAATAATTTAGTGGTAGAAGAAGACTTACTAAACCTCTTTCATCTTATGGAAAAAATAACAGAAAAACGTAATGTATAAGCGTCAAGTTTTGGAGGACAACGGGAATAACTCGTCAGATCCATCTATTTAATACCAAAAAGATACTGCTTTTCCGTTTTGCACCACTATCTGGCTCAGAAAACAGGGGTTCTGAAAACAGTAAGTTGTATTAATGAGTGATACCTCGACTTTCGATTTTGAAGATCTTCGGTTCGATAGAACATGGTTATGTAGCCGTGGATTTTTCAGTTCAATTACATAATGCTGGAACCGTAAATTGGAAAGCTATGTTATGTCGCTGGTTATTTTTCTTGTAGCAAAGGATTTGCATGCAACTTGTCACATGGAGTAGGTATGTAGCAGTACGAAGTGACTGAAGAAGCAACGATATGGCACGTACGTGATCCAAAGATACCTGATATCGTAGACTAAGAGCATTACTTATAAAGATTATTTAACAGGCCGTCACAAGTACACTGAACCTCCGAGTTAGGAAGAATTTGATGAGGATGAATGAAGCGAACGAGGTATACCACGATCGTAGCAAGTGGAAATCCTAAGTCTATGCCTACATACGTGAAAACAGGCGTGACTATAATTATGTATGTATGTATGTATTATTAAACAGTAAAGTTTATAAACAGAACACTGCTGACAAAGAAGTGTTTAATTAATGTTGTGGATTATGATTCCATAGAAAAAAAACAAAACACTGTTTATTATACCCACAAAACAAAAACGAAATAGTATAAAATAAACACTCAACAGTCACAAACTTTAGTCTTGACCCCACATTAGACTCACATCACATCACACTCACACAACATCAAGGCCCAATAACAAGCAATAGTTTATTAATATATTAATTAATATATTTCTTGGTTAGCATAATTGTATGTATCTATCAATATAACTAAAAGTGCCCCACTAAAACGGAAAGATAAATAATTACGTTAAATATTGAATATATGAAGTTTTATTTATCGGAGATTATAATTATTTTTATAATCATATCATACTACATTCAAACGATTTTTATTTATAAAGTTGTTTGCCTGAGCTGGCACTATATCGAACCAGTCAAATAAAAAAGACATAGTGTGCCTAAAGTATCGATCAAAGGTTCAGTTCCATCGTAAAATCGTTCACGTAATGCCATTCCCTTTCATTTGATATTCAGAATGACGTACGATCTCCTTGCATAACTGACATTCACCCTAAATGGGTTAAAAAATAGCAGTATTTGAACATCGAATGTGATTTGGTGACGTGCAGTGAACGAGACGCTTTGATAAAAACGTAAGTTAGTTAACGCTATGGTATCGCGCAGGAACTTCTTGTGGGAACGCTTAGACCATGAAGGTTTTCAGCAGAGGTCAATTTCGAAACTTCAAAATTGCCAATCGCAGATGTACCCTATTGCAATGCTTATACTCTGTTTAGATTATGAATTTCCCGCAAACATATCATCCCGCGAGACGAGAATGCAATTGTTTTTGACTCAAGCCAAAATTCTCGATCTATGTACTACTGACAAATTAAGCTTGAACATGTCGGGGATGCCATTATCTACCAAACACGAACCTACATGCCAGCCTTTTTATAAAGTCTTTGCCTCACTCTTAAAATATAATTATTATTGGGTAGGTACATGCTTACGCTAACGTTTGTTATACTTTTAAGTTAGAGCATGTTTATAAATTAGAGAGAAGTAAACTACCAAGAAATGAGACAGAACCTTTTTGGCCCACACGGCACAGATGGGACTAATCCTACTAATATAATAAATGCGAAAGTCTGTGTGTGTGTGAATGTTTGTTACCATGTATCTCCGTAGCTACTAAACCGATTTTGATGAAATTTGGAATATAGATAGTTTAGCATCTGGAATAACACATAGGCTAATCGAAAATCGATCCTTAAGGGGTTTAAATAGGGTGAAAAGTTTCTATGAAAAAAAACCATTTTGATTCGCTCAAAACTCTGTACAAATAAACTTTAAAGTAAATAATGAAACACTTTGGGGTTGTGTAATTGAGTTCTAAACTTTGTATAAATTGTAATCCTTGGTTCGATTTATTCAAAAGTTGGTGGACATAGTTTGAAGCCTGGAGACGGTCATATGCTACTTTTATTAACATACCACGCGGGCGAAGCCGCGCGCAACAACTAGTAAGCACATAAATCTACTCTTTGTCACTATGTTTTTGTTAAAATCTTAGGTATTTTTTGTGTCTATTTATCTATTTTTTAGTGTGTAGGTACTTGTCCTTTCTGTGCTTTGTTATTGGCAAATAAATAACTTTCTTTCTTTCTTAAAAATGAACAAATTAATAATATAACATATATTTTTTTATTTCAATTTATTGGCTTGGTAAGCCAAGTAAGTCAGGAAATCCTGGTCCTAATAAAGACCACCGATTCCAGCACCCCAGCCCCTGCCGAGCCCTCCGCAGCCGCAGGATCCGCAGGATCCGCAACCACCAAGACCTCCCCATCCATAGCCCCCACCGAGGCCTCCGCATCCACAGCCCCCGAGGCCACCACCAAGACCTCCCCACCCGCCACCGAAACCAACAGCGGCTCCGAGACAACTGCTAGCCGCATTCTGCAAATACAAAATGATAATTTTACTACATGGTTATGTATTTATTTTATTTGAAAATATAATATTTATCATGGTTTGTTAATTCTACTGCTACACTATATTTTGCCATAGTTTCATAAATGATAACATCCATCAGAAGCTTCAGTTTCTGCCGTGATCATGTTGCATGCAACTGCTCATGGGTATGCACCGTCTATGGCTAGAACCATTTTTTTTGTTTTTGTAACAAGGGAAAAAACTGCTAACAAATACCCAACCATTGAGGGTGTGGTAAAGTTATGTGAGGTTCACGGAACTCTCGTGGATTTACTAAAACCCCAATTGAAGAACTATACTCAAAGTTTCAATACTGATTAAATCCAATACGAGGAAATCCGTGGAATATGTAAGTTGAAGTGGCAATCGACAGGCCTTATAAACTCGCAAAGCTGACAAACACTGGGAAGGAAGGTTCTCGAATGGCGATCATGAACTGGATGTCGCAGTGTCGAAATAACCCCCTCTCGATGAACCCACGACTTCTTAAAGGTTTCGAAAAGTTGGTGGATGGTAACCCAAGACCATTCGATCTCACTCTCTGGGCGACGCGTAGTAGACTTGTACAGGCTGCTGAGCTGAAGAGTGGCCACAATTAAGAATAAGGGGTAAAACTACTCACTAGGACCAGGCAAGCCTGAAGGCAGAACAGCAAGAATGAGAAGGTAGACATGCAATTCAGTCAAAAGGCTAGGCTGTTAACTGAAAGGTTAATGAAGCTAGTTGACTGTGACATATACAATTTTAATTGGAAAGATAATAGATCGATTTAGCTGCCGATGGGTCGATGACTTCTCAAATGTTTCAAGAAGTTGGTAGCCCAAGATCGTTCGATCGCACCCTCTGGGAGAGGCTATGTCCAGCAGTGGACTTGTACAGGCCTCTAAACTGAAGAGTGGCCTCAATCAAGAGAATGGGGAATGTACTCACCAGGACCAGGCAAGCCTGAAGGCAGAACAGCAAGAATGAGAAGGTAGACATGGTTGTGTATTCAAGAGATGCTGGACCCAGAATGAGGTGCAACTGGATATGTGAATCGTTTTATACGAAACTATTATCATCAATGGACCTTCAAAATAACTAAACTGATTATTTCAACCGGGTGTTGGAAGGCACGGCTTCGGACAAAGACTTTTTGACTCTGTCGATTAAAGTTATATTATAATCATCAACAACGTTTAGAAGTCCACTGCTGGACATAAGCGTCCATAGAGTGTCATGGCGAAAGATCTTAAGCCACCTACATCCATCTCCATTCCGGGGACGTATTATTAGTGTTTTTTTATAAGTATCTTTAAAGATGATTAATAAATTTTAGTTGTTAGTAATGTGTCTTACATATCTTAGTAAAAGTCAAAGTTGCAAGAATATAATTTTGATCCGATAAAGTCTAGTCTTGTTTTTGACACGTCTTGGTGTTATATTTTATGAATGAAACACAATTACTTACGATTATTTTTCAAGGAAATATATTTTATGAAACATTAAAAAAATAGTCTGAAACAGTACCTGCCTGCACCCTGCTGAAGTTATCATTTTTTTGAAGGTCCTTTTCTGATAATAGTTTCGTATAAAACGATCCACATATCCAATTGCACATCATTCTGAGTCCACCATCTCTTGAATACACAACCATGTCTACCTTCTCATTCTTGCTGTTCTGCCTTCAGGCTTGCCTGGTCCTTGTGAGTACTTTCCCCCTTTCTCTTGCTAGAAAACTGTTTCTTTTGTGTTTGTGATTTTAAACCGAGATGACAAATGCTCGTATTCCCCCGATATGGACGTCCTCAGATAAATTCTCAGATTTATGAGGATATGAAGCATGGGGTAGCCAGAAGCATGGCTAAACATTATATTCGGCACATGCCCGCGTTTTGCAGGTGGTTAGAATAGAACCCTTCTAATATTATTAACGTGAAAGTTTGTGAGGATGGACGTTTGTTACTCTTTCACGCAAAAACTACTGAACGGATTTTGATGAAACTTTACAGTAATATAGCTTATATATTAGAATAACACATAGGCTACTTTTTAACCGGGTACCACGCGAGCGAAGCCGTGGGCAGAAGCTGGTAGAATATAAAGTAGTAATGCTGGATATAATGATTTTGAGTTAGCATTCCATGTAATCGGTGGCGTTTATTCGAACAATGACCGATGTCACGTGCTTTGGAACTTTTGGTTCTAGGGCATACTAGTTTCTCACAATGGTTTCCTTCACCGTTTGAAGCACAAACATTTTTCGTGTGGAAATATCCTATGGTGCACGCTCGGGTTTGAACAATGGCCAATGATTGGATGTCGGGGTTTCACCCACTCAGCCAACACGGCTCTAAAATAAGAAAAAAAACAGCTGTAAAAAAGAATGCCGTTACGGTCGCTCTTCAGATCATACCTTACTTAACTGCAGCCTTGCACTACGATAGATAGAAAAAAATAGAACATTATTTATTGGACAACTAAAAAGTACTGTACATAGATGAACTTAATGTGATCACGGCCTCTATGCTCTAAGTTTACCTAAACATTGTTAGTTTTCTCATCATTGCATAACGCTGAGTGAACTGGTTTTTTCCCCGAAACGGTATATTTGCCAAGTTTGTATGGTTCCCAATATTCCGTAACAGTTAAAACATGTGCATGATTAAATTTGTAACTGTTAGTCTCATGTTCCCCTTTAATAATTCTGAATATATTCAGATCATTATTGAAATTGATCATGTGGAATGGAATTTTGGAACGAGAATTTTCAAAATACCCTTTTAAGGGAAGTTCGATTCTATTTTTAGTAGAATCTACGATCCCGGAAGAAAGTTAAGTTTATCTGTTTATTTAGATGTCATTGTTAGACTATCTGTCTGACTATCTGACTATCAGACTACCTTACCATGGTTAGTGCGTTTCGTAGTTTCAAATTTGGTTTCCAAACAACGAAACGCACAGACCATGTTAAAAAATCGTGTAGTTTCAAGAGTTAAACTTATAATTTTGTATTAATTCTCATTTGCAGAATGCGGCTAGCACATGCCTCGGATACGCTGTTGGCCTGGGCGGAGGCTACGGATGGGGAGGTCTTGGTGGTGGCCTCGGGGGCTGTGGATGTGGAGGTCTTGGTGGGGGCTATGGATGGGGAGGTCTTGGTGGTTGTGGATCCTGCGGGTCCTGCGGATACGGTGGGCTCGGCAGGGGCTGGGGTGCTGGAATCGGTGGTCTTTATTAGGACCAGAACACACTCGGCTTTCCAAGCCAATGAATTGAAATAAAAATACAATTTGTATATATATTATGTTTCACTATTCCTCATTTAATAAATATATTTTATACCTTCAAGGTTGAAAACAAGCTTAAAACATACGGTCTTAAGCTTACGGACGCTTGTAATACCAGAGGCATCACACGGACATTGCCGACTCTTTAAAACCCTTTTTTAGAAGAACCTCGTACTGTAGTCACTTAGGAAAACCTCTGCAGGGAGATCATTTATTTGTGGGAGAAAGTTCTTTTGAAAGCGCACTGTACGTGACCACACAGTATACATAATTATGTCCCTTAATTCTTCTTCTTGGAAACCTATCAGAAAATTGTCCTAATGTGTGACAGTCCTGTGTATTCAATACCGAACAATTACGGCTCCCTAATTTATCTCTCACTGGGGTGCTGGCACTGTTCTTGAAGGTTGTGGGTTAGATCGAACAAGGTCGTGGAATAATGGGTTCGTTCATTCCCTAAAATACACGCGAGAATCACAAGTTTGAGAGTGTATTGTAAAATATTCAAAGTAAAGAATATGATTCAGGAATATCGATCACATGCAAAATGTTACATGTCATTAGTTATAATAATTATAAATCTTACCAGATGTTTCGTCAGGTAAGAAAGAATAATGTAGATAAAATAACCGAAAAACAAAATATCTGTAAATGTATACCTTCAATTTATTTCAGCTATCATAATTAACCTTATTATCTAATCACAATCAGTGGATGCCACATCCGCAACCAATTCCTCCGAGACCGTAGCCAATACCGGCAGATCCAGCGAGGCCGTAGCCTAGTCCACCAGCGATGCCACCAATGCCAGGGGGGTAGGTGTTGGCGGAAGCGATGCCAGTGGCGATGGGGCCAGCCTCTCCGGCGATGCCGACGGCACCGTTCCCGCAGCCGTACGAGACAGCGCCCGCACCAGCAGTTGGCAGGATGCCCTCGATTCCGACGGTTCCGAGGAAAGGCAGGTTACCGCCAACGCACAGACCACCTTCGTACACGTTCTCAGACAGCACGGACACGCCAACGGGGGCGATGGGGGAGGCGCTGGAGACTGGGAGGCCGCCGCCGGTGGAGGCCACACCACCACAGCCGCAACCACTGCCAAGGCCGTAGCCAGCCAAGCCGTCTAACGCCAAACCACCTCCCAAGCCATAAGGACCACCCCATCCACCCGCTAGTCCAGAACCGGCCAGGCACTGGCTGTATGCCTGAACCAGAAGCGCTGAAGCGCAGACCAAAAGAACTTTGAATGCCATTGTTGTCTTCTTGAAAGTTAACTTACTAGAATGACTTTTTAAATTCGTTGTAAAGGTTTTATACTGGATGGTTCAAGATTTCGTTCGCTAGCACTCCTAAATGTTGTGTAAAATACGTGACACAAATCAACGTTGTGCGTTTGTTGTATTGTGTATCTATGCTTTATTATCAGTTCACTGTCGTAATTGTGTCATATTCTGCTCCAATTCTATAACAGAACTCCTCAGTTGCCAGGAATTTCACAAAACTGTCTTACAGTATTTCTTCACAAGTCGTGATGATTATTATGTTCTGAGGTAAATAGGTCTGTGTTACATGATACAAAACTGTTTCAAAATCATGAGGTTTTTCTTCTATAAAAAGTATTAATCCTATCGATTTACATTCAGAACGTCGTTGAATACAAAATAACCACCATGTCTACTTTTACTTTCCTGTTGCTCTGCATCCAGGCTTGCCTGATCCAGGTATGTTTTTAAAAATTATATGATTGTAATCATGACTGTAATTGTTGGAAGAACAGTGCTATAACTATGAATTGAACGTTTTACAGAACGTGTACAGCCAGTGCCTTGCCGGTCCCGGTGTGGGTGCTCTTGGTCTAGGAGCAGGTCTGGGCTACGGAGCAGGTCTGGGCTACGGCGCAGGTCTGGGCTACGGAGCAGGTCTCGGTTTAGGCGCAGGTCTGGGCTACGGCGCGGGTCTCGGCTGCGGCTGCGGTGCGGCATACGGCGGCGCCGGTGCCGGTAACGTGGCTGTCGCCGGTGAGCTGCCGGTGTGCGGCTCCACCGCCGTCGCCGGACAGGTGCCCATCATCGGTGCTGTGCAGTACGCTGGTCCCGTGTGCGCCGCTGGTGCCGTCACCATCGCCGGTGACTGCGCTTGCGGATGCAGCCCGTGTGGTGGTGGTCTTGGCTACCTCTACTAAAGTATGAAATCATGAGTGTACCTGAGTTCAAGTTTGTAAAAATGAATTTTCGGAATCCTGGTTACTGAAGATGCTATATGCCACAACTTAGAAAATAAAAATACTATAATTAATGTTATCTTTATTTTATATCAATTTAACGAAACACTTACCTACTCATTACTTTTTATTACTTTTTTGTGACTGATTTCAAAGTCGAAAATTATTCAAGCTTTCTGTGTCAAATGTCATCCCTGCTACTTTGACCAGTTTATTGGTCCATTAAGGATTTTTTTTTGTTCATTTACATCCTGTAAGAAGTTGTAGGTCTCCCCGGCAGAACTCTTTGTTTTCCTTATTATGACAATAGGTTAGAACCTATCTATCCAGGTTCAGAAAGATATGAAGAACGGGCTAGCAGAAGATATAGTTTGAGTCAGCGAGTTACCCATCACTAGGAGGTTTTTAATATAGCAAAACAAGAACCGGGGCCAACGTACTATGAAGCAGTAACCAAACCTAAACACAGCATTGTATACCTTACAATATAAGACATTCTATGGCTTGTACATAAACTCTAACCATATACCATATCAAGAAACTACTTGGAATCAGCAATCCTACTACTATTATAAATGCGATAGTTTGTGAGGATGGATGTTTGTTAAAACGCAAAAACTACTGAACGGATTTTGATGACATTTTATAGTAATAGAGCTTATATACCTATACATCAGAATGACACATAGACTACTTTTTATCCAGGTACCACGCGGGTGAAGCCGTGGGCAGATGCTAATAGTCGATAAATGTCAGACCTAGTTGAGCGGTTTAGTGTAATATCGCTGTACTTTAATAAGCGTAGGGTATAAATTGGTTTACTTTGAAATTTACGATTGTAGGTATATTTCAGTAGGTACCTTTTACGCGTTCTACATGTCGGTGATGCTTCGTAGCAAGTATTATTATTTATTCTACAACAGAATGCCAGAAATGTTGTTTTCTCATGATCTGGCTAGCGAGGTTCTCTGTTGTTTGGAGGAGGGAGTTGGGAGTTACACTAAATGGAAGTGTATCTCCAATGGATCTTTCGATAGATAGATACAAGAGACCTCCATAGTTCAAAAAGTCCGCTTCCGATTAAGCTATTCGAAATTCAACACTATATAAGTAAAACCAACTTACGTAACTGTAAAGTTTCTTCAAGAATAAATCTGATGTATATGTCAGTGCCAAATTTGAATTTGAACTGACCGTACAAGGTAAACACGTGTAAGAAATGCACGCCCAGTATTACAAACCAAGTATTTGAAACCAATGGTTTGTAATATTGGCTGTACTCTCCAGGGGTGTGCTTTCCATGTATGTGCTTTCCATGGACGTACAATATGGTCTCCCTACTAATAGACTAGGAACGTTTTATCGATCGAAAAAAAGGGTTGAAATATGAACATCAAAATTCTTATTACACACTGGTCACACAGATCTGAATTTAAAAAAAGAAGTTGTTCAATCGTCTTTTGTTTCAGAGTTTCATTTGTTATTTTCATCGACCTATTGCAATAATTTTGTTGGCGTGTACATTCATTTTATCAAATACTATCTGTTTTTCATTTTTTTTTTACAAAAATAATTTGTTGTCCTTTGCATACACATAATTAAATGACTAAAGTAAGATTGCAGGATCTCAGCGTAGCTCAGGTCCCTAAAGCAGTGGCTTTAAATGAAAATGGTTACAGTTACAATGAAATGGCTCAAATATTGTGAGTTTCCAAGTCTGTTATCTATTGCAATGCTAGATTGCCGGCAGACTAAAGAGTACATGGACGTGCAGGGCCAGGCCGCTAGAGAAGAGAGTCACATTAACGAAGGACTATCGATTTATGGTGAGCTATGTTCTAAGAAATCGTACACCGTCTTCTTTTGAGGACAGAACTACGCTCTAAAATGTTCGAGATGTGACAGTTAGCACTAAAATCATAAGAGGAAGACTCAAAGAGGCTAAAATAGTGGTCAAATTACTTACCAAAGATCATCGAGTAGCTCGGGCCAACTTTGCTCGCTCATACCGAAACTGGGATGATGATGACTGGGGAAAAGTACTCATCACTGACGAGTCCCGGTTTTAGACCAGACCAGATCAGAGGTTTATGTTGATATTTTTTTTGTATTGAAGTACGTTTTAAACATTATTTGTGTTTACGCAATAAACACAACTAAAATAGTTTTATTCCTGATTTGTCTTCTTTTTGTTCGTTCTACTAAATATGTTTATGAGTGTATTTTAAATTGCAATTGCCAGCAGTGGGCTGACGATAACCATGCGGTCCAAAAGCGCTCGAAAAAACTTCAAGTATAGATCTCTCAATCCATAGATAGCCAGCTGACTTCTGATGAGATACTATGTTGCACTGGATCTTACTTTCGTCGACATAACAGCTGCGGTATGTACTCGAATGTGTGTAGACTAGTGTAATCATGGCGTAGTGAGTGTAAATAATACTAAGGTATTTATACCTCTATTTCTAGTATTTCTATCTACCAAATATTATGACTACTTATAACTAAAAAAAAATTAAAATAATTCATATTGTAAAAACGGTCATTTTCACGTACTGCACTGTTGGTGAAGGCACCGACTAAGTTTCGACTCGTTCCGAGAGTCTTGATCAGGGTGAGTGGTCGCGACTTTCTCCCTCCGCGTCGCGCCGTGCTTTAACAAATTATCCCGTTTTTACAATATGAATAGTCAAGTTCACGATAGTTTTTTTTGAATAAAATTAAAATAATGTTGAATTCGTATAATAGTAATTTATTCATTTTTTAGAAAATGTATGCTTAGTAGATGTAGCCAAGACCACCGCCAAGGCCGCCGCAGGGGCATCCGCAAGCGCAATCACCGGCGATGGTGACGGCACCAACAGCGCACACGGGGCCTCCGTACTGCACAGCACCGATGATGGGCACCTGTCCGGCGACGGCGGTGGAGCCGCACACCGGCAGCTCACCAGCGACGGCAACGTTACCGGCACCGGCGCCGCCGTATGCCGCGCCGCAGCCGCAGCCGAGACCCGCGCCGTAGCCCAGACCTGCTCCGTAGCCGAGACCTGCTCCGTAACCGAGACCTGCTCCATAGCCCAGACCTGTTCCGTAGCCGAGACCGGCTCCTAGACCGAGACCACCGACACCAGGACCGGCGAGGCACTGGCTATACACATTCTAGAAAGAAAAAGGAAGTTTTTTAAAATATACAGGCATCAGTAGACAAATCTACGAGTCGGCAGTCGATGAGAATGGAATAGAAATCACATGATTAACTCACCTGGATTAGGCAAGCCTGAACGCAGACCAACAAGAAAGCAAAAGTAGACATGTTTCTATTTTGTATGTAATGATATACTGAATCAATGATTATAAAACAAAGTATTTATAGGATGTAAATATTGAGTTTTGAAACCAGAATTGTAAAATTTTGTAACTTATACCAATTGAGAAATAAAACATACATAATTATGCTGTTCCTAGGAACTAACGAATTAGGTCGACACAATGACAAAATTAAAACATCAAAAATTATATTGATTCATAAACAGTCACGTATTTTACGTAATTTGTTTCAGAATAGTAAACAAGCATCTAGGACTAAATTGTATAAAACCTTTACTTGAAATTGTTAAATCATTCTTGAGTTCACAGTCAAGACAAACAAACAAAATGGCATTCAAAGCTATCCTCGTCATTTGCGCCCAGGCTCTCCTCGTGAAGGTATGTCTCATTCGGTTCATGCCTATAAAAATATAACTTTTAGAATTATATAACAATCGTTCTATTTTTGTTTATAGTCTGCATTCAGCCAGTGCCTTGCCGGTCCCGGCCTAGCGGGTGCTTGGGGTGCACCTTACGGCTTGGGAGGTGGTTTGGCTCTTGACGGATTGGCTGGCTACGGCCTTGGCGGCGGCTGCGGCTGCGGTGGAGTGGCCTCCACTGGCGGCGGTCTCCCAGTTTCCAGCGCCTCCCCCATCCCCCCCGTCGGCGTGTCCGTGCTGTCTGAGAACGTGTACGAGGGTGGTCTGTGCGTCGGCGGCAACTTGCCTTTCCTCGGAACCGTCGGAATTGAAGGTATCTTGCCCACCGCTGGTGTGGGAGCTGTCTCTTATGGCTGCGGTAACGGCTGTCTCGGCATCGCCGGAGAGGCTGGCCCCATCGTCACTGGCATCGCTTCTCCCAACACTTACGCCCCAGGCATCGGTGCTGGACTCGGCTACGGACTCGGAAGCATCGGCGGTCTCGGCTACGGTGCTGGTCTTGGCTGCGGCTGCGGTGGTCTCTACTAATAACTAATATCTTGATTTACATTTTTAAATATACGAAACTGTACTGTAAATTATTACATTTTATTTCTCCATGGGTGCAAGAAAACGCAATGACGTAGACTGTTAGAGTGAAGCGGAATAAGATAAATTTCGTGTTATGTTAGATGTTGTACCTTTGCGTGCTTTTTTATTAGGTAAAAGAAATGGGAACCGAAATAAAGTCAAAATAAGCCAAATATTTGCCTTAATTCTCGTCTTTAAACCATTGTCATGCAGATACTCATTAAGTAAGATATAGGGCTTCGTGTCATGAGTCACGGCACGAATCACTGATATCTATCAAATATCATTTCGATATAGTTATTATCTAACTGATGTTTGATAGCCTGCAGATAGACGTTTATCTATATTTCTAGACTAGTTGTTGCCCGCGGCTTCGCCCGCGAAAATTAAGAAATTGAATGAATCGAACCAAGGATTACAATTCATACAAAGTTTAGAACTCAATTGCACACCCCCAAAGGGTAGTTTTGAAAAAATAAAAAATATGTGTTTCATTATTTACTTTAAAGTTTATTTGTACAGAGTTTTGAGCATATCAAACAATTTTTTTTTTCATAGAAACTTTACCACCCTGTTTAACACCGTTAAGGGTTGATTTTTGAAAATGAGATATGCCTATGTGTTATTCCAGAACCTAAACTATCTACATTCCAAATTTCATTTAAACCGGTTTAGTAGTTACGGAGATACGTGGTAACAAACATTCACACACACACACAGACTTTCGCATTTATTATATTAGAAGGATTGTTTCTATTCTATTATTACAAGGAAAACTTGTAGAAAAAGAATAGGAAATATTTGCAGACAATTTTTGGTTAATAGCAAAAATTCGAAAGTATGTACTATCAGTTAGTGTTTCAATAAACTGGCGATGGACTTGCAACCTGTCACATGGAAAGCAAACTACTTTCAAAACGCGGGCAAGTACCAAATAAAATATTTAAACTTGCCTCTGATTACCCCCCTAAGTGGTTTCTTTAAAGATCAATGCACTGAGTACGTCTATCTAAAGATACAGAATCGAGATAGACAGATCATATGTGTAATCTAGTGTTTATGATGCACTACATAATCTGTGCATACTCATCATGAATTGTACCATCATATATTTATTTTATCTAATCACGAATAGTTCTTGGAATAAAACATTTTTGCTGTTGCATTTTTATAATTCATCGAATAAAATCAGATAATCCCCAGTGCATTCATACTAACAATGGTTTCGTCTCAGAGGATCAATTTAGTAATAGCCACGGCCTCTGCAAGGACTGCATCCGCATCCACAAGCGCAGTCACCGGCGATGGTGACCGAGCCAGCAGCGCACACGGGGCCTCCGTACTGCACGGCACCGATGATGGGCACCTGTCCGGCGACGGCGGTGGAGCCGCACACTGGCAGCTCGCCGGCGACGGCCACGTTACCGGAACCGCAACCGCCGTATGCCGCGCCGCAGCCGCAGCCGAGACCACTACCGTAGCCGCCTCCGTAGCCCAGACCTCCGTAGCCCAGACCTCCGTAGCCGCGACCTCCGTAGCCAAGACCTCCAAGGCCGCAGCCGCCGGGGCAAGCGGTGACGGCATTCTAGTATCAGACATTCGGTACTTAGGGACCATCCATAAATTAAGTCACATGTTAAGGGAGGTCAACAAAGTGTAACATCATCTTCGACTCCAGCGAAATACTTTAGGGGAGAGCGGTCACACAGATGTGATTAGGACGGGGGGCTTCAAGAATTATGATATTCGTGTGACATTATTTATGGATGGCTACTTATTTGTAAATTAAACAAGCACAATGTGTACAAAACCATTGATTAGATTTTTGTAAACTACTTACGAAGACCAAGCAAGCTTGGACGCAGAGAAGGAAGAAACCGAAAGAAGACATTTTATTGTTCCGTTCTAAAGTTCAGAATGATTTTGCATTCAGAAAAAAAACTTATTTATACCGTTTTGAGGTTAGCTATCAACATTAAAGCTTTTCAAGGACATCAAGCATTGCGACTGTTGACCTATTTAAAAAAACGTTGATATGAATATTCAAGGTGCACTATTTCGTAATGTCAGTGATTATATTGTTTTGAGTTTCCTTAGAACTGCACTTGTTGGTGATAACCCTTTTGTGTATAAAAGATCATAATTTACCGTCTTAGTTCATACTCTTTACGACCCTTGTAAACAGACAACAACCATGGCAGCTAAAGTTACTCTTATTTTCTGCGCCCAGGCTCTCCTGGTGCAGGTAAAGTATTGTTTTATTTAACTTTCTATATCATTACATACATACATACATATAGCCACGCCTATTGCCCGGAGTAGGCATTTCCACTTGTCACGATCCTGGAATATCTCTTTCGCTTCATTCAACCTCATCAGATTCTTCTTACAACATCGTGTGTTTAGTGTACTCTTAACTTGGCCTTTCTCTAGAATGTCTATCATTCTTTCTACATGCCCGAATCCCTCAACATAATATCTCAACTCTTGTTATTACCATCTTTATTCACTGTAAACTGCTCTCTACAACAGACATACTTCTCAAAGCTCTCATCTCCACTGCATTTATTCGATTTTGATTTTTCTTCCATACCCAACTTGTGTATAATTTTATTAAACCATTATTTTGTTATATTTAGGTACTAAAATTACTTTATTACTTTATTACAGTTTGCACTCTCGTGTGGTATTGGCGGTGGCTGTTGTGGAGCTGGCTGGGGTGGCGCTGGCTGGGGTGGAGCTGGCTGGGGCGGGTTGGGCGGATATGGCGGCTACGGCCTCGGCGGCGGCTATGGCCTCGGTGGCGGCTGCGGCTGCGGTGGAGTAGCCTCCACCGGTGGTGGTCTCGTCGTTGGCAGCGCTTCCCCCTGCCCCCCCGTTGGCTTGTCCGTGCTGTCTGAGAACGTATACGAGGGTGGTCTGTGCGTCGGCGGCAACCTGCCTTTCCTCGGAACCGTTGGACTCGAGGGCTGCCTGCCTACCGCTGGTGCGGGCGCTGTCTCGTACGGCTGCGGTAACGGCTGTCTCGGCATCGGCAGAGAGGCTGGCTGCATCTCCACTGGCATTACTTCCCCCAACACTTACGCTCCTGGCATCGGAGGCCTCGGTCGTGGCTGCGGGTGCGGATGCGGCGGCTATGGCGGTATCTACTAAATTGATAAACAGAAAGAACTTTCGCTGATCTTTGACAAATAAACTGAACAATTATGCAATACTTATGAATTTCTTATTCCTACGTTAGAAATTACTATTACTGTCAGCCCTCACAATATTGGGCAAAGGCCTCCTCTTCCATTTCCGCCAGTCTGTCTGCAGCGATACGCCACCTTACGCCGTCTGGGCTCCATCCCAAGTCGTGGCAATTTAGCCCACAGCTCGTCACAACACTAGAAGTATAATACTAGTGGTATAATACCAGGATAAGGTTCGATTCCCGCTGCGGAAAAAATGTTCTGGGGATATTTGTTTCTAGTCTGGGTGTTGTGGTACCAATGATACTCGTAGTTCCTGATACCCACAACACAGAGAATCCTAGTGTGGGGTCTAGACTATGTACCTATGTGTCTATTGGCTAGCAAAAACATAGGGGGTATGGATTAGAGGTGATTGATAAATAACGTCACGATGAAAAAATCACAGTGATCTGAAGTAAAATAGTATCACTGTGATTTTTCGCAAAGGAACAACTTTACGTATGTCGTTCCTTTCTGCTCCTATCGCGCGCCGTTCCAAGATATCTATATTATCATTCCGTCCTGCTGACTGCTTTAATGGCGCGCGACTAGCGACAGCGAAGCAAGCGCGCCCGAGGCCACGCCGTAACTTCAGTTAGTTTCGCGCGTCCTCGACGCCTGTTCGTGTTCATCCTATATCCCTCTACAAAGAGTTAGAGGGTAAGTAGGTTCAAGTTTTCTAGAAATCGCAGATGAGAACAATCTCTAGTAAGGATATAAACTTTGATATGGTACACTTCAGTTTAATCGCAGTTTAATGGCATCGCTTCTCCCAACACTTAAGCCCCTGGCATTGGTGCTGAACTCGGCTACGGACTATTGCCATGCAGACACTGGTTAAGTGAGATATAGGACTTCGTGTCATGATTCAAGACACGAATCACTGATATCTATCAAACATCAGTTCGGTATAGTTGTTATCGAAATGGTTATTGAATGATAAGAGGATGTTTGATAGCCTGCAGATAGACATTTACCCCTATTTCTAAATAGTTTCTATTCTACTTCTACTATAACTGTAACTGTAAAAAGCAAAGTAATAATATATATTGAATGTGCTTCTGATTACCCCCCCTAAGTGGTTTTTTTTAAGATCTACGCACTGAGTACGTATCTGGAGATACAGAATCGAGATACACAATTCATGTGTGTTATCTAGTGTTCATTAAATTTTAAATTAAATTAATTTATTAACTCAGACATTTTTGATCTATATCTATGTTAGAATAAATAAAGCACAATGTATTAAAAAAGGAGGGTTTAAGAACCTTTACTCGTGTCCTGATCAAGCTGTCTCAGGCGAGACTTTCTACTTGATCAGGACCCGAATAAAGGCCTTCATTACTGGCAAGTTATACCGATCTGGAATGATCTGCAGGATGCTATTGGAACTGCCCCACACTCTGCTGAGCAATGAGGCAGTTTTCTTACGTATGATGTCGTTGAAACCATCGACCCGTGCCTCCGCAAACATAGTGGATGCACTGCAGAAGAGCGGCAGTCCCACCAACATCCTAAAACCATTGTTATATTGGACGCGCAGAGCATTAAGCGATTTCTGAGTATAGCTAAACCACAGGCTGCTCGTGTAGAAAGATTAGCAGTAGGCTTTGAAGAGAGTTATTAACACTTGCCTACTGCAACGAGCAAACCGGTCTAATGCTCTGCGCTCCCTCTCTATGTCTTCCTGGTCATCAAGGTCATCGGTAATGTAATGCCCTTAGTAATTAAACTTATAGACGCGTTTTAGTTCCGCTCCGTCAAGCTTAATAAATGGCACAGAATCAGGTACTTTACCGGAGGCCTTGAAGACCATGTACTCACTTTTTTTACTATTACAGAGCAAGCCATACTTATGAGCGTACTCCTCACATATTCCCAGCAGTCTTCTAAGAGCATTGATCGATGGGCACAGCAGTACCCTGTCGTTTGCGTAGCTAATATTGTTTATAAAAACATTATCAACCGAGCATCCGACACTCTCACTGCTGAGTCCAGCGACCAGGTCGTTGACATATAGGTTGAAAAGTTTCGGTGAACTCAACCCCCCCTGCCACACACACTATTATATATAATATATTGTGGTGTGTATTTAAAAGCTTAAGACACATAGGGGACAGGGACATGAAATTATTGATTGCGCCAAGCAAAAGTGTATACTATTGCTTGGCGCAATCAATAATTTCATATGGCATACTCGGTTGGGGAGGAGCTGGGAAGACCCTTATGATAAGCCTTGAAAGAGCTCAAAGAGCAATTTTAAAGGTAATGCTCTTTAAACCATACCTCTACCCTACTACACAACTATTTAAGGATTCTAACGTCCTAACAATCCGACAGGTTTACATACAGACACTAGTCCTAAATCAACATAAACTCCCAGGTGACTCAAATCGAACTAGTAAAAGAAGATATGATATAGTATACAAAACGCCTAAGTGTAGAACTAAATATTCCAATAATTTCTTGTCTTGTCTAGGACCGTTTGTATACAATAAAATAAACAAACACATGAATATTGCCAACATCTCGACCTATAACTGCAAACAAAAGCTTGATAAGTATCTCAAATTACTTGACTACAACGATACAGAAGAACTAATGACGGTAATATCATAAATATTATTATGATACCCAAATAAATTTTAGTTCACAATTAAACCCCTAAACGCGCACTACACAATATTAGTTTCTATAATGTACCCACTTACCTACTTTATTAATTTTAATTTAAAATAATGAACACTTAATAATACTACATATTTATAATATTCTTACACATCATCATAGTTTATTCATACTACCTACCTACTACCTACACAACGCGCACTACATTAAGGTATATCTAGACCTAGTTATATATATATATATATATATATATATATATATATATTATATATTTATCAAATGAGAGAGAGATTATTGAGATTATTATTATTATTATTTTATTATAAATATAATATTAGGAGAATTAAGACTCATCCTTCAAACCATCAAAGGTTAGCTGAGAGAAAATGCTAGTTATATCAACCTATGTACTAGTTTATCTTGTGCAATATAGGATTCTCTGTCTATCTACTACTGTCTTCTCAATACATACAAAGTTCACACTATTGTGTTAATATTGCTACTAATAATTAAACTGTAACAATGTATGTACAAGAACCATTGCCTTGTGTGGAAGAGCAACGACGCCCTACCGTCATACAGTGAAAACTAGTTCGGAGGGTAGTCATTTGACAGTGCATTGCATACTTTTAAGCAGGCTGTAGATTTCTTAATGGTAAAAATATCATACGCATTTATCCTAATTTTGTAATTATTTAGAAGGAAGTTTACTAATATTGTGTCAATGGTTTACTGAATTATCTGTAACATCGATGTATATTAAGTGATGAAAAATAAATAAATAAAAAAAAAAAACATCCCAGCCTGTACTACCTGCCCATCTTACATGGTTTGTCTGATTGGCGTACCAGTAGTGGAAGAGACGCTGCACCTGCATATGCACGCCTGTTCTCGTCAACTTTTCCCAGAGCTTGTCGTAGGACACAAAGTGAAATACTTTGGAAAGATCGAGAAAGCACGCGTACACAGGTGTGCGTGTCATTGTATAGTACTGTACAGTATGCTTCAAACTCAGAATTGCGGTTTCTGTTGAGAACTGTTTTCTGAAACCAAATTCAGCATCATGGATGTTTAGATGTCTCTCCAATTCTGAATCAAGCACACTGTCCAGCTCCTTGGCAACTACCGTGGCTAGCGATATTGGCCTATGGTTGCCTTTATCCGGTAATTCACCTGTTTTATTTTTCACAATTGGTACTACAATCGTTTGCAAAAGTTCCTTGGGCAAGTATGAATGGTTCAGGCATAAAGTGAGAAACATTGACAGGACATTAGGCAAATGGGTTCCCGCATACTTTAGGTGTTCAATACTGAGGCCATCGTGGCCTGGTGACTTGCCTCTTACCATCTTTTTAATAATTGTCGCTACTTGTTTAGCTGATACACTGTACAGTTCACCGGCCTCGACAGGCTCAACATTAATCACCGAACTTGATGGGCCCAATGAGGAGCTTACTCTGAAGTACTTTTCAAACAGATCAGCTACTTGACCAGCATTACTTATTCCCTCTACGCTCACCGGTAAACTAGGCTTGATATTTATTAGTTGTTTTCCAAAACTCACTAAAAGTATTTGTTGCGCGTTGTTCAGCAATAATGTCCATTTTAATTTGATCCTTATGATTTTGACACCATTTTCATTTGCTTTTGAATATTTTTCTAAGACACATTTCATTATATATGTTACCAGATTTAGGCTTATTATGCCAAACCCAATTATGAAAAGCAAGCCGAGCCTTCTGGTGCGCCTCTCTTACATGTGCATTCCAACCTATAACACGAGCTTTGCGAAATCTTTTATTAACTTTACATTCACTGCCAACAATTGCTGCGTCACTTAAAATCTTAATAATGTAAATATTAAGACTACACTATAAATTAAATCTAACCTATTTTTATGACCATTATTACAAATATTAAAACTACATTCTTGAAATTCATTCAGAAAATCCATTAATTTAAATTTATTATTACAATATTAATTATATTTATTTATTTGGGCAATGTTTCTATTTCCCCATATAACATCATTACGTTGGGTTATTTTATGGTTCAAAACAGTTTTACACACAATTAAGTTCAAATCAAATTCAATAATAAGTGGTAAGTGATCAGACCAAAATGTATCATATTTTACCTCGATTTTGTTTATTGTCTCCCCCCTCTCACCGGGCCTGACGACGTATCCACAGCTATCTTCCCAGTCTAGGCAAAATCTGGGTGAGTGGTACCCAGCAATGGCACATCGTCCGGAAGTAACCACGTTTCCTACAGTGCTACGATGTCCGCCGAGCTGCACAGACGGTTTAAGTCGACAATAGATCTCTTAAAACCATTGCAATTAAAACTGACAAGCTTAGTTTGATTTACTGTTTTGGTTGTACTATCCATACTTATTGGTTGCTTTTTCTCGCGCTGCCAGTCTCCAAGACTAACAAAGTGCCGGAAACTTATACCGGACGGCCACAGTTTGTCGTCCGAGAAGATATCTATCTTAGATTTACTCACAAATATTTTATATGAATTGTAATCTTTTTGTCTTTTCATGTCGAAAGAGATACTTTTTCTTTGATTTTTTGATAGATATAGTCAGAGATACCAGATTCCATAACACTTTTATGGACGTTTGACACAAACAATGGTATCTTAATGTCGGCCGCCTTAAACTTAATTCGGTCTGATTCGGCCTTTCCCAAAGTTCCAACAAACCTATTCCTATGCCGTTTTCTCTGTACTTCAATCCATTTTTCGTCTTCCGTTGGTTTAATCCATTCGTCACCGTTTCCCGCTATTTCAGCAAATTAGGATTAATAAAGGATAATTGTCTTGCCATCGGTGCACATTCATTTTGTTTACATAGGTCAGCTGGAGCGACTGTAAACATAGGCAACCGCACCATCTTATTCGTACACGATTCCGTTCCATCCGAGCATCGAGCATATGCATGCGAATGACAGAGCCCGTTCGCTATTGACTCTGGTGGCGAGTGGGAGCGTGCGGCACTAGTTTTAGGTCGGCAATAGTACCGTGCGGGAGCGGGACGGCGGCGAGCGCTGCGTATCCTTATCGCTCGAGCGCCCGGTAGCCGGTGGCGGCGGGCACTGCTCAGTGGTAATGATGCACTTCATAATCTATGCTATCATGAATTATACCATCATAAATTTATTTTATCTAATCACGAATAGTTCTTGGAATAAACATAACATTTTTGCTGTTGCATTTTTATAATTCATCGAATAAAATCAGATAATCCGTAGTGCATTCATACTAACAATGGTTTCATCTCAGAGGATCAATTTAGTAATAGCCACGGCCTCTGCAAGGACTGCATCCGCATCCACAAGCGCAGTCACCGACGATAGTGACGGAGCCAGCAGCGCACACGGGGCCTCCGTACTGCACAGCACCGATGATTGGCACCTGTCCGGCGACGGCGGTGGAGCCGCACACCGGCAGCTCACCGGCGACGGCCACGTTACCGGAACCGCAACCGCCGTATGCCGCGCCGCAGCCGCAGCCGAGACCACTGCCGTAGCCGCCTCCGTAGCCCAGACCTCCGTAGCCGCGACCTCCGTAGCCAAGACCTCCAAGGCCGCAGCCGCCGGGGCAAGCGGTGACGGCATTCTAGAATCAGACATTTGGTACTTAGGGACCTTCCATAAATTACGTCACATGTTAAGGGGGATCAACAAAGTGTAACATCATCTTCGACTCTAGCGAAAAACTTTAGGGGGGGAGCGGTCACACAGATGTGATTAGGACGGGGGGCTTCAAGAATTATGATAATCGTGTGACCTTATTTATGTATGGCTACTTATTTGTAAATTAAACAAGCACAATGTGTACAAAACCATTGATTAGATTTTTGTAAACTACTTACGAAGACCAAGCAAGCTTGGACGCAGAGAAGGAAGAAACCGAAAGAAGACATTTTATTGTTCCGTTCTAAAGTTCAGAATGATTTTGCATTCAGAAAAAAAACTTATTTATACCGTTTTGAGGTTAGCTATCAACATTAAAGCTTTTCAAGGACATCAAGCATTGCGACTGTTGACCTATTTAAAAAAACGTTGATATGAATATTCAAGGTGCACTATTTCGTAATGTCAGTGATTATATTGTTTTGAGTTTCCTTAGAACTGCACTTGTTGGTGATAACCCTTTTGTGTATAAAAGATCATAATTTACCGTCTTAGTTCATACTCTTTACGACCCTTGTAAACAGACAACAACCATGGCAGCTAAAGTTACTCTTATTTTCTGCGCCCAGGCTCTCCTGGTGCAGGTAAAGTATTGTTTTATTTAACTTTCTATATCATTACATACATACATACATATAGCCACGCCTATTGCCCGGGGTAGGCATAGACCACGAATTTCCACTTGTTACGATCCTGGAATATCTCTTTCGATTCATTCAACCTCATCAGATTCTTCTTACAACATCGTGTGTTTAGTGTACTCTTAACTTGGCCTTTCTCTAGAATGTCTATCATTCTTTCTACATGCCCGAATCCCTCAACATAATATCTCAACTCTTGTTATTACCATCTTTATTCACTTTAAACTGCTCTCTACAACAGACATACTTCTCAAAGCTCTCATCCCCACTGCATTTATTCGATTTTGATTTTTCTTCCATACCCAACTTGTGTATAATTTTATTAAACCATTATTTTGTTATATTTAGGTACTAAAATTACTTTATTACTTTATTACAGTTTGCACTCTCGTGTGGTATTGGCGGTGGCTGTTGTGGAGCTGGCTGGGGTGGCGCTGGCTGGGGTGGAGCTGGCTGGGGCGGGTTGGGCGGATATGGCGGCTACGGCCTCGGCGGCGGCTATGGCCTCGGTGGCGGCTGCGGCTGTGGTGGAGTAGCCTCCACCGGTGGTGGTCTCGTCGTTGGCAGCGCTTCCCCCTGCCCCCCCGTTGGCTTGTCCGTGCTGTCTGAGAACGTATACGAGGGTGGTCTGTGCGTCGGCGGCAACCTGCCTTTCCTCGGAACCGTTGGACTCGAGGGCTGCCTCCCTACCGCTGGTGCGGGTGCTGTCTCGTACGGCTGCGGTAACGGCTGTCTCGGCATCGGCAGAGAGGCTGGCTGCATCTCCACTGGCATTACTTCCCCCAACACTTACGCTCCTGGCATCGGTGGTCTCGGAGGCCTAGGTCGTGGCTGCGGGTGCGGATGCGGCGGCTATGGCGGTATCTACTAAATTGATAAACAGAAAAAACTTTCACTGATCTTTGACAAATAAACTGAACAATTATGCAATACTTATGCATTTCTTATTCCTACGTTTGAGAGTTACTATTAGAGATTACTATTACTGTACCCTCACAATTTTGGGCAAAGGCGTTCTCTTCCATTTCCGCCAGTCTGTCTGCAGCAATACGCCGCCTTACGCCGTCTGGGCTCCAACCCAAGCCGTGGCAATTTAGCCCACAGCTCGTCACAACACTAGAAGTATAATACTAGTTTACTAGTATCATAATATCTTTGATCGCCGCATGAGGTAGAGTTGACCGACCCAGTATCACTTCAGCTGGGCAGATTCATCTTCTCTTCTTGGATGCGTGTTAAAGACCAAATCTGTGAGCCAAAAAAAAAGAACAGGATAGGATCGTTTATTTGCCGAACTCACACATAACAAGAGAGATAGGTAGGTATAATTAAAAATGTATAACACAAGTACCTCAGTAGGCACCTATGTACACAACTACAACATAGAAAAATAAAATCAGGGTAAGGTTCGATTCCCGCTGCGGGAAAAATGTTTGCATGTTCTGGAGATATTTGTTTCGGGTCTAGGTGAATTCGTGAATAATATTTTATATCTTATTTTCATAACAGAATGTTTCTTAAAAAGTTGAACACTTGCAGAAATTCGCATTTTTTATCATTACTTATCTAAGGAGTATAATTGTGTTAGCGTACCATATAATATAGAACGACAGATAAAAGCGTGAGGGCTAGAACTAGTATATCAGTGCTTTAATCTATTTATTAGCTTTCACCAACTTTCCCTGTTCACTAACCAGAGTTTTTTATATAGACTGTTTTTCACATAACGAGTATAACCATGAACAAAGGAAAAGCATGTACATATATTTTTTTATTTTTTTATAAATTAATAGTTTATTTTAATCGTCTAACCGTACACCTATTGGGAAGGAACTCACCTACAGGTAGCTCAGTTTAGGAGTCAGAGCATTAAACTGAATCGTAACACGGGTTATGTAGGCTTTTTACTGTATTAAATAAATAAATATTAATTAATAATTCTGGACATTTTTCACACAGCATCATCTAGTCCCAAAACTAAGCAGAGCTTGTATTATGGGAACTACATGACTGATATACTACTTATATACATTTTTTTTGTAAATATATACATATTATACACAAAAAACACCCAGACCCGAGACAAATATTAGCAGATACAAACATTTGTCCCGAGGCGGGGGTTCATTTTTCAGGAAAAAATAAAACCATGTTCATATAACGTGAAGTTGATAAAAAACTCAATAGAAAATTTAATCTTTTATTTTTCACACATAGGAGTGGTATTTGTTCATAAAATTATGGGCAAACCCTTAAAGCTTATATATTCACTACCATACCCGTTAAAATAATTATCAATATAATCTGTTCACAATTTACACACAAAAAATACACAAATTGAGAAACTTTTTTTTTTTAAGTCTGTTCAAAATCCGAACCTATCCTACTATAATATATATACTTCCTATCCTATACTACCAATATTATAAATGTGAAAGTTTGTGAGGATGTTTGTTACTCTTTCATGCAAAAACTACTGAACGGAGTTTGATGAAACTTTACAGTAATATAGCTTATACAGCAGAATAACACATAGGCTACTTTTTATCCGGGTACCACCCGGACGAAGCCGTGGGCAGAAGCTTGTAATATTATAAACGCGAAAGTTTGTGAGGATGGATGTTTGTTACTCTTTCACGCAAAAACTACTGAACGTATTTTGATGAAACTTTACAGTAATATAGCTTATACATCGGAATAACACAAAGACTACTTTTTATCCGGGTACCACGCGGGTGAAGCCGTGGGCAGAAGCTAGTCAGTAATAGAAGTGAATCGCAGTACATAGGACTTTCCTCAAAGAGATAATTCTACAATATATTTTAAACCCTCCGTAGACCAAGACACGTTCACGTGACCTTACCCTGATGACTCCATCCGCACCGCTAATCAAATGGTGATGTCATCAGGTCTCGACAAAAAACACTTTACAGATATACTGACCCCGCCAGCGGGGTCGACGAGTACCCACTTCGGCCTACTCACGGTTCAGATATACCTCGTGTGTTCATAAGTTTTGAGACGAACTTATTTAATTAATTTAAAAAGAAAGTAATTCATGCAACCTTTTTTAAACTTTTAAAATTTTAAATTTCGAATGTTTTGAATCAGAAAAAATATACATTTGAATATTTGTTTCATTCTCCGTGAAAATGGCGCCAACAAAAGATTTGCGTGCGACTGTAATTTCACTGTTTCAAGCAGGAAAAAAACCAATGCAAGTTTTTAGTGAAATCCAAAGTTTGGGATGTAGTCGGAACTTTGTGTATTATACCATAAAGAGGTACAAGGAGACCGGCTCTTTAGAAGACCGTGGAAGATGTGGCCGCCCGCGGTCTGTAAGGACGCCCGCCAACATCAAAGTAATCAGAGAGCGAATTCGTCGCAACCCTTGCCGGACTCAAAAGAAATTAGCTCTGCAGACCAACATTTCGCGAATATCGGTGAACAGGATACTTAAATATGATCTTAAACTAAAGGCCTACAGTCGAAGGAAAGTGCATTATTTAAACGAGCGTCTTCGTAAATTGCGACTGGAACGATGTCGGAACCTATTGAAGAGACACGATCCAAAAAATATCCTGTTTACCGATGAAAAGATCTTCACGGTGGAAGAAAAGTTTAACCGGCAGCACAATAAGGTTTACGCCAGAAGTTCAAAGGACGTCCAGCCATCTGTACGCAATGTCCAGCGCACTCATCATCCAGCAAGTGTGATGGTTTGGTGGGGTGTTTCCTACGAGGGGGTCACTTCGCTTCATTTTTGCCAACAAGGCGTCAAGGTGAAGGCACAAAATTACCAAACCGACATATTGGAAGCGGTGGTTAAACCATTAAATGATACGCTATTCGCTGGAAAATACTGGGTTTTCCAACAGGACTCTGCTCCCTCCCATAAAGCTAAGACTACCCAACGTTGGCTGGAGGCCAATTTGCCAGGCTTCATTCGGAGCGAAGATTGGCCCTCGTCAAGCCCTGACTTGAATCCTTTGGATTATTCTTTATGGACGGAATTGGAGCTGAGGGCATGCAGAAAGTCTCACCCAAACCTGGATTCTCTCAAGCGAGCCCTTATTAAAGAATCGAAACGGATTCCCATTGAAAAGATTCGTGCCGCCATAGATGAATGGCGCACGCGTTTGAAGGCCTGCATTGAATGCAAAGGCGGCCATTTTGAATGATTTATTTTTAAATACAGATCTAGATGTCAGTAGTTTTAATTTTAATATCCAATAAATGAATACTCAACTTAGCTCCAAAAATATTTTAGTTTTACTGTGTCTTAAGACTTATGAACACACGAGGTATACCGGGGCGTTTCTCTCCAGTTCCTCCTCCCCTAGCCCAAGCCGAGGTCCATCCTTAAGGTAGAGCCCTTGAGCTAGTTGCCCCAACCAAATTTTTTACAGGCTGAGCGCCTTCTCCGCTCGCCGATAGTCCGATGACGCTGACCAAGGTCATCTGCGCCCAGTAGCATTAAATTCTATTCAGAAAAAAACAACACATTTTGGAAAATATTCCTTAAGTCACGAAATACGAAGCCGAGGCAAAGATAGTGTAGTCATGAGGACAGACGGACGTGTTGAACTGGTTATCTGGTTATCTGGGTAGGTTTCAACGATAAATAAATAATGCTGGACATTTTTCACACAGCATCATCTAGCCTTAAACTAAGCAGAGCTTGTATCATGGGAACTAAGTGACTGATATACTACTATTTACAAAAAAAATATATAAAACATACATATTATACATAGAAAACACCCAGATCCACGAAAAATATATGCAGATTCTACGAACATTTGTCCCGCCCCGCGGCGGGAATCGAACCCGCAATCTTCCACGTCTTAGGCGGGTCTTCGCGTACTACGCCACAGAGGTCGACACGGATTAGAAATATTCAGACGATGAAAGAATTAGAAATATACAGGCTACTTCGCTTCGATCTTAGTGTATAGATTATTCATTTGTTACTATGCTAAACTAGCTTCTACCCACGGCTTCGCCCGCGGGGTACCCGAATAAAAAGTAGCCTATGTGTTATTCTGATGAATAAGCTATATGACTGTAAAGTTTCATCAAAATCCGTTCAGTAGTTTTTGCGTGAAAGAGGAACAAACATCCTCACAAACTTTCCCGTTTATAATATTTCTAGCTTCTGCCCACGGCTTCGCCCGCGACGTACCCGGACAAAACTTAGCCTACGTGTTATTCTGATGTACAAGCTATATTACTGCAAAGTTTCATCAAAATCTGTTCAGTATTTGCGTGAAAGAGTAACAAGCATCCATCCTCACAGACTTTCGCGTTTATAATATTAGTAGGATAGGATAGGATGTTACTTTTTTAAAAGTGACGACAGCGTTGATACCGTAGGTATTAAGTACCTTGGTGGCCTTCGTAATTGGTTCCCACGAAACAAATGCTTGTATGATCTTCAAATATTTGTCTTAGGACTGGATGTTCTCTAATGTATAATATGTAATGTATAATACAAAAAAGTTTGCTTAAATAGTATATCAGTCTTGTAGTTCCCGTAACACAAGCTCTGCTTACTTTGGGGCTAGATGATGCTGTGTGAAAATGTCCAGCATGTTTTTTTAACTGTGCACAGTAATTAATGGTTGCATCTTCGGTTACGTGACTCATGTGGACCCAGTAGTCCTAATTGCCATAATTATCTGTCGATGAAGGCCGGTATCAAAGGTGGGACACTCGTGGTCTATCTAAGCATGAAAGTCATTTTAATGTACCTACCGTAGACTTTTTTTAAACTAAAGTTATAAAACCTTTTATTGAATTATATAATTGGACGACCTCTGTGGTGCAGTGGGCGCAAACCCGCCTGAGACGCAGTAGGTTGCGGGTTCAATTCCCGCCGCGGGAAAAATGTTTGTATGATCTGCAAATATTTGTCTGGGGTCTGGGC
Source organism: Perizoma flavofasciatum (assembly GCA_958496245.1). Classification (NCBI taxonomy): domain Eukaryota; kingdom Metazoa; phylum Arthropoda; class Insecta; order Lepidoptera; family Geometridae; genus Perizoma; species Perizoma flavofasciatum. The sequence continues at coordinate 4,908,538 of OY292445.1, read as the reverse complement.
GTTCTAGGTATGATTAAATGTATTTACAAAAAATGTATATAGTAGTTTATCAGTCATGTAGTTCCCATAACACAAGTTCTGCTTAGTTTGGGGCTAGATGATGCTGTGTGAAACTGTCCAGCATTATTTATTTATTTATTTATAAATTGATAAAAAGTCCAATATAAAATGTCATCCCCAATTTTTCACCCTTATATAAACTCCACCCACTTTATATGATAAAATTTATATGGGATCACCCTTGAAGTATACCCATCAAAAAAAGAATCGATAAAATCGGTTGACAAATGGCGAAAATATCGCGTAATATATACATAAATACTTTAAAAGACATTAACGGTGCAATTCATAGTCAAGATAGGGGCTTCTCTAGGTCTATTCATTGTCAAATTCAATCTTTATGCATTTCATAGACAAAACAAACCCCTACTTTGACAGAAGTTAGCGGCTGGATGCTGAAGGACTGAATTCTGTCCTCAAAACAGACCCCTACTGTAAATTCTACTGTGATAATGAATTTCGCATTATTTATCCATATTTTTATAAAAATCTTCAAAAAAATCCGCGCAAAAACATTGTTTGTAATGCCGGGTGAACATTGTTGGTGAAAAGAGCTGTTCAAACACTATGAATCTGTTGCCGAGTAACGAGTACATCGCCCTACTCGAAGTTATTTGTAGTTTTTACAACGTACAAACAAAGTCATGCCGTATGCGACGTGACTCGATGCGATGCTTCATGCTAGTACTTGATTGTATGAAAAGTAACAAGTAACATCTACGAAACGTGCTAACCGTCCTTCCGCGCAACTTGTTACGTTCATAGCATGCGCATGAAATGCACCCAGTCGATGAGAATTTGTTACAAAATGTGTTACCTACCTTGCATGATACATAGGAGCAATTTAAACGGCAAATTCTTTCATTGAGTGTTACATTGCATGTTACCGTTTCAAGAGTCTGTACCCGGCATAAACCAGTACTGTCAATGTCACACACGTCATTAGCTGTGTGAAACTCTGTTCAGCTAGGAGATTCTCCAGTGATTGTTTATGAAAGACAAAAAATATTGATTCAACATTCAGCCTCTAGGCGAATGCTGAAATATGGATTTTGAATTCAGCCCCAGATTATAAATTCCAGCGTAAATGTAAAAAAGTCGGCTTCAAACTCGGAATTACACTTTTGAATAAAAAACAAAAGTAAATTAAAATGTTTGGCTAGTCGTGCTTACTTGTTTTTTTTTTAAGTTTCATTGGAAAAACATCGGTCCGTCAGGAATACAACTTTTATGGGATCATCTCGGGATCATTCTCTATACTACTACAAAAGAATCATCAAAATCGGTTCACAATGACGGAGTTTTGAGGTAACAAATAATAAAAAAATAACCGAATTGAGAACTTCCTTCTTTTTTCGAAATCAGTTATAAAAAAGGGTTTTCATTTGGCTACATATCGTCTTATGGTGAGCGCATCTGTAACCTATATCTTCGTTTTTATTCGAATTATCTCTATACTTCAGACATCATGGTGATACGAGACAAATTGCTTGGCATCAATACTTTGACATAAGCGAAGTTAGGATCTAGATTATGCAACAGGAAGTACCCACAAGTAATGTACTTTTCAGCATAAGCCAGATCGTGGAGCATTTTTTTATGCCGTCCATCATCAGATCTTGACCAAATTTATCTGGGACGACCGTGGATGTAGGTAAGCTCTGATGAAAAACAAACTAATAAGTATTTATTTACTCCTTACCTACCCCTCTTTTGAAGTCGGTTAAAAAGACAAGGTAGTTACTTTCATTCACAAATTTATTATTGATATTGATCAAGTAATTTTTTTATGCTAACTTTTTATTTGATGATCCATTCCATTTGATGAATGCTTTTAGTACAAGCCGTAGCCGCGACCTCCACAAGGGCTAGCGCATCCGCATCCACAGTTGCAGCTTCCAGCGATGGTGACAGCACCAGCGGCGCACACGGGACCTCCGTACTGCACGGCACCGATGATGGGCACCTGTCCGGCGACAGCGGTGGAGCCGCACACCGGCAGCTCACCAGCGACGGCCACGTTACCGGAACCACAACCGCCGTATGCCGCGCCGCAGCCGCATCCAAGACCCGCGCCGTAGCCCAGACCGCCTCCGTAGCCCAAACCAGCTCCGTAGCCACGACCTCCAAGCCCGCAGGCACCGGGGCAAGCGGTGACAGCATTCTAGAATATGACATTGTAGTTAGCTAAATGAAAAACATTGTACCGGATGGGAAAAAATAAGTTTTATAAGGTGACGTTAATACTTACAAAGACCAAGCAAGCTTGGATGCACACAAGGAGGAAACCGAAGGAAGACATTGTCATTTAACTGAAATATGTCCAGAATGATATTTTCGACATGAAAAATATGAATATATAGCAACTTGAAGTGCAATGTTTCGTAATTGTAATTACCATTATCAACATAAGAGTTCCAAGGACATCTCTATACATGTTTAAAGTTTAAAAAAAAATGATCGAGGACTAAAATTTCGTAATAATTAAGTTTAATTGTCTTCAAGAGTTTCAAACGATTTAGTTTGTTTCGCAACTAGTGATAAACAATGAACTATAAAAGGATCGACTTAAACAATTAAAAATATACTTCTTACGATCAACGTAACCAGAAAACAATGGCAGCCAAAGCTATCCTCGCCATCTGCGCTCAGGCGCTCCTGATGCAGGTAAGATATACCTTTAATTGCTTACAATATGTATTAACTATTAATAATGAACGGGAATTTAAACCCATAGTATAGGTAAAAGTACTGACTGAGATTGGACTCATTCCTATTCCTCTTTTTATTTATCTCGAGAGTCTTCATGAGTGATCGCGGCGCTTGTTCTCTTTTCGCATCGTATCTTGCTCCATGGTCTAATAACAATCCTAATATTATAAACGTGAAAGTTTGTGAGGATGTTTGTTCCTCTTTCACGCAAAAACTACTGAACGGATTTTGATGAAACTTTACAGTAATATAGCTTATACATCAGAATAACACATAGGCTACTTTTTATCCGGGTACTACGTGGGCGAAGCCGTGGGCAGAAGCTAGTAGTAGATATTTAATAAAATGTCAATTAATACCTAACGATTATAAAAACGATATGTCTAACTATATGTATTTAACGTTTTAGTCTGCACTCTCGTGTTGTGGAGCTGGCTGGGGTGGCGCTGGATTGGGTGGTGCTGGCTGGGGTGGTGCGGGCTGGGGCGGCTTGGGCGGATACGGCGGCTACGGCCTCGGCGGTGGCTGCGGCTGCGGTGGAGTAGCCTCCACCGGTGGCGGTCTCGTTGTCAGCAGCGCTTCCCCCTGCCCTCCCGTCGGCGTGTCCGTGCTGTCTGAGAACGTGTACGAGGGTGGTCTGTGCATCGGCGGCGACCTGCCTTTCCTCGGAACCGTCGGAATCGAGGGCTGCCTGCCTACCGGTGGTGCGGGCGCTGTCTCGTACGGCTGCGGCAACGGCTGTCTCGGCATCGCTGGGGAGGCTGGCTGCATCTCTACTGGCATCACTTCCCCCAACACTTACGCCCCTGGCATCGGCGGTCTCGGAGGCCTCGGCTACGGTGGTGGTCTCGGCTGCGGTCGCGGCTGCGGCCGTGGCTGCGGCCGTGGCTGCGGGTGCGGATGCGGTGGCTATGGCGGTTTCTACTAAATTGATAAACATAACCACTTTCGCTGATCTTTGACAAATAAACTGAACAATTATGCAATACTTGATACTTTCATATATTTCCTTTATAAAAACTACGTAGGTAGACTTTTTAGATTTTTTGTGACCACGTGAAACTCAAAAAACTACCATTTTCATGAAATAAATATTGGTCATAGTCACCACTATCAATCAATTTATTGATTGGCAACGCACAGCCAACACCATAAGTCCTAGAAGCATGAAACTTGGAGGGTATATTCCTCTTATGGTATAGGGGTAAACTAAGAAAAGAACTTGGATAATTCTATCCCTAAGTGGATGAAACTACAGTCCTTGAACTTACAGTCTTGAAACTCCACATAAATATTCTTCAATCCAAATTATAAAGGTCATATATAATTATTTCCCTAAAATACCTCTCATAGGGGATGTAGGTTGTGTTAAAGTCCAAGAAGTGAATCAATACACAGCCTAAACCTAAGTCCTAGAAGCATGATATTTTGAGGGTATATTTCTCTTACGGTAAAAAACTTTGTATGAAAAAATGGTATTCCTTGAACTTACATTCAAGGAATACCATTTTTCACCGTCATAATGTTTTTCACCATCAAAACCTTGTTAGCTTGTCTGGCCGTGTTAGAGCTGGCATTGTCATGCAAGTTGATACGGGGCGTCTACGGTTATTTCTACGGAAATCGTCAATAACTTCCGGCAAACAAACGGTCGTGTACCAATCACTATTCAATGTACGACGATTCTCCAAAGAAAAAGTAGCCACGTGTCCAATTTTATTACAACAAGAAGCAATCATCTGTTTAGCAGCACGCGCGCCATTTTGGTTGGTTTCGGTTCGTTTTGAAAGACCCAAACAGCCAATTGCTGCTTTGCATTGGGATCGTAACTATAAATTCAAGTTTCATCACCTGTCCCTTACCAAATTTGATGCCCCTTTGTTGAATCTGGTAAGCGTGTCATTGCACCAAGTGACGCGGTCCGTTTTATGAGCCTCAAGTTGTGAGGGATCTATTGCACTTATATTTTTTTCACACCCAAATGTTTGTGTATGAGTGATTGTATTTGACTCATGTCTATGCCTAAAGATGCTCGAATCTCATGGTAGTTTACATGCCTATCTGTTTCGATCATACGGCGCACAGCATCGACGTTTTTGTTGTTCACTGCGATGGACGGGCAACCATCACAAAATTCGTCACTGAGATGGACACGACCACACTTGAATTCTGCAAACCAGCTCTAAATAATCGTCTCCAAAAGTAGTTGGAAGCCGAGGGAGGAGCTCTCCTGAGCTGTAAAATTACACTTAAAATCATAGTAAATTATGATTTTAAGTGCTACGAAAATTTCACGAGTCAAATCAAAGATGCAATTTTTAAAATTACGCCACGATTTAAAAACAAGTGCCAGTTAGATGAAACAAACTGTTTTCTACAGCCAAAGAGTTATATTTTCAAATATAGTAATAACTTTGTAAATATTACTTATATAAGTGGCCAGTTCCTTAAACATATAGTGCGCCCTATGTTATTGTCCGTTGCTCCAGCGGTGTCTAATGGAACATTAGGTGTTGCTCCCGGACTAATAAAATGATGGTCGTTAATTATTTACCTATCCATTTTTTTAGGTACCTGCCAATGTGGATTATGCGGATAATCCCATCGTTGTACGTGCCGCGTTTGATGGACAGCGCGTGGTGGTATAGTGCGGATGGGCGCAGATGCGTTGATCTTGCTGATACGTCCGAGCAGTGAAAAAAACAACTAAGCTCAAAATAGCGTACTCGTAATCGTGGAGTGTGTCTTCTATACAATAGTATTATTTATTATTCTGTGCCCATGAACCGTGAGAAATCCCGCGTCATCATTTTATCATCAGTTGATTGACTTCATCAGTTGATGACAGTGCGCTCGATAATTATGTAAGCAGGCGTTTAGTAGGTAAACTTTTATATCAGCATTTTATATCGATGATGATACTAACCACTTTAATGTTAAAATTATACTAATTCTGGTTTTGAAAACGGGAATTTGCACATTTCATAAAGAATACAATACAGATTTCATGCAAACTTATATATTTATCATCTTGTTCAACATTTAGAGTATTTTTACAACCAAGCTCCACCACACCCACAACCGCAACCGCCGTAGCCGATGCCTCCGAGTCCAGCGCCATAGCCGAGGCCTCCGAGACCGTTTATGCCAGGGGCGTAAGTGTTGGGGGAAGCGATGCCGGTGACGATAGGGCCAGCCTCTCCAGCGATGCCGAGACAGCCGTTGCCGCAGCCGTAAGAGACGGCACCAGCACCAGCGGTGGGTAGGACGCCCTGGATTCCAACGGTTCCGAGGAAAGGCAAGTTGCCGCCGACGCACAGACCACCCTCGTACACGTTCTCGGACAGCACGGACACGCCGACGGGGGGGATGGGGGAGGCGCTGGCGACTGGGAGGCCGCCGCCGGTGGAGGCCACTCCACCGCAGCCACAGCCGCCGCCGAGGCCTCCCCAGCCACTGGCTAGGCCGGAACCGGCCAGGCCTGCTCCATAGCCGAGACCACCGATACCAGCGAGGCACTGGCTAAAGGCGATCTGGAAATAGAAGAAACTGATTACGTCTCCATCACAGCAGGAATATTACAACAATTTATCCATTAACAATGCTTCTGTTATTCAATCAAGCAAGGGAAATAAGGTAGATACTATAATTTACCTGAGCCAAGAGAGCCTGAGCGCAGAGAACGAGAATAGCTTTGGCTGCCATTTTATTTTTGGTTTCTTGTACGAGACAATACTTTTCAATGATAGACTGAAAACAAAATACATGTTTTATATTCCTCGCCTTATCCAAACCCTCGAGTTATGAAACAAATATAAAATGTTATATTTAAAAATTTCTACACTCTATCAATGAACGTGTTCGAACTTTATTTTTTTTTCCCCGACGGTATTTTTCATTTATTGTCCTTGACTTTGATAAACAATTAAGAAACAGTTTTATGAAATTGCTATAAAAACGTTTATATTCCTTTGTAAAATCATTCTGGGCTATTATTTCAGAACAACGTAACATTATGTCTTCCTTTGGTTTCTTCCTCGTGTGCATCCAAGCTTGCTTGGTCTTCGTAAGTATAGCTTCACCTTACAAAAACTGTTAAGGTATTATTGTTATCATACCTCTAACTAAAATGACTTATTCCAGAATGCCGTCACTGCTTGCCCCGGTGGCTGCGGCATCGGAGGTCTCGGCTATGGAGCAGGTCTGGGCTATGGAGCAGGTCTGGGCTACGGCGCAGGTCTGGGCTACGGAGCAGGTCTCGGTTTAGGCGCAGGTCTAGGCTACGGTGCGGGTCTCGGCTGCGGCTGCGGCGCGGCATACGGTGGCGCCGGTGCCGGTAACGTGGCCGTCGCCGGTGAGCTGCCGGTGTGCGGCTCTACCGCCGTCGCCGGACAGGTGCCCATCATCGGTGCTGTGCAGTACGGAGGCCCCGTGTGCGCTGCTGGCTCCGTGACCATCGCCGGTGATTGCGCTTGCGGATGCAGCCCGTGCGGTGGTGGTCTTGGCTACCTCTACTAAACTCAGAAACACTGCATAGGTACCAAAATAATATTATCAATAAAACTGTGAATGAAATATAAATATCTGTGTTATTTTATTTTGTCAGATTTAATCGTAGGCCCTTTGGTTTTGTTTGTACAATTTTATTAATATTTAAGAATGGCCGCTCATAACCAATAATCTTATGTACATACTAGCTTCTGCCCACGGCTTCACCCGCGTTGTACCCGGATAAAAAGTAGCCTATTTGTTATTCTGATGTATAAGCTATACTACTGAAAAGTTTTATTCAAATCCTTTCAGTTGTTCTTGCGTGAAAGAGGAACAAACATCCTCACAAACTTTCGCGTTTGTATTAGTAGGATATTTACCTACATGATAGCAGGTCTCTACTAAGTATATCTAACATATGGCACAAACTGAATACAATTATAGCCAATCGGGTTAGAAAAAAAAATACCCGTTTTTCTCGAAATTGGCTACCTTCGTAGCAGTGTTTCCTACACGAAGATCAATTTCATTTTAAGCTTTTTAACACCGAATATTCTTCTTTCCAAGCAACTAAATTTATTTATTTATTTATCCTTCAGGCACGTAGATAGATTCCTACATCCTGTTGCTTACGCCATTATATCTTATAAGTTTGGAATCATTTACATCGATCATGTACGATTTTTGGTTGTTAGTCAAAGACCATAGGTCTCACTAGAAACAATGTTTTTTAAATATTAACGACCTCAGTGGCGCAGTCGGCGAAGGCCCGCCTGAGACGCGATTCTCGGGGTACGATTCCCACCACAAGACAAATGTTTGTATAATCTGCAAATATTTGTCTCGGGTCTCGGTGTTCCTATGTATAACATGTATTGTAGACGACGTACCTCGGGAATCTGCAATCATATAAAATAATGTAAATTTTCAAGCTATACATGTAGGTAGATGTAAAAAACTTACCTTATTAAATAAAATCCACCGTCCGCTTGCGCGGGAGCGAGACAAGGCTTTACTAGTGAGCAAGTTAATACGGTCGAACAGTTACCTGTCTCGCGTCGCGCAAACAGTCGGCATTTTCAAAAGTTACAAAAAGTCTTCTTAATCCACGATTTTACACCACTCCATGCCCCTATCCTCTACAATCATTTCTTTGAGCCGGATCATACGTGGAACTTAGTGAAAAATCGCATAAATGTACAAGACTCCACCGCCACACAACAGCCGCCATTACGAAACTTCGGTGCGGACATGTAGCGCTTGGAAAAAGCAAGAACTAATGGAGAAAATGTCGAATAAAGACTCGGCACACGACGTAAAGTCAGAAATACTGAAAAAAGGGAACCTTGAAACTACATTTAATGTCGCCAGACGAGCCAAAACCGAAGGCGATTGTCTGAAAGGAAGCATCCACAGTTTGAAACCTGTTTCCTCCAAAACTCAATCCAGCTCAGCAAAGTCTATCGACGCACGAAAAAAGCAATTAGAATTTGAAGCCGCCAAACAGAAAGCTGAAATCGACAGAAAATCGATCGAAAAGAAGACTCAGCTGGAAAAGAGTTTAGTCGAGCAAAAGCTGGCCGCAGAAATAGCAGCACTAGAAAGAGCATCCAAAAGCCGCCGTAGCTCTTTATACCAGTCAACTGAGCCAGATTCCATTGAAAGAGTGCAACAATGGCTGGAGGAAAGTCACATAGCAGAGAATAACAAAGACAGTGGCTCGGACGCTGCCCGCGACGGCGAGCGTGACGCTGCAGGCGGTAGCGGCGCGCTCCCCACCGACATGCAAAACCTTGTTAGTGCTATCTACCAATCTAACCTACAAAATAAACAATTAATTTCAAGATTTGCTACTTCAAAAGACTTACCTCATTTCTACGGAGATCCTCTCGAGTGGTTGGCCTTCAAACAAGTTTACGATGAATCTACAAAAGTATGCAAGTACAGTGATGCGGAAAATATGTGGAGATTACGCAAGTCATTAAAGGGGGAAACAAAAGAAACTGTTTCTTCACTTCTCATCGGGACCACGGCTCCACAAACCATCATTGAAGCGCTTGAACTTCGCTACGGTAGACCTGAAATAATAATACACAAAATTACATATCAACTGAAGAAAATACCACCACTACCACAAAACTACCACCACAAAATATTGTAATTTTCAATAAAAATCAAGAATTTCGTGGCCGCTGCTAAAGCAGTAAATCAAACCGATTACCTGAGAAGTCCTGAATTAGTGTCCTCTGTGCTCAAGAAGTGTACAAGTCCGCTCATTAACAAGTGGGCAGACTACTACAGTATGAACTGTAACAAAGAAAAAGCAAAATGAGAAGTACTATCCGAATTTCTTTACACTGAAGCGAATAAAATCTCAGCTGCAGATTTGACTCACCTACACAGTCAACTTGATAGCTACAATTTTTGTGCTGTCAAGTTAGACATATTTAAGTTTTCCATACAAATTTAGTCGTGATATCAAAGCATGCTGACTATAAACACGAAGAAAAGCGGCACGTAAACTGATTTAACAGCAGCACACAGCACTAAAATTGTAGCTATCTCTTTCTTGCGTACACTATCAGTAAAAGAGAGCGATAGTTTAAATTTAGTTTAGTTAGTGTACTACAGAATCGAGGCCAGTATCAGTTAAACGTTGAAATGTCAAAAATCCTACTTCAATTTAGTGTTCCAGAGGGCTAGAAAATTATCCCCTAAAATCTAGGCCGTGTAAATGTAGTCTACCGAACAAAAAAGCAGGCGGTTTCAAGATTTTGAAAAAGATTTGGTTGTATTTTAATTTGACCACCGGAATCATCCCTTGCCTAGTGGTAAAACCAAGTAAGAAAGAAAGAAATACATTTATTTAGCACGACATAAAAAAAAACAAATTTTGGCAGAAAGTAATAGGATAAGCTAAGATTTTTTTTTAATAAATTATTAGGAAAACTATGCACCATATACCTAATCCATATATGTACCTATGTACACACAGGTACACATAAAATATAATGAAATAGCCCCCTTATTGTTTTCTTTTTGATCTTTTTAACAGTCTTAAAGTTGAATTTAAAAAAAAGCTTTCTCAGCGTATGCATTTTATAAATAAACATAAGTAAAAAAAATTCAGCTTCCTATACTTAGTAGTTTTGGCTGTGCGTTGATATATCAGTCAGTCAGTCAGAACCAACAATTTTAAAAGTATCGATATAACAACTTTCAACGATCAACTTTTTTGTAAATTACAATATACATATCGTTACACTAAAGTTGTGTGTCCCTTTGCTATCACGGTTGTACAAATACATACACCAACCATGGTCGAAAATTAATTTATTGTTTCTCAAAATATTATCCGTTAGCAATAATGCACTTTTTGATAAGTATAAACTAATTAAAAAAACATTTTTTTCATACTCTTCAATAGCCTCTTCTGGTAATAGAAATCGTTGACCGCGTATTTGGTTCTTAATTTTTGAAAACATATAGAATTCACAAGGTGCCAGGTCAGGAGGTTTTATGTTTTTCACCTTCAAACCTTGTTAGCCTGTCTGGCCGTGTTAGAGCTGGCATTGTCATAGTAAAAGATAATACGGGGCTACGGTTATTTCTACGAAAATCGTCAATAACTTCCGGCAAACAAATGGTCGTGTACCAATCACTATTCACTGTACGACGATTCTCCAAAGAATAAGAACCCTCGTGTTCAGTTTTATTACAACAAGAAGCAATCATCTGTTTAGCAGCACGCGCGCCATTTTGGTTGGTTTCGGTTCGTTTTGAAAGAACCAAACAGCCAATTGCTGCTTTGTTTTGGGATCGTAACTATAAATTCAAGTTTCATCACTTGTCCCTTACCAAATTTGATGCCCCTTTTTGAATCTGGTAAGCATGTCATAGCACCAAGTGACGCGGTCCGTTTTATGAGCCTCAAATTGTGAGGGATCTATTGCACTTATATTTTTTTCACACCCAAATGTTTGTGTATGAGTGATTGTATTTGACTCATGTCTATGCCTAAAGATGCTCGAATCTCATGGTAGTTTACATGCCTATCTGTTTCGATTATACGGCGCACAGCATCGACGTTTTTGTTGTTCACTGCGGTGGACGGGCAACCATCACAAAATTCGTCACTGAGATAGACACGACCACACTTGAATTCTGCAAACCAGCTCTAAATAAAATTAAATTAAAATTAAAAGTAATTGGAAGCCGAGGGAGGCTCTGCTGAGCTGTAAAATTACACTTAAAATCATAGTAGATTATACTACGAAAATTTCACGAGTCAAATCAAAGATGGTAGACATGCAATTTATAAAATTACGCCACGATATAAAAACACGTGACAGTTAGATGAAACAAACTGTTTTCTACAGCCAAAGAGTTATATTTTCAAATATAGTAATAACTTTGTAAATATTATTTATGTAAGTGGCCAGTTCCGTAAACATATAGTGCGCCCTATGTTATTGTCCGTTGCTCCAGCGGTGTCTAATGCAACATTAGGTGTTGCTCCCGGACTAATAAAATGATGGTCGTTAATTATTTATCTACCCATTTTTTTAGGTACCTGCCAATATGGATTTTGCGGATAATCCCACGGTTGTACGTGCCGCGTTTGATGGACAGCGCGTGGTATAGTGCGGGCGGGCGCAGATGCGTTGATCTTGCTGACACGTCCGAGCAGTGAGAGAAACAACTAAGCTCAAAATACTTGTACTCGTATAAGCGTACTCGTAATCGGGGAGTGTGACTTCTGTACAATAGTATTATTTATTATTCTGTGCCCATGAACCGTGAGAAATCCCGCGTCATCATTTTATCATCAGTTGATCGACCTCACTGCTGACAGTGCGCTCGATAATTATGTAAGCAGGCGTTTAGTAGGTCAAATTTTATATCAGCATTTTATATCGATGATGATACTAACCACTTTAATGTTAAAATGATACTAATTCTTGTTTTCAAAACAGGAATTTGCACATTTCATAAAGAATACAATACAGATTTCATGCAAACTTATATATTTATCATCTTGTTCAACATTTAGAGTATTTTTACAACCAAGCTCCACCACACCCACAACCGCAACCGCCGTAGCCGATGCCTCCGAGTCCAGCGCCATAGCCGAGGCCTCCGAGACCGTTGATGCCAGGGGCGTAAGTGTTGGGGGAAGCGATGCCGGTGACGATAGGGCCAGCCTCTCCAGCGATGCCGAGACAGCCGTTGCCGCAGCCGTAAGAGACGGCACCAGCACCAGCGGTGGGTAGGACGCCCTGGATTCCAACGGTTCCGAGGAAAGGCAAGTTGCCGCCGACGCACAGACCACCCTCGTACACGTTCTCGGACAGCACGGACACGCCGACGGGGGGGATGGGGGAGGCGCTGGCGACTGGGAGGCCGCCGCCGGTGGAGGCCACTCCGCCGCAGCCGCAGCCGCCGCCAAGGCCTCCCCAGCCACTGGCTAGGCCGGAACCGGCCAGGCCTGCTCCATAGCCGAGACCACCGATACCAGCGAGGCACTGGCTAAAGGCGATCTGGAAATAGAAAAAACTGATTACGTCTCCATCACAGCAGGAATATTACAACAATTTATCCATTAACAATGCTTCTGTTATTCAATCAAGCAAGGGAAATAAGGTAGATACTGTAATTTACCTGAGCCAAGAGAGCCTGAGCGCAGAGAACGAGAATAGCTTTGGCTGCCATTTTATTTTTGGTTTCTTGTACGAGACAATACTTTTCAATGATAGACTGAAAACAAAATACATGTTTTATATTCCTCGCCTTATCCAAACCCTCGAGTTATGAAACAAATATAAAAAGTTATATTTAAAAATTTCTACACTCTATCAATGAACGTGTTCAAACTTTATTTTTTTTTCCCCGACGGTATTTTTCATTTATTGTCCTTGACTTTGATAAACAATTAAGAAACAGTTTTATGAAATTGCTATAAAAACGTTTATATTCCTTTGTAAAATCATTCTGGGCTATTATTTCAGAACAACGTAACATTATGTCTTCCTTTGGTTTCTTCCTCGTGTGCATCCAAGCTTGCTTGGTCTTCGTAAGTATAGCTTCACCTTACAAAAACTGTTAAGGTATTATTGTTATCATACCTCTAACTAAAATGACTTATTCCAGAATGCCGTCACTGCTTGCCCCGGTGGCTGCGGCATCGGAGGTCTCGGCTATGGAGCAGGTCTGGGCTATGGAGCAGGTCTGGGCTACGGCGCAGGTCTGGGCTACGGAGCAGGTCTCGGTTTAGGCGCAGGTCTAGGCTACGGTGCGGGTCTCGGCTGCGGCTGCGGCGCGGCATACGGCGGCGCCGGTGCCGGTAACGTGGCCGTCGCCGGTGAGCTGCCGGTGTGTGGCTCTACCGCCGTCGCCGGACAGGTGCCCATCATCGGTGCTGTGCAGTACGGAGGCCCCGTGTGCGCTGCTGGCTCCGTGACCATCGCCGGTGATTGCGCTTGCGGATGCAGCCCGTGCGGTGGTGGTCTTGGCTACCTCTACTAAACTCAGAAACACTGCATAGGTACCAAAATAATATTATCAATAAAACTGTGAATGAAATATAAATATCTGTGTTATTTTATTTTGTCAGATTTAATCGTAGGCCCTTTGGTTTTGTTTGTACAATTTTATTAATATTTAAGAATGGCCGCTCATAACCAATAATCTTATGTACATACTAGCTTCTGCCCACGGCTTCACCCGCGTTGTACCCGGATAAAAAGTAGCCTATTTGTTATTCTGATGTATAAGCTATACTACTGAAAAGTTTTATTCAAATCCTTTCAGTTGTTCTTGCGTGAAAGAGGAACAAACATCCTCACAAACTTTCGCGTTTATATTAGTAGGATATTTACCTACATGATAGCAGGTCTCTACTAAGTATATCTAACCACATGGCACAAACTGAATACAATTATAGCCAATCGGGTTAGAAAAAAAAATACCCGTTTTTCTCGAAATTGGCTACCTTCGTAGCAGTGTTTCCTACACGACGATCCATTTCATTTTAAGCTTTTTAACACCGAATATTCTTCTTTCCAAGCAACTAAATTTATTTATTTATTTATCCTTCAGGCACGTAGATAGATTCCTACATCCTGTTGCTTACGCCATTATATCTTATAAGTTTGGAATCATTTACATCGATTATGGACGATTTTTGGTTGTTAGTCAAAGACCACAGGTCTGACTAGAAACAATGTTTTTTAAATATTAACGACCTTTGTGGGGCAGTCGGCGAAGGCCCGCCTGAGACGCAATTCTCGGGGTTAGATTCCCACCACAAGACAAATGTTTGTATTATCTGCAAATATTTGTCTCGGGTCTCGGTGTTTCTATGTATAACATGTATGTTATTACAAAAAAATATAAATAAGTAGTATATCAATCACGTAGTTTCCATAATACAAGCTCTGCTTAGTTTGGGGCTAGATGATACTTTGTGAAAAATGTCCAGCATTATATTTTTTTTTTTATATGTGTGATGAGCTGGGTTTGCGGTACCATTGTACTCGTAGATCTTGATAACCATGACACAGGGAATCCATGAGTCAGTGGTAGTGTAGGGCCAGGGGGGGTTATGTATAGAAATAGTGGTTGTTTACTTATTTATACATGTGATACTGAACAGAGTTCAGAAAAAGACAGGGAAGGGGACAGATTTATCTATTCTGCCAATAATATTATGTCGCACACATTTTTCACACTGTGTCAATCCAAAGCTTTAACACGTAAATAAAGAAGCCCACCGACTGCGGCGCACGCAAAAGATACGCTTTTTTTAATAACTACTGCGCTTTATTTCAAAATGAAGTACTTAATCAAACAAGAATGAAGGAAGTAAAATTAAATTACAATTTAACATAC
Source organism: Perizoma flavofasciatum (assembly GCA_958496245.1). Taxonomy (NCBI): domain Eukaryota; kingdom Metazoa; phylum Arthropoda; class Insecta; order Lepidoptera; family Geometridae; genus Perizoma; species Perizoma flavofasciatum. The sequence goes on along the minus strand of OY292445.1, from coordinate 4,893,385 downwards.
TATAGAAAATGAAAATATATTGAAAAATGATTGGGTAATACTTTTCTTATTTAATTATGAATGTTCAGTCACTTTTAGGTTGACTACGCTTTATATCAAATTTATTTATACCTATGCTATGTGAAGACTTTATAAGTTTATAATTGTCAAGGCAAAATTATTACTTTAATGACTTATTTGAAATCACAAGGTGCATCTGTAATCACTGTATAATTCACGATTTCACGAAGATTCCTCGCGTCCATGCCTAACCTAATGTCAATCGTCAGGGATAGCTTTTTATGATACACTAGCTTCTGCCCACGGCTACGGCTGCGTGGTACCCGGATAAATAGAAACATATGTGTAATTCTGATGTATAAGCTATACAACTGTAGATTTTCATTAAAATCCGTCCAGTAGTTTTTGCGTGAAAGAGTAACAAACATCCATCCTCACAAACTTTCGCGTTTATAATATTAGGAGGCAAGTAGGGTCTTCACTGACTGAAGAGTGGTGATAATGATACTATTATACGACCCCTAAAATATAATTATTTTCTCAAGAACGAACGATGTTATTGGCTTTAAAACGTCACTCTTTAGTTCGTCTAAGCGCATCGTTCGTGCTAGGTCGTGTGGCAAGGATTTTTCCACTCGAAATGGTTTGCCCATTAACACGTTTTATAAGCCCGAAACTAACATATCCTAGAACCTAAAACTATAATGCGTACTATCGGTTAGTGTTCCAATAAGCGATGACCGGTTTGCTATCTGTCTCGCGGAATACTTTGTAAAAACGTGGGTGTGTGTCCAATGGCCTCAATTCTGTAGTACACTAAATTAACTTGATTTAAACTGTCGCTCTCTTTTACTTATAGTGTAAGCAAGAAAGAGATAGCTACAATTTTAGTGTTGTCAAATTAGTGAGATTTAAGTTTTCTATACGAATTTAGTCGTAATTTCAAAACATGCTGACGAAGAAAAGCGGTACGTAAACTGATTTTACAGGAGTAAAATTCTTGCCATCTCGTTCTTGCGTACACTATCAGTAAAAGAGAGCGACAGTTTAAATTAAGTTTAGCTAGTGTACTACAGAATCTAGGCCAGTATAATGTTTGGGCATGCCCTCTAGACCCATGATGGAAATTCTTAAATCTTACTCAGGACGAGTAGTTATAGATTTAAGGATATAAATATTATAGCTAAGCGCGTTTGTCTGTGTGTTTGTTCGATCTCAGTTCTTATTTCTATCGCTCAGTTATCTTATCTATCTGTCTCAATGTCAGCTAGTCAGTCATAATAAAATTAATCATTTTTTGTGATGCTTTGAATGAAGAAATGCCTTTATCTATTTAATCCAATTGAGTTTATAGGTCCACCCGTTTTAGGCTATAGTTTTCTTCGGATATTTTGCGACTGCATGCTCTTCAAAGCCAGGCTAGGGTACTTTGCATTTCAAGACATGTTTCAGCCTCAGTTGCTTAATCGATTACCTTACCTGGTAAATAGGCCACATTATAATCATGAATATGGTTTATTACAAAATAAATCAACGTAATAATTACCAACAGTTTGTTATTTATAACCAATAGTTTTGTAAATCGATCACATATTCAGTATAAAACGGGCGGCGCAGACGCTTTCAAACATTCCTTGGACGATATCATCTACACAATGACAGTAAAAGTTATCCTTATTCTCTGCGCCCAAGCCTGCTTTGTGCAGGTAAGTCAAATTTGAAGATTTAGCTGGTTGCTGTTTGAAACATTTCAGAAAGATAAAAAGTTTATTAATTATTTGATAATTATCAAACCGATTATCAGGAAATTGATAAAAGCCCAATGTGCAATTTCAACACCCATTTTTTCATCATAAATTGTAAAATATGGGACTTTTAAAGTATACCCTACTCTTTAAAAAAACAATCATTAAAATCGGTTCACAATTGGCGAAGATATTAGATAACAAACACATACACAAAAGACCTACAGACGAATTGAGAAACTTCATTTTTTTAAGTAGGTTGATGATAATTAAATCGCAATATGCTTGCAATCCCAAGTTTACGGTTTCTATCTTGCAGGTACTCTATCATCAGATCTTAATATGCCCTTGTTATTTTGCTTACTCTTTCGAATAGAACACAAAAGAAAAATCGCCAACAACAAATGTTTCTGCTAACCGTGATTCTATAAAATGATGATGTTATTTAAGTCTTACGGGAAAATATCAAGCTCTCAAGAATAAAACTTATATCGAACCACCACAAAATTATTCTCTATACAACAACAAAAGAATCATCGAAATCGGTTTAAAATTTACGAAGATATAGCCCATATCTAAATATTCTAAATATCAAGTATTTTTTAATGAGTAAATGTTTAATTTTCAGTCTATCATTGGCCAGTGCCTCGGTCGCGCTGGAATCGCTGGACCAGGTCTGATCGGCTCCGCTCCAGGAGCTTCAGTTCTGGCATACGACGGACTCATGCTAGGTGCCGGTTGCGGAGGAGTCGCATCCACCGGCGGTGGATTTCCCGTGACCAGCGCCTCCCCTATCGCCCCTACCGGCGTCAACGTCATCTCCGAGAACTTGTACGAAGGGGCCCTACTCGTCGAAGGTAACCTGCCACTCCTGGGATCAGTTGGACTTGAAGGCGCATTAGGAACCGCTGGAGCAGGCGCTGTCTCGTACGGCTGCGGTGATGGAGCCATCGGCATTGCTGTTGAAGAGGGGCCTATTGTCACCGGGATTCTAGCCCCTGGTTTAGCTTACGGACCAGGTTTAGCGTATGGACCTGGACTGATCCGCGCGGCCGTCGGTCCAGGATGCGGGTGCGAATATGGTGCCGTATACTAAAAAGTTTTTGTTTTATATAATTAAATAAAGTTGTTTTTATATTTAATTACGTTATGTTTAAATAATCCAAACCATGATGACACTGCGAATTCACGAAATAGTAGAAGAAAGAAAAACATTTATTTTCAAACGTTGCGCAATACAAAACAAACATACTTCATATCGTGGGGGAGTGCTGAAAACAAAAACACTAACTTTGCAAGGTCAATAACTCTTCACGACAAAAAAAAATAATTGCATTTTTTGTTGTGAAACTTCAATAGGAGAGCTAGTGTAGGTATTGGCTTTCATTTAGGTCAACGTGAACTTATTGTAGACTATGCTGTAGTTTCCGTTTGATAGGTTTTATTGCTAAAAGTCACTAGAGGTGTTGCCCTAATTGGTGACGGTAAAACTAGTCAGAGAGTGTCCTGGACTTTTGAAACTATCATGGTTATGATTCTAAAAACTGATTTTTTACCATTGTCTACGCCTCACTCATCGCCTTATTCATTCTAAAAAATATTTTATTTTCGTTCGCAATACTGCAACCACGCTACCCGGAAGAATGGACTGCGGCCATCTTACATCCGACAAAAATCTAACCTCTACACATACGTGGAACACGTAGAAAGCTATTTTTTTTTATAAAGTGCCAAATTAAAACTAATAGAAAGACAAACAAGGCGTTATCTGAAAAGTTTTTTCTCTATCCTGAAGTTGACCGTGACAGGACAAGATATCCACGATAATCTTTTATCAAGTTCGACAGGTCTTCCAACAGATTGCCGAAATAAAAGACTACCTCATCACAGAAGATCTGAAGAGTACATTCTGAAATTACAGTTTGATTTTTTCCGCATAGTTCCATTGTACTATGATAACGGCCGGAACTTAGGTCTAAGCGGATGAGTGTTCAAAAGTTGGTATGATGTGAAAAATGGTTCTTAAACTTGTAATAAAACTTTGATATTGCTAAGAAATCATCCTGACGCTTCTTCTAAAAGTAGTAAATCCGATACTTAGTAATTTCAGATACTTAGTAAATTTTAAAACCTGTCTTAACTTACGGTGCACAGAACAGTCTCGCTGTTTGAAGCTCAGAAGTCAAAGCTCTAGATTTGTCAGAGGTAATGGAACTAAGCATTCATGGCATCGTTCCCTCACAGCTATTGTTGATGTAAGAAAAAAAAATACCAGGCTCAATATCAGCACACCACGGCAGCCTGAATGAAGACGGCACAGTGTCTGAGTCAGCCGAGAGAGTGTTGGCGGGATGATGCCTTCTCTAAAGCATGATGGGAGTTAGTGAAGGATAGGAAGAGTTGGATAGATTAAGGAGAGACGCAATGGGACGAGATAGGGTGAGTAAAATAAATTGAATAAAATGGTATAACGTTGCCTTGTTTATTTAATTGTCAAGAGTTTATTTTTAGTAAAGCCCGTAGCCAAAGCCATTGCCGCATCCACATCCGCAAGCGCAGTCACCGGCGATGGTGACGGAGCCAGCAGCGCATACGGGACCGGCGTACTGCACGGCACCGATGATAGGCACCTGTCCGGCGACGGCGGTGGAGCCGCACACCGGCAGCTCACCGGCGACGGCCACGTTACCGGTACCGGCGCCACCGTATGCCGCGCCGCAGCCGCAGCCGAGACCTGCGCCGAGACCCGCGCCGTAGCCCAGACCCGCACCGTAGCCGAGACCTCCGTTGCCAAGACCTCCGTAGCCAAGACCGGCTCCGTGGCCGAGACCAGCTCCCCAACCACCAGCAAGGCACTGGCTGTACACGCTCTGAAACAAAACAATTCGTTTAATAATGTGTGGTTTTCTTCATCAGTCGTAGGTATTCTTGACGTGAAAACGGCGAGAATCCCAGGTGCTTTAATTCCTTTGCTTTCCACTAGACGTAATATCGATATATATATATTTTTATCTCAAAAATTCTAATAAAGAGATGCACTTTTAAATCACGCAGAGGAAGACCTGACTTATTCCCTTTTGATTTGATGAAAATGAGAATCGGAATCAAATACTCGGTGCCTTATTTCTCTTTTATTTGTTACTTGAAGGCCACTAGAGGGTAAGAGACCGTCGTCTATTGATATCTGCAATATGAGGAGGTAATTTTACCGGCAGTTATAGAACCGTAACATGGCAAAGCGTACTTTATTGTACTTTGGGCTGACTCTATTACTAAAGATGTGGCTTATACCACCGATGATGTTTGCTAACAAGTCGAATAGCTCATTGAGTAGCATTTAGCTCCTTAAAGATGGAAAGTTCTACAATTTAATCAAAAACTACCAATTCAAAATTCAAGGGAGTCCCATAAATAAAACTTTAATAAATCAACTGTTCAGTTAATTACCACAGAATTCGTGTCATTATATTGTGTGGTGATAATGAAACCCGTAGTACATGTACCGGATCCTATTTCTATTCTCCCTAAGTTCTATATTTTTCTCCTGATATATAAGAACCAGTTCAATGGATCCAGAGCTACCTGGACGCAGGCAATGCAACCTTTGAATACGTTGGTTTTGGTTAGTTACTTACTTGGATCAGGCAAGCCTGAGCACAGAGAAGAAGAACGGCGAAGGTGTTCATGATTGCTTCAACGGGATTTAGGATTCAGAATGCTTAGTGATGCTTCTATCAACGACTTTATACCATCTGAACCTGCACTTACGCAACCAGGACAGAATGGCTACGTGAGATAGTTACCCATTTATAAACCATATTTCATCACGAGTTTTCGTTGCATGCAGCTTTATCATCGCCTGAGTGTAAAAGGACGCGTACGACCTTTTTTTACTAGGAATATGACAGCAATTTAATTTACAAAAAATGCAATGGAAATTGTTTGTCAGTATGGTAATGTAATAGGAGGCTAAGCTAAGAAAGTGTGCAAATTTTAAGCGATCGAGTATACGATCGATAATACGTATAAAAGACTGTATTCTACTACATATATCATATTCTACTTAAGTTACTAGGGCCGGTAAGGTCACATTGCATAATGTTTTCAGTGGTCAGGCTAAAACTTCCATTATACTTTTGAATATAAGCCTCTGATAAAGGAGGCTTATATAAAACAAAGCGGGTGTTATTATGCCATTGTTTGATGTGTGCTTGGGGAGATAAAACGCTGAAATGGCCGTTAAAGCTATGTTTGCGTTCTGTACGCTTGCTCTTTTGATTCAGGTAACTATTTATCTCCACTTATCTTTGTTAATTTTTAGCATGCTCGAAACTTGAATTGGTGATGATTTTTTTATTGGCAACGTATGGAGCCCGTGTATGTGTTTGCTGTTAAAGGGTTGGGTGTTTGTTTACCTTGTACCGTATATCTCGAATCGAATAGCCGAATCGGCTTATCCGATTGAAATGCCCTTTTTTGCTATCAATTTCGCAATACTTTATGGATGATTCTCAAGATTTTATCACTAGTTACTAAGGGGCCTTGCTCTAATAGATCATGAAAATCACGTAAGGGGTTTTCATGTATTCCAAAAAAAAACATAACTTGTCTTAAATGTTATTTGAAGGCAAACTGGTGTATGGATCACCAAGTATGCGATTACGGTTACTGTCCCATGACATAATGTGATACCAGAGCCGTTGCTAATGCAATGCCTGGCCTAAATACAAAGTTGAAAAATTCACGTGTCCGTAAATCGCCGGCACCTGTGGATGTACTCTTTAAACCGGAATACAGAATTACCGGCATTACTGCTTGCATTTAGATAGATAGATAAACTCATTATTGCACACCAAAGAAAATCCAAAAACGGAACAGTGAAGCCATGTCGAAGGCACTCACGTGTCCTTTAAACTACTATATATGTGAGTTGGCGCCAGCTTTCTTAGCCAGCCAGCTTCTTCTTGCTTTAAAGCTCTACATTTATGATTACTGCAATCTGACCCACACACTTCTTAATGCTGGCTGGATCTCAGCTGGTCTCCTATAAAGAGAATGAACTGAGCAATCCCGAAGCGGCCTTGTCAGTGATGCAGTATGCCGTTCAAATTTTTATCTTTTCAGGGCAATGTAAAAATCAAAATTAGGATCCCCCTCAAAGCCCAACGCCAATCGTTGCTCAGTTATGAAAACAGTGAAAGATAACAGTGTTTCATAAATCCATTTATTGGTTTGGGTACAGGTGAAATATTCATTACCCTGGTACATTTATATGTAATAAAATATATAAATTGATATTAAACATAAAAATAGACAAAAAAAATGATGTTTTTTTAAATTTTAGATTGCACTAAGCCAAGGCTTAGGCGGATGTGGATGTGGATGTGGATTCGTCCCTGCCACCTCGACAGGAGGAAGCTTCATCGTAACCAGTTGCTCTCCCATCGCCCCCACTGGCATTACCGTGGTTTCCGAGAACGTGTATGAAGGCGGTCTGACCGTTGAAGGCAACCTGCCGCTCCTCGGATCAGTAGCCTTAGAAGGCACGATGGGAACAGCTGGAGCCGGTGCTGTGTCATATGGCTGTGGTGATGGCGCCGTCGGCATAGTGGCTGAGGAGGGTCCTATCGTGACTGGCATCGCTTCCGACACTGGTGTCGGCTGTCTTGGTCATGGACTAGGCCTTTACGGAAGTGGTTTCTTTGGAAATGGCCTCTTCGGAAATGGCTTCTTCAGAAATGGCCTCTACGGAAATGGCCTGTATGGAAATGGCCACTACGGACTTGGCTTTGGCTACGGTAACGGCCTTTATGGATTCGGTGGACTTGGTGGTCTAGGTAGCCATGGTGGATTTGGCTGCGGCTGCGGCTGTGGTCGCGGTGCTTTCTATTGAAAATTAACTGTGCTCTTGTTTTGAAATATATTTTCGAAAATTGCTATTCTTTGATTTTTCGGGTTTATATTATATTACAACATACCTAGCAAAAGTTTACAGTAGGTCGAATGAGCGAAGCGAGCTTAGATTAACGAATCTACTTGGATATTTCGGGCGTCTGCATGTAACAGACGACAACTGCCTAACCGTTATTCAATCTTGATAAAACTTTGTAGTTATATTTATAGAATTTTGGAGTCAAAATAATGAGCTTAATCGGTAGGTGGTTTCAAAAGTCAAATGAAAATGGTATAAACTTGATAAACAAAATTACTCAAATAACGACAGCGACTAACCTAAATATTTAGTATAAATTATGTATCTCTATAATACGCAATAAAAGCATTTGAATTTTATTGTTTTCTATTATTTTTAGCAACTATATTTAAAAATAAGGTGTGTATCGAAATAATCCTTCTTTTACGCCTGTGCTTGCAGCACAGAATAGCTTCTATGTGGCCGACTAAAAGGTGAGTTTTGAGAGTAGTTAGTACTTGTGTGCTTAGCGGCAAACAGGTGTGTGTGACTCGTTTGAGTGTTCAGCACACAGATACATGTTTTCAAATCAAATCAAAAGTTTATTTTTCAGACAACATAATCCATTTTGTTAGTAGATACTTAAGACTATTTGTTAATAAATTCTGCGATGATAAATGATTGTAATGTACATAGAGACATTCTGTGATGGGAGATGATCAAACAATGAAATCATATTGATTTCACTGATTAACCACCCTGTGAACAAAATGTCTCCAAATAGGAGAGGTACACCTCTCAGCAACTGTTTTGAGGATATTGTTGTGACTGCCACAAACTGTACTCATCAGAGATGCCGTCTTTTTACGGATGATGCCATGAAAACCATCTTTCCTAGTCTGCGCGAACATCTCTGAGGCGCTACAAAAACGCGGCAGCCTAAACAGTATCCTGAAAGTATTATTATATTGGACACGTAGGACATCTAGCGATTTTTTGGTATAGCTGGTCCATAGGTTGCTCGTGTAGAAGCTCTGACAGAACGTCTTGAGAAGCGTTTTCAAGTGTCGTGATGCTGATTTGATGGCATGGCGTGCCATCATTAGAAATTCATAGTTGTCAAAACTACGAAAACTTTGAAAGTTAAAAAAATACAAAATATTTATTTCTGTTACTTATAGATTAGTGCTTACAGGGTTTGGAGTCTCCTTATAAGCAATTATATGCTTGTATTGGGAAGTTAATGTGTCAAAAACTACATAAAGGGCTCCAAGTAGATCTACAATATTGGATGCTTCTTACATAATAGTATACAGTTCTAAGGTAACTAACATCAGAAAAGTGTAACTAACACGCAATGGTCTCGATTCTGTAGTACACTAACTTAATTTAAATTTAAAGCTCTCTTTTACTGATAATGCAAGCAAGAAAGAGATTGATACAATTTTAGTGCTGTCAAATTAGTCAGATTTAAGTTTTCCATACAAGTTTAGTCGTGATTTCAAAACATGCTGACTATAAACACAAAGAAAAGTGGCACGTAAATTGATTTGGCAGCAGCAAACAGCAGTAAAATTCTTGCCATCTCTTCCTTGCGTACACTATCAGTAAAAGAGAGCGACAGTTTAAATTTAGTTTTGCTAATGTAGAATCGAGGCCAATATGAAACTAACTAAACTATTTATTACTTACATACGTAGCGATAAAAAAATATGTACCTACGATATCTGTTTGAGATAGCAATAAAGATTTCATTTAATTTCATTTCAAAGCTTGTTGCCTCTTAATGATCATTCATTGGGAAGATATTTTACAGATTTAACCGAATTTATTTACGGTTACTAACAAATAATCAAAGTTAGTTAGACGTAGTTGTCTTCTGTTTATACCAATGCAATCGTATAATAAAACTGTCCCAGTCTTTCAAGATTCATTCTTGAAGTCTGAAAGTTCATTCAATCGATATGATTATTTTGTTACCCTCATATAGGTATATTTTAGTGGCATCCTCTGAAAAAATGTGTATGAAACTTTTACCTGCATCATAAATATAAGATGCGTACAATAGTGGTCCTATGATGGAACCTTGTGGGACTCCAGAGGAAATTTCAACAAAGTTAGAACAGAATAAATAAGATAGATAAGTTGCACATTGCAATAAAAGAAATAAATAATTCTGGTCATTTTTCACACAGCATCATTTAGCCACAAATAAACGGAGCTTGTTTAATGGGAACTACATGACTGATATACTACTTACATACTTTTCTTTTATAAATACATACATTTTTACATAGAAAACACCCGAGACAAATATTTCTAGATCATACAAACATTTGTCCCGTGGCAGGTATCGAACCCGCAACCTTCTGCGTGATTTAAGTTCATTATATAGATTATTAGAATTAACAAATATTTTCATGTTAATTGTGTTTTTTTTTTAGTTTTATCGTTCTTACAAATAGACTAAAATTACCTAGCTATCTAATTAAGTAAGCATATCATTAATTTATCGAAAATCTTGACATTTTCAAATCCTCCAAAATGCTGATCACCAATGCTTAAAAATCCTAATATGTCCAGACAAATCCTGACGTCTGGCAACCCAAGGCTTTAAACTGTAGAAGTGTTTCTACTCATATAAACCTCTCTACTTTTTCTATGTCTTGAAATATAACGATAGAATAATGCGCTCTTCTTAGTCAGACTTTATTTAATTATATTACTAAAATGATTTCTCAATGCGTGAGTCCACCGAGCGTCTATAGATCTCTCTTCAGTTCAATTTATCTAACAGATTAGATATAATTGTCGGTTATGTAGCAGTTATGTAAAACAGCTAGCAATACATCTGCGACATATTTGACAAATATGTCTTTGTAAGATCTGCAAATATTTGTTTCGGGTTTGGTTGTTTTTCTATGTATAATATGTATGTATTTACAAAAAAAAGTATATAAGTAGTATATCAGTCATTTAGTTCCTTTAATACAAGTCTGCTTAGTTTGGGGCTAGATGATACTGTGTGAAAAATGTCCAGCATTATATTATTTGACCCGGAGAAGTTACCCCCTTTCACCACAGCCTGTAGTCAGTCAATCAAAAATGAAAATGCCTGCAGAACTACTGAGAAAAGACCGATTTCAATTAATAAAAATTGACTTTGATTTTGTCGCCCTAGGGTGACAAGTAAGGCATTTACTTTGTCACCCTGGCTGTTCAGAAGTTTTAATTTTTGATTCAAAATTAAATTGAAATTGTGAAAAACTTTATACTTACTATACTTACTATACTTACTATACTTACTATACTTACTATACTTACTATACTTACTATACTTATTATACTTATTATACTTAATATACTTACTTAATATATTGTCGTAACTTCTGATGGTAAAAAAACTTAAAATACTTTATATTATTTTAGTTGAGTCATTTTTTCTGTTATATTTACCGTCAGAAATGAACTTTAATGATTGTTTAAACAAACAACAAACTTTCACGTTTATAATATTACTAGCGTCTGCCCACGGCTTCGCCCGCCTTGTAGCCGGATAAAAAGTAGCAGTAGTATGTATTATTCAGATGTATAAGCTATATTACTATAAAGTTTCATCAAAATCTGTTCAGTAGTTTTTGCGTGAAAGAGGAACAAACATCCTCACAAACTTTCACATTTCTAATATTATAGTAGGATAGTAGGATTACACCTTTGATTTTTTTATTTTGAGCAAGTCGGTTTAACTATAACTTAATATATTATTAAAAGAGAAAAAAAACCGTTTAATATTTGCCTTATTTATTTCTGTATCAAGATATTATTATCAGTAAATTCCGTAGCCGAGGCCATTGCCGCATCCGCATCCGCAAGCACAGTCACCGGTGATGGTGACAGCACCAGCAGCGCACACGGGACCTCCGTACTGCACAGCACCGATGATGGGCACTTGACCAGCGACGGCGGTGGAGCCGCACACCGGCAGCTCACCAGCGACGGCCACGTTACCGGTACCGGCGCCGCCGTATGCTGCACCGCAGCCGAGACCCGCACCGTAGCCTAGACCTCCGTAGCCAAGACCGGCTCCGAGGCCCAGACCTGCTCCGTAGCCAAGACCAGCTCCCCAACCACCAGCCAAACCAGGACCAGCGAGGCACTGGCTGTACACGCTCTAAAACAAAATATAATCAATCAGTTAAACCATTAAATATTAACTAGCCTGAAGGATAATGGATGAATTGAAATCTAAAAAAGACTGTCGTTCTTATTTCATTAAGTACCTGGATTAAGCAAGCTTGAACGCAGACCAGCAAGAATGCAAAGGGAGACATGTTTTATGTTTGTTTGTTCTTCGTCGAGTTCAATAACTGTTGTGGCTTGATGTCCTTTTTATACATCAAAAAATCAATAACGAAACGAAAGAACACCAGTAAATGAAGCAATGGTAGATTAGGTTGGAGAAACGTGACCAGATATCGCAGAGTCTATGTGACCTATTTTTGAAATAGTGTCGATAGAGTTATGAACTCAGGTATAAAACAACAGGGTTATTGCAATGGAAACCATTGTTTAATCAGTTCTAAACATGTACAAGGCAGCTATTGTTCTCTGTGCCCAGGCACTCTTCATTCAGGTATTTTTTCATAAACTTTACGAAAATAAATGACATGACTTGACCTCTTGAGTATGGCTGAAAACTATCACTATCAAAGGTTTCCCTCTTAATCAGTTCTTAAAATTTACATCGACGATGTCTGAAATTTGGCATTACTGTACTATTTTATAGTTCTTCAAAGTCAGTCATGACGCCTTAGAACTAGACTGTCATCAATGTGGCTTCATCCTATCTTATCCTACTAATATTATACATACATACATGTTTGGATGCTTGGACCTAATTGGGTCAAATTGAAATTGACCTAGAATGACATACTTGGGCTACTTTTCATCCGATTACCACGCGGACGAAGCTATAAGCAATGGCTAGTTTTCAATAAATACCACAGAGTATTTAAGGTAGCCCCAGAGTAGGTATTAGTGCCAACATGCCACTGATGAAAACGAAAGTCTCTCATTGTTTTCTCATTAAAAATCATATAACTTTATCGTTTCAGTCCGCATTCAGCGCTTGCGCTGGTATCGGAGCTGGAATTGGCGGTTACGGCCTCGCCGGCGCCGGCTGGGGCGGAAACGGCTTGGGCTTGGCTGGGCAAGGCCTCGGTGGGGGCTGCGGCTGCGGCGGAGTAGCCTCCACTGGTGGCGGACTCCCAGTCTCTAGCGCCTCACACATCGCCCCTGTCGGCTTGTCCGTGCTGTCTGAGAACGTGTACGAAGGCACTTTGTGCGTTGGTGGCAACCTGCCTTTCCTCGGAACCGTCGGAATCCAAGGCGTCCTGCCCACCGCTGGTGCAGGCGCTGTCTCTTACGGCTGCGGCAACGGCTGTCTCGGCATCTCCGGAGAGGCTGGCCCTATCGTCACCGGCATCGCTTCCCCCAACACTTACGCCCCTGGCATCGGTGCTGGACTTGGCAACGGTCTCAGAGGCATCGGCGGCTATGGCGCTGGACTCGGCAACGGTCTCGGAGGCATCGGAGGCATCGGCTGCGGCTGTGGATGCGGCGGTATCTATTAAGTCAAAGACTTAATTTCAACGATGACTTAAAATCAAATTAAAGGAATGCAATATTAATGTGTACCTAGTCTTTGTCATTTTTACTTGAAAGGACAAAAACCAATACTCTTTATAAATAGCAGTGTTTATTCATCAGTAAACTCTACAGAGTGAGAAAGGGTACTTAGGTATGCGGAAATTTTCGTTGTATTGTTACCAGTCCGCGACATACATTTTGAGGTCGTTTGCAAATTCAGAAGATTTCTACAAACTTTCTCTAGCAAGGTTTCATCATTTCACTGAACACAATCGGAATTTGGAAGAGAACGGATAAGTTCGTCTTATCATCTCTCACCCTTGTAATAATTCTGGCGAAATCTAACAACACCTATATCTACATCACATAAAAGCGTTTGAAGCATATGAGTACCGGTTGAATCCGGTTAAATGAATATCACATGAGACTTTCAACGTCTGTTTGAAAGGAGAAAGAAAATAATTTTGTTTGAACTCAAAAAACACAAAACGGTAATACAACAGTCCATAGAACAAAAAAGTATTGCTTGTGGTCAAAATAGATACCTTTTTTAGAATAATTAATGTAGCATCTAATGTGTAGGTAAAGTTCTATAGGTTTGTGGCTGCGCTGATTTTCAGCACTCATTAGCCAGCAATCTCCCTGTTGTTGCAGATGTTAAGAGGCCTGCGTTAGATGAATTGCCCATACAAACGTAATACCATAGTCATTTGTAATTAGAGCTTATTTCCACCATATAATGTTATAATTTGCATTCGAATGGTATTTATCTACGTACCTTGATATATATGTCGGCGCAAAGGCGTTATTTTGCTTCTACAATGAGTCATCGGCGCAGAACCAAGAGTTATTTAACAAATCATCACTTAGATTGTCAAATTACAGTGTGAAAAGTTGTTATTTTGACATTGTTTACCTTCTAAAACCATTTGTAAACATAAATGATTGTAAATGTAGAAATTCAAATTGCTGACGACACACTTTCTTAAAACCACCTTGGAGCCACCTGGTCCGTCATATATTTTTTCAAAATACTTACCTAAAATTAAATTTAAACGAATCGCATTTTGAATATTTTTACGTCATACATGACATGTTTTCTTCTTACTTGTTTCGTATTAAAAAACAACAATACCTTACGTATCGTTTGGTTAGATACATAGATTATATTGTCTAGTTACAGAATAACAACATAATGTGAAAAATACTACAAGTTTTCATTCATCTTTTTTGGTATTACGGAACACCACCAAATTTATAACAAATTCATTGCTATCGCGCAAGCATGGGCGGGCCTGCATCAGTCAAAAAAAGATAGTTATATATTTGGAAGCGCTTCGAATTTAAGTTATGAGCGCTGTACGCCGGATCCTTAACACGGGTTGGTAGCTTACCATTGCATGGGGCATTATAGGTACTTGTTTGCTTTTAAATTACATAAAAAGTACTTATTCATTGCATTGCAGCGATGAAAACGAAAATATTATTTTGATATATCATCATTCAAGACTCGTGGAGACTAAAGAATCGGCAATGATTTTGCATCGTTGTCGTTATCTTTTCATGCAAATAAAGTCATTATAACTTCACTTTTTACCCGCAACGTAAGGAGTTAGATATGCATTTGCCATAAGAGGTTCTTAGATTGACAGGTACCATTTATATCCGAAACAGCTAATCGGTTCAATAATCGATTCGATCGGTATAGCGGTTTTTTCCATCGATTTGTATATATTCAAGTTATTGCCACAAACCACAAGTCATTCTCAAAAATGCTAAATGGATTTAATATTTCCAAATTTAAAATTCCATACATTGTTTCCCAAGCAATCCTGTGTAATTTTTAATAATCAATGCCACGAGATTTTAGATGACGAAATACCTAATTACACTTTGGGTTTTTGATAATGTTGTAAAATTAACTTTTAATATTGTTTTAGTAACTGTGATTTTGTAGTAACGCTGTTCCTTTTATCCTATCGAATTGCAATCATGCATAAGGCGAGGATTATGAACAACGAAAGCAATTCTGAACTGTAGAAAGCAATTCCAATGTAATTGTTGGCGGATCAATAGCCTGTGGGGGCTTTGTAGGGGACAGTGGGCTGATCTGATCATGGAAAGGTAAGGTGGACTATAGAACTCCAAGATGGATAAGTATAGCCTGCAAAAAGAGGTTTCTATTTTTAACTCCATTGTGACGGAGGACTTAACGCTCATACATTGCAGCGTCTTGAGCCCTAAGGTCCATTAAATAGGTAGATAGTAGATAGGTTATTGTAATTCCTAGTTTTCTAATAATTGTTTTTGATTTAGGTACCTTAGTAGATAGGTGCTTTACTGTACTTTACTTTACTTGATTTATATTGTCTTTATTCACTATTTTTTTATGAATCTGTTCCTCAAACATACTTCACAGTTGTTTTTTTGCTCAACACTGTTACTCATTATATTGTTTTGGTATGCGCAAATAAGTTATGTTCCTAACCAGATCAAAACTGTATTCTAGATATTGTATTTTTTTTTAATGTTACAAACATTAAAAAAAAAATAACGTATAATGTGTGCTTGAATAAATAAATAAACTAGCTTCAAAAAAGGAGGTTCCCAATTCAGTTGCAACTTCTTTTATTTTATTTGTATTTGTGCCTTGCTATCTCCGCCAATTGTTAACCGATTTTGATGGGTTGTTGTATAGAGAATCATCTCGAAGATGTCCCATAAAAGTTTTATTCCTGAGAGATTGTTACTTTTCCCGTAAAACTCAAAAAACATCATAATCATAGAATCACGACTAGCCGAATCATATTTTGTCGCTCTAGCTCTAGAAACAAAAAAATTAAGGCATATGCTATAGGTTAGTCTTCGAATTATTCCCATCTGTCACCCTGCTCTGACCCCCTAGGGTGACAGTTGGGAAAAAAGTTCGTCTGTCCACTTTTTTGCAACGGGGGTCAGATAGAACTTTTATTAATTTAAAAAGTTCTGTCTGACCCCCTGTCAGTGTTGGGTGAATTAAAAAAATAAATATAGGTACCCTATGTACACATAATGCTTTATGTATACACTTATATGATAATAAAAGTACTGCCAATTTTTATCGATATGTTTTATGATACACCCCATCACTAGAAGCTGCCGCACCCTAGGTGCTCAGTGGGGAATAAAATCAAAATATTTTTTTTATCCCCTTTCTACACCACGTTAAAATATTGATTGGTGCTCAAATGGGAAAACCTTCGGTGCTCAATGCATAGGTGCCCATGCATTGGGTGAAATAGGTGCTCAAACGGGAATACTTCATTCCGTCTGTTTAGATGTTACATATAATACAATAAATAAATAAATAATGCTGGACACATTCACACAGCATCATCTAGCCCCAAAGTAAGCAGAGCTTGTGTTATGGGAACTACATGATTGATATACTACTTATATGTATATTTTTTTTTTGTAAATACATACATATTATACATAGAAAACACCCAGACCCGAGACAAATATTTGCTGAAACAAACATTTGTCCCGCGGCGGGAATCGAACCCGCAACCTTCTGCGTCTCAGGCATAATGTCAAGCCATCAGTTACCGTATTGATATTCTCAAAGATCTACGTACTGAGTATCATGAGGAAGAAAGTAGTGAATGTGAGCGGTTTTTTTTTAGAACTTCCTTGTATGTTAGGGAACACTTAAGAGGCCAGCGGAGGATGAATTGCTCATACAAACTTAATACCAAAAGCATTTGTAATTAGAGCTTATTTCCACTATATCATGATATTATTTGTATTATAATTTTATTTATCTAGGTACCTGGATATATATTTTTTCAAAATTAAATGTAAACGAATCTAATTTTGCATATTTTTACGTCATAAATAACACGTTTTCGTCTTATTTGTTTCGTATTAAAAATATCAATATCTACGTATTGTTTGATTAGGTACATAGTTGATTATTGTCTAGTTACAGAATACATCCTCAGACGACCTCTGTGGCGCAGTGGGCGAAGGTCCGCCTGGGACGCAGAAGGTTGCGGGTTCAATTCCCGCCGCGGGACAAATGTTTGTATCTGCAAATATTTGTCTCAGGTCTGGTTGTTTTCTATGTATATTATGTATGTATTTACAAAAAAAATGTATATAAATAGTATATCAGTCATGTATAGTTCCCATAATACAAGCTCGGCTTAGTTTGGGGCTAGATGATGCTGTGTGAAAATGTCCAGCATTATTTATTATTATTTATTACATCACGATGTGAAAAATTCAAAGTTTTCAGTCATCATTTTTGGTATTACGGAACACCACAAAATTTTTAACAAATTCGGAACGATATTCGACCGATATTCGGGCTGATTTTTGAACGCGTCTCGAATTGAAGTTTCGAGTGGCCTTTGCCGCATAAATCCAAGGACAAAAGACCATTTTGACTGGTCTATAGTCTGCGTTACTTTTCGATCATGCTTCTAGGTCACGCGTCACGTATTCTGTCAATCTTGTGCATTCTATCATATTTATTATGCATTTTTTCACGTTCGAATATTGTTTCTTACATTGCAAGGCTAGCTGATTAGAATTAAACTTTGTACCTACTGCGTACTATCTATGCGGGATATTTCATAATCACAATGTATTTTCATTGGATTTCAGCATAGGTTACAAGGAAGCTTTGGAAAGGGTCCAAAGCACACATACCCTAGGTAGGTAAGGTTAAGGTTTTAAAGTAGGGAAAATAATAAAGTTAAACGCGATAAATATCCGTAAAAAACGTATAATTACGTCAACTGATAGCGAAAGATTGAAAAATATCAAACATACCATAGGCAAAGGAGACTCGTAAAAAAATAACTTTGTTTCGGAATTTGATTCTAAAGAAATGTAAATAAGGAAACTTAGTGATCTTTCGATAGCTTATGTCAACGCTATTGTTATAAATAAAATAATAAAATAATGCTGGACATTTTTCACACAACATCATCTAGCCCCAAAGTGCCCAAAGTAAGCAGAGCTTGTGTTATGGAAACTACATGACTGAAAGGTAGATCTATGACGGTAGATATACCTGTTACGTTTTGAAAGTTGACTTGACTTGAGCCGCTGGTCACTGACCTCACGCAGTGTGATGTGACCAGGAAAGAACTAGTACCATGACGAACAAACGAATGTGTTTGAGCACCTACGACTATAGCTATCTAGACAATATTTTTTACTCCTAATTGGATATTTAAACCCTAAATATTGTCTTGTCCGTGCGCCAACCAAGGTCCGTGCTGAAAATCAGCGCTGAATTAAACTGAGCATGTATCTTTTTTGACAGACAGTACCGTATACAGCATACAACTATTGTATGCTCCTAAGCCTGAATTCATTGTCGGGTGTTGAACAGTCCTCCAAAATCAATGATCCAGCATTTGCCTTATGGATGGGTGCATAAAGGTTGAATTCGATCTTAAATTTTCACATAGCGCCTGAATAGACCCCTATGGGAGCCTCTATTTGACTATGAATTCGAAGCCTGAATTCATAGTCGGATGTTGAACAGTCCCCCAAAATCAATCATTCAGCATTTGCCTTAGGGATGGGTGCATAAAGCTTGAATTCGATTTTAAATTTTCACATACCTAGTGCCTGAATAGACCCCTATGGGAACCCCTATTTGACTATGAATTCGGGCCTTACTGTATCTGATATATTATTATTATTTATAGTATAATAATCCTTCCTACTAATATTATAAATGTGAAAGTTTTTGTGAGAATGGATGTTTGTTACTCTTTCAAAAACAACTTAATGCAGAAGCTAGTAATAATATAAAACTAAAATTTTATGCCAGAAGTAAAAGAAAGTATATGAATAATTAAATAAATAAACATCCAACATGATACATAATTAATATAGTCCTGATTCCACTAGGATTCCACACTATGATTCTCTACTAGAACTTATAAATCAGAATATGTTTTATGATTATAATGGCATTATGTACTACTAGCTTCTGCCTACGGCTTCGCGTGCGTGGTACCTGGATAAAAAGTAGCCTATGTGTTATTCTGATGTATAAGCGATATTAGTGGAAAGTTTCATTAAAATCCGTTCAGTAGTTTTTGCGTGAAAGAGTAACAAACATCCATCCTTGCAAACTTTCGCGTTATAATATTAGTAGGATTATTTATAATTTGTATTATATACCTCTATGATCATCTCATGGATACGGTTGGTGAAGCCGATTTAGATATAGGTATATCTTCTTCTTCTTCGTCTCTGCCCCGGTTCTTTCTTGGTCACCCTGCATAAGGTCAGTGATCTAACCAGGTTGAGGTATGTTGGCCTAAGGCTCTGTGACCGATGTTAAAAAAACCAGTGTGGTAAAAGGATTCAGAGCGCTTCGCAGAGGCTTTTTACATGCTCAAATGGAGATAGGAAAATTAATTGATTTCTGAATTCTAAAAACGTATCTATAAGGAATTAAGAGCCTTAAACAGATCTTTAAATAGTTGTTTAGGCCTAGCAGCGTTTGGTTTTTCTCGTTGGATTTGAAATGACGCGCACTATATAAAGAGTCAAAACAGTGTTTAGATAAACAACTGTTTAAAAATAGAATATACTAGCTTCTGCCCACGACTTCGCCCGCGTGGTATCCGGTTAAAAGTAGCCTATATGTTATTCTGATGTATAAGCTGTATTGCTGTAAAGTTTCATCAAAATCCGTTTAGTAGTTTTTGCGTGAAAGAGTAATAAACACAAACTTTCGCGTTTATAGTAGTAGAAGGATAACTAAGAGGGTAAAATTTTAAGAAGCAAAAATAAGTATTATAAAATTTTATTCAATACGCAACAACAAATTCAACAATCTATCTAATAAATGGCACCGCATCCGCATCCGTAACCAGCGTACCCCGGTGCACCAATAAGACCTGGGCCATACACTCCGGCGGGGCCGTAAGCCGGACCAGCGGGCAGGCCAGGCGGGTAACTAGACGGCCCTACGATACCAGTGGGAATGGGACCTTCGCTCACGATACCAATAGCACCATCACCACACCCGTAAGACACGGCACCCGCCCCAGCAGTAGGAAGAATACCATCCAAAGCCACTGTAGCTAAGAACGGAAGGTTACCGCCGACTATCAGAGGACCTTCGATCGCATTCTCAGAGATAACGGACAGGCCAGTAGGTGCGATGGGAGAGATGCTAGTTACGAGGAAGCCTCCACCTGTGGAGGCTACTCCGCCACAGCCACAGCCTGGACCAGCGAGCCCGTCGTAAGGACCGTAGGGACCAGCGATCCCGGG
This sequence comes from Perizoma flavofasciatum, assembly GCA_958496245.1. Lineage (NCBI taxonomy): Eukaryota > Metazoa > Arthropoda > Insecta > Lepidoptera > Geometridae > Perizoma > Perizoma flavofasciatum. Next base: position 4,872,787 of record OY292445.1, on the reverse strand, counting down.
GCCGATGATGGGACCTCGGCCGATGCACTGGCTGAACACACACTGAAAACGAGAAGCTAGTTATTTGCAAATGAAAATAAAAGAGTACTTCAGGGCCACGCACTGGTATTGTAGATGTTAATAGGCGACGGTAACATTGCTTTCAAATAGCATGAAAAATAAAAGAATTTTTAACATCAAACTAGGCTCTGCCGCAATAACACTGTACTGTGTTCCAGCGGCCGCGGAAGTGGGGGACAGAGGGAGCCAAATGCCCTCCCTAAAATCACATAGGTACCCGCCTACCAAGCCAGGGCTGGAGATTGAAGGGGTGACCAAAGAAATTTGCCCCCCCCCCACCCCCCACCCCACATCCGTCACGGAGTACTTCCGCGGTCCCTGTTATGTTCCAGTTTTGAAGAATTTGCGGGAGAAATTACAAACTATCTTAAGGCAGTCAATGCCTCAGCAAATAAAATAAAAAACAATAAATACTGGATTTTTCTATGATTTATGCTAAATTATTGATCCCATTTTTGCATAGAACCTCGTGTGCAAGAAGGAAGATATTGTTTGTGCTTTTTTAAAGCATTTACCTGTGCAATAAGAGCCTGGGCGCAGACAGCAAGGATATATTTGGCCGCCATTTTACTTTTTCTGTACTTTCTAATCAAAAACTAAGTTGAGAATGATTTAAACTGATACCGGTGAAGTTTTTATACTAAAAAATAATGCAATGAATGTAAACACAACCCATGGTAACAAATTTTGTAATAGCAGATAATGAATTTCAGTATTTCGGTTAATAAATTACAAATGTCAGTGTAGTAGGACATAATTTATCGTTATGACATGAAATTACAAAATAGATAACATTCTCTTCGTCGCTATTGGAAGACTTCTGCGGCGCAGTTGGCGAAGGCTCGCCTGAGATGCAAAAGGTTGTGGCTTCAATTCCCGCCGCGGGACAAATGTTTGTATGATCTGCAAATATTTGTCTCGAGCCTGTTTGTTTCCTATGTACTTATAATAATAATATGTATAAATTTACAAAAAAAAAAGATAGGATATCGTCTTGTAGTTCCCATAATAAAAGCTCTGCTTACTTTGGGGCTAGATGATGCTGTGTGAAAATATCCAGAATAGTAAGTGCTTTCTTTGTGAGTCAGCTTTTTATTGAGCGCTAAACTAAGGTAGATAGTTAGCTATAGACATGATCTCGTCATATTCTGGCCTTAGAGCATGCTCTATGATTATAGCTAATAATTTTAGGTACCTACCTATTTTTTTAACAACCTCTTTGGCGCAGTGGGCCATGGCCCATCTGAGACGCAGAAGGTTGCCGGTTTAATTCCCGCCGCGGGACAAATGTTTGTATTTACAAATATTTGTCTCGTGTCTGGATGTTTTCTTATTACAATATGTATGTATTTACAAAAAAAACGTTTATGTAAGTAGTTTATCAGTCATGTAATTTTCATAATACAAGCTCTGCTTAGTTTGGGGCTTAGATGGTAATGTGTAAAAAAATGCTAAAAAAAGGAGAAGAAAAATTACATTGTATAACCGTACCGATACTTAGATATATGTTTTCCCTTATTGCTCCAAAATAGTATACTTTACTAACTGTGCCGCACTCGGCCCTCTTACCCACCGTGATTCTTTTCCTCGGCTCCTAAGGGAAGTAGCGTGATGTTAAATAGCCTTTAACCTTTCCCAAGATATGGGCTATCAAATGCAAAAATATTTTTTCATTTCGGTAGTTCTAGAGCATTCAAACAAAAAACTCTTCAGATTTATTATTATTAGTTTACATATATTACTTATTCATAAACCCCCGCGACAACTAAATTCCATTTATCTTACTACTATTATAAACGTGAAAGTTTGTGAGGATGTATGTTTGTTACTCTTTCATGCAAAAACTACAGAACGGATTTTGATGAAACTACACTCAAAGAAATTTCTAAACGGGGCGACAAAAAACCCTTAACAGATGGGAGCCGTCTAAAGGACTTGAACACCGTGACAGAGCAAATTTAAACGCTTGCAAAACTCACCGACAAGGGAATATAGACACTATATATTGTCGCCCCGTATTAGCGCTTCTGACTTTGTCTTATCGCAAACATTGTTGACATGACAATGTAATAAGATAGGCAATATACGTTTTGGTGATTCCCTATGTCTAAGGTGATATGTCCCTATCACAAAGGTATACTGTCCCCAGGTTTAAGGTGTATTATCACTTCGACAATGTACCTCTGTCCCTTCGTTTGGTGTAGTTGTGCCTTTGTCCCTACATCTAAGGTGATATGCCCCTATCACAAAGGTATACTGACCCCACGTTAAAGGTGTATTATCACTTCGACAATGTACCTCTGCCCCTTTATTTGGTGCAGTTGTGCCTTTGTCCCTACGTCTAAGGTGATATGTCCCTATGACAAAGGTACACAGTCCCTATGTTTAAGGTGTATTGCCACTTCCACAATGTTCCTCGGTCGCTACGTTTGGTGCAGTTATACCTTTGTTCCTACGTCTAAGGTGTTATGTCCCTACCACAAAGGTACACTGTCCCCATGTTTAAGGTGTATTGTCACTTCGACAATGTTCCTCGGTCCCTACGTTTGGTGCAGTTATACCTTTGTTCCTACGTCTAAGGTGTTATGTCCCTACCACAAAGGTACACTTTCCCCATGTTTAAGGTGTATTGTCACTTCGACAATGTTCCTCGGTCCCTACGTTTGGTTCAGTTATACCTTTGTTCCTACGTCTAAGGTGTTATGTCCCTACCACAAAGGTACACTGTCCCCATGTTTAAGGTGTATTGTCACTTCGACAATGTTCCTCGGTCCCTACGTTTGGTGCAGTTATACCTTTGTTCCTACGTCTAAGGTGTTATGTCCCTACCACAAAGGTTCCTTGTTACTGCGTTTTCCCAAACTTTGCCGTGACGACAGCGTTAATGAGACCCTTGGAGTACGCAGGTGTAAATACGCCAAACTCCTCTTTGAAGCCATCCGCTACTGTTAAACACACAATATGCAACTTGAACAAGTTGCTACTTTTTATCCAGGAACGCGGGCGAAGCCGTGGCCAGAAGCTTGTGTTATCTTAAATTTAACGATATTCGAATGAACCATTAAAAACTTATACTTAGTCGGTAAACTTAGACGCACATTTAAGTATACATAGTCTCCTATACAGTGCCGACTTTTGCAACTTGGCAAAGTTAAGTCTGCTGCCCATCGTATGTTTGATTTAGAATGAGTAAGTTCTCTTACTCAGTCTAAACTCTTATTTCTTTTAGCTCAACGAAGCAGGCTGAAGTGGCAATGGGCCGCTGAATTGATAACCGCTGGGGTAAACGTGTTCTTGAGTGGAGACCACGACTCGGAAAACGTAGCGTAGGACGCCCTCCGGCCAGGTGGGATGACGATCTGCGAAAGACTGCAGGCAGATGCTGGATGCGGCAAGCTGTAGACAGGGCGCTATGGCGCTCATTAGGGTAGGCCTATGTCCAGCAGTGGACTAATATAGGCTGATGATGATGAAGTTCTCTTACGTTTTCCATGAGGTTTATGTGCGATCGTTTGTATGCCCTTAAGGATGGTTTGAACAGCACAAGTAAGGGGGCGTAGCAGATGTTTTTTTTTTTAATTTATAAAATTTAGCGAAATTTTACTTGTGTATGTTTTTTAATGCTATACAATAAATAAGTAGGCCTAAGTGGGAGTGTATGCGTTTGTATTTATAATTTTTATTTATATCAGTTAGAACTTACGTACATAATCTAAATAATCACAGTACAGTTTTTAAAAAAAATACTTATTTATAATACACTTAATTTTGTGAACTGCACAGGTTCAGAAGAATACCAGCGCTAAGTAGGTAGTCACCTACATTATGCTGAGATGATACCTTTTTGGTGCGACATTGAACTGTCTTGGTAGATGGATCAGTAAGGTTCGTGAGGCTTAGGTAGCTACAAGCATTCTTGTCTTCCGTCTACAGCACTGGTTCTTTGATTGAAAAATTCTAACTCCTTCTCTTTCGTCGTTTCCTGGTACCAATCTCAAAATTTAATATATAGACGAAGCTAGAAATGCTTGGCATAGTGCTTGCCCCAATACTGCTCCCCCCAAATCCCTTTCGTCTCAACGGCAATGGGACGGGCCCAACTGACGTGGAATTGTATGTTACAAACGTGCTCAAACTCCACGGATCGTGCTCGTCTCCTAGCCGTTTCTGAATGGGAGTCAGGACTTTGATTGCAAGGACTTCCTTCAAACAATACTGGTACTTTAATGGACCCTGTAACATTCCGGGTTGCAGTTAGTCGGTTGGGTGCGCAGTGCTGTGTGCCCCTCATCAGTGCCAGTGCGGTACGGTGATCGAACAGCTTGATCACCACGGATTATCGTGTACTAGAGCCGCCGGTAGGATCTCTCGCCACGCTGGCCTTAATGATATCATACGCCGGGCATTTACCAGCGTCAACGTTCCAGCTGTTCTCAAATGCTCTCATGCCTGACGGCATGACCCTTGTCCATTGGGAGAGGGGAAGGCCTTTGGTATGGGACGGCACATGCGTAGATACCCTAGCACCATCTCATCTGTCGGGGACATCAGTTAGAGCCGGTGCGGCGGCTGATTCGGCCGAGAATCTCAAGAGGCGCAAATATAAAAGTCTCGACAGAGCTTACTTATTTTACTTATTTTGCCTTTTGGCGTTGAGACTCTGGGTCCGTGGGGAAACGGGGCCTTTCGCGTTTTAAAAATTCTTTCAGGGTGACTGGTTGAAGCAACGCGTGACCAGAGAGCTGGCTCTTATCTGGGTCAACGCATTAGCATTGCCATTCAGCGTGGTAATGCGGCCAGTATTTTGGGAACGCTTCCGTCTGGTAGTGACCTGGATCAGTTGAGCTATCTATAGATCTTTAGTACGCTGATCGCTTCAAAGACATTTTTGTATTAAAATTAAATTATTTAAAGTGTTCGAATAATCTCTTGGTAGCTTGTCAGTTTTTTTAAACTACATATTGTTTACATCGTCTTGTATAACTTCAATGAAAAACGAACCAGTGAGGTGAACGATTAATTTTCCTATAAGAAGGAAAACAAGTAAAAATATGATTAACAAATTACACAACAACTTTATTATCAGCTAATTAAAAAAAACAATTTATAAACCACCGCAGCCGATACCGAATCCTTTGTATCCTAGACCTGGACCGTACAGGGGACCAGCAATAGCAGGTCCAAGTGCAGGTCCAGCGAGACCGGGTCCGAACGCGGGTCCTACTAGACCGGGTCCAGCGAGACCGGGTCCGAAAGCAGGTCCTGCTAGACCGGGTCCGAACGCGGGTCCTGCGATAACGGGTCCAGCGAGACCAGGTCCAGTGAGACCGGGTCCAGAGAGACCAGGTCCGAACACAGGTCCTGCGAGAACGGGTCCAGCGAGACCGGGTCCGAACGCGGGTCCTGCGATGCCAGGTCCATACGTCCCGGGCGTTGTGATACCAGTCGTAATAGGACCTTCGCTAGTAATACCAATAGCTCCATTACCGCAGCCGTATGAAATGGCACCCGCTCCAGAAGTAGGCAGGATTCCTTCTAAAGCCACAGTGCCCAGGAACGGCACTTCGCCGCCAACTGATAAAATGCCTTCGATGGCGTTCTCTGATCGGACGCTCAGGCCGGAGGGGGGTAGGGGGGAGAAGCTGCTGACTGGGAAACCACCACCAGTGGAGCCCACGCTGCCACAGCCGCAGCCGACGCCGTAGGACCCGGCAAAACCTGGGGCCAAACCTGGACCAATACCAGGGGCGAGTCCAGGAGCAATGCCAGCTCGGCCGAGACACTGGCTGAATGCAGACTGGAAATGAAAATTTTTAGTTAGTTACTTCTCGTGCTTCTGATTGTAATTAATAAATATTCAAATTTAAGTTCCGTTCTAGCCTCAATCTTCTAATCTACTAAATTCGAGATTTGAAGATTGATTTGATTGAGGCTGAGATTTCTTCAGCTGACTGAAAGTAGATAATATATATTGAAACATGTTGAATCCATCATGGAGATTACCGTTGTGAGCGTGTTTGTTTGATTATTTTTATTTTGTGACTAATTTTGATAAGTATGGTAAAGCAGTCCGTTATTATGTTTATTTTATGCATGACTAGCCTCTGCTCACGGCTTCGCCCGCGAGGTACCCGGATAAAAGTAGCTTATTTGTTATTCTGATGTATAAGCTATATTCTGTAAAGTTTTATCAACATCCGTGGAGTAGTTTTAGCGTTAAAGAGTAACAAACATCCATCCTCACAAACTTTCGCGTTTATAATAGTAATATAGGATATAAGATAGGATGAGAGCGAATGAAACAAAAGTAGTATGTCAGGATCGTAGCAAATGGAAATCCATGGTCTCTGCCTACCTCTGGGAAACAGGCATGAGTTTATCTAAGTAAATAAAATATATATTAAAATTTTGAGTGACGCTAAGCTGATCATGATTGTACGTATTTCCTGTACATACTATATACTATCCTAACCTATCCTACTTTACTCCTGTATATACTATGTCATATTGTAAATCCATGTTTCGCGAAATAAATTAAAAATGTAAATTGAATAGAAGGCAAGATTGAAATTATAATGATAATGGGCTTTGAAAATTGCAGACTTTGATTTTATTTTATAAATTCTACTTTATAATAATTATAAATAGGTTTAGCGCGAATAAGGTGTTTGAATGGTTCAGTACCATCACAATTTGGCCAAATAAATATTTTTTTTGAGAAGATATGAAGTTAGTTGCCTTGTAACTTACTTTGACTAGAAGTGTCTGTGCGCAGAACACAAGTATAGTTTTTGCTGTCATTTTTATGGTCTTTTATTATTTTGGAAGACAACTGCTTTTGTAATGGTCGGCTTATAGTAACACATGTTATTTATACAAAACTTATGTCATCATTGTGTCCCAGTAATACGAAATAATAATAATAGAATAATAAAAAACATAAAACTATATCGGTTAGCGTAATAAAGAAACTTATCAGTTAACCCTATTTGTTAACGTTATCGAATAGAAGTTTCATTATAATTTCAATATATCGATAAGCTGAGAATACTTTCACCCACTTTTGAAGAGTAGGTAGTTTTAAAAAGGCGAGATATGCTTAGCTGGAGATAGTCACGCAGTTATCAGCCCGCAACAGCGAGCTCCATATTCTTATTTATAACTATAGGTTACATACTATAGGTACCTACAAATTGTAAAGAATATAATTGAAAATTACTCAACTACAAGGTTTATTTGACATAACAACATTCTATATCTGTTTTTTTTTTGTAACAATCTAACTGTTATGCTTATATCTATATAGTGTCTTTATTATTTATTTTATACCTGTCCTTTCTGTGTTTAGTTGTTTTGGAAAATAAACCACTTTTTAACATGATTACATTAGCTTTACTTGTAACAAATTAAATAATAAACAAAAAATTTAATCAAATCTTGGAAGTCAATTTTAACCTACTTCTAATTAATCGTCGTATCAAAATGAAACTTTGGAGCGAGTGGTAGGACAGTTCTATTCAAGACTTTTGAAGGTCAATTACCTGAATGGATAAATAAGCGAAACCCAGTGACTAGTGAAGTGACTGTTGCTAGTGTTGTACCTAGTGATATAGTGTTTTTGTTTTTATTGTGAAGTTTCGTTGTGCTGCTTGTTTTGTTGTCATTTTAATAGTGTAATTTTACTAATACAGTATTAATTTTATGTATAATTGGATTTAATTATTTTATTCCGAACCATAGCTCGTAACAATTTGGTGTCAGAAGTGGGATAAAATAATGCCGATCGAACCAAAGGACGACGGGATGGACATGGACAGCAGTGTCAGGACGAGACATCAATGACAGCAGGAAATCGATGGAAGCCGATTAGGAGGTTCCCCATTATAAGAACAGCTACTGAAGCCGGAGATGGAGTCAACTGCTGGATCATCTGCAGAATCATCGAATGTGGTCCAATCTCCTGCTTCGTTTGATTTTGCTGCCTAAATGGCCATGATGGAAGCCCAGGCTCATCAGCAGGAGGAGCAACTCCGTCAACTGCAAGCAGACCAAGCTCGTCGGAAAGAGGAGCAAGCCGGACACGTCACACTATATTACTGTAAAGTTTCATCAAAATCCATTCAGTAGTTTTTACGTGAAAGAGTAACAAACATCCATCCTCACAAACTTTCGCATTTATAATATTAGTAGGATAGGATTTAAATCTATGAATAGGCAGCTCGGATATATTTACCAGACAGCGCTTAGATAAGTTGTTTTTACACAAAATGGATAAAATTAGTCTTTGCAAGCTGCCGTCACAATATAGAGGTATGTTTCTGTAGGGTTTAAAACAAAAAAAAACAAATCCTTTCATATGAAACGCGATAAATTAAACGCGACAAATTTGAGACGTTTTGGTTAACGAAAGGTCCGGTAAAGAGTACCCTAAACCAGCGAGCATGCATGAAGAATGTCACGAAAGTGAATGAAGCAAAAAAGTATGTCAGAACCCAGTGGAAATCTCTGCCTACTCTTTTGGGAAACAGACGTGAGTTTATATATGCGTGAAAATTCGAAAAGTATGTATAGCAACACCAAATGTGATATCCGCAGAAAATAAACATGTCATTCGGTATCAGCAAACTTACCTACCTACTACGTGACTCATTATTTTGCAGATGAGACGTACCATTTACCTACATTACATCATACTAATATTAAAAACGCGAAAGTTTGTGAGGATGGATGTTTGTTACTCTTCCACACTAAAACTACTGAACGGATTTTGATGAAACTTAGAGTACTATAGCTTATACATCAGAATAACACAGGCTACTTTTTAACCGAGTACCACGCGGGCGAAGCCGTGGGCAGAAGCTAGTCATTAAATAAATAAAACACTATCATAGGCGATAAAATAAAACGTGACATAGTATGATTATCCTGCTTATTGGTCTCAAACTAGAGGAATAAGGAATGGATATATATATCAGGGGGTATGGAGATAACGCGACGGAAAAGTTGAGGAACAATAGATGAGCGCGGTATGGGCACGTCATGAGGAGAAAAAATCGTTACATTACGAGAAGTATCAAATATGAGTGTGGATAGGTTATGTGAAAGATGACATGGTTAAGAAATGAGAGGTTACTGATTCAGATTCAGAATCATTTATTAATAACGAATTGTTACATATCAATAAAATAATACAATTAAATCACAGGAGCACAACATAATGTTACAATAAAAAAAAAAAAAAAAAAAAAAAAAAAAACACATGCAACAATGTTAATAATAGCTAAATTTTTATTGTAAAAAATCGTCAACTTTTTAGAATGATTGCTCGATAAGCCAGTTTTTAGCCTGTTTTTAAAAGATTGCGTCAACCTTGCAGTGGTTATGTACCTAATTCAGGAGACGGTTACAATTGAGATGATGGGTGATAGAGAGTGGAAGAAGATATTTTGTGCCATATCTTCTTCCACTCTCTATCACCCATTATGTGACAATGAGACAATGGTAAGAAGATAATGATTGGTCTCAAACCAGAGCACAGCCATCTTTCAAAGTTCTTTATTTGATCTTTATATCTGATTCACATTTAATACTTTCAGCTGTGCACGGCACAAAAAAATAGTCTATCCAATTACTCTATACCTATTACAAATTTCATCCCAATTGATCCTGGCCTTATGCAGATTCCCTATCAAATTGTAGTAACAAATTGTAATTGCATTTAATAAACTTTCGAGTATGCGAGAGGTATACCTATATAAGTTAACTGCGCTTAGTAAAAACTATTCGACTGCAAGCCATTCTTCTGACGCACTCTTTAAACTCTCATTTTACGTACTTGCGCTTCTAAGAAGATGGAGAGACGCTTCTAAGCGAATCTTAGAGTATTTTTCTATATGCAAATCCAAAACGAGTCATAGCGTAAATACTATATAGATATACTCGATAGAGAAATGGGTCTAAAATCCCACAGACACGCACGCATTTGCACTTGCAACGATGATAATAAATTACAATAAAAAGGAAAAACAATGAAAGCAGGTTTATTTAAAACGGACTAGTTTATTTTCTTAAACTCGAATATTTGCTGCAAGGACTTATAATGCGCCACATCCGCAGCCGAGGGCACCGTAGCCGATTCCACCGAGACCGTTGTAGCCGATACCAGCGGGGCCACCGAGTCCGTAGCCAAGTCCGCCAGTGATGGCGCCGATGCCGGGGCCGTAAGCTCCAGGGGCAGCGATGCCTGTGACGATAGGGCCCTCCTCCGCGACGATGCCGACAGCGCCGTTACCGCAGCCGTACGAGACAGCGCCCGCACCAGCTGTGGGCAGGATACCCTCGATTCCGACGGTTCCGAGGAAAGGCAGGTTACCGCCGACGCACAGACCACCCTCGTACACGTTCTCAGACAGCACGGACACGCCGACAGGGGCGATGGGGGAGGCGCTGGAAACTGGGAGGCCGCCGCCGGTGGAGGCCACTCCGCCGCAGCCGCAGCTTCCGCCGAGGCCGTAGCCAGCCAAGCCGTCCAACGCCAAACCGCCTCCCAAGCCGTAAGAGCCTCCCCAGGCACCTGCTAGGCCAGGGCCAGCCAGACACTGGCTAAAAGCGGACTGCAAATAAAATCTATCATTAATACATGCTAGGAATCATCGAGGATGGTCTAAATATTAAAGTCAGACTCGCACTTGTCCGGTTTTTTTTCTTTAAAGTTCAGAGGATACAAACTTTATCCAAAAATCTGAACTAACAACATGTTCTCACATAAAATGTATTCGACACTTTTTCGACATGTTTTTTTAACATCGTTTCGTCACGATCCTATTTCATTCGTTTTTTCTTTGTTTTTCATGGTTTTGTCATAGCTACATACAAGTCGGTGTTTTGTCTTGAAGCTATAACCGTAAAAAAATATTTAGTTAAAAAAAACACGCTTTTAGAAGAATTTTACTATCCACCTCCTGGCTCCATCATCAGACCCTTGTTACTAAGCCCAATCTATTGGACTTGAAAAAACGAATCATATGAGCCCAAACTCGAGGGGTTTACAAGTAGCCACTGAAGAGTGTCACTATCCACCTCCTAGCTCCGTTATCAGATCAGCTCCAAGATACCAAATTGTAATGTTTTGATACGAACTACATATACTTACATACACAGTTTCATTTCGATACGACAATTACAAGTAGGTTAAAATGGACTTCCAAGGTTATATTGCTTATAACATTGTTTGTTTGTTAGTTACAAATGAAGCTAATATCCATAAACTTTTATGGAAGTGGATTTATTCAAAAATTCTATTAAAAACCTATTCAACACTCATTATTCTTTGCATACCGACCTATTTGTGGAAGGGCGAGACTTTTTTAAGAAATCAGCGGCTTCTAGTTTCTTAGCTGATATGGTTGGTTGTCTTTACCTATTATTGTAAGTATAGTATTGACGTAGGATCATAGGACTATTTTACTAGTAAAATTACTTTTGAATGTATACTACCTAACTAATAACAGCAGTATACGAGGAAACTCCTCATAATTCTAAACAGATAATAAACTTAACTAACTATTAGTGAAAACTGTCGAAAAACTATCGTGAACTTGACTATTCATATTGTAAAAACGAGAATTTTCACGTAGTGCACGGCGCGACGCGGAAGGAGAAAGTCGCAACCACTCACCCTGATGAAGACTCTCGGAATGAGTTGAAACTTAGTCGGTGCCTTCACCGATAGTGCAGTACGTGAAAATTCCTGTTTCTACAATATGAAAACTGTCGAAGGCTAATCCCATTCTTACAATTTGTAGCTCATTAGTGTTATTAAAGCTGTTTGTTTTCCAACTACGTAAAATAAAAATAAAATAAAATAATTCAGATACTTACTTGAACAAGGAGCGCAGATGCGCAAAGTACAATAGACTTGAATGCCATATTGATTATTTGATTTAGTTGAAGCGGACAGCTGATGTTTTTCAGATCCAACCCTCTGCTTTTATACCACCTTGTTAGTCAACATTTTCAGAATTAGTTTATAGCAATTAGGTATAAATAAATTATGTAACAAACGTGTCCTTTTTATATTACACTAATCTGAAGAAAGTAACACGGCCTACGAAAAAGGTAGGTATTAACACGTTTTTTTATCAAATTGCTAACAACTTATACTCTTTTATAGTAGTAATCTAAAACCACGACCGTACAAAAAGGTAAGTACGAGTATGTAGTTTTCTTATACATTTTTGACTCTGCTTTTTATTAAGTAAGTTTCAGACACTCCGCAACTAAGTTTTTTATAACTGACTGACTATGAAAAGTGTCTACTTCAAACGCTTGGTACATGATCAAGAGGGATTAGTGAATTAGGATTAGTATACATGATCAAGAGAGATCAAATGACTAGCCGATGACCGTGGTATTACTCGCGTAGGATAGATAATTGATAGGTGCATCAAAAATAATTGCATGCCTTGCACTCTTAGGGTGCACTCTTTTTTAAATACCCTGATACGTTTTTAGTTCTTTTGTATTTTAAGTATCCAAACTAAGTTTACAAACATTTCTTAAAAAAACCTTACATACCATCCTACCCCCAGTGAAGGGTAATTAAAAAAAAGTATTTGTCTTTTATCATTTGTACTGAATAATATTTATGCCGCGTTTCAAACAAATTGGACCACTCGTTAAAAAGTTTCCATACAAACTTGGACACCCTCTACAACCCCTTAGAGGGGTAGTTTGGGGAGATAATTATGTTAGTATTTTATCATTTGGATTGAACTATATTTATGTGTAGTTTCAAGACTGTAAGTTCAATGAATACCGTTTTTTCATAAAAGGTTTTCAGCCCTTTTCTTAGGGATACAATTTTCCAAATTCCTGTCTTAGTGCACCCCTACACCATAAGAAGAATATACCCTCCAAATTTCATGCTTCTAGGACTTATGGTTTGGGCTCTGCGTTGATTCACCTCTTGGACTTTGACACTCTCTACATCCCCTTAGAGGGGTATTTTGAAGAAATAATTATATAAGACTTTTATCATTGGGATTGAAGAATATTTATGTGAAGTTTCTGACTGACTGTTTAGTTATGACTGTAAGTTCAAGGAGTACGATTTTTCATACAAAGGTTTTCAGCCCTTTTCACCCCCTTAGGGATAGAATTTTCCAAATTCCTTTCTTATTGCACCCCTACACCATAAGAAGAATTTACCCTCCAAGTTTTATGCTTCTAGGACTTATGGTTTAGGCTGTGCGTTGATCCGCCAATCAGTAACGGAAGAGTTTTATATATATTGATGCTGATGAAGTCATCTTAAAGGTTGCGGGAAGTAGGTGGCCCAAGATCGTTCGTCATGGAACTCATCGGAGGCTAACGTCCAGCAGTGGACTTCTTCAGACAGATGATGATGGTGATAATAATGACTCTAATAATGATGGAAGTAATGCTTTATATCGGCAGGTCACAATGATCAGTTAATTCAGTCAGAAAGTACTACTCAAAAGCAAAATCGAAGTTGGTTGGTAAGCTGGTGCTTGCAGAGCCTTCAAACGAAAGTATTAACAAGAAACAATTACATTCAAAATGCGCAAAAACTAAGATAAAGAAAGAAAGAAATGATTCAGATTCTACATTATAGAAATTTAAACAGTCAATATCTAATCGAAGTTAAGTTAACCAAAAATATACACAACATTTCAAGGAAAAAAGAAAAAAAAAGTAACTATGTATAAAAAAAAAAAAGTAAAAAAAAAAGTATAGGTACCTATACCAGTCATGTAGTTCCCATAATATAAGCTCAGCTTAGTTTGGGGCTAGATGATGGCATATACAAGTATATCCCATCTATAACGTAGTAATTGAACGTTCCCTCTGGAGGTGCAGAGTTTCGAATAACCAATTTGTTTTGCTGTGACAAACAAAACAAATTGATTATTCAGAAGTAAACTGAACAGAACAGTTAGTCGAGTGCGTGAAGTTAGCCCCGCACTTTTGCGTTTTCTGAATTCTGATACTTGTGCTGAATTGTTCTAGGTTTGTTCTACATTGTTCCAAAATATTTTTTCTCTACAGTGAAAATTACAGCTGGAAAACGAAAATAACGGTTTTGGAACCTGGCCCCGCACTTTTGAATTTTCCAAATTTTGAGAGTTGTGCTGGATTGTTCTAGGTCTGTTCCGCATTGTTCCAAGGTAAAACTGTTTTAAGATGAAAATTCACGAAGAAAATCGAAAATAACTGGTTTCCATCCGATACCTACTAAATTTCAACTTATGAATATTCGTGTTTTTTTTCATTGTCCTGGGTTGTTCTGGTGTTGTGCTGTATTGTGCTAGCTTAGTTCTAGACTGTTCTATAGTAATAAATAACATTAAGTGCTTATTTAGCACGAAAAACTAAAATAACGATCAAAATAGCGGTTTACACTTGGTCCCGCCCTTTTGGATTTTCCACATTTTGACAGTTGTGCTGCATTGTTCTAGGTCTGTTCCACATTGTTCCAAGGTAAACCCGTTTTAAGATGAAAATTGACAAAGAAAATCGAAAATAACTGGTTTATTGGTACACGAATATTCATAAGTTGAAATTTAGTAGGTATCGGATGGAAACCAGTTATTTTCGATTTTCTTCGTCAATTTTCATCTTAGAACGGTTTTACCTTGGAACAATGCGGAACAGACCTAGAACAATGCAGCACAACTGTCAAAATGTGGAAAATCCAAAAATGCGGGGCCAAGTTGTAAACCGCTATTTTGATCATTATTTTAGTCGTTATTCCAGTTTTTCGTGCTAAATAAGCACTTAATGTTATGTTTTACTGTAGAACAGTCTAGAACTAAGCTAGCACAATACAGCACAACACCAGAACAACCCAGAACAATGAAAAAAACACGAATATTCATAAGTTAAAATTTAGTAGGTATCGGATGGAAACCAGTTATTTTCGATTTTCTTCGTCAATTTTCATCTTAAAACGGTTTTACCTTGGAACAATGCGGAACAGACCTAGAACAATGCAGCACAACTGTCAAAACGTGGAAAAGCCAAAAGTGCGGGGCCAAGTTGTAAACCGCTATTTTGATCGTTATTTTAGTCGTTATTTCAGTATTTCGTGCTAAATAAGCACTTAATGTTATGTTTATCTGTAGAACAGTCTAGAACTAAGCTAGCACAATACAGCACAACACCAGAACAACCCAGAACAATGAAAAAATCACGAATATTCGTATGTTTAAATTTAGTAGGTATCGGATGGAAACCAGTTATTTTCGATTTTCTTCGTCAATTTTCATCTTAAAACGGTTTTACCTTGGAACAATGCGGAACAGACCTAGAACAATGCAGCACAACTGTCAAAACGTGGAAAAGCCAAAAGTGCGGGGCCAAGTTGTAAACCGCTATTTTGATCGTTATTTTAGTCGTTATTTCAGTATTTCGTGCTAAATAAGCACTTAATGTTATGTTTATCTGTAGAACAGTCTAGAACTAAGCTAGCACAATACAGCACAACACCAGAACAACCCAGAACAATGAAAAAATCACGAATATTCGTATGTTTAAATTTAGTAGGTATCGGATGGAAACCAGTTATTTTCGATTTTCTTCGTCAATTTTCATCTTAGAATGGTTTTACCTTGGAACAATGTGGAACAAATCTAGAACAATGCAGCACAACTGTCAAAACGTGGAAAATCCAAAAGTGCGGGGCCAAGTTGTAAAGCCGCTATTTTGATAGTTTTTTCAGTGTTTCGTGCTAGTTTAGTTCTTAATATTAAGTTTTACTGTAGAACAGTCTAGATTTAAGCTAAAACAATACAGCACAACACCAGAACAATGGATAAAATACCAATTTAGCACGAAAAACTGAAATAACGACTAAAATAGCGGGTTTACAATTTTCAACTAGATTCCAAACAGTTTTTTTAGATTTTTGACCTCAATTCTCATTCGAGACGTATTATATTCTGGAACAATATAGAACAAACCTAGAAGAATGCAGCACAAAGGTCAAAACTTTGAAAATCCAAAAGTGCGGGGCTAGGTTCCAAAAAGTTTTTTTCGATTTATGACGTTAATTTTCATTTTAGAAGTATAATATTTTGGAACAATGCAGAACAAACCTAGAACAATCCAGCACAACTCTCAAAATTTGGAAAATTCAGAAGTGCGGGGCCAGGTTCCAAAATTGTTATTTTCGTTTTCCAGCTGTAACTTTCACTGTAGAGAAAAAATATTTTGGAACAATGTAGAACAAACCTAGAACAATTCAGCACAAGTATCAGAATTCAGAAAACGCAAAAGTGCGGGGCTAACTTCACGCACTCCAGTTAGTCGATTAATCGAGAATTCGAGTGATCTTTAGATTTGGAAGACAGTAATTTTAATGACATAATAACGCTATAATACATTATTTGAAATTGATGCTTGAATGCGAAAATCTTAAATGTATAATTATGTAGTACTAAGTATGACTACTAATAAAAGTAAGCTTGGCCTGAAATTTAACAAAAATTATTCATTTTACTCGGTAGGGTTTTTGTCTGTTAATGTTTCAATAAGCGGCGATGGGCTTGCAAAATATGCCAAATATGAATGTCTGCGTACTAAGTATGGATTTAAGGATCTCCATTATGGGGATTATATTCGTGAGCGTGTTTGTTTTTGTCATTTTGCTTGCGATTAGCTTAGCTACTTTGTTGAGGTAAAAATTTACAATCTCATCAAATCTGCTTTGTCGCTCAAACACATTCTGTAAAATAAATATTAATCTACAGCGTTAGTATTCTTGATTATTCTGTGATCCTACATGTTTCACTCCACATTTTGAGTAAGAAAATATACCAACAGTAGCCGCGAGTCGGCGACTGCGCGCGTCTCGAATCAATAGAACGCTCCGTGCTCAAAGGCCAGCGCGTGATTTGGTGCGGAAGTTGGGTGAGTGTGCATTGCACTTAGTAGAATGCACCGCCTTGTATATCTGTGGTCTCGCGTTCGAAGAGCAGTGCAAGGTGAGGTGCGTAAGGTGGGCGCGGGTACATTACATCTACTACAACGGCAACGCGCTACGTTCAAAGGGCAGCGCTATGTATTATGCGAAAGTTGGGCACAGGTGCGTTAGATCTAGCAAAAGCGCCGCGTTTAAAGGACAATGCGGGGTGTAGTACGGGGTGTAGGGCACGGGTGCAAACATCACGCTGCGTTGGAAGACTAGTGCGGGTTTTAATGCGGAAGGTGGGCGTGGATGCGTTCTTTTTGAGGCGATCTTCCAGAACGTGAACGGTGTGTAGTGCGAAAGATGGGCGTGGGTACGTTACATCTAGCTGACACGTTGGCAGCGAACGAATCAAAACTTAACCAACGAGGCAACTAAGCTCAAAATAGCGTACTAGTGATCGAGGGGTGAGTCTTCGATACGTGAGTATTATTGGTTATTCTGTAACCGTACGTGCTTTTCCATAAACTTCAGTTATCAATCGTTGGAAATCTAAGTAATATAGATCAGTATTATCTTTTCACAGCCGTCGACGAGTTAAACACAAATACAATAATGTAGTAAATTCTGATACTACACATCACTACGCATCTCCTATGGACCTTATAAAGTTATACACACTGTTTTTCAAAGTGGGCAATATCGCCCCCTTGTGGTTGCTGGAAATTGGGGGTTGCTGAAGTGATAGTGCCATTGGAATTGCCAGTGAAGAGCCTGTTGCTACTTGTATCGTTGGGCCGTTCGGACTCTGTCCGGATATGGACCTGGAACTGGCTTATGGACTTAATCTACATAATCTCATTTATATTTCATACTACCGAATTAGATTGTCCGAATTGAAGCGATGGCCAGCACAAGGCGATGTAGTGCGCTATGTTCGATTGACTTCACACTAAAGATGAATGAAGGATTGTGATGTCTAGTAAGTACTTCGTAAATAAAAATCATGAATTCTAGTCATGGTTATTCATGAAAAATCATGAATCATAGTCAGTGTTTACTGACCAAGCGACACGTACGCTCGCCTCAATCGTCATCGAGTCGAAAGTCAGAGAAGCGGAGGGTTCGTCTCGCACCATAATTATTTAATAATGTGTATATCACAAGGATCATATTGTTTGTTGCCTGATTCTACAAGGCTTCGTCGCATAACACTTTCAATTCTCCTAATATATAAGATTAGCTTCTGCCCACGGCTTTGCCCGTATGGCACCCAGATAAAAAGTAGCCTATGTGGTATTCTAATGTATAAGCTATATTACTGTAAAGTTTCAACAAAATCCGTTCAGTTGTTTTTGCGTAAAAGAGTAAGAAACATCCATCCTCACAAACTTTCGCGTTTATAATATTAGTAGGATAGGATAGTAGGCGTCATCCTACTAATATTATAAACGCGAAAGTTGTTCATTTGTCATGATCAAACTGTTACTTGAATTTAACCGGCTTGTAGTTAACTATGTACCTAGTTACCAACTGGCGACTACGGATATCCTGTCGAGGAGCATCCGGCGACAACTTTGGATCGACACACACTGCGCTTGTTCAGGATTCCGGGGAACAGTACTAAAGTCCTTATATTTCACGGCTTGTTCACAAGCTCAGATGATTACTTCACACTGGGAAACAAGACTCTGCCCTTCAAACTAGCCAACCTTGAGTACGATGTTTCGGTACGATGTACTATTTCAAAAAAATTACCCAACAATGGTAGCCAAACATCAGAATGGGGAAGATTTTGAAGTAAAATTTCAATCTTTTAATCATATGGATTTTCAGTGGACTAAAGACGCTGATGATTTGGTTTATTCCACAGTGATAGAGCACTGATACAAGAATAAAATAAAGTTGTAGACAACAAAATCGTTTTATTTTTATAAATACTTAAACTCAAATTATCTATTTACGAAGGCCATTCAAGCCTCCAAAGCCGTTGAATCCGTTGAAACCTAATCCAGCTCCCAAACCTGCGAGTGTATTAGGAGATCCCAGGCCGAAAGCACCGGCGATTCCCGCACCGGGACTTAGAGACGATCCGGCTAAACCGTAGGAACCTGAAAATGCTCCAGGTCCAGCTATGCCGAATGGACTCACTGCTGGGGCAATAGAGCCACAGGAACCGATAGGACCGGGTCCAGCTAAGCCGTAGGGGCTAGCGATTGGGGCAGCAGCGACAGGTGACCCGGCTAATCCATAAGGGCCGGGAATACCCACTGCATTCTCGCTGACGATGCCAAGGTTCCCATTACCACATCCGTATGAGACTGAACCCGCTCCAGCCCCAGGCATTGCACCTTCTATGCCAACAGTACCCAAGAATGGTAGGTTTCCACCCACAGCCAACGGCCCCTCAATCGCTAGGTTCTCAGCCAGCACTGATACTCCTGTAGGAGGCACAGATGATGCGCTGGTGACTGCGAAGCTACCACCAGTGGAAGCGACACAGCCTGGGCCAATGCCAGCGAGATTTGAACCAAATGGGCTGGCTCCACCGAGATTGGGACCAAATGTCCCGGCGCCACCGAGATTTGGGCCAAACGGACTAGCGCCAGCGAGGTTAGGTCCAAAAGGCACACCATTTCCAAATCCTCTGGCATAACCCGCGTTCAGGGGATTACCAATACATTGGCTTGATATAACCTGAAAATATAAGATAAAATTCGGTTTAATATTTCAAATAGTTCAAACATAGTC
The DNA here is from genome assembly GCA_958496245.1 of Perizoma flavofasciatum. NCBI lineage: Eukaryota > Metazoa > Arthropoda > Insecta > Lepidoptera > Geometridae > Perizoma > Perizoma flavofasciatum. The sequence goes on along the minus strand of OY292445.1, from coordinate 4,853,046 downwards.
TTTAAGATAAGGTAGGGGCCTTCCAACACTGCGTCGGGCCGGTCCAGGTCGTCATATGAGAACCTTTATCCCCCAATGGTTGTCGGTTCTGCGAGCTATGTGGACTGCCCTTTGACACTGCCACTTCTGATATGACCACTAGTTGAAAAAACCAGTGTATCGAAGTAATACCAGTATCACCCAAGTAATGTTGGTGCCCACTTGGGACACCATTTAATGCAAGCTTAAATATTAACGCGTGATCAGAGAGCTGGCTCTTATCTAGGTCAACGCATTAGCATTTAGCAGTTCAGTTGACCTATCTGTAGATCGTTTGCAACGGTCTTTAGATTGCTAGCTGTTTCATCTATATTTTTTTATACACCTTCTAGAACATAGTTTTACTAATAAATGTTGTTTAGCCTCAATTCTAGGTATTTGTCATGTCACTTGTTTATTATTGGTCATTGGTAGAAGAACGAGTGCGGTGAAAGGATTTATAACAGGACTAGCTTCTGTCCACGGCTTGGCCCGCGTGGATACCGGATAAAAAGTGTTATTCTGATGTATAAGCTATATTACTGTAAAGTTCTATAAAAAACCGTTCAGTAGTTTTGCGTGAAAGAGTAACAAACATCCATCTTCACAAACTTTCGCGTTTATAATAGTAGTAGAATTTCCTTGCTTACCTGAACTAAAACTGCCATGGTGCCAAAAACTGCCAATTTATACCCCATTTTATTGTAATCAGGTCCGAACTAAACTAATTTTATGATAAGCCAAACAGTAACACAAGGTTTATAAAGCTTTGTATTTCAAAATTTAAAACAGAACAAATTTTTTATCAGTTTTTGAAACTATTTGCTATCAATGATTAACACATTAAGGTAGGTACTACTTTATGTAACCCTTATCTTCTATAAGATAAAGGCTTATTTGTAAACTGTATAAAAGGAAGCTTGATTTTAAATTGATATCATTTGATAGTCGTAAACTTTACAAAATGACACTCACTCCTATCTTCATTTTCTGCATGCAGGCCTGTTTATTCCAGGTATTAATTATTCAACACTAGTGTTATTAACGAACGTGGTTGAGCTAAACACGAGGACACTTGTCACAAACGTTGAAACTAGTGTCAATGGCGTCTTTGTGTCCAGGATTTTTTTTTTGTGTTTGAGCGACAGCAAAGCCAATACTTCATCTCAGTGTCATAGCGGTGTATACACACGACACTCGGTCTACAGACTGAATTTCGATGTCGTGTATCAGCTTTATTATAAGAGCTTTATTATTACCTCTTAATCATTAGGTTAAGATGTCGAGAGAGTTTCCGATAAACTATCTAATTTATATTAAGATCCGTGTCTTATTTCAAGAACGCTACAAATTTCAATGCTTTTGAAGTAAAAGTTTTCTTAGCCACAAGTGACTTTTTGCGTTTGTATCATAGAACATGCATGTCTCTTCATAAAACTTCGCATAAGATGCATTCGTGATTTGTTGCTTGACTTTTAAGAAAGGACGCTGGTACTTGAATGAGACTAATTATAATTTTCATTGTTTCAGATTGCATTCACTCAATGTGCTGGCTTTGGAACTCCACCTGGAATTGGCCCTGGGCCTAGTCAAATCGGGATAGGACCTGGTTACGGTCCTTTAGGTGGATCTATCAGTCCATTAAGTGGTCCTTTCGGTCCTAATAACTATGGAATGCCTCTAGGAGGACCTATAGGGCCCGGCCTCGCTGGTCCCGCGTACGGACCTGTGAATCCTTATTATGGCACCGGCAGTGGCAACGTCGCGGTGGCTGGAGAGCTGCCGGTAGCAGGGTCCACGGTAGTGGCTGGTCATGTACCGGTTATCGGCGGTGTGCAGTTTGGAGGCAGTATACCTGCTGCGGGGATTGTGACTATATCAGGGAGTTGTTCATGCAACTCACCTTACGGGTATTAGGATAGGTTTTGAATAAAATGTATTTATTGAAAAGTCTTGTTATTGTTATTTGAATCGTTTTTTTTTTTACTACAAATGAGGCAAATAAATTAACGGTCCATGATGGTAAGCGGTTATCGAAGCCTATGGATGCTTGCAATACAAGATATATCACTCACGCGTAGCCTCCCTGAGATATTAATATCTATGAGATATTAAAAAAAAACGATCATGTATATTTAATTTCATCGGCAATCAATACCCTTCAAACCAGAACACAGCAACTAGAATATTACTGCTTGGCTGAAATAGGCATGGTGGTAGCACTTCCCCGGACAATTGATGATGGTAACATTTTACTTATATTTTTACCTGCAAGGATATGTTACGTGTTATGGGAGTGGTATCTTGCCCTGCATTTTAAAACTGTGCAAAAAATACGGCGAAAAGAGGTGACATAGGATTCTTACATTTCTACGGACACGAATTGGGAAGCCAATGCAGTGGTCGTATTTGCGCAGATTATAGATAAAACAGATACAGGTGTTAGACGATCGAGTGTACTGAGAAGTTCCTCAGTCAAGTCGGTACAAACGATCTTTGTCAGCATCATCGACCTTGGTGAGGAATTTTGCCTGAAAAGTATGCTGTTATATCGTTTTCGCGGGCGACTATTAAACACAGGGCATTGTGTAACACGTCGCAAACTTTACGTGTTAACAAGTGATGTGATATACTACATATGATAATAATGTAGATATATGTGTTTGTATCTATGGTATTTTAAAATAATAATAATATAATATAATAAATAATATTTCTTTCGGACCAATGAATTTATGTTATGGGCGTATTGCCATTATGTTGTTCATGTTGTAGCCTGAAATAGACGTTAATTATTATTATTAATAAAATCTGGATGTTTATGTATAATACAAAAAAATTATATAAGTAGTATATCAGTCATTAAGTTCCCATAACATAAGCACTGCTTACTTTGGGGGCTAGATGATGCTGTATGAAAATGTCCAGCATTTAAATATTACATTTTTATTATATTTACGATCATTAAATACATGACTGACTGAACCGTGACCTAAAAATTACTTTGCTTGTTTACTATTCACAAAACTGCTGATTTTTAAATATTGCAAACACTAATAATGAAACAACTATGTGAGCAATTAATACGTGCTTAAATCGGTCGACGAAACAATCGTTTGGAAACCGGTTACCAAATATTCGAAGGCATGTAGAGGTACAATCGGTTTAGTGGTTTGCAACCTGTCACGTGAAATTCTAACCGTTAAAACACAGGCATAATATGCCCACGGCTTTGCCCGCGTGGCGCCCGGATAAAAAGTAGCCTTTGTGTTATGCTGATGTATAAGCTATATTACTGTAAAGTTTCATCGAAACCCGTTCAGTAATTTTTGTGTGAAAGAGTAACAAACATCCATCCTCACAAACTTTCGCGTTTATAATATTAGTAGGATTCATAGTACGTGGTAAGTAAACCAATTAAACCCCTTGTAAACTTTCGTATAGTCCGTTCCATCCTAAGCTTGTCTGGTAGACCGCCCATTATACAACATTGTCAAGGTTTTTAGTACTTAACTAAGCTGATGTGTTATTTGGTGTGCAATAAAGTATTTTCTATCTTATATCTATCTATCCATATATCTATCTATGTATCTATGTTTTTATCAGTCTAACTATCTATCTATCTATAGAAAGAAAGAAAGGAAAGAAGAAAGAAAGAAAGTTATTTATTTGACAACAACAAAGTACAGAAAGGGCAGTTACACACAGATAAAATAGATAAATAGTCACAATAAATAGCTAAGGTTTTAACAAAAACATAGTGACAAAGAGAAGATTTTTGTGCTAATTAGTCTCATCTGTGTCGTGTGGGCCAAACAGGTTCTGTCTCAGCTTAGTGCTGCTCCACACAATAGTGAGAAGCAGCGCTGATTTTCAGACAGGGCCTAGGAAAGATGACCTCACAAACGCGGAAAACTCCAGGGCTACCAATATTTAAATTGTAATAATAACAAGAATAAACAAAGTAGGAAGGTACATAAACACAGTACATAAATTACATTAAATAGAGAAAACAAGGAAAATATATTACTATAGTAGTCTACTGTAGTCTGTGGGCAAACGAATAGTTAAATGTGTGTTTAGAAAAACGGAACAGAAAATATGAAGTTGCCTGCTGAGTGTTATTTAAAAATTATGGGAATAAAATGAAAATCGAAGAAAAATAGAAGTAAGTAATAAGTCTAGCGAATCTTACGTTCGGGCAAAGCTAGTAGGTAAGTTATTAGAATTAAGTGTTTAAAAGCGTTAATTGTTTTTAGGTCACGTATCTATATATATCTATCGATCCTCAAAGATTTAAGCGCTTAGTATGTACCTAAGGATATCAATCAAAGGGATTACGGTCGTGAGTATGTGAAGGTGCTTCGTAGCACTTTCGTAGCTACGGCTCGTAGCTCGTAGAGCTTGGACGTAGAGGTAGTCTCCGCGTGCACACAGGGTCTACAACCTTTTTTTTTTATTATGTCGGACTCTTCCGGCTGAAATTACCACTGTTTTTCTTCATGACGCCTTTCCTGTCAAGGGGGTACGCCCGCGCCTGCCATTGCAACTGGGTTACACAACCAGTTGTTAAAAAAAAAACCGCCAACTATTCTTACGATTCCGCACCATCCCAAGGTTATCTGGAAGAGATCGCGTTTAAGTGATAAGACCGCCCGTTGTCATTTTAGTTATATTAAGTTTTGTTTATTTTGTTATCTTGTGGTGTACAACAAAGAATTTTCATTCATTCATACATTCTTGCCACGCAGCCAGTTGCCGAAGAAGTCATCTATTCTTGTTTCAGAACCAGTGTTGATGATAGTTGAGTTTCACAACCAGTTGAAACGAGAATGAAAATAAAACTCTTGTCCCTCGAAAATTGAAAAATGAAAATTATGAAAAAAAAATGCTGGACATGACAATGACAATGGCCTATATACTATTTATATATTTTTGTAAAAACACACATATTTTAGATAGAAACACCCAGACCCGAGACAAACATTTGCAAATCATACAAACATTTTTCTCGCAGTGGGAATCGAACCCGCAACCTCCTGCGTCTCAGGCGGGCCTTCGCCCACTGCGCCACAGGGATCGACACTTATACTTTTATATTTTTGCATATTCTTCGGTAGAGTTAACAATACTTATTTTTTCGATGGAAAATGCATTTACGTATGGCCTCTGGCCGAGGAAAGCCGGAGGAGTCTGTTAGACTCACCAACTAATCCACTAACAGGAAACTAGTAGATAGTGGCATTTTATATGTCCTTTATAGGTAGCATTTACACGAATTTCACTATATTACATGATTATTACACTACACTAACTCAAAACGGTTTGGTCCTTCGGAGAATTCTCATTAACACCTTATAATTTACGTTCTAGCGTAGAAGTGTTCTAAAACCTATTCATCATTTGCTGATCATCATCAGACCATGAACTCCAGTCGAATGATATCTCGCAAATATATCCAAGAACCATCCTTGAAGTAACACAAATCTATTGCAGAATACCGAATCGAATTCCAATCGAATTAATCGTTTTGCAGATAAATGGCAACCGGTAATCATAGTAATACTGGCCATTTTCACACAGCATCATCTGGCCTCAAAGCAAGCAGAGCTTACTTTACTTTTTTTTTTACTTTGATTGCACGGCGCGACGCGGTGGGAGCAAGTCGCTATCACTCACCCTGATGATTCTCTCTCGGAATGAGTTGAAACTTAGTCGGTGCCTTCACCGATAGTGCAGTACGTGAAAATTCCCGTTTTTACAATATAAATAAGTGTTATGGAAACTACATGACTGATATACTACTTATTATATATTTTTTTTCTGTAATTAGTTTCTTATTGTGGTTGTACATAAGTACAATAAGTATCGAACCTTCCGACGGGACTAAAACGTGCCCTAAGCCAAGCAAATGAAAAAAATATATAGGTTCGTAGAAAAAACTTTATTGTCATAGGTAAGAGTAGACTAAGGCCCGAATTCATAGGCAAATAGGGGCTCCCCTAGGGGACTATTCAGGCGCTATGTGAAAATTCAAGCGCGAATTCAACCTTTATGCACTCAGCCATAAGGCGAATGCTGAATGATGGTTTTTGGGGGACTGTTCCCCGACTATGAATTCAGGCTTTGGAGTAGTTTTTTTTTACTATCACTGCCTGAACTCATACCCAGCGAGTAGCCCTATCGGCGTCTCCGTGAGTACGCCTACTGGCTGCCCACACCCATAGTTGACGGCGCCAGCGCCGGCCGCGGGCAAATCACCTTCCAGACACACAGTTCCTGAAAACGGCAGCCTCCCAGCCACTACTATTGGACCAGAGATCAGCAGGTCATCAGAGCAGATGTTCAAGGTGCCTCCTGGTCCCAGCACGGCTGAAGTGACGACGGGCGAGCGGCAGGGACCTGGGAAGATATTCCCAATACACTGCCCAGAGATGCACTGAAAAGAGAATTTGTTTTCAGTTTTAAAATTATATCTCATAAGAATACATTCACTTACATGAGAACACAAAAGAAATCTTAAATTTAACTTAAAAGTCTTAATCCTATTACTATTATAAACGCGAAAGTTTGTGAGGATGGATGTTTGTTACTCTTTCACGCAAAAACTACTGAACGGATTTTGATGAAACTTTACAGTAATATAGCTTATACATCAGAATAACACATAGGTAACTTTTTATCCGGTACCACGCGGGCGAACCCGTGGGCAGAGGTAGTAGCTAGTAGTATCCTAAAATTATACCAAACCACTAAATAATTCCAAATAATTTCAATTCTATAACTATATAATTACCTGAAATACAGCTCCCAAAATACAAAATGTGAAAGCCATATGCATTTTGATTTCAGTTAGTTCCGCACTATAGTGTCAGTCGCCTATATACAACTAGGTTATATACCTACAGTATTACATGGTCATGACATATTGACACACAGATTCAGTGACCTAATCTTTGTTTCAAAACGATAAGATTCTGAGTAAATGCATTTCATTTAATATTGTGTAGATGGCAAACCAAATACAACTAAGCTGGCATGCCAAAAGTTCAAAGAAAGATTCGAATTATTTTAATTAAAATAGAATACAAAATTGTTCGCACAGAGAATAGATACAACTACTTTAAAAACATTAAAAAATATAATAAACTATCTACATAATTTTTTATTCCAAAAACTATCGTGAACTTGACTATTCATATTGTAAAAACGGGAATTTTCACGTACTGCGCTATCGGTGAAGGCACCGACTAAGTTTCGACTCATTCCGAGAGTCTTCATCAGGGTGAGTGGTTGCGACTTTCTCCTTCCGCGTCGCGCCGTGCACTACCAAGCGCAAGTGCGGAAGGATGAATGAGTCGAAACTTAGTCGGTGCCTTCACCGATAGTATCTACATAATATTAAAATAGGAAAATAAGACTGTTATCTACGTGTAGTGATAGGACTACAGGTATACAGGGTGTCCCGGAATGTGTATATAATGCCGAAAAGAGGTCATTGACACCGTGGTGGGGAATATTATTTGTTCTACGACTTTTTGGATTTCTATTTTTCATTCATGAAATGAGCATCAAACCTACCTGCTCTTAGCACATCCCTAAAATCAACAAAACAGCTGTTTAGTTGACTTTTGAGTGAGACGTCACACGAGGTCATTGACCTCTAAATTAAATATCGTACCAAAGAGTCCGATACCGATTATTACCGATATCAAAGAGTCTACACCATGCAGTCCGCTTTGTGATTTAAGCCAATTTAGATTATTATTTTTGAAAATGGTTCCGTAGGTACAACATTTACGTAGTTGTGGTGTCAACATTGTGTAGGTCCTAACATCCTAACGTCCTGTCTTATGGACCTGTTTTATGGGCACCATACTTCACCTAGTGTAGGATGGGTAGTCAAGAAAGTATTAATAACACGACGAAAGAATGAACGAAAACTTGGTAGGTAACAAAATCATATACCAGCGCTGATTTTTAAACAGGGCCTAGGAAGAATGACCCCACAAACGCGGAACCCCAGGTGTTCCGCGTTTGTAGATAGATAGATAGAAGATAGAAAATACTTTATTGTACACCAAATAACATATTAGCTTAGTTAAGTACTATCAACTTTAACAATGTTGTACAATGGGTGGTCTTATCGCTAAATAGCGATCTCTACCAGACAACCTTTGGATGGAACGGACTGTAAGAAAGTTTAAAAGGGGTTTAATTGGTGTACTTACCACATATTATGAATATATTATAATACACATAATTTATAATATACAATATACCTACATATTTACATATTATATACGTCATAACTTTTGTATGATCCAAAAAATAGATAAACCAGAAACAGGCAACAGTTAGTGACTCGAGGACAAGTAGTGTTCCTTGACCAAAGATTTAAAAATAGGTAATGATTTAGCACGTCTGATGGTAACAGGTAGTTCATTCCACAAACGGACAGCCTGCACTGTAAAGGAGTTATCATAGTAGGAGGAGGTGTGTACAGGTGTCAGAAGTTGAAGAGTTTCAGAAGAGCGCAGGGATCGAGCATGGGAGAGATGAATATATTGGAAACGTTCTTTGCGGTAGGAAGGTGTGGAAGGATTGAAAAGAATGTTATATTAAAGATTTAGGATATGAGTATTCCGGCGAAGGCATATGGGTAACCACTTGAGCTTACTGCGAAACTCAGAAACGTGATCATACTTGCGTAAGCCAAATATGAAACGTATACCGAAGTTTTGCAGGCACTCAAGTTTATCCAGCTGCTGTTCTGTAAGGTCTAAGTAGGAAGCATCAGCATAATCCAGTATTGGAAGAAGGAGAGACTGTGCAAGCGAAATTTTAGTGGCAGTCGGAAGGAAGTTGCGAAGTCTCCTAAGGGAACCTGCAGAAGTAAAAATTCTTCGGCTGACTTCAATTAGCTGAGGTCCCCATGACATCTGTCTGTCAATGTGAACACCTAGATTTTTTACCGTCTCAATCTGCTGAATGTGAACGCCATCAAAAAGCACCTGTGGGAGACAAGACCAATCTATCTTGGATAACATCCGCGAGCCCCCAACCACGATGACTTGGGTTTTGAGAGGATTGACCCGAAGTCCAAATGCTTTGCTCCACTCCTAAATTCGACTGAGATCTCGATTTATAATATTAATAGCTTCAGGCAGCTCCTCTACTCTGGCTTGTTCGTAAATTTGAAGATCGTCTGCATAGAGGTGGTAGGATGAAGTTAAATTTTTGGAAACTGAATTTATGAAAATTGCGAAAAGAAGAGGTGATAAAACGCCGCCCTGAGGTACGCCAGCAGAAATATTACACCATGATGAGTACGTATCATCAATACGTATACGCTGCCGACACCCATACAGGTAACTAGAAAACCAATCAATCACAGTTGGAGATAATGTTAAGTGAGCTTAAGACACTTAGTAGGATATCAAAATCAACGTTGTTAAAAGCATTGCTGAAGTCCAAAAGCGATAACACGGTAACTCGTCTCGATCCAGCGATCTTCGTGGCATCATGAAGGCCCCGTCTGAAAACCACCTGACCCTTAGGTTCTGGCGCAGCATAATGCTGAGACGGGGACCTATTTGACCCCACGCAACACAAAATGACGTACCTACTTTCTCTGTTTTTCGTTTCGTATCATATGTTAAGTATCTGTTTTGTGTTTATCTATTACTATTTTTTGTTTAACTTCTGTGTTGTTTGGGGAAAAATAAATGCATTTTCTTTCTTTTCTTTCATTCTACGTAAAATTAATGGATAGAAAAATACAAAGATAGATCGCCTCGAAGATAGTTACTATGACCTATTAGTATTATTAACATGGGTCAATCAGCCAGCAGCTTATCAATGCTCTTATCACAACCTGCACATTGCATTGCGTGAGGTCTAAATCAGATTAGAATACATTTCTTAATGAGATTAATATAATGGACGTGACTTTTTATTGCATTCTTAGTTCACGAATATACGTGAGGAAACAAAAATTACGTCTTCGTTACCAACTATACGGAACTCCAACAGATACCTAAGTTGTTTTAGTTTGTGGCTTTTGATCTTTCGACCACTGGATTTAGAAGAATCTCTCCAAGATTAGATTTTTATAAACTATCAAAAATAGAATTTGTGTATTTTTCAAACTTAACATAATTATACGTTTTTTATGGGTATTCATAGCACTTAACCTTGGTCTTACGGGTATTTTATACAAAGATAAACGCAATAATAATTAGCTACGAGAGGTTGTAGTTTTCCTAATGGAAAATGATCGATTGTTAATTCGTAATATCCTGTTTCTAGCGAATTAGAAAACTGATTCTAAGATTTTGAAAATGTCTCAGTTTAAATTAGAAGAAATGATTTACCAATTAGTAATTGTGTTATCGTTTTGTTTTTAGATAACAAGCGTTTGATTAATTTCATAAATAATTAGCACATTATAAAGCAACCGATAAGTATATAGGTATACTAGAAATAGGTATAGGTATAAATAGGAAGTTTTATAAAGCGCCCTTCAGTGTTACTTATTGAATTTAACAATGCACAGGCATATAGTACTGTTTTGTCTACAAATCTTCCTGTTGAAGGTAAGCACTAGAAATAAAGTTAAATCAAAGCTAGAAATTATAGTAAAAAAGAAGATTTTTTTCTGAAGGATTGCTTCGCATCGTTAGCTTGATAAAATAGAATTACTTTCAATTAGTTTTATACGGGTCTCTATCGCGTTTACATTTCATTATTTTGCGGACGTTTCAACTGTGTGGGGAACAGCTGTGGCCACGGGTTGATTGGAGTATATGGAGATATCGTCTAGAAATAAAGACAGTAGCCACAACTTCCCTCATTTTTAACTTCAGCTTCAAAATAATCCATTCAACCGTGCACCAATGGATTTTACCACTCAAAAATTTAAAACAATATGTGTTGGTGTTTTTATATTTTCTCGGTGATGGAAAACATAGCAACGAAATCAGAATGCCGTAGAATCGAAAAATCGAAGGCATATGCCATCAATAAGTGTTCCAATAAGCGCACTGGGTATCTATCTTAGGGTGTCAATCATGTTTTTGTTCCATGATTTATGGAACTCTCAAATTGATAGGTAAATATCAGCCAGTCGTCTTTCACATAGGCCCGAATTCCACATCAAGAATCCCTGAATTGTGGGTATAGATCTATCTATACCCATCTATCTATCTCGATAGAAAATGATTTATTGCACAAGATAAAACAAGTACATAAGCGAACTTAATGCTAATTAGCATTTTCTTCCAGCTAACCTTTGTGTTATGAAGAGTGGAGCGGTACTGCGTTTAGTTGATTACCAAAATAACAAAGCGAACATAGAATACTACTGCACCATAACCCAGGCCAAATATTTGCAGATCATGCAAACATTTGTCCCGCAGCATTTGTTTGTAGGCCAGTTAAAATGTGGGCATGTATAAAAATACCGTATTATCATTATTTAAGAACTAGCTGCGCCCCGCAGTTTCACCCTCGTAAGTTTCGATTTTGTACTCGTGATAACTTCTAAATTAAATGTCCGATTCGAATGAATTAAAAAGTATTTGACTGTTACATAAATACCCTTGATGAAAAAACTATTATATAATACAACGATACGAATGTAACCAACTTTTGTTTCTACTGGCGAATTAATTACATTTTAGAACACAAAAGCTGCTATTGTGCCGTAACTATGATAGATACATTCCCTCCGGGACTTTTTTGTAGATAATAATGAGTACTTTAATCATGTAGTACATCATTTGTATGTATCATCAATAGTTTTCTCAGCGCACGCCAAATAATGAATTTTCTAGGCAACATTTTGCTACTTTGAGTTACATTATTGCAATTTTCTAAAGGATCTCTATTTTTTTAAATAAATTATAGCCTATGTTACTTTCTGATAATTAAGCTTTCTATTTGTGATAGATTTGTGAAGCCTATTCGATACAAACAGACAAAAAAATCTTTCCTCTTTACAATATTAGTATAGATATTAGTATAGATGCGTGTATAAATGGTATCAGTGCCCTGATTTTGTAGAAGGGCTCCTTATTAAGGGCTTATTCGGGGAAGTACTACCACCGTACCTATTTCTGGCTTAAGTAGAAATTACAGGCATATGAGACTTTTCACCCGTTATATCCAGAGTCGGCAACTCACGAGTGATACCTCTGGTGTGTTGCCAGAGTTTACTTTCGTAACCTATGGATGCTTGGTGGGCCATATGCTGTTTTGACACTTTATTTGACGATATCTGTGGTGCAGTGGGCGAAGGCCCGCCTGAGACGCAGAAGGTTGCTGGTTCAATTCCCGCCGAGTGACAAATGTTTGTATGATCTGCAAATATTTGTCACCGGTCTGATTGTTTTCTATGCATAATATATGTGCGTATTTACAAAAAATATATATATAAGAAGTATATCTGTCATGTAGTGCCCATAATACAAGCTCTTCTTAGTTCGAGGCTAGTTTTTTTTTTTAAATCTGTTTTTTTGGAACTCCTGTCGATTTTCGAACATGTGAGTTCCATCGTTCTCTCTTACTTATTCACGATACAGTTTCTTTAACTAGCCCATATATGGACCGGTAGAGCATGTGTCAGAAGTTGGTACAGCTAGCACGCTCTGGAACAGGCCCACATCGAGCCGGTTAGCTTTCAAGAATTTATAAAATTCTTTTCTCATGGGGCTGGATAGTGCTGTGTGAAAATGCCCAGCATTATTTATTTGTTATTTTGAAAAACCCTGGTATACTCAATCGGAACTGCGCAGTTTCTGAGCATGGATCTGAGGATCAGTCGTAATAATCTGTGTTCGTTGTTTCCAGGAAGTCCTATCGTTTCCCTTCAACGGTTGCAACGGCATCCGCCCTGTTACCCCCACCGTGGCCACTGGTAGTGCCATCACGACCGTGGGTGGGTGCCTCGGCCCCGCCCAAACCACCACCGTGCCACTTGTCACGGAGCTGGTTCCAGCTCTGCAGTTTGGAGATGTGAACCTGGCCGGAGATATTCCTATCGGAGGTAGGATCAACGAATTATTACCAGCTGCCCACGGAAATTGCCTCCACGCGGTGGCAGATGGTAATATGATATTACTGTCTGCCACCATGCTCAGCATCACAGTTGCAGACGATAACAATATCACTTGCAAAGAGCATGCTTTTGTTGAAAAAAACTATGCTTTTTTAACAGACTTCGAAAAAGAATGTGGTTTTCATCTGAATTTTTTCAACAGACTTTAAAAAAGGATGAGGTTTGTCTGTATTTTTTTTGTGTGTGTGTACTCGTACCTATGTTACGCGAAATCTTCGCCAATTGTGAACGTATTTTAATGATTGTTGTTTATATGCATAGAGTGGTTCCGTATATATGTATTTTATATTCCATATTAGGGGTGAGGTGTAAGAATTAGGTATTAAATTTCTTCAATTTGTAACACATTTTACTAATTCCAGGTTCCATCAAAGTCAGTGGGTGCTTCCCAGTGTACGGCGTGGTCTCCGTCGATGGTGCAGTGCCCTCTGCAGGGTCAGCCCTCATCAACGCGGGCGGTGGCCTCGTGGCCTCTGTGTACGAAGGATGCAGATGCTAAACTCCAATAACTTGTAGGTTAATAAAACAGTATTTCTTAAAAAAGGTTATTTGTTTTCCTAAATCCAAAAAAAACTAGATGCAAGTCCATTTTAAGAGTTTCGTATCCAAGAAGTGTCATTTTCATCGAAGTCAGACTCAATAGGTTTTTATTTATTGAAATCACAAGGAAATTACGTAAATAGTGGACGAAGGCCCGCCTAAGACGCAGGAGTTTGCGGGTTCGATACCCGCCGCGGGACAAGTGTTTGTATGACCCAGACCCGAGACAAATATGCAAATATTTGTCTCGGGTCTGGGTGTTTTCTATATATTATACGAATACAATACAAATACAAATATATTTATTTACCATTAAGTATGATTACAAATAAACTATTCCGGTGGTATAACATAAAGGTAAGTAAGAAAGCGACTGGTCGTCCGGCTTGCGACAAAGTTGCTGCGATAGAATCATTTGATGCATCTGTTTCTACTGTAAATGGTGCGTTGTGATCAATAGCGTGAATAGTGGACTTGGAAACATCAGATTTTAGTTCTGTAAAGCTTTTGACTAAGTTTTCGTTTAGTGGAAATGTCTTTGCATGAGTAAGATCATGAATTCTTTCTGAGAAAATTTGGAATTCACTTACTATAGTGTGCGAACATTCCTACCACTCTTCGTAGTGATGGCAGATCAGACGGAGGTGGCAGACTTAGAAGTGGACGCAAACGATCGGCATCTGGCCTAATGACATAGTTCTTTATGTTGTATCCCAGAATATTAATGGAGTTCTGAGAAAATGTACTCTTTTCTTTATTGATAGTAAGGCTATATTTCTCAGCAGCCACCAAGAATCTTTTGAGATTCCCATCATGCTCATCTTGAGGTTATTCCACAAAATATAATGTACTAACAATAAAATACAAAAACTTAAAAGAGTTCATTATACCACATTTACCCCGCCTAGAGAATAGTCCTCGTAGCGGCTTGGTAGCCTTCGCTCCTGGCTAGATCGTCGCAACGGTGGCGTAGATTCTACGAATCGTTCCTCAGGCACAACGTTACGCTCCGCTTCGACATCGGATGGCTGTTCTGGTCTCTGTTCCTCATCTATGCCATAGAACTTGTCATAGTTTCGTCAAGGTGCTCCGGTATTTCCTGGACTATCTCGCTATTCTGACCCAATGGTGCTTAGTGGCGGTTAGAAACCGTAGATTCACGACCGTCCTCAAGGCGAACATATGATTAATCCGGGTTCACGTGAAGTAGAGTCACCTCTTCAAACGTTATATAAGTGCACTCTCTCTTAACACTCTCTCTTATTAACTTTAATACTAAAATTAGATCTCGGTATCCTTTCTCAAATACCTTCGCCTTAAACGTCTTTATAAACAATACATCTTTCTTTAATCAATTAGTCAGTATGTGTCGCGTCGCCTATACAACGATCTATTAGTTAATAATCCCTACTGGTTCACTTGGTGTTTTAAATAATAATATGTTCAAGTTTAAAAAGGAAATCTTAGCTGCTCTATCAAAAGAGTAGTATCACTTTATGTACTTTTTTTTCATATAGCTTTAGCTGAAGTTTTATATTCTGCTGTGTTAAGTATAATTATGATGTGTAAACATATTTTGTATAATATTGTCTTGGTCATTTTTTTTTGTTTTTAATTTATTATATTTTTGTGTATGACTAAGTATATTTTGTTTTATGTGTCATATTATATTAATAAATAAAAAATAATTATATGAATTAATGTATTTTAATTAAGGAATTGTACTAACGCTATGACATTATGTAGCTTAATTGCAAATTGTGGATCAAGATATGATTTTTGGATTGGGTAGAACGGAGCATATGTTGCGGGTTGAACGGGTAAAAATAATATTGGGTAGAAAAATTGTGGGTTGACGGGGAAGCACTCAGATATTTGAATAAACAAATAAATTATGATAACTTATATTATTATTCCTCTTTATTTATTTTTAATCTCAGGCTTATACCTGGAGCCTTTATAGGCATTAGTGGAGCCGAAGCTAACACTAAGAGGCCTTTTTGTACAATACAATACATAAAAAACGGTTTTTCGTGGATGGTGAATGATGAAACTATTGGATATATTGGGTGATAATCTGGACTATTGCAGGAGTAAATGCTTAAGGAATGGTTGCTGGGCTATGTAGGATGAAACGGCACCTGCCAATTCTGACTCAAATTCAAATCGAATCATAGGCAGGTGATGACTTGCGTCCACTAAACGGGCCCCATAAGTGCCGCCAACGATGGCAGCGTAGAGGCAACGTTGGTGTGGACATCTAAAGGGTGTGGAGAGGTGTGCTGCAGTTTCCTCCCTGGGGTCACTAAACGCTACTCCCGGCTTTATGCCTTTAAAACTTCCACCCTTGGAGCATTAGTTCCGCTCTTGCCCCTCCACCTCCGACCGACCGGCTAAGGCAAGCCGAGGGTCAGGGGTCTCTGTCGACCCCAGGGAGTAATGGGGCTCCGCGGTGTCGTCACGCACCGAACGCTCGCCACAAGCGCGCCCTGCGGGAATATAATTATTATTATTATTATTTTGGTGTAAAATATAAACTTACTATATTACTGAAGTGAAATTAATTCTAAATTCTAATTCTAATAAAAACTAGGTACTGTTATTCCCATAAAGTGCTGAGCGATAAATACCTACCTACGAGTCTAGACGAATCGATCTGACCAAACCCGTCCTATTTGACCCAGACGATTGCAAATAATAAGATAAATAATGAGTTTTCTATAGGTATTCTTTACTAAACAAATTCTAAGTTGATGGTCACTTAGATGTTCGCCTTTTAAAAGATTATATAGGTATATATTTTATGTTTCTATTGGTCAAACACAGACCAATAGAAACATAAAAAATATAATGTCACCTGTACTTTTTAAAGAGAGCGTTTATTATCAAACTCTAACTTTAGCGCGTTAAATAAAATAAATAAAAACAACTCTTTCCTACCTATTAAAAATGCAATCAAAACACCAATACGAAAGTAAGGCTCAAATAAAATCATAGTTCATTTATTTAGTTATGTTATTTACAGTCTTTCAACCTATCAATCACTTTTATATCCTCAATAGTAGTAACTTCCATAGCCTAAGCTGCCACAACCGCAACCACCGTACCCGCAACCGCACCCGCAACCGCCCAGCGGCAGTGTGTCAGCTAGCAGACTGCTAACAGTCAGCAGGGATAGCGTGTCAGCAAGACTAGCAGCGACTGAGTTAGACTGGATCACGGTGGGAGAAGCTATCAATGGAGAAGCGCAGGAAGAACAGGGGTTGAAGATGGGGCCTCCAATCACAGGGCCACTGCAGGGGCTAATGATAGGCCCACCGCAAGGACTGATGATAGGACTAGCGCAAGAACTGATCAAGGGGCCGCTAACAGTTCGTATACATTGTGCGCTGGTGATCTGAAATTAAAATGAAGGTAATTAAATTTTGTTCCCATGAAGAAAGCTTGGAGTTTCAGTAAATGAACATTAGCAGCTTGTAGGGTAAAACAACTCTCATGTTACTTTAAAATAACTAACCTGTAAAACAGTCTGGGCGACCAATAGCGTACAAATAATGAATTTCATTTTGATTACTTAATTTATTCCTACCGATAACTATGTATACCAACAAATAGCAGTGTTTTATTTAAATTCAACCATTTTTGTACTTTTTATAGTGAATTATGTACCAATGCTAATCAAACTAGACTTTATCAATATCATCGATGTTGTTTGTTAACGTATGATTACTAAATAATGGAGATTGTTTAAGTTATTTTTGTTTTCGTTGTTACAAAATAAGAATCTAATTATGCAACGAAGGATGTAGGTGTTAATGTTAAGTACATTGGTTTTTATTATTTACAGACATTTGTGTACTTAGGTATAGGTTTTTTTTTATCGGTTTCCTTATTAAGCGAAGGCTAACGGTTAAAACGTAATGAAGCAAAGTAGGTAAATAATCTGGCCTATATCGAAAATTAGGTACGAAAATAATTAGGCACTTATAAATATAATAGTTATGTTACTACCTACCCATTTACCTATTTACAATTAATAATGTGAATAGGAGATATATTTTTTTAAAACATTAAGAACATTTATAAAAGTTTTTTTGGCGAAGGCGTTAGCTTGACTTCCTATCCAGAGGTCGACGGTTCTAGCCCGATCGTACACCAATGGATTTTTCCAGTTGAAAAATGTTGTAGTTTCCAAACATCGTGAAGAAACTAGCATGAACCAGATACCAGGCATGTGTACCATCGGTTAGTGTTCCAATAAGTGGCGATGGGCTTAAATTGCAAACTAAATAGTGGAATTCTTACTCGGTACTCTCAAGACGCAAGTATTACCCCTTACTTGGTATCTTATAAGATCTACGTACTGAGTAGGTATGTAGGTATCTGAGAATGTTTATCAAAGGCGTCAGCTTGTTTTTTTTGTTTGGTTTACAACCATTAAAAATTGCATAAAATTAACACACCTAGATACCCACTCACCACACATTCAATCATAAAAGAAGTGTAAGTAATTTTATACCTACTAGAATGACAAGGGGTGAAATAGTTGCTGCTGTTTTAGACAGATACAGTACCTACTTTATTCTTTGGTAGATCTGTGGGGCGATCACACTAATTTCCCATGGCTGGTATCATCGGATGGGATGAATCGTATCACGCTAATTTTTAAACTGGATGAGCCATAGATGAACAATGCGAATGAACAAAATTGGTTTCATATTGGACGTTCCGTTTTTTGGGCCATTAAAACAAGGAACTAGTGGCAAAATTGATTGCCATCTCGATAGCCTCTGAGTTAGTGTGATCGCCCGCTGCTCCTGAAATTTAAATTTCCCTCGAAATAATTGACGAATTTTATTCAACGATTTTTTTAAATTATTATCTTTATAAATGATTACAGATGAAAGTAAATAAATTTTAAATTATATTTTCATATTTTAATTTATCTAAAGACAATGATATGACATTGGAAATATTAATTTGTATCACTTATATCATTAAAAAGTTTTGTAACTGATAATGATTGGTTTCCGCTAGGTACATTTTGACACCAGTCAATTAATACACCTTTTGTCATATTACTAGTGCAGCGAAATGCTTCAGCTTGAAATCGATTAATGTAATCGTGTTGCAAAATCGATGTATCATGGGTTATACATAAAGTTACGATTGCAATCGTCTGATTCATTGATAAGTGGTTATTACTTGTAAACCAAGGTGTTTTATTGCATGGGATTTTAATTAAAATTTGAAAATGCGAATTCCTGTGATTTTCGTGTTTTGTTTGGTATTGAATGTAAGTTTATGTTTTTTGATCGAAGTAGATAAATAAGTTATTCTTAGTACACCTTTTTGCGTAACATTTTTGAGCATAGTTTTGACTTATAAAGTTTTGAGAAAGTACTTGCTGGGTAAGTACTCTCTAAAAA
Source organism: Perizoma flavofasciatum (assembly GCA_958496245.1). Classification (NCBI taxonomy): domain Eukaryota; kingdom Metazoa; phylum Arthropoda; class Insecta; order Lepidoptera; family Geometridae; genus Perizoma; species Perizoma flavofasciatum. Next base: position 4,833,939 of record OY292445.1, on the reverse strand, counting down.
TAAAAGGCAACATTAAAAATGTATGTAGCCCTAGGCAATAAAACTTATCTTGCTTCGCTTTTTAACACTTGATTTGAATCTAGATTTACTTATAACGTAGAAATTAGTTTTATTATAATCTACCTACTTAGTTCAATTCATAGCTTTAGAGCCCTACCTACTTAATTCTTCAGCAAAATAGTGAATGACTTAAAGTTACAAATATCAATTTCTAACCAGACCTTTTACTCCACTCCACAAAGCCGGGCCAAGGTGCAAAAATATAGGGCTTGGACTAACACGGCACGTATTGGTGTGGCTGTTCTTTAGGTGACTGGTAATAATAACTCTATTCTGTCTTTCAGAACGTTATCACACAATCTTCAAACACGAATCCCACATTACCAACTGAATTTAACTGCGAAGAGCTGACTTCACACATTCAGACTATAAAAGAATCAACAAAATCAAAGAAAGAAAAGTTTTCTTGTATAATAAACCTTTTAAAAAGTGCTCTTTCTGACGAGTTGGACCAACCGCAATGCCAAACAGACGACATTAATTGCTTCATTAACGTCATAAATGAAAAAAATATTAATTGCATTTCTGATAAAATCTCAGAAAATGAAGCAGAATCCAGGGATGATACAGAAAAAGCGTCGTTTGACAAATTAGTTGCCAAAATCACGCAAGCCAAAACTAAAGATAGCAATAATACTCAGAATTCAGACGTTCCTACAATGATTCCAATTTTCAAACCTAGACCAGTGATAAGAAATGAATTTGCTGAGAATTTCAACCCTGCTCATTCCATAGCCAATCCTAGACCAATCGCACCTGAAGCGTTTCAAATCAATTCAAATCCAGCACACCACGCTGCAAAGTTCACAATCCCTTGCCAAAGAGCAGCTGATGTCCTGGACATGTCTTATGTACCTATGCCTAGAGAAAGTGACATTGTACAACCTAATGTAAACTCCCCAGCCCAAAGCCCCGCTCCTGCAAATCAATCGCCAGCTACAGTATCTATACATAGTGCTGACTCAGATAAATCTGTGGCCATATTGTTTAAACCGAAAGCTATATCGCTGAGTCAGTTGTACGGTAATCTGCTTAAAAAGATAACTATCACTGTCCTTGTGCCGTACCACATGTTGAAGATGGGGCAGTAATGATCCAGATGAAAACCCCTATGCTCATGGTTCAATGACGAAAACCGGGAATGATTCCTAATTTGGTGGCAACCGACTGCAAACGCAGATCGCATAAATTCGTAGTAGCTGTTATGAGTGGATAAGAGACAGTAACTATTAAATGGATAGTTTGTTGATAACTGCCTCGTCACTATCTATGACCGTTTTTAGTCCGAATCTTGCCTAAATAAGTTGCGAGTGTGTTCCCATCCATAAAGAAGCGTGTGTCATCATCATCATCAAAACCTGTACTAGTAGAAGTCCTCCAACATAGGTGTGACATTACGAACGGTCTTAAACAACCTCCATCAAATACTACCCACAACCTCTTTTAAGATGTCGATGAAGAATGCGGTAGGTTGGGAGATGCCTCAAGACCGTTTGTCATAGCACTTTGTGGAGTAGGTCTATGTCGATTAGACTTCCTCAGACTGATGATGATGATACTTATCTTTAGTGGATAACATAGGTTATACCTATTTATTTAGGTAAGTCGTTAAGATGTTCGCGTATTGATCTAGGTATAATTTATTTTGTGTACATAAGTTAATTTATTTTATGTTATTGAAAGGTCGTGGAGTGTAAAATTAAATGATTACTAATAAAATAGACTAGTAATATAAAAAATGATTTTTTTAATGTAATGTTTCTAACCAATATGAAGCTAAGAACTGATGGGTGATGGCGGGTTCTAATCCCAGTTCTCATTAAAATAATGAGCATTTGATGATAATACTTTTCAGTAGAACTGTTGTTATTGGGTGTTAATTTACATAAATAAACAAACAAACACGATCACTACTATATTTCTTATGATGGACATTCTTATATCCTTATAAATAAATAAAACAAAAGGGCATTTATTTACTTACAATTAAACAAACATACCTAGCCTAAGTACAATATAATAAGTCATCATCATCATCAACCTAAATTAGTCCACTGCTGGATATAGGCCTCCCCTAATGAGCACCATAGCACCCTGTCTTCCACTTGCCGCATCCAGTATCTGCCTGCAGTCTATCGCAGATCGTTATCCCACCTGGCCGGAGGGCGTCCTACACTACGTTTGCCGAGTCGCGGTCTCCACTCAAGAACGCGTTTACCCCAGCGGTTATCGGTTCTTCGCGAGATATGACCGGCCCACTTCCACGTCAGCTTGCTAATTCGTTGAGCTATGTCGATAACTTTGGTTCTCTGGCGGATGTATTCGTCACGAATCCTATCCTTCAGAGAGACTCCAAGCATAGCTCTTTTCATAGCTCGCTGAGCGACTTTGAAATATAATATGTAATTAAAATAGTAAGTTTAGGTGAGAAGGTATGTTTGTATGTAAGTAAAAATGTTGAGGACTCAGCCACGCTATTTTTCAGTCTCGCCTACTGATGTAGCTGCTGACGTCTCAGCTACCACAAAAAAATCTATAATTGGTTAGATACCTAGTACCTACTTGCGTAGATTTTTGAAGATAGGTACAAAATAGTCAGAGGCACATCCAAACATTATATTTGGCACATGGCCGCATTCTTTCGAGTATTCTGTATGCCACGTGTGTCTGTGGTGACAGGTTGCAAACACATCGCTGCTTATTAGATGGAACACTATACCAATGGCACATACTTTCAAATCATGGGCATGCCGGTTATCTCACGATTTTTTCCTTCACCGTTTTGAGCACGTCTTAATGTGCACATAATATTGTCCGTGCTCGAACCTACAATCTTCATATCGAAAGTCGGGGTATCGCCGAATAGGCCAAAACGGCTTTACACTTGCTATATTTTACACTGTACCTCTATAATGTCGATAAACATTCATAAAAAAAAGCCATAACTAATTATATCAAAACGAACTTCACGCACCTACATACTGCATATGTACAAAATAGATTAGTTTCACTTCAACCGTAGGTTGAATGAATAAAATCCAAATATTAAAAAACCGGACAAGTGCGAGTCTGACTTGCGCACCAAGGTTTCCATATAAGCTTGTAAATCACCGAAGATTGCCCTAAGAAAAATATAAGTCGGCTTGAAATACAAACTTAACTTTGTAGTTGAAAAAATATTCTCCCTTATTTCGATATACGGTAACGGTCAATTATCCAACAGCAATTGTAACTTTGTAATCACAAATACATATTTTTTCATAATGATATAATATAACAACAAATTATCTTTTTTCTGCGGACATAATCCTTTACTTGTACTGTATCTTGCTTCTTGATTCGTGATTCTAGGTCAACGGGAAGGTTTTGATTTATTTGCCAGTATCAAAATATGTCGCATAAATGGCCGTATTTTGTTATTGCGTTGACTTATAAGTTAGATTTTTTTAGAGCTGCAAGGGACCATAGAACTACGTATTGGATATTAATTTCAACTTGATACCTCCACGTGCTCCTGTGAAAAAGGGTCTTGACAGACTGACAGACAGATAGATAGACAGACGGACGGACGGACGGACGACGTAGTGTTCCTTTTGAGTTACAGAACCCTAAAAATCAAAATCGACGGCTTTGGTAAACAGATGACGTCACGGGAGTAGGTTGTACGCATGCGTCCATAATGGAGACATACGGGAGCTTTAGCTTATCATCACCTGTTCCTTTTTGAATAGACCTCAATTCAGGATACACCCAATCTTATTTGATACCTATTCTACGGTCAATCACCTAAGTATCCAAGTGTTGAACGAACTGGAATTACGGTCACAGACTAGTCAGAGTGTGATAATATCACGTGCCACAGATCAAAGAGAAAACCTCTCATTATAAACGACATCTTAAGGGTTGTGGGAAGTCGTCGGTTGGAGTATTTTTTTCACACAGCATCATCTAGCCCCAAACTAAGCAGAGCTTGTATTAAGGGAACTACATGACTGATATACTACTTATGTATATTTTTTAATACATACATATTATACAGACCCGAGACGAATATTTGTAGACCATACAAACATTGGTCTCGCGGCGGGATAAGATTCTTTGTCATGTGCAATGACGATCTTTTGTAGAGACATAACAATTTATTACAGTCCCAGTAAAGTTGACGATCTACGACATTCGTAAAGTTATTAATTTTAGAGGATGAAAGAACTCCCGTGTGTACCAACCCTCACCCACAGCCCCACAGCACCCCAAAAGTAGAGGGAGAGAGGTTTATATGGTAGCACATTCACAAGTACAGATACGTATAATATAACGTTCTCAGCCGTTCTGCGGAGTGAACTAGTTGAAACCGTACCGCCGCATCTGAATGTCTATTTCGAAGGAAACATGTCATTGTAGACGCTTTGAATTTCAATCAATAACATTTTCTCGATTGCAAGTTCTCTTAAGTGGAAAAACTAAACATCCCATAAGCTAGGGTGGATTACAGTGAAGTGCCTTTCAAAGTGAAGTGATGACGTTATTTGCCTCACCGGCAGCAAAATACATGAAACAAAGGTTTAAAAGTATCGATTCGAAGTTGAGTACAATGCCGTCTTTAGTATTTCGGAATCGGTAAGTAATCGATATACCTAGTTTATTATTTTACGCAATGACGTCGAATCTCTATTGATCGGGAACTTTCTGCTAACTTCACTCGTGGTGGATCTGCGTGGGTTGGAACGTTTCAAACAATAAATATTTTAATATTGTTGATAAACCAGATGGACTGTTGCTGATATTTGTGCGCAACGGAACGTGTTTTTTATTGAAACGACACATTTCCGGTAGCCATGTTGGAAAAGTTGTAATGCGACTGAATTCAGAAGGCTAGTTTGCGTCGGCATTTTGTATGTAAACACGTGACCATAAAATTTTGTAGTCTTATTTCTTTTGTTCGTACTTCAACCTGATCAATTCGTTTTCGACATTTGCTTGTTGAATTTTGTGTTCTACGCAATTTCGTTGTGCATCACGGTTTTCACCGTAATTTTCTACCCAAGTTACTTCAAGGCTTAACTACGATTTATCAAGATGACCAAGTTAATACAACAGTTAAATTTTAGTAGTAGTATTAGTAAATACGATGTTGATGTGGCCGGACTGGAACTCATATCTGGAAAGAAAAAGTATGCGTGAGTATTTTTAGATTTTTATCTAATCTACGTGCTTATTGTCTGTTTTCTCTAATAGTCACGGAGATAGGTAACTGTTTTCCATTTGGAGGGTTCTTAGTTTCTGTTCTACATCGATATTTTTCATAAATTCAGTCGTCCTTGTAAATCTACGTCATCAGCTGGCTAGAAACGATTTTTACTTTCATTTCGTTCTAAAACCTTACTTGTTTTGATTTCTTGATTACTTTCACATTGTTTTTGTTAGACTACCGAAGATTCTCAAGGTTTGCATCATCGCTTCGATTCTGACAGAATTTATTGCGAAAATGCATGTCATCATTTCTTTGCGTTACAAAACGTGCTGTAGATACCTATTTTAGCATAAAGGTAGGTACAGTATCTATAGTGTATCTATCCCCTTTTTATCGGTTTTTAGTATCCAAACAGGGTTTAAAAAAAAAATTACAAACAGTTGCCCATTTCAGGCATACAACTGGTGAGGCGTCTTTTAATGAGACTGTAGTTAAAACTTTAGTGTCCTTCAGGGCAGACAACTCAAATGCTGTCACCAACCCAGTGCCCTCCGCTATGTCAAAGAGTTGAGAGTTGTGCTGGTTGGGGTCAGCTTTTAAGGGCATAATGCACAATACACTCCAATGTAGGATGCCAATTCAGATGGTTCTTCCAATTAGAATTAAGCATCTGGGGTTGCATATGTTATTTTACTATAACAACACTCGCACACATAGGCTGAGACCCCAAACTATGATTAGTCTGCATGGATATCAGGAACTTATAAATAAATAACGCTGGACATTTTAACACATCATCATCTAACCCCAAAAAAAGCAGAGCTTGTGCTAGGGGAACTACATGACTGATATTACTACTTATATACAATTTTTTTATAAATACATGTTATACATAGAAAACACCAGATCCCAAGACAAATATTTGGAGATACATACATTTTTCATGGTGGGAATCAAACTTCAGTATATCAGGTTGGCCTTCACCTACTGCGCCACAGAGGTTGTCAAGGTATGAGTATCATGGTACTATTTATCATGTCTTAGCCCACTGCGACACAGAGGCTGTCAAGCTATGAGTATCATGGTACTATTTATCACATCTTAGCCTACTGCACCACAAAGGTTGTCAAGCTATGAGTATGATGGTACTATTTATCACGTCTTAGCCCACTGCCTCACAGAGGTTGTCAAGCTATGAGTATCATGGTACTATTTATCACATCTTAGCCCACTGCCTCACAGAGGTTGTCAAGCTATGAGTATCATGGTACTATTTATCACATCTTAGCCCACTGCGCCACAGAGGTTGGCAAGCTATGAGTATCATGGTACTATTTATCATGTCTTAGTCCACTGCACCACAGAGTGTCAAGCTATGAGTATCATGGTACTATTTATCACGTCTTAGCCCACTGCGCCACAGAGGCTGTCAAGCTATGAGTATCATGGTACTATTTATCACTTCTTAGCCCATTGCACCACAGAGGTTGTCAAGCTATGAGTATCATGGTACTATTTATCACGTCTTAGCCCACTGCTTAACAAAGGTTGTCAAGCTATAAGTATCATGGTACTATTTATCATGTCTCAGCCCACTGTGCCACAGAGGTTGTCAAGCTATGAGTATCATGGTACTATTTATCACATCTTAGCCCACTGTACCACAGAGGTTGTCAAGCTATAAGTATCATGGTACTATTTATCACGTCTTAGCCCACTGTGCCTCAGAGGTTGTCAAGCTATGAGTATCATGGTACTATTTATCACATCTTAGCCCACTGCGCCACAGAGATTGTCAAGCAATGAGTATTATGGTACTATTTATCACATCTTAGCCCACTGCACCACAGAGGTTGTCAAGCTATAAGTATCATGGTACTATTTATCACATCTTAGCCCACTGTGCCACAGAGGTTGTCAAGCGATGAGTATTATGGTACTATTTATCACGTTTTAGCCCACTGTGCCAGAGGTTGTCAAGCTATGACAACCTCTGCTGTATTGTTTATCATCCGGTGGGCCATAAGCTTGTTTGATTCAGTACATAAAACAAGAATTTTGCTAAAATCCTGATATCAAACCACAGAGACTGAATATGAATATGGCTAAACAATTAAACCTTGTTGGTGCTGCGGGGAAGTAGCTGACTGGAGCGTGACTAATGTTATCATGTTCTGGAGATATTTGAACTGAGATTTATAATAATAATGCTGGATATTTTTTCACGCAACATCATTTAGCCCCAAAGCAGAGCTTGTGTTGTGAAGTAGCTGGCTGGAGCGTGACTAATATTATCATGTTCTGGAGATAAATGAATTTTCTTGGCTTCATTGCAGAATTTTTTGCAAATTTTGCTATACTTTGCTACAAGAGTTCCAATAAGCGGCGATAGGCTTGCGACCTGTCACATGGGATGCCAACGTACCTCTGACTACCCCCTATGTGATATACTCTAAGATCTACTCGCTGAGTATGTATCCGAATATGTTCATCGTGGGGATTACAGTCTTGTTATTTTGTTTTAATGTAACAGATTATACAAACAACACCTAAAATGTATATATATTGGGTCCTCGCGCCGTGGGTAAACAAAAAGACAGGATTATAGCCACCAAACTCTCATCAACATTCCTACTCTATTTTATTTTGATGTGTAGCTATTTCAATGTAGTAGAGTGTATAATAGCTTTACCCTCGCATTGGATTAAGTTACATGGAAAGTTCCATGCAATGTCCCCAGACAGAGTAGTAAGAGGTAATTGTAGATTGAAGTTCATACTAAACTGTAACTAGGTTTACGGCGCCATTTAATTCCTATTCGTACCGTTTTTTGCCAACGATGTAGCTTCAAAGTCTAGAAGATACCTGTTCACTTCTACCTTGAAGAGTCACAGATTGTATTTTTTTTTTGAAAGGCAGATGATGGTATTGTGTTCCGTTCCTTCGCCGTTCATGTCTCTGTTTCTGTTGAAAAAAAACACGCTTTCTTACTCCTCAGACACATACAAGTATTTATTTATATAATAATGTATTTATACATATAATAATGCTGATGTCCATTTGAGCATGAATAAATGAATATGAATAATTCCGCACAAACAATATAGTGCTAGGAGGACTGAATCCTAAAGTATTCTCTAAAATTCATTTGGGCGTGCAAAAAGATGGTGTAAAATAATCAAATACATTAGATAATTAGGTACTTATGTACCTACACCTATGTAAAAGGATAGAATTTGTTTATAAAATATCTATGCTAATACCAAAACTCAAAATCAGCTTTAAAAGTGGCACAATCAGTACCAGTATATAATTAAATCACAGAATATTTATAGTATTGCAGTCATTAAAAAACAGTATTAATCTTTAAAAAAAACAAATACCATAATTCAATAATAGGTATGCACATATTTTCTTACGAACACTGCCTTAGCAGTAAAAGCTACTTTTTATCCGAGTACCACGCGAGCGAAGCCCTGGACAGTAGCTAGTGCACTGCACAATAAAGAGTATCTATCTATCACTAGCTTCTGTCCACGGCTTCGCCCGCGTGGTGCCCGGATTAATGTAGCGTATATGTTATTCTGATGTATAAGCTATATTACTGTAAAGTTTTCATTAAAATCCGTTCAATAGTTTTTGCGTGAAATTGTAACAAACATCCATCCTCACAAACTTTCGCATTTATAATAGTAGTAAGATGATAGTCATGGAAAAACTCACTTGAAGCATCAATAAGTGACAATCATTGGCAATTGATTTTTACAAGCAAATTGAACCTTGGACTCTGCACGCTGTTGTGACCAATAACACCATTCGCTTGAAGGCTAAATTAACATGCTGCAGTACAATAAGCGTTTTGCATAACTAATATTTGGCTCTAAAGGTTGGGCAATTTCTGTCACGCAAAATACTAACTTTGTAGAACGCGGGCATGTGCCGATGTATTATGTTTTGAGTTGCCTCTGGCTACCCCCTAATTGGAGACATCGAAGCTATACGTACTGAGTATAAATCTGAGGTATGTCCATCTTGGGGATTATTGTTTTTTTTAAGTAGCGAGGCAATCGTCAATGTGCAACAAATATACCTACATCATAAAACACATGACAGACTGTCTGTGGAAGTACCTAAGTATAGTAGAATGCGTCAGCAATGCCTAGCATTTAAAAATAAAACGTAAACAATATGCGCGCCAAATCGATCACGTGTTCATTTTGTTTTGCTGGTTTTAATGTTTACGATAAAAATACTGTTACCGTGGTAATCGATTGTTAATGATTAGAGTCTGAAATCTTTTTTTCATTTAAGCATAAAAATTGTCCATCAAAAACACTGGGTGTGTGTTTTGTCATCCTACATACAAACACAACCTCTCATCCACTTGAAAACACACCCCATACTTACCCAAACATACACAATTACAGGCACACACACCCAAAAACATACAATTACACACAATCTCATAAATTCACAACTGAGTTTTAAAATCTGATCACCGTCCTCGAGTTGTTTATTCTTCCTCGGTCATAATCGAGATGCCATCCTCAATTTAGGTAGGAATAGCCAATGTGGTGAAATGATTTGGTTGCGGACTCGTATTATGATATCTACTCATAAACTTTCATGTTTTGAGTTGTCTTGGATAACATTAAGATTTGTCCTTCACTGTTTTGAGTTAGTTCCAAGATCACATAAGTCTTGAGTACCTAACATGACATTTTAAAACAGTGTTTTTTTTTCACTGGTTCATTTGATTATTATGATTTAGCAAATATTCTTCCATGATCCGGATGTAGCGATGAATACTAGTACACAAGCCAAAGGAATGTATAACGATTATGAATAGTATGTACGTACGTAGTCTAATCGGCTATCTAGTCCATGCGTCACAGTGCGATCTACCTATAGCTACAGTTGAAACGTTGCCATTGCTTGTAGCTCTCGTTAGATGGAGATAAACTGAAATAGATTCAGCCCATTTTCTGCTTATCACTATGCACATTCGATTTCACCCATACTGTTGTCATTTTAGGATATTATTACGACTATACTGCGTACTTTACTATTCTCATGGCAGACGCATGACGTTTCGTTGACTTGGTTTAGAGGAACTGACTGTTTACGTCTCATGACAGTCGAGCGTGGTCGCGGACAGCGCTCATGAGGAAGGACCTCTAAACGGTCAACGAAACGTCAGCAGGAGAATAGTAAAGTACGTAATAATATGTTAAAATGATACCAAACCATCATAATTTCAATTTTATCCTATTGTGCCATCAGGGTTAACCGAACAGTCATATCGAAATCTATACTAATATTATGAAGAGGAAAGATTTTTTGTTTGTTTGTATCGAATAGGCTCCGTAACTACTGGACCGATTTTAACCATTTTTTTACCAAATGAAAGCTAAATTATCAGGAAGTAACATAGGCTATAATTTATTTAAAAAAAAAAATCCTTAAGAAAATTGCAATAATGTAACCCTTAGTAGCAAAATTTTGTCTATAAAATTTATTATTTGGCGTGCGCTGAGAAAACTATTGATGATACATAAAAATGATGTACCACATGATTAAAGTACTCATTATTACCTACAAAAAAGTATGCGAGGGTATATATAATATTTAATTAGATCGCGATATTCCCACGCAATCAAAACTTACGCGGGGCGCAGCTAGTGTATAAATAAAATAAATAAATAATGCTGGACATTTTTCACACAGCAAACCCTAAACTAAGCAGAGCTGTATTATGGGAACTACATGACTGATATACTACTTATATATTTTTTTAATAAATACATATTATACATATAAAATCACCCAGACTCGAGAGAAATATTTGCAGGTCGTAAAAACATTTGTCCCGCGACGGGAATAGAACCTATTAGTAAAACACACATTGACTTTCGAAACAGTAATATCATTTTTTTATTTTAGTTCTATAGACGCCGTGACAGAGGGCGCTACAAACATATTTTGATATTGCCATATATAATAACACCCTCACTTATCAAAATAAACAACTTTTTGCGCCTCAGGCGGGCCTTCCCCCACAGAAGTCGTAAAATTACGTCAGTCACATACATATCATTATCTGAAAATCAGCGCTGCTTCGTCTTGGCGGAGCAGCAATTAGCTGAGATAGGACCTTTTCAACTCATACCTACCACTGCAGCATAGACTGCCCTCGTTAGCACTGGTTAGCACACGTATTGTACTCTTCTGTAATTTACTGTTTTTTTTTATTGTTTGTCTTTTCATTGGTACTTGTCTGTGCTGTATCGTATCGTATGTGTTGAATAAAAAAAATATCTATCTATCATACATAGTCCTAGCTCCACCCTAGGTTTCTGTGTCTGGGTATGTGGACTACGAGTAACATGCACATAACCCGAATTCGAAACAGATATTTGCATTGTCCCACAGCGGGAAACAAATCCACACCTCTTGCGTCTAAGCCAGCTATTTGCCTGCGGAGCCTTTTATTACTGGTTCCCCTATGCCTTTGTAGGTAGAGGTAAGCTTTATATTTTGTGGCTCTGAAAAATAACACGTGCACATTGTGCAGTTGTGATTGGTGGCCGTTAGGCCGATCGATGGAATAACCATCGTGGTTAAAGGATACAGTGTGCATTGAATTAATATGATACTGATTTGCGGTTAGTATTCTCTGTTATATACAGATTATGTGGAATGTAGCTTCCTATCATATTACATTCAGCTACTGCGAAAACTGCAAACATACTCCTGCTTATGAGACTTCTGGGTCAGGCAGGGTGTGTGTTACATTTGAATCGTTCATTATTAGCATATACAGACCTATTAGTTTTAGTGCTCTCAAAGATTCCCTGTCCGTAATGCAGTAAAAGGTGGGAGCGAAACGGAGTAATAATGTCATTCTCGTTCTCACTCGTTCTATGGAATATCTGTGCTCTTTTCGATATGGGATCCATAAAAATAAAACGAACAGAATGAAACTGATTCTCGCCCTGGGACAAATATTTGTACGATCTGCAAATATTTGTTCCGGATGTTCTGGGTATTTTCTATGTATAATAAAAAAATATCTATCTATATAATGTATTGTATTAAGTATATCAGTCATCTAGTACCCATAACACAAGCTCTGCTTAGCTTGGGGCTAGATGATGCTGTGTGGATTGTCCAGCATTATTTATTTATTTATTTATGATTCCTTTATATACAGTATTACAACCATATATTTACTGCCAACAAGCAGTGATGCTGTTGTGTTGTGTTCTGGGATGAGGGGTAGATGCTGGTGAAACCAAAGGCTCATGAGACTACACCTTTGTCCCTGTTGCAGAAAACGTGTAAGCCACATTGGTATTGCATGGGTTGGTTTTTTGTTTCGAATATTAAGGAGTCTAAAATGCATCTTAATACTGGTCAGGTCATTAAACCGCCTCAAGATTTGGAGCTACCCGGGTTGTCTACGTCTCTTTTCATGTCAAGAAATGCTCCCCTTAAATCCCCAAATTAATGAGTACTTATTGTTTACCATGTTTTTATGGAAGTAGGCCAAATCAGTAATTTTCCTTATCGCCATCTCGTATATTAGAGAAAGTAAAGTAGTTTTGGCAGATGCTCCTGGCCGTTTAAAATTGAGGTAAACTACGCAATTTCGGTCCGATTGAAATAGCAAAAGACATGTCCATTAGTTGTAAAATTAGGAACCAACGATGATGGAATAAGTTCATTTTACGTGGCCAATGAAAAAGTATCTCTAAATAGGCATCTCTTATTTTTATTTTGATCTGAGATAAGGAACAATTTCCATGTTGTACTTTGTAGTAACACAGGAATGACTGTAGCAACTTTAGAGAATTTAATATCCAACTTAGGGCCTGGAATGCTTGCCCGTTTATTTGTATAACGACTGTGTCTGTGTACAAATTAATTCTACAACCGTCTATTTGCCTTCCGCTAAGCGTTATCTGTGTCAATGTCAAATCCTCAGAATGCACACGAAGCTAACATTGTTAGCATTCTCAAAAGTACATACGTTCGTTTATGTACCCGAGTTTCAATGTACCTACTATTAATTATTTTGTGATCCAGGCTAATCTACAACTGAGCCGCTTGCCCTATTATTGTTTTGTATTAAATCTATATCACTTTTGTGTCCATCTATTTCAGTCTTGGCAAGGTTCGCTATGTTTTGCTTCCCGAAATATTTCTTTCACCATCCAGTACGATAAAGTTATTCCGCCGAATCGCACGAAAGCACAAATACTAAAATCTATCTGAAAGCACATATAATGCTGTATACGGCATACAGCATAAAGATTTTCTTCAGGAAATTTCCGCCGCTTTTGTTCAAAACATTGTAGATACTAAGTAAATTTTCCGTTCAAAATATTTCGTTAGCTTCTGTAACATTCCAGTTGTTGTGATACTTTGTTAATGTTAATATTTTGTTAGTTGTTTCTTTTAGAAGTTAATTAAGCTTAGACATCATGGTAAAGCTGTTTCGGTAAGTTTAGAATTTGGTTTGACCTCTCTTAACTCATTATAATACCTTTAAGCAAGACGACAAGGTCTTTCGAGTATTCTAACTTTTAACTAAAACAAGTTCGTTTCATCTTCGCTTTCAAAAGGAATAAAAGTATACATATAATGTTCCACCCCTATCTCACAATAGGTTGAAATACAAATTTGACTTAGAAACAAAAATTCAAAGGTAAAGTGCACTGAACCTTCTCACCAAACATGTTCTTTGTAGGTACAGCAGTCACGGTCAAGGCCACCATACCTACATTGTATTCACAAAGATCATCTGGAATATAATGATTTTTAGCATTTATTTATACCACAAAATTAAATTATGTTCAAGTCTATCGCTTTTGTGTTCCGCTCGTCCTATAAAAATGGGAATAACGAACAGCGGCATATTCTTATTAACACAATTTACCTACTTTGCTTTCTCGCAAATTACTTTGTACGATCTAGTGCGCAGATAAAGCCGTACATTTACGATTGTAATTCCATTACTGAGTAGGTACCCAGTTAGGTACCTACTCGAGAAATATCATCACGTACGACTTACATAACGTTACAAAACATCGCGATAAGAGCGTGTAGTTAACGATAATGCAGTTACTGGGTTCAGTATATGATTGGTTATGCGGCGTAGTTTACATTTATGAAATAGTTGCACGAAATTTACTTCACTAGGTACAAACTATTTTGGTACATATTTAGACGCGAAAGCTGTTATTGACATAAATCTGCTAACTTGTACAAAACTCTGATGTTAGTGTTACAGACAGATACTTTCAAACATTTAACACCTCAATACGCAATTTGACCATACTCATCGCGGATGTCTGGATAGAAAGTATTCTATGTTTAAGTTTCTGTGAGATTCAAGATGTATAATATTTACCTGTAAATAGATTATTATACGCCGACTTTCTTAGTCTAAGTTTGAACTGTATTGGTTATGTCTTAGGCAATTTTTAACTTTCTTTGAGACTGGTATTTACATGTAAGAGTATGTATTACTATTATTTTGTAAAAGTGTATAGTTATTATTAGTAGGTAATAATATAGCGTATTGGTTGTTAAAAAAAGCTGTTATTGTATTTGAATAAACTGAAATTGAATTAAACACAATTTTTAAGCATACCAAATCATGGCATCACTCATTGAAAATAGTTTTGAAGGTAGTATAGTAACAATACTATTCCGCATTTGAATTATCACGACAGCAATAAAGATTTGATTATCTTTGGAAAGCGGCCATCTTTGTCATTAATTGAATGATATTTACACTGATTGTGATAGTACAGTTTGAGTTGATAGGAATGTAAATAGTTTCTAGCTGGCTGTAAAGATATCAGACTTAGTGATTGTTTTCCTTGCATCTTGATTCTGCTAATTGAAGGATGAAATGGGAATGAATAAGCAATAGTTTGAACGGAGAAAATAATTGAATTGGTGGTTTTATAGAATTAAAATTATCGTGGTTTGGTATCATTTTAGAATATAATTACGACTATACCACGTACTTTACTATTCTCCTGCTGAGTTCCCGTCTCACGACCGTCGAGCGTGGTCGCGGACGGTGCTCATGAGGAAGGACCTCTAAACGGTCAACGAAACGTCAGCAGGAGAATAGTAAAGTACCTGGTATAGTCGTAATTATATTCTAAAATGAATTGGTGGTTTGAAACTAAAATAGATTGACTTGATAGTTTCTCCATTTATTATCGCAGATGACGAGAAATCCGACAAGCAATTGTCATTTAGTTTTGATAATTCTAATGTGTATAGTAATAATCCTATGACAAAAAGCAAGCTGTATTGTTCTAAAACTGGACAATGACTGGCGGTTCATTATCTATTGAAATAACTTGCCTGAACTACATAGCATGATAATCCAATCGACCGGGGGTGTGAGTAATCGCTCGTTGTATTCGCTCACTTGCTCATAACCCAGTGACAAAACTATCTCTCGCTCCTCGTTAATCGCCGGCGATGAGGCATCGCCTTAAAGTTGGTTGACCACCTGTTTCGACTATTTCAAAATACAACTTTGACTAGATTGTAATTTGGAAGCAGTGCCTCACGTCTCTGGAGTCAACTCTCAGTTGTCACGTCTAATCTAAACATCTGTTTGTAGTGGTGACGGTGCATCCCTGAGCTCGTCTGCCGGCAGCAAGCGGTCGGCTCTGTCGGCTTCCGACGCCGAGTGCTTCTCCCTGTGCCTTGGAGCCGGGCCTCTGTGGTAAGTCATCATTTAATTCGGTGATGGATGATGGGCGTTCTCTGGATTATGGTTAAATTCGTTATTAAGCGTAGAGATTAAGTTTTGTAAAGAAGACCTCTCGAGAGTGGCATGTTCAAACTGTGAACAAACCCTCTATAAATTAATAAAGATAGAAAAAAAAAATCGAGTGACTTAAACGTCAGGTTTTTGCCTGAACTTGATCTACCTAGGTTTGATGCAGCATAATGCTGAGACGGGGACCTAATTGACCCCACATCAAACAAAATTAGTTTTTTTGTTTCGTTTTGTTTATGTTATCTGTTTTATGTGTATATTTTTTTTATTTTTTTTGTGTATGGTGAACAAATAAAACAATTTTCTTTCTTTTTCTTTCTCAAACAACTAAGTAAGTAACTGCAGATGTAACTAACTAGATGGCGTTCTGAGGATAAGACTGGCACTAAACTGACTGATTTGAGTGGCACACATTAAGCCCTATGCCGAGCAGTTTGTTAATACGGACATGAACTGCCACTGTATATATTTCTTCCGCAAGCGTTACTGTGCTGTGTTCCAGTTTGAAGGTATTAGTGCCGGTGCAATTACAGACACAAGAGGCAATGATACTTTTCAACTTGTCTTTAGTGAAGGCAACTCAACAACAATGCTCCTACTCCTAGTGTTGCAGACGACTGCTTACGATCTGGCCTAAGATATTATAGCAGGGGAGGAGTCTGAAAGTGACGAAAAAGTATAGGTAGATTAGCGTGGTATGATGAGCATTACATGAGGGAGGAATGTCATATCACGAGTTTGGTGTTAAAATAGAAATGTGGATGGATATGAAAGTAGAGCCTAAGAAAAATGATTAGATTGTGTGAAGGATGCCATACATAGGTAAGGCAGGAGTGAGTACTGAGAAGTACGTTTTGTTCCTACCCCATGTAATGTGGGACTACTATTCGTATTTCTAGGGCAGGTATTACGATGATGATCTGGACAAAGAAAAACTGACAGTGCTACTGTTTAATGTTTGAAGAGAAGAGATAGACCAAAGGAAATATAAATAGATTGTGTGAAGCATGATATGGGTAAATGTTTGAAGAGAAGAGATAGATCAAAGAAAACATGAATAGATTGTGTGAAGCATGATATGGGTAAGGAAGGAGTGAAATGACGGTTGATAGATGAGAATGGAAAAAGTAAATGTGTTGTGCCGACCCCAAAAAACCAGACATTGCTGTTGTTTGATGTTTGAAGGAAGCGCCTTGACTCTTTTTACTTGTGGTGAGTAATGGAAAACATGTACTGACTGTAATGTGGGAAAAGAGAAAGAAGATTATGATCTGGTCGAACAAAGTCTGATAGTGAAGGAAATTCATCGAAAGTCCATTCGTTCAGGAATTCTACAGCACAAGTTACCGCAAGCTAAGTTAGTGTACTGTGTGTTATTTGTAGGTGGTCCTGATGTTCCTGCACACGGCTCAGCTCCGCCCGGAGGGGTGGGCAGCGGGGCCACGAGCCCCGCACTCCCGTCTACCCCACTACACGACGACAACAACCGTGAGTACTCATGGGGAGCCTTCTTTTTGATCTGTGGCAGAGTCTTTCTATAATTCAATTCAATTATTTTTATTAAAGCTTTCAGACACATAATTGCAGCCATAAAAAAACATTAGATGAAAAATTACATACAAACTTAACAGAACTTAAAAGCATGCACTCCTCATGAAGCCGCACACTGCAATGTGCACCTCAGTCCAATGCCTCGAAACTTCAAAGTAAACTAAACAATTCCCTGTTTGCATTGAACAGCATTTACCAGTAACTATTCTCTCTGTCGCTCAGTAACAGATGTTTTTCCCTATCCATTTGGTAACATGAAGATCTTTGCTTGATCACAATTTTATCTGATGGATAGTTGTCCAGACAAAAAGATAGCCAGACTTACAGCAAACTACAAAATATCATGAAAGGGCGTATTTGTTGCGGAGATTGGACCTGTCTCTAAGACATGTGCTAAATGTAATGATTTGACAAGTAATTTGGACATGTGCCCTGAAACGGCCACCATAATATAACATGCTGGTTCACGTTGTTTTGCATCACCGTTTGAGTTTGAGAGCACTAGTGCATTGCTAATAAAATCTTTCACGTGAAAAAACCTATCAAAAATCGGGGGCTTTAGCAACTACACCACTAGAGTTTGCTGGGCGACGTACTGAGTTAAGATCTTAAGAAGCTCATCTGATCACAGTCGTGGGCGTGTTTGTATTTATATATCCCGTTTTAAGTAAAAAAAATATTTTTATAACCACAATTACTTCTAAAGTTATTTATCTGGTGTTGCCAGGTGACTTGTTGAGCGCGCTACTATGGAGCTCCTCAAGCTCCATGTGCAGCAGTACCGAGAGCCTCGCCTCGCCCGTCCCGCATCAACAGCTGCAGCAGAACCAAGCGGTGAGTACACACCCCCGCACACAAATACACCCACCCACAAATACAACTGCAAACATCATGCGCTTATACACTCAAAAACATTAAAAACAAGCTTCACAGTTTCAGCAGAACTAAGAAGTGACTATATTCTCCAAATCAACCTCACATCCTGACATACACCCACACTCTGCCTGATACAAACACAACCAGTCACATACAAATCTATACTTGCATGACATACACCACACTCGACCTGATACAAACACAACCAGTCACATACAAAGCCATACTTGCATGACATACGCCACACTCGGCCTGATACAAACACAACCAGTCACATACAAAGCCATACTTGCATGACATACACCACACTCGACCTGATACAAACACAACCAGTCACATACAAAGCCATACTTGCATGACATACACCACACTCGACCTGATACAAACACAACCAGTCACATACAAAGCCATACTTGCAGCCTCGGACAACAACTCTGGTACAAACCCACACATTTTATACCGAGCTCAAAGCAAAAGTTTTTAATAACATCCAAATTCATTGCCTCTATGTCTTCGTTAAAAATGTTGTTTGCTGAACTCTGATGATGATAAACACCGTTTTGTATTACAGGTGGTTGCCAAAATCTTGGAGCGCAAAGACCGCCAGCCGGTGAAGATTGATTTCAAGATCTATCTCGCCGAGAACACCGCTTCACGCTGGGAGGCTGTAAGTATCCACTCTCCACTGTGGTTCTTACGCCATTATTTATTTATTCGTCTAAAACACTATTTCTCAAATTGGGCGATAACGCCCCCTTGTGGGCGCTGGAGGCCTTCAGGGGGGCGGTAGAAGGCTCTAGAAGATATTGGGGGCGCTAAAGCGGTCTAGAGGGGAAAGCATAGGTTGTTATGTTTAAAAACTTAGGGGGCGCTAGGTTTTTTTAATTCTCAAAGTGGGCGGTGGGAAAAAATAAGTTTGAAAACCTGTGGTCTAAAACAATGCTAGGACATCTGAGTTAGAAGATGTTAGAAGCTAGGGGGCCTTTGCCAATTTTGCAACGTAAGTCGTCGAAAAAACTATCAAACGAATGTGTTTCTTATGGTAAGAGCTACTTTCAATCGGGGTACCACGCGGACATAAAATAATAATGGTTACTTCATTGATAACGATTTAAAGGGTATTAGAAACGCAATGAATTCGTTATCAGCACACGAGTACACGTCACTCTGACGAGTGATAACCTCTGCCGCGTTACGTGTGGAGTCTGGAGTATGGACCTTTTGTGCAATCCTACTATTATTATAAACGTGAAAGTTTCTGGGGATGTTTGTTCCTCTTTCACGCAAAAACTACTGAACGGATTTTGATGAAACTTTACAGTAATATAGCTTATACATCATAATAACACATAGGCTACTTTTTATCCGGGTACCACGCGGGCGAAGCCGTGGGTAGAAGCTAGTCTTATATAAGTTTTCAATTATCGATCATCAATTATTATGCGTGCGAAAGAATTTTAAAGTTAAATTATACTAAAATATTTAAGTATGCTTAATTGGTAGGGGGGTTTTTGAACTATTAATTTATTTAATTATTTATGGGGTTTCGTGCAAGAAACAATGTATAAAGGGCTTTGTTTATGAAGCCCCCCCAGATAAATATGTCTTGGTTATGAAGTACTAACCCATATCTTATGATTTTCACTTTTGGACTGTGTTGTTTTAATAAAAATCTTAATTTATTTCTCTTTATCTATTTTAAAGTTCAGGCGTATGCCTGAGATTTTAAAATTAGTGGAGTCGAAGCTAATACTAACACTAAGAGGCCTTTTTGTACAATACAATAATATTGAAAACGTCTGGATGGCGACTGATGAACGCTCTTGGAAATATAGGTAAATAAATAAATAATAAATAAATAAATAAATAATGCTGGACAATCCACACAGCATCATCTAGCCCCAAGCTAAGCAGAGCTTGTGTTATGGGTACTAGATGACTGATATACTTAATACAATACATAACATAGATAGATATTTTTTATTATACATAGAAAATACCCAGAACACCCGAAACAAATATTTGCAGATCGTACAAATATTTGTCCCAGGGCGGGAATCGAACCCGCAACCTCCTGTGTAGCAAGCGGACCTTCGCCCACCGCGCTACATCGGTCGTCTGGTGATTATTAATTATTGATATTATTCCTCTTTATTTATTTATTTAAAATCTCAGATTTATGCCTGGAGCCTTTCAGGCATAAGTGGAGTCGAAGCTAACACTAGAGGCCCTATTTACATTATGATATAAAAAACGTAATCTTGCGGCTGGCGACTGATGTAAACTATTGGGAATATGTGTGATAAACTAGGCTCTTGCAGTAGTATATGCTCATGGAATGATTGCTGGGATATGTAGGATGAAACAGCACCCGCCAGTTCTTACTGAAATTCAGGTTAAATCATAGGCAGGTGATGAGTTGCCGTCCACTACACGGGCTCCATAAGTGCCGCCAACGATAGGCAGCGTAGAGGCAACGTTGGTGTGAAAGCTAAAGGGTGACGAGAGGTGTGCTGCAGTTTCACTAAACGCTACTCCTGTGCTTCCACCCTTGGAGCATAGGTTCCGCTCTTACGCCTCCACCTCTGACCGGGGGGGTTAAGGCAAGCCGAGGGTCAGGGGTCTCTATCGACCCCAGGGAGTAATGGGGCTGCGTGGTGTTGCGCGCCCTGCGGGATTATTATTTAACAGCATTTTCTGTTACTTTCAGGTGGTGTCTGGGAGCAGCATGTACCTTCGCGTCCCGAGCGTGCTCCAAGCCGGCAGCAAGGAGAGTTTCCTGCTCCTCCTAGACTTCGCAGAGGAGCGTCTCGGGTGCACCAAGTCAGTACCACCTCCATCGGCCGGAAGGCTGTTCCGTTAGTCTGTAACACCAAGTGTTACTAAGTTTTTCTTTAGTATGGCAGGGTGTCAAATTAAAACTATTTGTATCATTAAATTCTGCCCTTAGGCTTAAGAGTATTTGGGTTAAATTAGGTATCTCAAAGAGCACTGATATTTATTGAATGATAGGAAATAAATGTCAAACTAAAATGCTTTTTTGACAAATACAAGACTAGATGTCGCCACTGGTCGATTAGAACGGGATATCGATTCGTTTTGGTAAATCACCTATCGACTGTCGTCGTTTCGTAACTTAACATTTCCTCAATTGTTAGACTTTCGGAATGAATCGAAATGTAGTCGGTGCCTTCTCCGACCGTACAATTCCTGTAAATTTCCGTTGTACAATATGTTTTATTTGTTCCATGTTTGCATCGCAGCTGCATCATCTGCGTATCGAAGACCCGTCAGGATCGCGCCACCTTGCTGCGTACCTTCATGTTCATGGGCTTCCAGGTATGTCATCACTATATACACACTAAAAGTCAGGCGATAGTATCAGAGTGGTCTACACAAGCATCGTCAGACTATTGAAAGCGCTAGCGATGTACATAAGCCGAGGCTCGAGTTGGCTCTTCTTTCAAAGTCAAAATCAATAGATATATAAATATGTTATACATTGAAGACCAAAGATCTTATGAACGTCAACTTAAAAACGTGAATTTTAAAGCTGATTTACATCGGATCCTTTCGCACGACCAAGCCTTTAAGATTCAGGCAACAAACTCTTCTTGTAAAAAATATTATTATGCTTCGTTCGCTATAAAATGTTTTCAATGCATTACCGAGAAAGAGAATCGAAGTACTTTATGTCCAGAGTTAAAGTTATGCGAAGATTTTATAATATCCCACAATATTTTATGACCTTGGCACGCATGCTTTCCAGTACACGAAAAAAAATGTAGCTGGTAACACAACTTGGTTACGTACACGCGAATTGGTTATTTACCCATTTGACGCTAAGAGTTTATTATTTTTACCCAGTTTCTTATAATGTTTTCCTTATTTACCCCCAGGTACTGCCGCCTGGCTCTCCGCTTTCGCGCGAGATCGACCATCCAGACTACATATTCCTGCACTACACCATGCAGTAATTGAACCGCTGGGAACTCGGATTGAATGTTTAAACTGAGATAGATAAGTTGGGTAAAATCTGGGAAAGTTCAGTAAAACAAGGGTAAGTTCGGTAAAAACTGAGGGAAGTTGTGTAAGAGAAGAGCTAAAATCAGGAGGGAAGTCCCTAAAAGTTGGGAATGTAAGGAAAAACTATTGTAAACATATTTTAAATAAAAGTATTTAATTACTAGTTGGAAACTTAACTAGCAGCCTTATAACGCTTACCACACTAATCATTTAATTGAATAAATAAGAATATTTACATATATTGCTTACTTTTATAAAAGTCTCTAAATAATAGCACATATTTAGATATACCACACAAATCACTCATCAATTATTTTTGACCGACTTAAAAAACGGAGTATATTGTTCCCCATCTTTATTTACCGAGTTCCATTGCGGTTTAGATTCTTATCTTTCAATATAATACTTTTCAATCAGTATTGGATGCACTTTCTTTAGTAATATAATCATGCTTTTAGCGCGTCAACGAGTTACGTAGTTTAGATTTATTGCTATTATTATTAATATTAGTGATAGGCTCGGATTCATTTTGGATTTATTAAGACCTGCCTACCTGATAACACTAACAAAATGGGAATGGGGAACGGCTTTGACAGGCTCAGCTATGCCCATAACTTGAAAAGGGAACACTGATCGACCTAGATTCCCATTTTCAAGTTTAAGGTCTTTGGGACATGCTAAGGAGTGCCGTTGTTTACTAAAACTTTTTTTTGTTTACCGAAAAGGCCCACCGTAAACTTGAGGTACAATTACTATTCATAAATCCAAAGGAATTCGAGAAATTTATGTCTACAGTTCAGCTTTGAAAGAAAAATGCCTGTTTTAATTTAGATCATTTCAAAACTGACTCTGTAGGGATATTATCATAATAGTATTTAATATATTTTCTTTATCACTTAATCATTATTGTATTATTAACTGTCGTCTTACCCAATCCGGGTTAGGAGCTAAAGAGCCTATGAATTTTAATAAGTAAATAAAAAAAAAATAAAAAATACACATTCATAAATCTGTAAACTAATTTCGACTTTATTTACACCGTCACGAAACTTGAGAATTGCAAACACGCTAATTACGCCAATTTTACTTTATGGTAGCTTTACGTCCACCGCTGGACCTTTGAGATGACACGACGAACTGTCATGAGCCCTTAAGTAAAATAGGTGTGAGCGTTCGATCTGTCTTATGAATAATGATACCAAGGTTAGTATAGCGTTTAAATTAGTGCTAGATTTAGCAATTTATTTTGTCTAGTAAATTTTAAGGATCCTCAGATATTTCTATACAAACGTAGTGCAAGTCTAGTTAGATAGCACTCATTACTAAAAAACTCGTTTTTAAATCTTAAAACTTAAAAACGACGATCTTTTTATAAAATGAGCTTTAACAATAATGTTTTATGATCCGAACTCGCGGTGGTACACTTAACCTATGCTTGTATAGAAATGTAGTCCTTAATTCAGTTTATTTCCCTAGTACTAAGATCGTTGGAAAAGGAGAATTATATTAGTTTTCTTTTGATAGTGGTCCCATATTACAGTATTGTCCAGTTTTCCATCCCGTTCCGTTTGGGGCCCGTTTTAGAATAGTTTTTAACTTTAATGTAATCATATTCATTGACGGAATAAAGATAATAATCCAATTGGTTGTTTTATTTTAGTGATAATTCTGTTGACCTTTGTGAGTTTATTTAGGCTTTGTCGAACTAAATTCATTTTAGACATTATAAACTCAATTGCTAACTCCTAGTACAAGTATATTGTATATCATAAGGTATTTTAGAAAAAGGGTAGGTAAGTAACTTCATAAAGTCACCTTATTCTCATCCCCATTGGGTCCCCAAATTAGGCATTTTTTTTACTATATTATTACAATGTCAGAACTTGGCTCTGACTACCCCAGCTGATCACTGATCAGCTGTTTATAAAGAAAATAAAAAAGTGTTTTTAACACTGAAGGGGGCATCCATAAATTACGTTACACGTTAAGGGGGAGGGAGGGGGTCAATAAAGTGTGACTTCATCTTCAACTCTAGCGAAAAACTTTAGTGGGGGTCACACAGATGTGACAAGGACGGGGGGAGGGCTTCAAAGATCATGATATTCTTGTG
Organism: Perizoma flavofasciatum; assembly: GCA_958496245.1. Taxonomy (NCBI): domain Eukaryota; kingdom Metazoa; phylum Arthropoda; class Insecta; order Lepidoptera; family Geometridae; genus Perizoma; species Perizoma flavofasciatum. Next base: position 4,809,309 of record OY292445.1, on the reverse strand, counting down.
ACGTAATTTATGGATAGGCCCGAATCAGAGTTTATTTTACGTGCTTATAAATATAATTGCTTTTAATAGATAAGTAACAATTATCTTAAAACTAAGCCTCGTATTCATAATCACTCAATAACTTTTGTAGAATCTTTATAGCTTCCAATGAACTGAGTATTAGTTCTTATAGAATCTTTACAACTTCTGATATGTTCTGATCATTCGAATACTTAATATATTTACAACTTTTAAAATAATATTTACACCTTCTGATAGATCCTAAAGTAATAACTAATGTCTCCTTCGACCTGTAATTCCTGCGGGACGCCCTCTTCCGCGGTGAGTCGGAACTGAGCGTCCATCGGCGGGAAGAAAGTATCGCATTCAAAGGATCTCTGTATCTCCGTGAGGTAGACTTTACCGCAGTTCGGGTGATCCATTGATGCCTGAAGAAATAGAAAGAAATTAAATACAAAAATATTATACATTGAAAACACCCAGATCCGAGACAGATATTTGCAGATACCATCCTGCAACCATCTGCGTCTCAGGCGGGGTTTCGACCACTGCGCCACAGATATTTTTGTATACAGTTAATAGTATTGATCTTAATGCAAACCTTGTAAATGGACGAGCCACCTATGACCCATGTTGACTCAATATCTGGCCGGCCGTTGATAAAATTGATGGCTTCGTCTAAACCTTGGACCACTATCACTCCTTCTGGCACCTGGAATACAAAGAAAATCTGATGGTTCCTCTTAGACATACACATGGGTGACATTGAATCCTCATAGACGCACTAGGCTGATTGTAAATCTTAACAGACACTAAAATCTGATGGTTCCTCTTAGACATACTAGGGTGATGTTGATTCCTCATAGACGCACTAGGCTGATTGTAAATCTTAGCAGACACACTATAAAATCTGATGGTTTCTCTTAGACATACTAGGGTGATGTGATTTCTCATAGACGCACTATATATAACATCTGATGGTTCCTCTTAGAAATACTAGGGTGATGTGATTTCTCATAGACGCACTAGGCTGATTGTAAATCTTTACAGACACACTATAAAATCAGATGATATCTCTTAGACATACTAGGGTGATGTTGATTCCTCATAGATGCACTAGGTTGATTGTAAATCTTAGCAGACATACTAAAATCTGATGGTTCCTCCTAGACTTACTAGGGTGATGTTGATTCCTCATAGACGCACTAGGCTGATTGTAAATCTTAAGAGACACACTACAAAATCTGATGATTTGTCTCAGACATACTAGGGTGATGTTGATTCCTCATGATTGTAAATCTAGGCAGGCACACTATACTGATAGACACATTATCAGCTGATAGTGTTACCGCATGGGCATACTAGACTGATAGTAATTCCTAGTAGACATATTATTCTGATAGTGATTCCATGTAGACATACTCAGTTCATAGTATTTATTTGGGGATACTAGATCTAGTAGGTTACATTTTTAATGGTGTTTCCTCATATTCTTGGACAAACAACCTCTTACTGCAAACTTATATACTGGCTCCTTAAATCACACGTAATGGCGATAAGTTACTCGTAACTATGCAAACATACCAAAATATGCGACTGATAAGTAGGGATATATTTTAAATCCTATCAGATTCTTGTCATCATTACAAGATTCTAATAGGAATTTTCATTAGATTCTTCCAGTTGTATCAGTTTTATGATTACTTGGATAATAACTCTTGTGGCGCAGTGGGCGAAGGTCCGCCTACGACACAGGAGGTTGCGGGTTCGATTCCCGCCCTGGGACAAATGTTTGTACGATCTGCAAATATTTGTTCCGGGTGTTCTGGGTATTTTCTATGTATAATAAAAATATCTATCTATGTAATGTATTGTATTAAGTATATCAGTCATCTAGTACCCATAACACAAGCTCTGCTTAGCTTGGGGCTAGATGATGCTGTGTGGATTGTCCAGCATTATTTATTTATTTAACTCTATTGGGTCAGGGTGATGTGGTACCTTGGTGCTTATAGTTCCTGATATCTATGATACATTGAATCCTAATGTGGGATTAGGACTATCATTTCATTACTTAAAAAAGTGAACCAAACTTAAAAAAAACAAGACTTGATCCAACACTGTATGACACAGACATATCAGCGAAAGATGCTCGTCTATAAATAAATAAATAAATCTAAGTGACTGTAACGGTGGTTATACATGGCCACCTTCTCGAAATTGTTTCTGAATATACTTACCTTGGGCAGATTCTGCAGTTGGGTAAATACAATTTCGAGGAGTTCAAGAGGATCCAGCTAGGCTGGGCAGCGTTTGGAAAACTATGTGGAGTCTTCTCGTCATCCATACCGCAATGCTTGAAAACGAAAGTTTTCAATCAGTGCGTCCTACCCGTCATGACCTACGGAGCTGAGACGTGGACACTCACGATAGGGCTGATCCACCAGTTAAAAGTCGCTCAGCGAGCTATGGAAAGAGCTATGCTAGGAGTCTCTCTGAAGGATAGGATTCGTAACGAATACATCTGTCAGAGAACCAAAGTTATCGACATAGCTCAACGAATTAGCAAGCTGAAGTGGCAGTGGGCCGGTCATATCTCGCGAAGAATTGATAACCGCTGGGGTAAACGTGTTCTTGAGTGGAGACCGCGACTCGGCAAACGTAGTGTAGGACGCCCTCCGGCCAGGTGGGATGACGATCTGCGAAAGACTCCAGGCAGATGCTGGATGCGGCAAGCTGAAGACAGGGCGCTATGGCGCTCATTAGGGGAGGCCTATGTCCAGCAGTGGACTAATATAGGCTGATGATGAAGTCACTATTGGGTGTTTATATTATATTATTTATATTTTATTATTAACCACAGCCATCTAAGAAGAATATGGCCATGGTAAATGGCAATGTTTTTCACAGCAAGAATTGAATTCTTTGCAAATTAAAAATTTTGAATTAATTTAAAACATTTCTTACATTTCTTTTAACTGTATCTACATTCCTCGTCAGCACAATATTGACTCGTCCGGACAGCGGTCGGTATTTGTCCGGGATACAGTCCCATGTTACCCGGCCCATGATCACTGCATTTATCTTTGATGGTTCCAAGGTTTTTGTTGTCATTAAACTGAAATATGCCATTTCTTTCCTGCAAAGAATGATTAGAAAACAGGTAGTTAGGTCATATTTTTTGTAACTGATAAATGATGAAAGACATGTAAGGCTTTTAAACCTTTCATGGTTTTTTAACTTTTCAACCTTTCATGTCATGATGAAAGACTATCTATCTACAGCACTCCTATCAAAGAACCATCCTTGAAGATGCACAAATTAATTGCAAAAAGCACTTTCAATCATATAAGCTACTAGCTTCTGCTTTGCCCGCATTGTTTCTGGATAAAAAGTAGCCATGTATTATTCTGATGTAAAAGCTATATTACTGTAAAGTTTTATCAAAATCCGTTTAGTAGTTTCTGCATCCATTCTCAAAAACTTTCACGTTTATAATATTACTCCGCCCACAGCTTCACCGCATAGTACCCGGATAAAAAGTAGCATATGTGTTATTCTGATGTATAAGCTATATTACTGTAAAGTTTCAAAAAAATCCGTTCAGTAGTTTTTGCGTTTAGAATAGTAGTAGGATAGTAGAATATTTGGAGAAAAATAGTACTAACAGACTAACTTACAAAACAACCTCTTCTGCAAACATATTATAAGCATAATAATATATTGCAGCCTTATGTCACAGTAAAAAATAATGTTCCATTATTAGTGCAGGGAACAGTATAGGTTACACCACAACTTGAGAGCCATTGGCAACAACTTAGACAATTTGAGGGCTGGGCAACAATGCCACAACTTGGACAACTGCGGCTTGCTTAACGTAATTTTACACGGAACTTGAGGTGAAGCAAGCTATTACGAAACTTGAACTTACTTCAGACGCCAAGGCAGGGTTCCGTTCACTCCAATGCCCCTGTTTTCACACGCTGCCGCTATGAGATTCAGTTTTATACGGGACATATTTCGTTTTCCAAAAGTATAATAATAATCTCTTAACTTTATCGTACGAACAGCGCCTACTGTGCTAGTTATAAGAATAGGCAGGTATTGGATTGTGATTTTCAGATATATAGAATAGCCTTTTGAAAATAATTAGAAAATAGAAATTGAAGAAAAGCAAATAGAAAACTTTGTTGCGTGCGAAAAATTCAAAACAAAACGTGTAAAGTGTATAACCATAGAATGCACACCCCTGGAAAGTACAGCCAGTATTACAAACCATTTGGTTTGAATTATCTGGGTGTGCTTTCCATGGTCGTACAATACGCTCCGTACAAACTAAACACATTATGACGGTATTGCACACCCCTGGTATGTACACCCCAGATTACGAACCAATATTCTCGATGCTCATTGGTCGAGAGTTCGTCATATCCTTGACCTCTCATTGGTCGATGCGAAGTAGTCGCATGACGAAGACGAGCCTCGTTTGCACTGAGCAAGTTCTAATATGTTCAACCAAGAGTTGCCATTGATAAGTAATGCAAATAAGTTGATGTTGTCCTGAAAAATCCTTCCTAGGCAAATCCGTCTTGGATTGGTTAGGTTATTAGGTTTTTTTTTATTACCACTCAGAAAAGGCGGATTGCTATTCGAACTTTATCCAACAAACTTGTTTTTTTTTAAATAATAAAAAACTTCGAAAATCGACCCCTAAGGAGGCTAAATAGGGCAGTAAAGTTTCTATGAAAAAAAAATTGTTTGATTCACTCAAAACTCTGTACAAATAAACTTTAAAGTAAATAATGAAACACGTATTTTTATTTTTTCAAAACTACCCTTTGGGGGTGTGCAATTGAGTTCTAAACTTTGTATAACTTGTAATCCTTGGTTCGATTCATTCAAAAGTTGGTGGACATAGTTTGAAGCCTGGAGACGGTCATATGCTACTTTTATTAACATACCACGCGGGCAACAACTAGTAAATAAATAAAACCAACCGGTTAGTCAACTGCAAAAAACGACATAAATAAGGAATCTACTTACATTAATTTACGAATAGCGTTAAATACTATGGCAACACAGCACTTGCCCCTTGATAGCACTAGCACATGTTAACAGAGCATGAAATTGGTTCGTATTCCATGGCTGTGCATTCCAGTGTTGTGCATTCCATGGACGTACAATACAGGAACTCAATGCATAATAAGATAAGATTGACATTGACATTTGCACTGCCTTTCAGTGACTGATAACCAGGTGAAAAAGGCCATAATCAAGATGTGAAGTGAACTCGATGATAGACGAACTGTTGTTCCTAAAATATTTAAGTCCGATGTTTTAATATTATTATTATTATGCTAGGGAGCCAATTCGCTGCACAAAACAAAAGCTTTTAGTTTGGAAAAAGTCTTGAAACAGAACTAAAATATGCTCCATACAAATAAATGAATGGATATATTATATCAGAAAAAAGTGGTGTCCATAATACCTACTTACTTAATTGATATTTTAAAATTATTTTAATGATCGACTTTATAATGCCTTTGGCTTTGTCAGTTTTATGAGTTATTTTTTTTTCATAGTCTTATTTTAGACAACGAAATTTTCTCAAAATTTGAAAATCCTACATGTTTAATATTAGAATCCCTTACAAATAAATAATCCTCATTTCTCCATCATCGAACCCTGGTCAACTTCTATATTCATTGGGCCCATTTCAATGAGACCAAACACGATTGGTACCTCTGCTGTAAGTTGGTGAGGGGTATCCTGCAGATTCCAGGTGACGCCTCAGCATCAGGCCAATAGGTTAACTTATAACACCTCTCTATTTGCACCGGGGGTAAAAAATACATACTGATAAGGCGTCTAAAAACTCCACTTAAAACATAATTTTCCCTCTAGTCAGGGAAAAATCTAAGTTGGCAGGCTCAGCGTCTGACAGTGTTAATGACAGATGACATTGATTGAATGGGTCCAAGCTTCAAACCATGTATCATAGCATCGACGAGCAGCTGTCCACAGTCCAAAATGTTCAAAGAAGTTTCAGTTCAACTAACCTTTAATTTAGAAAATCGATAAATCAGCACTCTACAAAGCAAGCTATCCTGCCTTCTATGCATAGAATCGACACACAGAACACATCGCATAGAAATCTACTACTAATTTATTTGAGCCACAGATATGGAATTCTGAAGACTTAAAAGAAGTTGCTGAAAAAGTTATCTACAGTTTTCAGTGTGAAACTAGACATAAAAATGGGCCAAACAGGGGCATAAACCTAACAGACTAAACAAAACGCTATCTGATCAATCAATCAATTTTACTCATTATTCTGCAACGGGAATCGAACCCGCTATGAGCCTGCTACTCGCTTGCGGCCAGTAGGTAGTCATCAAAAGTTATATTAATGTATGTACCTATTTAGAACATTACTACAAACATCATACATTGGTGTTAAAATATCTAGGTACAGATGCTAGTCAGGCAGCAGGTTGTTTGGTTTTACGTTTATGGTGTGCGTTATGTACAATAAAAAAGGTGTTCCATTTTCAAAGTACCTTAAGAAAAGTCTTGAAAATCAGGATCACTATCCATTTTACGCTGATCGTCATATCAGTGTATTTTCGCATCATTTTTGCACACATTACAATTTTATTAGTACCCAGGATAATAAAAAGGGAGAAAGCCAGATTCACATCGCTGTGGTTAGATAAAGACAGGCACTTGTAGGTACTTTCTCTTATAGATTTACTGAAAGCTTCGCGATAAGGACAGGGACAGAGAGGGTAGGTAGAGTAGAATAGAGGTAGTATTCTTTCCGTCAGTCAGTTCTGTACGCGACATTGTGGAGTGTGCTCGACGGGATGGGAACGCGCTTATCGTTCCCGCGAAAATTTCTCGCAATTTTTCCATGCCACAAAAATGGACTTGATGCTTGATAAAATCAAACGGAAACTACAGATACTTACCTGAGTAAAGTGAACTATCTTTGTGTTTCTATAATGTTTTGAAAAGGTCGGTAGGTAGATATAAACAGTGTTTTATTTTTAATATTGTTGATGTGTTTATTTTTATGAATGTTGCATTTTGCGTGTCATTGAATTTTAATTGAAAGAAAAGTGCAATGTGAGGACTTTTGAATTTGGAAGCCGAAGCTGTAAAGGTGAGTTTCTTTTAACCATGTTTTAATCTACTACCGAAGTCTGTCACTTTTTATGTTATTTTCGTGACCAACGTACCCACGAGAGGGTACCTAGGTATGACAAAATTATACAAAATAGACGTTAACACAGCCGGCTCAAAATAAAAGTGGATAGAGGTGGACCAAGATAGTTCGTCTTGGCACTCTAAGGGGAGGCCTATGCCCAGCAGTGGACTTATAGAAGTCCACTGTTAGGCATAAGCTGAACATGACGATGAAGATGATGAACCGCTTGTCAATCTTTGACGTACGGATTTACAGTTTGTAAGTTAGTACCTATTAAATAACTTGGTATAACTTACCTACCTACTTTTTTCATAAAAATATATAGAAACACACAGGTAACCTATTTAAAACCCCACTCCAGGATTATAAAATTCCGGACCAAGCAATAAATGTATTGAGTATTGAGTACTAGTTTCTGCCCACGGCTTCGCCCGCGTGATACCCGGTTAAAAAGTATACTATGTGTTATTCTCATGTATAAGCTATATTACTGTAAAGTTTCATCAAAACCCGTTCAGTAGTTTTTGCGTGAAAGAGTAACAAACATCCATCCTCACAAACTTGCACGTTTTTAATATTAGTAGGCTATCACCAAGTATACTTAGGTATAGTAACTTAAGTAATTAGTTCGTCTGTATTATAAAAAAAAAAAAAAAATGTATTTTAATTTATTAATTCTGTCAATTTGTATACATATGTATATAATTGGGAGCACATAAAGCTGAGTAGGTAATATCCGTTGTCAAGAAGCCACTTACGTATTCTAGACTTAAAAATCGATTTTTTCCTTGTATCGTTGGTATCATAAACTATGAGAACCATGCTAGCACACCACCCAAACTTGAAACAAAATCTGCAGAACATGCAAATGTCTGTATATAGGGAATCGAACCCATGCAAGAGATGTCTTGCATCTCAGACGGCTACTCGCCTGCCGCGCCACCGAGGTCATGAATAGGTCCCTTAGAAGCCGAGCAAAAGAAGTAATAGCGCGGCTGATGTGACGCGGTGCGTTGGTCGGAGGTGGAGAGCAGCCGTGGCCGACTTTTTTTTCCGAAGGTGGCAACCCTGCCTGGGATTAAAGTTGCTCCAGCTCGATGAAAAATGTTACAATAGAGACGAATTATTTTGTAAAAGGATCATTAAATAGTAAAAAGAATAACCAGCCTTTCTTTCCTGGCTTGGTCGCGGAGGAACAGCCAATACAATTAACGTTCCAAAGTGATCCTTGTACTTTTATAATAAAAGAATTTGACTTCGACTTGGACTTTCTAAAAAGTATCAATCAATCATACCTAGCTGAGATGATGATGATCTCATCATCATCTGAGTATAGGCCTCCCTTTGGTCCTGTGTCATCCTCAACCATGTTCGTCCCACAACGCTTACTCTGTCGTCTGCCCATCTTGCCGCTGGACGACTGACGTTTCTATAACCGCTCCTTGGGCGCCATTGAGCCAGCGCTTTACTTCATCTGTCGTCATCTCGCCGAGCCAGCTGTCCTGCCTAGCTCCATTTTAGTTCCGTTATACGATTCCCACAGTCTTTGACCTTTGTTTGACTTCTGATCTTGACGTTGGGAACACGATGATGATGATCTATCTACCGCCAATTGTAGGTAGGTATGGTGTAACTGCGCGAGCAAAGCAGGAAACAGAAACTAGTTATAAATACGTACCTACAGCTTTAACCATGATTGTTTATAAACGATTCTTTAAATAGTCGCCGGTGATATACATAAGCCTGATGCTTTGTAGGAAATCTTTATTTGAAACGGCTACGTTTTCGTACAAAGTAGAAATCACAATGATTTTGTAAATGGTCGACTTAGGAACTAAGTACCGTAATTAATTTAAGATTTTTATCATGATTTATTGTACGCCAATTCCTCGCGACCAAACCTTGAAGAATCGGTCAGCGAACTTGACTTGATAAAACTATTTTTCAGTATTTTTTATTTAGTGTGGTGGTTATCCATTGCTGTCTATGGTGCTTATAGATTATTTGTGTAGGTATATTTATTCATGTATGTATGTATGTATGAGTATATTTTTTATCTAATTATTCATCACTATGTATGTTTGTATTGTCTATACACCACAAATTCCTGTCTATCCAAAGGTTGTCTGGAAGAGATCGCTTTAAGCGATAAGACCGCCCATTGTACTCCCGGGATTAACTTGTAATTTGCTCCGTTTGAATTTGTAAGCAACATAATATTAAGTGGTGTACAATAAAGAGTTATCTATCTATCTATCTTATCGAGCAATGTGAACTCATTCGTTCAAAAGTAGTGTTAGCTGTTGATTAAAAAACATTCTCCTCCATTCGTTTAAAACTCCTAGATTTCTCTTCATACAAAGGTTGTCTGGAAGAGATTTTACCTGCATTTATTTTTATACTAGCTATGCTATTTTTATACCACGGCCGCCTTCGGCCCCTAACCCACCGCGTCGTTTCGCCCGCCCGCGCTATTACTTAATTTTCTCGGCTCGTAATGATCGTAGCGTGATGTTAAATAACCTATAACCTTCCAAGAAAGAAAGAAATCTGTCATATTGGGCTATCATATGACAGATTTCTTTCAAATCCGACTGGTAGTTCCAGAGATAAGCGTGTTCAAACGAATGACAAAGAAACAAAAAAACAAACGCTTAAATTTTATTATTAGTACTAGCTTCTGCCCACGGCTTCACCCGCGTGGTACGCGCATAAAAAGTTGCCTATGTGTTATTCTGATGTATAAGCTATATTACTGTAAAGTTTCATCCAAATCCGTTCAGTAATTTTTGCGTGAAAGAGTAACAAACATTCATCCTCACAAACTTTCGCGTTTATGGCTTGCTGACGTTTCGAACACAATATTTTCGGACACTTTGAATTTTTCATTAATTATTTACTGACGTTTCGTTTTAAAATATATTATAATTACATACTAAGAGAAAGAGCGTTACCAAAACGAATATTTTAGGATAAGTCATAGCGCACTTTTTTCTGCATCATATAGTAGTATGATTGATTAGTAGGTATAGATAATAGAGATATGTATATATTCGACAAATGCTGGCTATTAAAACGAATAAAAAGGTTCAGCAGGCAACGTGTGTAACTTCATGGCTGTTGACCAATAACATATAAACTAACATAGCAACTTTTTAGTTTATAATTTATTTCTAGCCACGCTCCGAAATAGAAACGGCTGTTATTCCATTTAACTAAGCAAACAGAGGTATAACGCTAGTAATTACTCGGGTAATAATGTCAGATTCTGCTTTGTTACATGGGTTTTATGAAGCGATTTTGCAATTTTGTTTGTTGCACGAGTAAATAGGTTGATGCTTGCATCATTCTGGGACTCGAAATCAATCTATACCTACTAATCCTACTAATTTTCTAAACGAAAATTTGTGAGGATGGATATTTGTTACTCTTTCACGTAAAAACTACTGAACGCATTTTGATGAAACTTCACAGTAATATAGCTTACACATCAGAATAACACATAGGCTACTTTTTATCGGGGTACCACGCGGGAGAAGCCGTGGGCAGAAGCTAGTCTATAATAAAGCTGGAGAGTTTATATTTTCCGGCTCAGTTTTATTATTAGTATTGATTATTATTAGTATTGATTGACTAGCTACTGCTCAGCTGCTCACAGCTCATACAGGCAGCGTTCGTAAGAAGCGCATTCGCTCGACCGTTTTTCGTCAACTTACGTTGAAAATTAACGGGAGTCATCGATATAGCTCAGAGGATCAGTAAACTAAAGTGGCAATGGGCTGGTCATAGGGGTCATGTATGCCGAAGAACCCGAAAACCGTTGTGGTAAAACCAACTTAGGTAGGTACGTTGCAAATTGACGAGAGTCATCGACATAGCTCAGAGGATTAGTAAGCTAAAGTGGCAATGGGCTGGTCATATATACCAAAGAACCGACAACCGTTGGGATAAACAGTTCTTGAGTGGAGAACTGGGCAAACGAAGTGTGGCGCGCCCACCGTTAGGTGGAGCGAAGACTTAAGAAAGGCGGTAAAAAGTGGATGGTGGGAGCCGAACATCGGACTCAGTGGTGCGTATTGGGATAGGCTTATGCCCAGCTGTGGACTGATGTGGGCTGCTGATGATAATAATGATGATGACGTTGCAAAATTGGTCTACACAAAAAGACCTTTTATTTCTACGGGATAATATACAGCCTATGTAAACCCTGAGGGTCTCATTACGAAATGTGGTTTAAATGAGTGGTTTATCTTTTAGACTTTTGATTCCTGATTTTCAAGACAAATTGTTGTGCAAAGGAAACAAGGTTTAAAATTGAATGCTTTATTATAATAGCCGACAGTCTATGTGACATTTCAAAAAGAGGTTTGACTACAAATAACTGCTAAAAGATAAACCAGGCGGTCACCTAGTTTATTTCTATCATAACTCAACCTCTTTTTGAGGACCAACTTTTTTTGGTAGCCAATCAAAATTATGTTTTTCTTTTTTTTTTGGTTTAGAAGTATTTTTTTTTAATTAAACGGTCATCCCGCGGTTTTATTTTATTTTTAAATTGTCGACCGTAGTGGCTTTGCAATAACACTTTTTTTTCGATAAGGTATATTTAAACCATGGTTTAGTGGATCTGACAGAACTTGAGTTCAACTCGAGTTTAGACCACGTTTCGTAGTGAGACAATGAAGGTCCATTCTGAAATAAGTGAAATAATTTCTGAAATCGGATGATTTGTTTCGGAGATAAGGTACCTCCCAGCATACAAACTTACAAATCTTACCTCTTTATGATATTAGTATTCTATAAACGGACAACCTGCACTGTAGGTACCTAGTAAGGTACGTCTTAATACATAATTTACATAGAACCAAGGTATTTCACTATCATCTCTTATCTCGTATGTCACTCTCGTTAGAGCGGTCGAGGTCACAATATCTCGCTTTGTATTCAAAACGTATCTATGTATGAACGGTGATAGATATGAGTAAGGTAATTATGTGAGTATACAGTATTAAAGAAAACCCTGTCTGATCGTTAGTTTTTGCGTGAAAGAGTAACAAACATCCATCCTCATAAACTTTCACATTTATAATATTAGTAGGATAACACCAAGTTACATGTAAAATATCTGTATTATAAAAATAATAAATAAATTATATTTTACTATTATTAATTCTGTCAATTTATATATACATATATAATTGGTAGTACATAAAGCTCGTCTACTGAGCAAAATGCGTTGTCAAGAAGCCACTTACGTATTCTAGACTTAATAACGATTTTTTTCCTTGTATCTAGGGTATCAGGAAGTATGAGAACCATGCTAGAACACTACCCTGACCTGGAACAAAATCTGCAGAACATGCAAATGTATGTATATCGGGAATCGAACTCACACCTCTTGCATCTCAGCCGTCTACTCGCTTAATCAGTGCAAAATAAAATCCCTGAGACAATATTGCAATAAAATAAATTTATGCAAAAAATAACGCGTTCATAACTATAACCCCGATGGAGATACCCAGATCCATACTCAGTACGCAGATCTATGAGAATAGGGTAACCAAGAAGGGGGTAGTCGGAGATACGTCGTTTGAAATTGTCTTTAGCGACACCTCTCGCCACATGGCTGAGCTACGTTACATCACATCAACGAAGAGCTACCACAGTTAATACACAGATAGCATTGCATCATTGGATCTAGATCGCGCAAGCGAAGTTTTCACACAATATTAACATCCTACTATCCTACTAATATTATAAACGCGAAAGTTTGTGAGGATGGATGTTTGTTACTCTTTCACACAAAAACTACTGAACGGATTTTGATAAAACTTTACAGTAATATAGCTTATACATTAGAATAATACATAGGCTACTTTTTATTCGGGTACCACGCGAGCGAAGCCGTGGGCAGAGGCTAGTATATAAGTATAATACCTCCGACAAACAACTGTCGGTCCTAGGAGCCCGGGCAAGTGGATCAGATGGATCCGCCCAGTGGAAGATCTTCCACTTTTCAAATGGAGGACATACCACCAACAGTGTTCTCCATGTCTTTTATATTTAGTTAGCATTCTAACAGGCTGCAAGCCTATCGCCTGTCTGAGAACAAACACAGCTTTACATCCTGTTAATGTGGAGCTGCATAACATACTGAGACTGGACCGGATTGGTCCATGCGTTGCCCAGAGGAATAGGTAATTTTGTGTTTTCAGTCCACTACGGTACCTGGGGTCTAGACAAATACCTTACGCTTAGTTTTCCTTTCACGCTAACGCAAATTTGTCAAGATAAAGCTTGGCAGCAGTCGTAACATTTCCAAAGCTAATGTTATTTCCATACAATTCAATCTTCAAGCAGGCTTTAACGCCGACAGAAAGTGGTGTTTGTCTACCCCTATTATGGTAGGGCCGAAATATGTATACCTTTATTATGTTCTTATTACCTGTATACTTTCTGTAAAATAGTGTTCAAATAAATGTATTTTCTTTGTGTTTTTTATCGCTGCATTTATTCATTTACGCAAATAAATGATCACCCAGCAGATGCATACCTAAGTCTGACCCTACTTTAAAATTCCCGTCGTGAAACAACACCCAGAAAAAAAAATCAGGACATTTTCACACAGCATCATCTAGCCCCTTACTAAGCAGAGCTTGTATTATTGGAACTACATAACTGATATACTACCTATATATATTTTTTTGTAAATATATACATATTATACATAGAAAAAAAGAAATGAAACTAATGTCGGCAGAATATTCAAATATTTGTCCCACAGCAAGAGTAATATAACGCTCATGAATGTATTCTTTATGATGGACATTCTCAGAACCAAAAGTAATATAAATGTAGAGGTACATACTTGCTGTGCAACGTGGCCACCAAATCAGGCTAGATCGTGCTCCTCCAAACTCACTTGTTGCACACCACTTCTTCAGCAACAGAGTAGTCCACAACTGGAACAAACTGCCAGAAGATGTTGTTTCCCGTACTTCTGTTAACGCATTTAAAAAGCTTGCATTGCTAGGTTTAGGTAAGTCTCACGGCATCCAAAAAATGTTACCATATTAGGATTGTAGATGTGTTTGAATTAGATCGTGGTGGATGGCACCAAGGGTAGCCTAACGGATGCAAACGAAGTGTCTGTTATTTTAGGCAAGTTTATCTAACTCATTCTGCAGTGGATGCGAAAGGGAAACTTTTTTGGATGCCGTGAGACCTACCCAAACCTAGCAATGCAAAGGGCAGTTTTCTGTAATTTTGAAAAATTGGGATCAAAAAAACCTTTTTTTTTGACACGTTATTGATCGCACTGGGTACCTTTTTGACAAAAGTGACAATAGCATAGAAAAATTTGGACTTTTTTCAACAAAATTCGTATATTTTGACACGTTATTGATCACACTGGGTACCTTTTTGACAAAAGTGACAATAGCATAGAAAAATATGGATTTTTTTCAACAAAATTTCGTATATTTTGACACGTTATTGATCACACTGGGTACCTTTTTGATAAAAGTGACAATAGCGTAGAAAAATATGGATTTTTTTCAACAAAATTTCGTATATTTTGACACGTTATTGATCACACTGGGTACCTTTTTGACAAAAGTGACAATAGCATAGAAAAATATGGTTTTTTTTCAACAAAATTTCGTATATTTTGACACGTTATTGATCACACTGGGTACCTTTTTGACAAAAGTGACAATAGCATAGAAAAATATGGTTTTTTTTCAACAAAATTTCGTATATTTTGACACGTTATTTATCACACTGGGTACCTTTTTGACAAAAGTGACAATAGCATAGAAAAATATGGATTTTTTTCAACAAAATTTCGTATATTTTGACACGTTATTGATCACACTGGGTACCTTTTTGACACAAGTGACAATAGCATAGAAAAAATTGGACTTTTTTCAACAAAATTTCGTATATTTTGACACGTTATTGATCACACTAGGTACCTTTTTGACACAAGTGACAATAGCATAGAAAAATATGGATTTTTTTCAACAAAATTTCGTATATTTTGACACGTTATTGATCACACTGGGTACCTTTTTGACAAAAGTGACAATAGCATAGAAAAATATGTTTTTTTTTCAACAAAATTTCGTATATTTTGACACGTTATTGATCACACTGGGTACCTTTTTGACAAAAGTGACAATAGCGTAGAAAAATATGGATTTTTTTCAACAAAATTTAGTATATTTTGACACGATATTGATCACACTGTGTACCTTTTTGACACAAGTGACAATAGCATAGAAAGTCCAATTTTTGGACTTTTTTCAACAAAATTTCGTATATTTTGACACGTTATTGATCAATGATCACACTGGGTACCTTTTTGACACAAGTGACAAATCATTATTTTAGTTATGACATTATTACACGATAATTACTAAACCTTTGGCCCGAAAATCGGGTTTTTCTTTCGATTGATTTGGTTTGTTCACAAGGGAAAATATTTGATTTCTGTAAAATGACGTCAGCTTCCGTAATCTCATAATTTCGATACCCATTCGGATTGGACGAGGTTTTGGTTACATTCTGTATTACCTATTATAGTAATACTAGTTTCTGCCCACGGCTTCGCCCGCGTGGTACCCGGATAAAAGTAGCCTATGTATTATTCTGATGTACTTATAAGCTATATTACTGTACAGTTTCTTAAAAATCCGTTCAGTAGTTTTTGCGTGAAAGAGGAACAAACATCCATCCTCACAAACTTTCACGTTTATAATAGAAGTAAGATTATCTGCCCAATTAATTATTGTCATAATTACGAGTAACTACCTACGTCATGCGGTGTAACTCTGAAATATTATTACAATGTCTTATAAATGACTTATTAGGTTTTAGAAAATAGTTAGGTACAGTACTTATACTTAGTTACATAATATAGTTAGGTATACCTACTTCAAAAGTTAAATGACAAAACAAACGATATCAGACAGAATTGTTTTACAAAACTTGAAACGAAATCGACCAAAACGCGCGATAAATTTTCTATAACGTCCAAAATTGCGCTGAAACATGATTAGAACCGCTTTGTTTCGAGAACATAATCCTTCGTTACGCCACAGGATTCTCGACCTTGTATCATTGAGTGGGCGAAAGGTCAGTAATTAATTACTATAAGAGTAATTATTTCAAAGTAATAATAAAGTAGGGAGGCTCGTAAAAGAGTCAGTTATTTGCTATTTGTAAGCAAACACGTGATGAAAACGGTGATGGAAAACATCGTGAGGAAATCGGTATGTTCTAGAATCAATCATTCTATGAATATACATATATTTCATATAAACAAGAGTTAGTAAACAAACTATATAACATCTTATCACTAAATTACACAAATAGGTATATGCGTCAGAACTGTTATCAGAAAACTCTATTGCTGAAACTTGCCTGGTATGAGGGCACATAGCACTAATAAAATATATATACCTGACTAAAACTACGCGAACTTAACTTTTTTTTTATGACGTCTCTGGGTGTAGACAAATACCTACCTTACGCTTACTTTTCCTTTTACGCTAACGCAAATTTGACAAGGAAAAACTTTATTATCCTTATAGTAATGCTGGACATTTTTCACACAGCATCATCTAATCCCAAACTAAGCAGAGCTTGTATTATGTGAACTACATCACTGATATACTACTTAAAAACTTTCTTTTGTAACTACATTCATATTATACATAGAATATGCTATGAAAATATCCATGGGTAGTTCGCGAATGAATGAGGTAAATGAAGTACTTCATACGTAAGATTGTCTTGTCATTTAGTTCACTACTCATTCTAATGTGTCTCTAGTTCATTTAGTTCACGTGTCTTTTTACTTCAATGCTTCGTTTAGCATCACGCTTGACGAAGATAGAAAATCTTCGGTGTTATGGCGTGTACACAAAGACTATTTTATTTTGCACAATTTTTTCAACAATAGAAGCGAGAGTAAAGAGTGATACCATATTATGGTAAGTATCTCTTTCTAAGAACTTGCAATTAAAACAAACCCTTACATCGTTGAGATTAAGTTCTTTGATTCTTGCTAAAGTAGATTGTTTACGTTTGTTTGGTTTTTTGATTATTAATATTTTGTTTGAGTAAGAAAGTACCTATTTTGCATTGTTTGAATTTTGTAAGTTATTTGCGATTATTAGTGCGTCGTGTTGCGCATGTTACGGGTCAGTTTTATATGCAAATAAAAAATAAGTTAAGTCGTTTTATTAATAACTTTGAAATATTAATCAGTTTAATTAACAAAAGTAAATTGTACATATCTCAATATCCAGATACGTATTTATTATTATTATAAAAACATATTAAATTTACCTACCTATATACCTATTTTATAGTAAAAATGTTTTCCCCTGGTTGACAGTCCTAAGCCTGTAAAATAACAATAAAGGAAAATCGAGATATAAAAATAAAAACATTTCATAGTTCATATCACTAAGAAAGCAACTCATTTCTTCATTTCGTTCATCCATTCATAATTCTTTAAGAGCTAAACGGTATACCTGAAGTAAATGAACTACTGAACTAAATCAATGAAATAGTTCACTTAGTCAAAATATATACATCATTCTTTTCTTTTCACTGACACATTTCGTGCAAGGCTATATGAAAACTCTGCTTGGTTTTTTTGACGATTCTTCATTCATCTATAGTGTGGTGCTTGTGGTATTCAGCCTGTGAAAATAAATAATGGCGTCCCGAACGCCATTTTGGATCGCATTCCTTTGACACCATTCGATGGAATCAGCCACGCCGAACGGGTAATAATCCTATCCTATCCTACTTCTTACTAATATACCTAATAAACGCGAAAGTTTGTGAGGATGGACGTTTATTACTCCTTCACGCAAAAACTACTGAACGGATTTTAATAAAACTTTACAGTAATAGGTATAGCTTATACATCAGAATAACATATAGACTACTTTTTATCCGGGTACCACGCGGGCGAAGCCGTAGGCAGAAGCTAGTTACAAATACTTTGATTTGTTTTGAAAACCTTTAGTCCTAATGCCCTAGGACTATAAATAAATTCATTTTCAAATATTAAATTCACGTAGTTTTTAAGTTGACGTTCTTTATGATCCTTGTGATTTCAATGAATAAAAACCTATTGATTTTGAATTTGACTTTGACAATGGCAGAACTGCACAGTGCCGATCGAAAAATCCGCACGTTACCTGCACAGATTAAAAATTTTGGTCACCTGCTCCCATTCAAACCAAAACATCTATATAACCCATAAACAACGATCAAAAATAAAACATTTATCTCATAGCCCACACAAGTAGCACTCACGTGGATCCAGCGGCGATAGCTAGTCATAATAATCGCGCCCATACCTTTGATATGCATTCTGGCAGATCGCCACAATATAATCAAACGAATCATTTCATACAATCCCGAATAGACCGAATAATTGGGAGGTACTTAACTGTCAAAATAAAGGGCATTTGAGGTCATAGCAAATGTTTGAAGACAAACACGCTCACAACTGTATTCTCCATGATGGATAACTTCAGATTAGATACTCAGTGCATAGATCTGTTGAGCATAACAAAGTTTATGTGGTAAAAAAAGGCCCGCACTTTGCAAGTTAGCATTCCACGTGACATCTTGCAAGTCCAACGCCCGCCGAGTTCGAGTTGTTAATCTATATATCTATACTGATAATAAAGGGCATTTGAGGTCAAGGCAAATGTTTGAAAATGCACTTAATACAAACACGATCACAACTGTATTCCGCATAATGGATAACCTTAGATACTCTGTTGAGGTGCGTAGATCTGTTGAGGATAACATGCAGGTGTTCATATTGTAAAAAACGGGAATTTTCACGTACTGC
This sequence comes from Perizoma flavofasciatum, assembly GCA_958496245.1. NCBI lineage: Eukaryota > Metazoa > Arthropoda > Insecta > Lepidoptera > Geometridae > Perizoma > Perizoma flavofasciatum. Next base: position 4,790,212 of record OY292445.1, on the reverse strand, counting down.
ACTATCGGTGAAGGTACCGACTAAGTTTTGACTCATTCCGAGAGTCGAGACTAATATTATAAAGAGCAAATATTTTTTTGTTTGTTTGTTTGTATCGAATAGGCTCCGAAACTACTGGACCGATTTTAACCATTTTTTCACCAAATGAAAGCGAAACCAAATGATAGAGATCCTTAAGAAAATTGCAATAATGTAACCCAAAGTAGCAAAATTTTGCCTATAAAGTTCATTATTTGGCGTGCATTGAGAAAACTATTGATGATACATAAAAATGATGTACGACATGATTAAAGTACTCATTATTAACTACAAAAAAGTCCGCGAGGGAATATATCTTACTATCATAGTTACGTCACAATAGCAGCTTTTGTGTTCTAAAATTTAATTAGATCGCCGATATTCCCACCGTGAAACCGCGGGGCGCAGCTAGTTGTATATAAACAGATTGCCAAGAAGCAGAATAGAAAAAAAACCTTTAGACCCGAGACAAATATTTGCAGATTATACAGACATTTGCCCCGCAGCGGGAATCGAGCCCGCAACCTTCTGCGTTTCAGGCGGACCATCGCCCACTGCGCTACAAAGCTTTGCTAATAATGTGGCCTTTGCCACAATTCTGCCAGTAGTGTCCGTTTCATGTAGCGTCATTATTCGGTCTTTGCCTCAATGCTATTAAACAGCCATAAACCTCTTTGATAGTTACTCGAGAATAGTTTTAATACCGTAGCGTCATGTGTGACGAAAATATCCATTCTGACCGTGTTCCCTTTCAGCGAGGAATGTGGTGATACCGCTACTTCGATTAGTTCTGTCGCGTTTTTGGTCTTTGTTTGATGTCCTACATTAGTTCTGTGGTAAGATCCGAGCGGGACTATCAGTCTCAATCTCTTAGTCTTGAAATTAGTCACAGTCTTGATCTTGGTTTCAATCATGATCTTGGTCCAGGGGCCTAACCGCAGTAACGCTCTTCTTCGACCCACATAACAGAGGTCTAGGCGGTGGTCATGGGGGTGGCCACCGTCATGACTTGATCTCGGGACGGCGCGCGCGGTGTCTCCGCGCGCCTCTGGTGATGAGCAAGCGTTTTATAGCGTGAGTTTGGGGCCCTTAAAAGCGAGGCAACGCCGCTGTGACCGCGGAAGAATACACTAGCGTACCCGTAGTCATGGCAGACAAGGTGTCAGGAAGAAACACAGTGGTGGTTTTAGCCGGTTGTCCGGCATAACTCTTCTTTTGCCCCCGCGCCGGAAGAGTATCCATGATGGATGTCCAGGCTTTAAAAAAAAAATAAGAAAAAAAAGGGGCCTAACCGCGTCAAGTCTTATTGGAATTCAATTGAGACAACGATGTAAAATCTTATAAGTTTTATAGCTCAGTCTCAGTATCAGACATCTTTTTATTTGTTTTGTTTTTGTTACCCTCTACCGAATTTTAATATGTGACAATGAAGTCAATCGCTACTTCGATTAGTTCTGTCGCGTTTTTGGTCTTTATTTCATCTCCTACGTTAGTTGAGTGATAAGGTCCGAGCGGGACTATCAGTCTCAATCTCGGTCTTTGACTTGAATCTAGTCTTGATCTTGTTTTCAATCATGATCTTGGTCGAGAGACCTAACTGCGTCAAGTCTTATTGCAATTTAATTGAGTAAATAACGACTTAAAATCTTATTTATAAGTTTTCTTTCTTCTTGGTCCTGAATTTAGTCTCAGTCTTGATCTCGGTCTTGGTATCGATTTTGATCTTGGTCTTAGGGGTCTAACCATCTAGTCTTATTGCAATTCAATTGAGATATAATTTTTATATGGGTCTTTATCGCGTTTAGATTTTTTTTGAAGACGGCTATAGAGGTAGACTCTCTTCATCTTGGAATCTCGTGATCAGGTAGGTGTCGTATGTTTCTTAACCCAAAAACCAAAATATGAGTTATGAGAGTAACTTTTTCGCGCAAATGTAATGTGTTAAAACTCTAAATTTTAATTCATTGAAATTACAAGGATTATATATAAAGTGTCGACTTAAAAAGTATGTGAATTTAAAAAAATATTTAAAGTGAATGTTTGCGCGCGGTAAAAATCGCCTTCTAAGCCATGTTTTTTTTGGACTGCATCCTCCCTTGTAGAATATCCTTGAATAGGTTTCTAAAAATCACTTTGAGGTTTCCTTAACCATTTATAATTTTACTTAAGTTCTCATTTCAAAAAATATAAAGCTTCAGAGTTGCTAAAGTTAAGTCCCTTCTTTAAATTGGCGAATAGCATTTGATAGGAACGAATAATTCAATTGATCGATTTTCCAAAAAACAACCCTAGGAGATATGAGGCAACTTCGGGACACTAACATAGGGTCTCTTAATTAATACATACCCACTGTAGCTCGATGAAACGAAAAAAAATGGAAGCTTATTTTCCACGAAATTTTAGTTACAGTGGATTGAATGCGAAAATACCCAGGCACGAATAAAACCATAGATACCGAGAATGATAATTAAAATGTTCTGCATTATGCACCAATGAGTATTAACATTGGTATGATTGGAATTGCAATGAATTTTCCGAACTGTTTCACAACTACAACAAAGGATTTACTGTTCCATTTCTACGTTTCATTAAAAAACACCTTTATCAATACGTTTATTGTTTTATGATAGGAAATAAACTAGTAACATAATTATTTGGACGCACGTGAAGTATAAAACCTCTTTGGAAAAGCGGATATTCATTAGCAAGGCGGCAGTCCAAGCTAGTATCCAACTTACTTGGAGTTGACAGAATGACACTGGCATGCAGGATATGCTTTCGAGGATCTGTGGTGTTACATTATCTGTGAAATAGCGCTGATGGGGGGAACCTATTTAAGTTTTTGCATGAGATAATTATAATTAAAGGAGAAATAAATTATTTTGGTATTTTATTCGATCTGTAATCTAGAAAGCGTTGTAGCGTAATACTATGTAGGTTAGGTACAATAAGGTATCTACTAAAAAATAACTCTCCTTTACCTACGTTGCGAAGTCGGGTGTAAAATCATAACTTACATGGAATTACCTTCTAACACTGTATTCTAACCTCTATTACAGGGATCGAATAGTTCACAAGAATTTAAAGCTAACCGATGGAACATGCCTTAAAATTTTTGTTTGATTATTTTGGTAATAACGTGAATTTGGAAATAATAGACAAAATTCCAAATGATGTTCATTTGATTCTTAAAGTCTTAACGAGAAATTACAAGAATTTATAATACCCAAAAATTCAACCTCGGCGGGACTCGAAACTACGACCCCGCTTGGTTTTTGGGATATTATATACTAGCCTCTGCCCACGGCTTCGCCCGCATGGTACCTGGATATAAAGTAGCCTATGTGTTATTCTGGTGTATAAGCTATATTACTGTAAAGTTTCATCAAAATCCGTTCTGTAGTTTTTGCATGATAGAGTAACAAACATACATCCTCACAAACTTTCGCGTTTATAATAGTAGTAAGATTCCAAATTTTGTTGGTTCTGATGTTATAGGATTTTTAGTCCAGAAACCTTTGCGTGTTTTACAGATATAATCTTTTATCTACATAAACCATATACCCGTTGATTAAGTAGTTTTCATACGTCATCGGAGATTCGTGTACCGTATAGTGTAAGGTAGGCTTTATTTGCGTTAAAACTCTTTGATGTGAGGCTGCGTATTATGGCCATAAAATAAGCGGAGATAAGGTTTATTACAATCTCTCTAAAGGTAAGTTTACAACAAATCGTGAACGAATAAGGGGTTGGCCCAAGCCAAATATAACACTTAATTTTAGCAAAATCGGCATAAATATTTGAAATTTTCATGGTTTAGTATCATTTTAGAATATTTATATTGTAAAAAGGAGAATTTTCACGTACCGTACTATCGGTGGAGGGACCGACTAAGCTTCGACTCATTCCGAGATTCTTCATCAAGGTGAGTGATCGCGACGTTCTCCCTCCGCGTTGTGCATTACAATATACACTCTAAATAGTGTTTTTACAATATGAATAGACAAGTTCACGTTAGTTTTTGGAATAAAATTTTAGAATATCATTACGACTATACTATAATATTATTACGATTAACGAAACGTCAACAGGAGAATAATAAAGTAGGGACGTATAGTCGTAATAATATTCTAAAATAAAGACGGATTAGTTTGTGGAAAATATGTAAGAATTATATTAGGCCATAACTTAATATATTCTTGGTACGTACCTGGTCCAAGAATATGGTTCAGATAAATGGGTTCAAGCCTTTAGGCAAGGTTTATGGGACAGGTATTATAAAAATATTAAGATTGTGTATTCATAGGTAGTTCAAGTAGGTATATATAATATGTAGTTTATTAAAATATAGTGGTATTTTAAGTATATTTCATGACTTTGTACACCTACCAACTTTATCACTTCTCTATCTCTCAAAGGTTTGCTGGAAGAAAACTCTTTTTAGGGTTAAGCTCGCCTTTGTACATGCCTCACCTAATATCTTGTTTAATATTTCTGTTTTATTTCTGTGTACAATAAAGAATAATAAGATTTTCCTTGAAATGGTAACCGACTATCTAAACTTACTCCAAACGGAGTCGAGGGTAAAAATTGGGAGAGGATAGATAGATAGATAGATAGAAAATGCTTTATTGCACAAGACAAAACAAGTACAAGGGCGAACTTAATGCTAATCAGCATTTTCTTCCAGCTAACCTTTGTGTTATGAAGAGTGGAGCGGTAATGCGTTTGGCTGATTACCAAAATAAGAGAACAATTTATTAAATAAAATAAATAGCTACTTAAAAATAAAAAATAAACTACATACATAAAATAAAAATAATTCATACATCCAAATATATATGTAGATACATACAAATATAATATAAATGCTCAATTTTGTTGACTATTTTGTAGAGAGATGAAATGTTTGTAGAGTTTGGATTTGGAGGACGGAAGATCAGCGCGCTACTTACCTACACCATATGTAAGTATAGTCTTATGCGCTTTATGCTGAGTCCTATCACAATTTGTGGCTACTTACCTCATCAGATGTCTAACCATATTAGTTATATACTTAATAAATAAATAATGCTGGTCATTTTTCACACAGCATCAGCTAGCCCCAAAGTAAGCAGAGCTTGTGTTATGGGAACTACATGACGAATATACTACTTTTTTAAAATAAATACATACTATACATAGGAAACACCCGAGACAAATTTTTGTAGATCATAAAAACATTTGTTCCGCGGCGGGAATCATACCCGCAGCCTTCTGCGTCTCACGCGGGTGTTCGTCCTATGCGCCGCAGAGGTCGTCATACTGCGACTGTCACGGGCCCCACGTCAGTTTGACCGGCCCTAAAGTTTTTGCCTGAGTTTAGTGCAGACCAAGCTTAGGGCATTAGTTACCCTTTAAATTCACAGTTGTTTCGTAGCCACACTACAAAGCACACCACCCCGACCCACCCCTCGACTCGGTACAAGCGTTCCAATTTGTGGAAAACGAGCGAGTGAATCTATTTATTTTTCCTGTTTTGAGATAATAATCTAATAAGCTATTTGTCAGATCTCAAAATAAACAACTAGCTACTGCTCACTGCTTCGCTCGCGTGCATAAAAAGCACCTATTTGGATAAAAAGTAGCCGACAGCGTTCGTAAGAAACGTATTCGCCCGACCGTTTCTTCGTCGACTTACGTCGTAAAATTGGTCTTCACGACAAGCTCATTTTAACGTGATAATGTATATCCTATGTTCATCCTGAAACATCTATACTAATATTATAAAGAGGAAAGATTTTTTTGTTTGTTTGTATAGAATAGGCTCCGAAACTACTAGACCGATTTTAACTATTTTTTCAGTAATAGAAAGCTAAATTATCACGAAGTAACATAGGCTATAATTTTTTTTTTAAATAGAGATCTTTAAGAAAATTACAATAATGTAACCCAAAGTAGCAAAATTTTGTCTATAAAATTCATTATTTGGCGTGCACTGAGAAAACTATTGAAGATACATAAAAATGATGTACTACATGATTAAAGTGCTCATTATTTCCTACAAAAAAGTCCTGGAGGGTATATATCTAACTATGATAGTTAAGTCACATTAGTAACTTTTGTGTTCTAAAATGTAATTAAAATAGCCGGTAGAAACAAAAGTTGGTTACATTCGTATCGTGGTATTAATTGTTATTCAAATAAAACCTTTTATCATCAAGGGTATTTATTTATGTAGCAGAAAAACACTTTTTTATTCATTCGAATCAGACATTTAATTTCGAAGTTATCACGAGCATAAAATCGAAACCTACGCGTGTGAAACCGCGGGGCGCAGCTAGTTTTAAATATTGGTAAAATAATGATTAAAATCGGATGTTTGCTTTCGGAGATTAACCTACATCCGAACTTACAAACTTTAACTCCTTATTAGTGTCGACTACATAGCTTTTGTCCACGGCTTCGCCCGCGTGTTACCCGAAAAAGTAGCTCTTACCGTTTAGGTAGCGTTCGTACGAAACGAATTACGTATTTCGGCGACTTACGTTGCAAAATTGGTCTTCACAAAAATACGTTTTTTTAACGGGAGCCTATGTCCAGCCTGAAAGTCCATTCTAGATATTAATCAAATATTTTTTGTAGTAGTATCTCGTGGGAAATAAATTCGTGAGCGTATTATTTTTTTATTAAATTTATGACTCATAAAAAATATTTCTAATGTAAAGTAGGTACGCTTTCTTCCACTTCTCGGCCATTTTCCACTTTAATTTGGAGTTAATTAAAACCATTGTTCAGGGAAAAATAGCTTGTCCTTAATTGCATTAACTTAAGATTCATTTCACTTGAGATTTTAAGCAGTGGTTTAAGTCAGAAGAAATTGTGCTTGTTTTTTCGAAGACTTTCAATTCGGCCGTGAACCAATTTTTTATTTTTTTATTTGTGCTCTCAAAATGGCGAAGGTAAACACAGTGAGGAAACCAACTCTAGAACCAATAAAAATCGTAGGCATGTGCCATTAGTTGGTGTTCCAATAAGCGGCGATGGGCTTGTAAACTGTCACGTGGAATGCTTGCTATGCAAAATGAAGAAGTGTGCCAAATGTGTTGTTTGGACGTGTCTCTGACATGGTATCTCTACAAATCTGCTAACTGAGTATGGATCTGAGCATCTCCATCATGGAGATTACAGTTGTGAGCGTGTTTGTTTAATTGTTTTTCGTTTAACGACACAATATTTTTTTCAATCCAAAGCTTGATAAGACTTTAATAAGATTATTCTTATATAAGACTAGCTACGGCCCACGGCTTCGCCCGCGTGGTACCCATATAAAAAGTAGCTTATGTGTTATTCTGATGTATAAGCTATATTAATTTTTTATTCCAAAAACTATCGTGAACTTGACTATACATATTGCAAAACGGGAATTTTCATGTACTCCACTATCGGTGAAGGCACCGACTAAGTTTCTAATCATTCCGAGAGTCTTCATCAGGGTGAATGATCGCGACTTTCTCCCTCCGCGTCGTGTCGTGCATTATATTACTGTAAAGTTTCATCAAAATCCGTTCAGTAGTTTTAAGAGTAACACACATCCTCACAAATTTTCACGTTTATAATATTGGTAGGATAGGATTATTCTTATTAAAGTACAATGGGCGGTCTTATCGCTTAGACGCGATATCTTCCATACAACCTTTTGGTTGAAAGAAAAATTGTGTCGTTAAACCAAAAAACAAACAAATCAAAGTCAAAGTCAAAATTCATTTATTCAATAAAATCACAAGGACCACTTTGAAACGTCGGTTTTTATCTAGGTGCCTGTTCCTCCGCGACCAAGCCAGGAAAGAAAGGCAAGAAAACAAGGCTGGTTATTCGTTTTAATGATCCTTTTACAAAACAATAGGTTCGAGTTGGATAATCTTATGATCATATATAATCTGTTATTTGTTTATAGGTTTACATTAAATTATTTTCATTCATTCATTTAATTCAATCTTTTGACTTGTGCCTCTTTTTCGCGGCAGTTATTTATTGCGGGATCAAAGTGGCGGATTCAATCTTTTCAAAACATTCTTGATGTTATTTTTATGAGGCTGGCTGATTTATAATAATCTTTTAATCCCATTCTATGCGAACGTAACTCAACAACACAAATTTATAGTTATAAGTCTACTACTCATAATAATTATAATATAATTTCATTTCATTTCATTTCATTATTAATTTATTATTTCACAATTGTAACAATCGTATTCGAAATAACATAAAATTTAACATAAAAATTACATTATTCTCAAAATTCTTTCAGAGTGACTGGTCGAAGTGACGCGTGAACAAAGAGCTGGCTCTTATCTGGCCATTCAGCGTGTCAATGCGGCCAGTATTTTGGGAAGGCTTCCGTCTTGTAGTGATCTGGATCAGTTCAGCTATCTATAGTTCGTTTGCAACGATCTTTAGATAGCTAGCTGTTTCATCTGTATTTTGTGTATATAGGTACCTAGTTGTACGTAATGAGCGCCATAGCGCCCTGTCTTCCACTTGCCGCATCCAGCATCTGCCTGCAGTCTTTCGCAGATCGTCATCCCACCTGGCCGGAGGGCGTCCTACACTACGTTTGCGGAGTCGCGGTCTCCACTCAAGAACACGTTTACCCCAGCGGTTGTCGGTTCTTCGCGAGATATGACCGGCCCACTGCCACTTCAGCTTGCTAATTCGTTGAGCTATGTCGTAGTTCACAAAGGCCAGGCACAGGGGCTGATTATACTCTTCGGACTTCTGTATAATCTGCCTCACTGTGTGAATGTGGTCTATGGTGCCATATCCTCCGCGGAACCCGGCCTGTTCCGGTGGCTGGAACTCGTCGAGTCTTCTGGCGAGACGATTCGTGACCACTCGTGAGAACAGCTTATAGACGTGGCTCAGGAGTGAGATGGGTCTATAGTTTATAAGGAGGGTTTTATCTCCCTTCTTACTACTTACTAATACTTTATGTGCATACAATTTACAATTTTATAATGGAAATTGTTGCACTATTTTTCCAGCTGAGTTCACGTTTGAGTACTAACATGTCGTGTTAAAAAGCATAGCACGGGTTGAATGTCCGGACCGTACGTAAAATGGGGCAACTATATTTATCCCGATTGATCGAATCGTATCGGTATAGATGCCGTGCGTCCTATTCAATGCTTTTCATCATCATCATCATCATCATCAGCCTAAATTAGTCCACTGCTGGACATAGGCCTCCTCTAATGAGCGCCATAGCGCCCTGTCTTCAGCTTGCCGCATCCAGCATCTGCCTGCAGTCTTTCAATTCTATGCATATACTTTGTAAAAAATAGTAACTACATTTTTTTTTTTCACTCCAAAATAAAAACCTACTCTAATCCTAATTCTAATTCTAAGTGGGGGAACTATGGTCTGCACTGACGTCCCGTATTGGGGTGTATTGTTTATTATCCCCTTTCTTACCTGACTCCAACCAGCCCAACTCCTTGAAGTAGCGAAGGACTCTGGGTTGATGACAGCAATGTTCCAGTATCCCTGTCTTCCTGTCAAACCTACTCTAAAAAAGGGAAGTTGATAAAAATACCAATATGAAATTTCATCCTCAATTTTTTTACGCTTCGAGATGGGATTATATAAAACCTATCCATTAATGAAAGAATCTTTAAACCCTATTCATATTGTAAAAACGGGAATTTTCACGTACCGCACTATCGGTGAAGGCACCGACTATGTTTCGACTCATTCCGAGAGTCTTCATCAGGGTGAGTGATCGCAACTTGGTCCCTCCGCGTTGCGTCGTGTTTTTGGAATAATATATTTCGAAGAAATCGAAAGATGGAGAAGATATCGCGTAAGATAATACACAAAAAATACAGATGAATTGAAAACCTCCTACTTTTGTGAAGTCGGTTGTGAACAACTTATTTTTAGAAAAACAACACTTGATTAAGCTACCTTTTGAAATCCGATTAAACATACCTATCTAAGTAAGTAGATACTTACAAGACGGTCAGTGGGTGTTTGTGAAAAAATACTGATGAATTAAAAACCTACTTCTTTTGTGAGGTCGGTTGTAAACAACTTATTTTGTAAGAAAAACATCCCTAGATTAAGCTATCTTATGAAATCCGATTAAAAATACTTATCTACTTACAAGACGGTCAGTGTGACGTCATTGCGTAGGGTCAGCAGAATACCCGCGCTAAGTAGGTAGCTTACCTAGCATTATGCTGAGCTGACACTTTTTTGGCGCGTCATTGAACCGTGTACGTAGAGGTAGATCAGCAAGTTGCTTGGGGTATTATGTTTTAATTTTACTAATAAGGCTTCTAGCTTCTGCCCACGGCTTCGCCCGCGTGGTACCCGGACAAAAAGGAGCCTATGTGTTATTCTGATGTATAAGCTATATTACTGTTAAGTTTCATCGAAATCCGTTCAGTAGTTTTTGCGTGAAAGAGTAACAAACATCCATCCTCACAAACTTTCGCGTTTATAGTATTAGTAGGATTCTAATTAATATTACCATTTTATACCTATCTACTTGCAAAATTTATTATTTTTTTGTAAATAAATGTTTTTCATTTATTTCAATTTCTAAAAGGAAAGTCAAATAAAATATGCTTATAAATTGTTTTCCTTGATCCTCCTCGGTTATTCCCTAAGCTCACAGGCCCTGGGTTATGTCAAGTCAGGATCATAAAACCACGAAATGGGACCACATAAAATGGCCTGACAGTTGTCCCGCTTTTACCGCGTTTTTGATGGTGGCAGATTATAACACCACACACACTTACAACTTTACTTTGTCTGTGGCGACACTGTACCAGTTAAATTGCTGTATCCATATTTTCCATCTATCGGCGATAACACCGGCCTCGCCATTTTCTATGACAAACGGCTTTGGTGGTCAGATCCCAGCGTTGCCTGAACCCGTGGAGTCGTCCGTGGATGTCATTTTTATTTATATAGTTTCGGCACCATATAAGCTTACTATTTTAATAAAACACTGTGACTTACAATTGAGTTGTTTTAATCACCTTCTAATCGAAAGCTTATTACCGAAGTGTGTCCATAGATAATATATTCCATAGACTGCCCTGCCTAATCCCTTACAGTCCACTACCGATGCATGGCATCCAACCATAGACCTTATGTGTTATCAGTGTTGCCTGACAATTACTATTGTAAAATCGGATGACCTTTGTGGCGCAGTGGGCGAAGGCCTGCCTGAGACCCAGAAGGTTGCGGGTTCGATTCCCGTCGCAGGACAAATGTTTGTAAGATCTGCAAATATTTTGCTCGGGTCTGGGTATTTTTCATGTATAATAAGTACTAGCTTCTGTTCACGGCTTCGCCCGCGTGGTACCCGGATAAAAAGTAGCCTATGTGTTATTCCTATGTATAAGCTATATTACTGTAAATTTTCATCAAAATCCGTTCAGTAGTTTTTGCGTGAAAGAGTAACAAACATCCATCCTCACAAACTTTCGCGTTATTCTATTTAACAAATCCCTTATCTGTGGAGTTTTTCCAAAGCGATGGAAAACATCGCATATCATCCCAATTTATAAGAGACAAATCTCGATGTGAAAATTATCGCCTAATAAGCATATTATCCCGTTTCGCCAAATTACTGGAAGCCCTGGTATATAATCATCTCTATAGCCATATCAAACCAATTCTCTCCGATAAGCAACATGGCTTTGTAAAAGGTAGGTCGACGGTTACCAATCTGTTGGAATACAAAAATTACCTTTGTCAAGTCTTTGCCAAACGTGGTTAAGTTGACTCAATCTATACAGATTTCTCTAAAGCTTTCGACAAAGTTAGTCATAAATTACTCTGCCACAAACTTTCGTTGTATGGCGTCCATGGAAGTTTGTATCGCTGGATATGCTCATACCTTGACAACAGAAATCAACTGGTGGCTTTGAAAGGTTTTGTTTCTTCCCCTGTGGTGGTGACTTCTGGAGTCCCACAAGGATGCCATTTAGGGCCTCTTCTCTTCGTAATTTTTATAAATGACCTTATTCAACGCTTAACTGCTAATTGTCTATTATACGCAGATGATTTGAAGATTTTACCGTTATTTCTAAACGATTGTAAAACTCTACAAAATGATTTAAACACTGTATCCCATGGTGTAAAAGCAACTTAATGTATTTAAACGTCGATAAGTATTTCGCAATATCCTTCACGAATAACCGTTTTAAAATTACATACGACTATGAAATCGATGGTCAGGTACTACACCGTTCTTATGTTGCGAAGGATTTGGGTATTATTTTTGATGATAAAGTCACATTTCGTGCGCACTATGAGTGTATTACATCTAAATCGAATCAACTTTTAGGTTTTGTTTTAAGGTCTACTAAAGGTTTTATCAAGCCTCGTAGTACGAGTATCATTATATCTTTTCAATGCCCTTGTGAGATGTGTTTTGGAGTATGGTAGCTCAATTATAGTCTCCAAACTATAAGGTTCATTGTAATAGTATTGAGAGAGTCCAGAGAAAAATCCTAAGGTTGTTAGTTTATCGCATACGGCCAGGCCGTCTAAGTTTAAGTTACGAGGAGAGGCTATCTATGTTTCATGTCCAATCATTAGAAACTCGACGTTTATATTTCGATTTAATTTATTTGTATAAAATTATTCATTCGTTTATTGATTCCCCTGCGCTACTGTCGGTGATATCGTTCAAGATTAAATTTAAAACACGAAATCCAAATAAAGCAAACCTTTTGCTCTGCTAACCTATATAAATAATATTTTCCATTATAATCCTTTGATTAGAATGGCTCGACAATATAATGAATTAGCGAAGAACAATATTGAACTTGATATATTTGCTCCTAAGTTGAGTGTATTTATTAAAACCGTCCTGATCCTCCATTTTAACAACTTCAATAGTTCAGGCGCTCTTCAAGCGCCTTGACAACATCGTAATTGTTATTGTGTTTAATTAAGTATCTTCTGTTTGTAAACACTTTCTTGTCGGGATTGATTGTGGTTCATCTACATAACAACCACAATTAATTGCGCCATAATTTTTGTTATGTATCTGTGATTTTAGGTACCTTAGGGTGCTTGATATCATAGATACATGACGAAAAGTCTTTTTAGTTTTCTTTTAGTCCTCGGACATAAGTTTCACTTTCTGCTCGATATAGTTATTTAGTTTAGGTGTGCGCACATATGATTATGTTGCAATCAAGATTTTAACCGAATTTTGTTAGTTACATTTTTGTATGTGGTTGTAATGTGTTTTTTGCGTTTAAATAAATAAATACATTTTTTGTTTCGATTGGGGCTAGATGATGCTGTGTGAAAAATGTCCAGCATTATTTATTTTCACGTACCGCACTATCGGTGAAGGCACCGACTAAGTTTCGACTCATTCCGAGAGTCTTCTTCAGGGTGAGTGATCGCGTCTCCCCCCGCGTCGCATCGTACCCACAAATTGCAATAACCAAACACACGTATCACTTAAGTATAAGACTTTTTTTACAACTATAGCGTCATCTCTAGCCAGATGTTTGACGTAACATAACATTACTTGAGCAACTAACTATTGATATACGACGAGCTACCACTTACAATACACAGATGGCCATCGACGTGTCTAGATCGCGCAAGCGGAGTTTTACCGCGGGCTTAACATATATAACTCCGGCAAACAACTGTCGGTTCTAGGAGCCCGGGCAAGTAGATCAGATGGATCAGCTCGGTGGAAAATCTTCCCCTCAGCAAATGGAGGACACACCACCAACCATGTTCCCCATAAAACTAAAGCGGCGAACAATCACACGGTCCACCTGTTGGTAAGCGGTAGCAACACCAGAGGTATCTATCTCGCAGACTGCCAGCCCTGACACATAACGGGTGAAAAGTCTTCTGTACCTGTAAGTTCACCGGCACCTACCCTTCGAACCGGAATACAGAAATTGGCGACATAAGTAGGGTATGGTAGTAAAACTTCTCCGAACTCTTTCACAAGGAGCTCTATAACTTCTAAGTAAATTTACTGTACTTCAAAGAATTTTCATTAACTTTAACTTTAAGTTAATGAAAACTCTTTGTTCTTCGCTCGCCTTTATCCTTACACCCTCATCAGGAATGTTATATCCTGAAATACTCAAGGTTTCTTTGTCGAAGTTGACTTGGGCACCGCATTCCTGGTGTGTTATTGCATCAGGGAAGGATTCAGTGTGCTTTAGATGGGGCTGTGAAAAAGTCTATATAGATAGATATAGATAGTCTTTCAGATGTTCCAACACAACCAAGTTTTAGATGTGTAGGGGGTAGCTGATCCCCTACTTGATATCCTAATAGATCTGCGTACTGAGTATAGATCTGAAAATCTCATGAGTATTACAGTCGTGTTTGTTTGTATTTATAGACTAGCGGCACCCCGCGGTTTCACCCGCGTAAGTTTCGATACCGTGGGAATATCAGGATAAAAGGTAACAGTTAGTAAAGTATTTTACTGCTGTATCTATACCAGAGTACAAAAAAAAGTACCTACATCGTAATAAAATGGGTGACCTTATCGCTAAGAGCGATTTCTTCAAGGCGAACTTTGGACGGACTTGAATTAAAAAAAAAAGTGCAGAGAGGTGGCGTAACTAGAAAAAAATAGAATAAGTATAATTAATGACTCACAATGGACCAGAAATTAAGCTTGAGATATTGAATAAATGTGTGAAATAATAATAACTAGCCTCTGCCCACGGCTTTGCCCGCCAGGTACCTACCAAGATAAAAAGTAGCCTATGTGTTATTCTAATGTATAAGTTATATTACTGTAAAGTTTCATCAACATTGGTTCGGTAGTTTTTGCGTGAAAGAGTAACAAACATCCATCCTCACAAACTTTCGCGTTTAATAGTAATAATAGTATAGAAGGATATATTTGTTCTTGCATTCACAACCCCGTCTCAAAGTTTCCCTTAGTTCTCCCCTGTTAACCGGACACTCAAGGAAGTTCTCGAGTAAATGAGTTTACACAGTCTTAGGAATTCTAACGGAATCTCTTTGTAGACGAATGGGGAGCTAGTTTTAATAAAGTCTTTGGTATTTCCGAGGCAGTGTACATAAAAGATTATTCACAAATCACATTTTATTAAAAAAGTATTTTTTGAAAATGTTTATTTTTAACTTTTAGACCCGCTACCACAGAAGCTCGTACATACGTTGAACGTAGAATTTGTTTATTTTTGTGTATTTGTTTTTTTTATTTTTTTTATATCGAGGCAAGTAGTTTCCTCGCCAGGAAAGCGGTTACCATCATATTGTGATATCTGCAAAATTTGAGGTATTTCCGAAGCGTTGCGTTGTTGAGCACACACGTGCTCAACAAAGTAGGCAATAATGATATTATGAACAATAACGAGGAGCAAATTTTATCAGATTAAGTTGTTTATGGTATGTTAGGTAGGTAATAGTTATTGGCATTTTAAATTCAAACGTTAGGGCATAAGTTATGACATTTTATAATTCTTGTACTAGCTTCTGCCCACGGCTTCGTCCGCGTGGTACCCGGATAAAAAGTAGCCTGTTTGTTAATCTGATGTATAAGCTATATTACTGTAAAGTTTCATTAAAACCCGTTCAGTAGTTTTTGCGTGAAAGAGTAACAAACATCCATCCTCACGAACTTAATTTTAAACTTGATTTTTTATTGATTTTAAATTGATTCTCAATCTACCTATCGACATTTGGATGGTAGAATATATAAGGGCCTATAAAAACATCATGTAACATCATGTATTAGCTGACCTATATTCATGTAAAAAAATATTCTGATTTCAAAACAGTGAAGGAAAACATCTTAAGGAACCGGAATGAATGAAATGAATGAATGAATATACTTTTTTGTACACTTTAAACAAATAACATAATAAAAAAATCTTATTCTAGAGAAAGTACAATGGGTGGTCTTATCGCTTAGAAGCGATCTCTTCCAGACAACCTTGTCGAACCAACCGGAATGTCCTGGAACCAAAAATACTAAAGCATTCGCCACCGGTTAGTGTTCCAAAAGGTGGCGATGGGTTTGCAAATTGTGAAAATGCTATTCATATTGTAAAAACGGGAATTTTCATGTACTGCACTATCTGTGAAGGCACCGACTAAGTTTCGACTCATTCCGAGAGTCTTCATCAGTCTGTGTCATTGTGTTCTTAGCGTTGTTGTTACTCACAATCGCCCCCTTCACTCGCGCGCCCTTATAACCGCGCACAACGTGCGGCAGCGCGTAGTGCACGGCGCGATGTGGAAGGAGAAAGTCGCGACCACTCATCCTGATGAAGACTCTCGGAATGAGTCGAAACTTAGTTGGTGACTTCACAGATAGTGCAGTACATGAAAATTACCGTTTTTACAATATGAATAGTCAAGTTCACGAAAGTTTGTGAAAATGCTATTACTCGCAAAACGCGGGGATGTGTTATATATAATGTTTGGAGATGCCTCTGACTACCTACCTTGTATTCTCAAAGATGTACTCACAGTATATGTTTTGAGAATGACTATCATGAGGAATAGTGATGAGAGTGTTTTATTAATAGATTAGCTCTAGCGTATAATTTATAACTTTTCTTATTATTAATGCACTATAAACCTCAAGACTCTTTTCCATATAACACAAAGGTTAGCTGGAAGAGAATGCTATCTAGCATAAGTATTGTATAATAAGTATTGTACACTTTTTAGTTAGGTTAGGAACTGATCTATCGGGTGACATTTTTTTACGAAACCTTTTTCAGGGCCACCAGACTTCGACGATCTAGGTTAGGGACTGATCTATCGAGTGACCTTTTTTTTAGGAAATCCTTTTTTGGATCACCAGACCTCAACGAGCTAGGTTAGAAACTGATCTATCGGGTGACCTTTTTTTAGGAAATCCTTTTCAGGATCACCAAACCTCGACGATCTAGGTTAGGAACTGATCTATCGGGTGACTATTTTTTAGGAAATCCTTTTTAGGGCGTCCAGACCTCGACGATCTAGGTTAGGTACTGATCTATCGGGTGATCTTTTTTTTACGAAACCCTTTTCAGGGCCACCAGACCGCGACGATCTAGTTTAGGATCTGATCTATCGGGTGATCTTTTTTTATGAAATCCTTTTCAAGGCCACCAGACCTCGACGATCTAGGTTAGGTACTGATCTATCGGGTGACTAAGAAAAAAACCGTTACATGAACGAATCAAGTTTCCTTTGAGATCTTAAATCTCCTTTGTCTGGTAAAGCTCATAATTAAGATAAGGAAATTGCCACTTAATATCCCTAATAAACTTACTCAAAGCAGTTTAAAGTCTCAATTTTAATTACCTACTAGAGTTTTATTTACAACAGTGTAAAAATACAACAGCTGACTCATTCTACACTAATTTTACTTCCTACTAATATTATAAATGCGAAAGTTTGTGAGGATGGATGTTTATTGCTCTATCACGCAAAAACTACTAAAAGGATTTTGATAAAACATTACCTACAGTAATATAGCTTATACATCAGAATAACACATAGGGAACTTTTTATCCGGGTACCACGTAGGCGAAGCCGTGGGCAGAAGCTAGTACTATTATAAACGCGAAAGTTTGTGAGGATGGATGTTTGTTACTCTTTCACGCAAAAACTACTAAACGGATTTTGATGAAACATTACAGTAATATAGCTTATACATCAGAATAACACATAGACTACTTTTTAACCGCTTACCACGCGGGGGAAGCCGTGGGCAGAATATTTGCTAATATTTGGTGTTACTGACGAGACGGCCTGACATTGGTTGCATAATCATACTAATATGGAAACACGAACGTTGCCGAAGCATTCAATTTAAATCGTAGTACTTAGGGATCGGTCTAACACTGCCCGTCAATTAGTTTCCACCGCCGCGCCTCCGCCATCGCTACGTGCGTCGTCTACCGCCATTTTGCAATGAAAATCACTAGCCGTTACTTTAACACACTGGAACTGGAGATAAGATCGGGAGAGATTTCAATAAAGTCTGATATAGCCGGGAATTTTTACAATGTAGATAATTGGAACAAAAACGGAACAGTTTTTTTATCTTCATTTCATCCTTTACAATATGAAATACTTCCTTCAGTGGGATATAATGTGAGAAAATAAATACTTAGTTTTTGAAGAAATAATAAAACTAGCGATACTATAGACAACTAGCCTCTTGCCACGGCTTCGCCCGCTCGGTACCGGGATAAAAAGTATCCTATGGGTTATTCTGATGTATGAGCTGTATTACTGTAAAGTTTCACCAAAATCCGTTCAGTAGTTTTTGCTTGAAAGAGTAACAAACATCTATCCTAACAATTTTTCGCGTTTATAATAATAGTAGGATTTTAGGCGCTATAGGAAGGTAGTTCATAAACTACCCAAGTTAACCTTTTTATTGATTTTGGAAAGTTATTGGAAATTGTGAGGTTTACGTGTATCAGAATTGATTCCATGGCACTTATACAGGGTGCCTCAGAATATATATATATCCTGAAAGGTGGATATTCTTTCTACACATAACAGGTAAAACTTGTGAACTTCTGCTGTTTTCTTTGAAGAAAATGGTCGTTAAAGTGGTGTCTAATATACTAGTATCTTGATCTATATCTCTACACATTTATTATAGAGTTAAAATTAGTTTTTTTTGTTACCACGCGGGCGAAGCCGTGGGCAGAAGCTAGTTATGTATAATGTGCCATTACTAAATATTTTTTTTCGTTAGACATATTTTTAGAAACTTGTTCACTTTTCATAGTGAGAATACTCGGGGATTTCAATTAGGGGGTAGTCAGAAGCATGTCCAAACATCATATTTAACACAATGTAGGTAGTTAGTATTCCACGAATATATTCGGTCGATAAAAGCGTACATATCCTATAGAGTTCATACCGTTATACCCAGATAGGGATCCGGGTATAACGTGTTGTATAAACCTCTTGAGCTGAATTCGTCCCGCTCCGGGACCGATGCTACAGACCACTTTAAACTTTAATATTAGAAGTTAGGGTTTATTGTTGCTTGAGGACCTTTCACTATTCGATCCGGAATGAATTAACTGACGCCCCGATCGCTGAGCTGTGAGATATTACATCATCAACCGACTGCAGGAAAGCAAATAGAGGATAATGAAGTAGGTATGTCTATGTTTTGGATCATACAAAAGTTATGACGTATATAATATGTAAATATGTAGGTATATTGTATATAATAAATTATGTGTATTATAATATATTCATATGTGGTAAGTACACCAATTAAACCCCTTTTAAACTTTCTTACAGTCCGTTCCATCCAAAGGTTGTCTGGTAGAGATCGCTATTTAGCGATAAGACCGCCCATTGTACAACATTGTTAAAGTTAATAGTACTTAACTAAGCTGATATGTACAATACAATACAATACAATGTGGTGTACAATAAAGTATTTTCTATCTTCTATCTTCTATCTATCTATGTCTATTAATCTGTCTACTCGTTAACTTACTTTAATTTTGACTTGACTATGTGTTCTGTATTATGTGCTTGTGTCTGTATACTATACAGATCGGGAACCGCTGGGTAGTGAGTGGGCGACCATTGGAAATAAACAACAAGTCAAATCAAATCAAATTAATTTATTGCATGAAATATATGTTATAAAAGTTATTATAAAGTAATGGAATGACACAATGTATTCTGCCCTATTGGGCGTGCAATGTTTAAAATTTACAATATAACTAAAACAATTACATAAAAATTCAATAAATAATAATAATAATACAATCATTGAGAAAAAAAATGTCTATGTATAATGGTATAATATACCTACCTACAATTTATCAGTCATAAATTCAATAAAGGAGTAATAGCATTTTTTTGTCAATAGTTCAGTCACTTTCCTCCGAAATAATGTACAAGGTAATTCTCGTATGGCATGTCGTATTTAGAGGTGAGTAATAAATAACGTCACGATGAAAAAATCACAGTGATCTGAAGTCAAATAGTATCACTGTGATTTGTCGAAAAGGAACAACGCTACGTATGTCGTTCCTTCGTGCTCCAATCGCGCACCGTTCCAAGATATATTATCGTTCCTTCCTACTGACTGCTCTAATGACGCGCGACTAGCGGTGACTTCGGTTAGTTTCGCGCTTTCTCGGCGCCTGTTCGTGTTTATTTCACTATAACTCTCTTTATAGAGTTAGAGGGTAAGTAGGTACCTGTTTTCTAGAAATGGCAGATGAGAACAATCTAAATCAAATTAAAAAAAAAACTTTATGATCCTCTACCTACCTACCTTATATTATAATGTTTGTGAAACAGTGCCAATATTCAATTTGTGCAACTCAGTCCTGGATCATTTAAAACAATTATACACATCTCGTTTCTCGTGACCTGTATGATCGACGTGACAAAGTCACGTTGATTTTTCACTGTGACTTTTTTGGAACTGGAACGACAGTCACGGTGATACGAAAATAACGCTTTTCCCCACCTCTACTGTACCTCTATACTATACAGATCGGGAGCCACTAGGTAGCGAATAGGCGACCATTGGAAATAAACAATAAGATAGATATCATTATAAATCTGTATATTTAATTTCATGCTGTTACAAATAAATGTAGATATTATAGACGACTGCGCGTTTTCGTCAGCGCGTTCTAGGATCCGTACACTTTTACTAGCGCCACCTAGTACTACTAAGCTAAATTATTAATGAAAGAAAGAACCTTAGATTAGAGTTTAACAGTGTCACTATATGAAATTATTATATTGGAGTAAAGTTTGTAAGTTTTGATGTAGATAGATAGATAAAAAACTAAAAAGTACTGTACATGGGCCAACTTAATGCTAGATAGCATTCTCTTCCAGCTAACCTTTGTGTTATATGGAAAACAGTCTCGAGGTAGTGCATGAATAATAAGAAAGTTATAAATTATATGCTAGAGCTTATCAATTAATAAAATATAAATACTATTCCCTAGCTATACACAATTACATATACCTACCTACATAACCTAACCTTACAAGTTAGAGATAATATTTCATAACGAAAGGGGGTGATACAGCATCCCAAAATCCAACCAAAAAAAACAGTTGTCCAAAATAATGTGTCAAGATTTTTATTTATTTTGGCAGCCAGCTATGTACTCTCGATCAACGATCGCGGGCTAAATCAGATGGGCTAGACAAATACCACTTTCTGTTGACGTTAACGCCTGCGGAAAGATAAAATTGTATGGAAATGACATTGCTGCGGAAATGCCACGTGACATTTTCCGCTGCTGTTCGTGTAGTACGGGCGGAATCTGCTTTCTGCGCGTACATTGCTGTTTTTTTTAATTTTATTTGTTTTTTTTTGCTTTTATAAATTGCAAAATTAGATACGGTCTTATTATGTTGTACTATGTGTATGTAACTACAAAAAAAAGAAAAGGCGTTTTTTTTTTCGCTAAATATATTCAGAATCATGGTCTGATTGCAACCCCCCAGTTTTCGGCAGTCGTCTTTTTACACCCTGTATTTGGGGTCTGTACAACATTGTTAGGAAGGCTGTTATATACAGCCGGACCCATAACATGCGTCATTTTAGACGATTTCGCAAGCGTTCGTGACAACGACTCAAGTTTTTGTCGGTTGTTAGTGTCATATGTGTGTAAGCGGCCGTGCTGCACATAAAAGTCTCACGTAGATTGCCACTTGGAAGATGGTTATGCAGGGCAACGTAAGAATGCCCAAACTCTTGAATTGCTGTCTCGTAGATTCATCGCTACAAATTCGTACTATCGCTCGTACGGGCCTTTTCTGCATCTGGAACGCACGCTCCCAGTTGGCAGTGCGCGCCCACAACTCTGTGCCATATTGCAGCAACGAGTGTATCGTGGCGAAGTAGCATACGCGGACTACGTCCGCAGAGACCACCCAAGCCTTGGACAATAGCTAGTTAATAAAAAAACTACTTAATTACTTCCAAAGCACGGGCATGTGACAAATATAAGTACGTATATTGGACGTGGCTTTAACTACCCCCTAATTGCTGCCTTCAAAGATCTACGCACTGGTTATGTATCTAAGGATCTATCATGATTCCAGTAGTGCACGTGTTTGTTGCTAAATGGTGTGGTGTGGGTACTATGGGTTGGTCAGTCGAGACGACGTAAATAGCGTATCTTATACGAGTTTTAACGTATGGGAAAGGTCGTTAGTAGGTATTTATGAGCAGCCAGATGCTATACGGAGAGAGGGCGTCATTATTGATTGAGCGAGCGAAGCGAGTGAAGTTCTGTTTGTCTACTTGGACAATCCGGCGTTTGTACGCTTATGTAAATGAAATTAAATGAAATTATATGCATAAAATGTGATCAGTTATGTTTGTTTGTCAAACGGCAACTTTCAAACTTTTATTGAATAAATTGAAATATATTTTCTATATTTCGTATATCAGCTTAATCGGTAGGAATGTTTTTGGCCCTAAAAGGCCCTAAGAAATAAAGTGAGAAGAAGTGGGATAATGATTTAATGGACTTTTACTGTGATGGCACATGCTTCAAATCATTGGTTTTAGCGCATACCGGGTTTCTCACGATGTTTTCCTTCACCGCTTCAAGCAGGTGTTATGGACAAATTCGAACTCACGTCCTCATTATGGCAAGCTTTGTGCAAACATGGCTTGCGATATATACTGAGGTATTTTCATATTTTATATTTTTTTTTATTAACAACATATATTTTGATATTTACTTAATATTTTTCTGCAGAACACATTTCTTTTCATAACATTCCACATACCCTTTTAAACCGCTTTTAAAACATTATACCCGGGTTTTAATACGGCCCATCTGAACTACCAACAAAGGCCATTCTTCATTTTTAATTATCTGGGTCGGGTAATGACAGGTGATCAATTTACTCGAATACCTCAATATATTTTATAGCTGTTTTGAAAATACTTTCCACTAGCTTCCACGGCTTCGCCCGCGTGTTACCCGGATAAAAAGTAGCCTATGTGTTATAATGATGTATAAGCTATATTTCTGTAAAGTTTCATCAAAATCCATTCAGTAGTTTTTGCGCGAAAGAGTAATTAACATCCATCCTCACAGACTTTCATGTTTATAGTATTCAGTAGGATAGGATAAATGAAAAAAATATTTAAGCAAACACATTTTCCATTTATACAAGAGCTGTCCGAAGTTCAAAGGATTTCTTTTTAACCTGCCATCCGCCACGCACCCCGTACATTCTGACAATGAAACCACAAATTAATATACGAATATCCGGCTCTGGAACAATTATCCGGAATGAACTCGTTACCTGACCCGGATAAATTAGAGTGGTTTAGAATGTTAAAATTACGTTTGGAAGTTTATTCTGATGATTTAAATTTAAAAGGGTAATTGTGTGCTCCTTTATGTATAGATTTTATAAGCTCTTATTTACGTCATTTATTTATAACTAGCTTCTGCCTATGGCTTCGCCCGCGTGGTACCCTGATAAAAAGTAGCCTATATGTTATTCTGGTGTATAAGCTATATTACTGTACAGTTTCATCAAAATCCGTTCAGTATTTTTTGCGTGAAAGAGGAACAAACATCCTCACAAACTTTCACGTTTATAATACTAGCTTCTACCCACGGCTTTGCCCGCATATTACCCCGATAAAAAGTAGCCTATATGTTATTCTGATGTATAAGCTATATTACTGTAAAGTTTCATCAAAATCCGTTCAGTAGTTTTTGCGTGAAAGAGGAACAAACATCGTCACAAACTTTCACCTTTATAATATTAGTAGGAAGGATATACCGGTTAGCGTCTTGAGTTTTACTTGACTTTTCTCCCAATGTCAAAATAGAGACCAATTATGAAAGAGATATTTTAAGTCAAGCCACACATTTCTTTATTGGCCACGTGATCAAACTTCTCATTTTATAACTAAGCAATGGGAAAATGAAATAG
Organism: Perizoma flavofasciatum; assembly: GCA_958496245.1. NCBI lineage: Eukaryota > Metazoa > Arthropoda > Insecta > Lepidoptera > Geometridae > Perizoma > Perizoma flavofasciatum. The sequence continues at coordinate 4,766,242 of OY292445.1, read as the reverse complement.
CCTCTTATAAACTAATTCGTCTTTTTTACAACATCATCATCATCATCAGCCTATATTAGTCCACTGCTGGACATAGGCCTCCCCTAATGAGCGCCATAGCGCCCTGTCTTCAGCTTGCCGCATCCAACATCTGCCTGCAGTCTTTCGCAGATCGTCATCCCACCTGGCCGGAGGGCGTCCTACACTACGTTTTCGGAGTCGCGGTCTCCACTCAAGAACACGTTTACCCCAGCGGTTATCGGTTCTTCGCGAGATATGACCGGCCCACTGCCACTTCAGCTTGCTAATTCGTTGAGCTATATCGATAACTTTGATTCTCTGACGGATGTATTCGTTACGAATCTTATCCTTCAGAGAGACTCCGAGCATAGCTCTTTCCATAGCTCGCTGAGCGTCAAGTAAAGAGCAACAATGATCTCCGTCTTGGATAGGTTAGGTTATTAGGTTTTTTTTATTACTAGGTACTTAGAAAAGGAGGATTGCTATCGAACTTTACCCAATAAACTTGGGTTCAAAATAAATAAAACCGACCCGTTAGTCATATATTCATATTTAAGAAGTTCACTGCTTGAATGCATGTTAAAAAATAACTAACTAATAATAAATTTAGATGCTTCAAAAATAACCACCATGCTCAGTTGTATTTAGAGTGGCTTACATAGAAGATAACTATTGGCTAAGATAATATAATTCAGACGCTTGTTAATTGCTATAACAACATAAGCTGAGTCGGACGCCAGTTTGTAGCATTTATGTTTCTAATTTATAAGTAGATAAGTGGTTATTATGGTGTTGGTTAGTATGAGTAACTAGAATAAGCTTAATTTAATATATTATTTTTATTATTTTTTGTTTAAATGCTCAAATAAGGATTTCTTTCTTTCTTTCTTTCTTCTTCCAATTGTGGCTGACTTAGTAATTTTGAAGGCAATGTAGATTTTAAGATGCGAATAATGCTATTAAAAAGAAGTCTTGCAATCTCTAATGTTGTAAAATGGTTCAACGTTAACAATCTCCTACTTAATGAAAATAAAACAAAGTGTATTAGATTTATACTACCCAATGTTACACAAGTTAAAGCAAATATCAAAATCAAAGATGAACAGTTGGCTCTTGTGGACACCACCGTATTCTTAGGTATCACTTTAGATAATAAGCTTCAATGGGGTCCTCATATTGATGGGTTATCGAAGAGACTTAGTTCTGCGGCATTCAAAAAGATCCGTCTTTATACAGACGTTGACACAGCTAGACTAGTTTACTTCAGCTACTTCCACAGCATTATGTCGTACAGTATACTGCTGTGGGGGAGTGCTGCTGATATCAATACCATTTTTGTGCTGCAGAAGAGGGCTGTTCGAGCAATTTATAATATGGGCCCCAGAGAATCACTTCGCGAAAAGTTTAAAGAAATAAATATAATGACATTCCATTGTCAATACATTTATGAAAATCTGATGTATGTTCACAAAAATATTAATTTGTTTAAGAAAAAAAGCGATAATCACAATGTTAATACTAGAAATAAAGATAAACTCGCTGTTGCCACTTGTAGACTCCATAAAGTTGGTAAATCGTTTAAAGGGCACGGTGTACGCTTTTATAACAAACTCCCAAGAGATATACAAAAATTATCAATTAACAAATTTAAAAACGTAATTAAACAAAAGCTTTATAAAAAGGCATACTATAAAATATCTGATTATTTAGATGACAAAAACTCTTGGGATTGAAAATGCTCCAACTCGAACCTATTGTTTTGTAAAAGGATCATTAAAAAGAATAACCAGCCTTGTTTTCTTGCCTTTCTTTCCTGGCTTGGTCGCGGAGGAACAGGCACCTAGATAAAAACCGACGTTTCAAAGTGGTCCTTGTGATTTTATTGAATAAATGAATTTTGACTTTGACTTTGACTTTGACTTTGACTTCTGTTTGATTAGCACCCATTGAAACAATGACTAGGTACAACATAAAATTGTTGCGTAATACCTGACTGACTGAATCTGCATCTAAAGGCTTATTAGCTTTCTACATACCTCTATATGACATTAAATGTCAAAAAAACAACTTCCTCACGTGCTTACGTTACTTTGCTCACTCGGGATGAGACTCTTTCGAATAAAATAAATAACAAAAGTGAAATAGTCAACAAAAAAGGTTTCGGCTAGTCTTGATTCCATAAGATGATGTTTTTTGAGTTTTACGGGAAGAAGCAATCCCACAGAAATAAAACTTTTATGGGATCTTTTTCGGGATCATTCTCTATACAACAATAAGATAATTATCTAAATCGGCTAACAATTGGAGAAGATATCAAGATACAATATAAAAAAAAAATAAAAAATTTAGGTATAATAGAATGTTATAATCCTACTACTATTATAAACGCGTAAGTTTGTGAGGATGGATATTTCTTACTCTTTCATGCAAAAACTACTGAACGTATTTTGATGAAACTTTACGGATGAGCTTATACATCAGAATAACACATAGGCTACTTTTTATCCGAGTACCACACGGGCGAAGCCGTGGGCAAAGCCTAGTTAGTTATATCTTTAGAATATATCCGTGTGTGTACACATATCCACCATTATTTTTCAGCTGTCCCTATGCTAAAAGGTTTGCTGGAAGAAAACTCTTGTTCGGGTTAAGCTCACCTTTGTACATGTACTTTATGTAAGTTTTTGTACGTATTTTCTGTGTAAAAAAAAATAGAATAAAAAAATATACAACCAACTTGAGAACCTCCTCCTTTTTTGAAGTCGGTTATAAAGTCCTGCCCTTTTAAGTTCGTTTAAGCCAGTGGTTAACTCTGGTGTAGGGCTTTTTGTCTTAGTGACTGACATAGCTAGGAACAACCTAACGTGTCCTAAGAATCACGAAGCCACTTAGTTCTAAATGCAACTCAGATCAAAATTCAAATTCATATTGTAAAAACGAGAATTTTCACGTACTGCACTATCGGTGAAGGCACCGACTAAGTTTCGACGCATTCCGAGAGTCTTCATCAGGGTGAGTGGTCGCGACTTTCTCCTTCCAAATCGCGCCGTGCACGATAGTGCAATACGTGAAAACTCCCGTTTTTACAATATGAATAGTCAAGTTCACGATAGTTTTTGGAATAAAATTCTAAATGTGAAATGGCGGAAACTTCACCTAGGTAATCTGTTAGGAATGACTTGGCAGACACTGCTAGCATTGAAAACGACATTTACTCGAAGACGAGAAGGATTCGCAATCTGAGTGCCACCCCAACAACCCTTCAGTTATTGCGTTTATATATAGGGTTACCACTTACCGCAAGTGAGCACTAACGGTATATATATATACTTGGATTTCGTTCAGAAATCAGAATATTTATTTGTGTGTATATAGGTAAGACAGTACATGATATAACAATTTGTTTAGTCTCTTATTATTATTTTTCTATCTAAATAATAAATAGTGCCGGATATTTTTCACACAGCATCATCTAGCCTCTAACTAAGCAGAGCTTGTATTATGGGAACGACATGACTGATATACTACTTATATTTTTTTTGTAAATACATAAAATATACATAGTAAACACCCAGACCCGAGACAAATATTTGCATATCATTCAAACGTTTGTCCCGGGTTGGGAATTGAATCCGCAACTCGCAACCTCAACAGACTCCAAAATTATATAGCACTTGGTATTTTCAGTTGTTCTAAAAAAATATACTTTGGCATAAAAATGGCAGTTAGCATTTGATAGCATAGTTATCTAAGAATGCTTTACGCCACACCCTGTATATAGGTTTTTTACAAGTGACTACATTGGTCTATCAAGCGCCTTTTTACACTATGGTAACTTATTCCTCAGCTGTTGTTGTTTTTACGAACAATAACCTGCTCATTATCACTTCAAACTGCTTATTCGAAGAGCTATGCCGATGATGAAAACGACCACAGTGTCTAGAAAAATACCACTTTCTGTTAGCGTTAACGCCTGTGGAAGATTGATACGGAACTGAAATTAGCTGTGTAAATGTCACGTGACTGCTGCCAAGTTTTACCTTGACTTTGTGTTAGCGTGAAAGGAAAACTAAGCGTGAGATATTTGTCTAGACACAAAGCCTGCAATCGAGCTACGTGGCACATTGACTCCTGTCACTACCATATAGTATGGTTTAAAAAAAATATACCCTATATACGTGGTGTGTACAACCCTAAGTTGCCGAGCACCCTGGAGTTATATTACGTTCATCTGATAGAATTCATTCGCGCAGAGCTCTTTTTGATTTGTGAAATCAAAGTCGAAACTACCAACCTATATATTTGTTTTCTACCTACTAGATGGACGAATAGACATTTGATGTCAGTGTTTATGTACTTTCTAGCTTCTGCCCACGGCTTCGCCCTCGTGGTACCCGGATAAAATGTAGCAAATGTTTTATTCCAAAAACTATCGTGAACTTGACTGTTCATATTGTAAAAACGGAAGTTTCACGTACTGCACTATCGGTGAAGGCACCGACTAAGTTTCGACTCATTCCTAGAGTCTTCATCAGGGTGAATGGTCACGACTTTCTCCTTCCGCGTCGCGCCGTGTACTACGCGCTGCCGCACGTTGTGCGTGGTTATAAAGGCGCGCGAGTGGAGGGGGCGATTGTGTTCGTAGCGTTGTTGTAACTACTGGTGGTAGGGGTGCTACATCTTCTACCCTACTGCTCACGTCGTTGCCATAACCTATTCCTGGAGGAGCCAGACAGGCTACGCTCACTGTGGCAATATCAGATTCGACTCCCGCGTTTTCATGCAGTCCATACAGACATGACTTCCAAGCGGGGGGTAAAGACCATCCACGGTCTCTTTTTCGGTCACGGGCTTTTTTGACACCTATACACAGCATTATAAAAAGTAAAAGATAAATGTTACGTAATGGATTATAGGACTTATATGTCGGTACCAATTTAAATGTAGCTGTGTGTAGTTTTGGTCAAAATAAACTTTAACTTTCTGTACTTTTCTTTTAGTTTATATTATGAGGTACAATAAAGGGCCTAAAAAAAAGTAGGTCATCCGGGATGTCACAATAATATGAAAGTGCTTTGATTGCAAATTAAAAAAAGGATAATATTAATTTTGAATCTACATCTAGTATTTGTTTTTTAGGGTTCCGTAGCTCAAAAGGAAATAAACGGAACCCTTATAGGATCACTTTGTTGTCCGTCTGCCTGTCTGTCTATCAAGACCCAATGGGTCTCATTACGAAAGGTGGTTTAAATCGGTGGTTTAGCTTTTAGACTTTTGATTCCTGATTTTCAAGAAAAATTGTTGTGCAAAGGAAACAAGGTTTAAAGTTGAATGCTATAATATAATAGCCGACAGTCTATTTGACATTTCAAAAAGAGTTTTGACTACAAATAACTGCTAAAAGGTAAACCAGGCGGTCTCCTAGTTTATTTCTATCATAACTCAACCTCTTTTTGAGGACCTACCTTCTTTTGGTAACCAATCAAAATTATGTGTTTCTTTTTTATTTTGGTTTAGAAGTGTTTTAAAATCAAATGGACATCCGGCAGTTTTATTTTATTTTTAAATTGTAGACCATAGTAACTTTGCAATAATACTTTTTTTTCGATAAGGTTTGTTTAAACCTTGGTTTAGTGCATCTGACAGAACTTGAGTTCAACTCGAGTTTAGACCACGTTTCGTAATGAGACCGTTTATCTCGGGAAAGCGTGGAGATATCGAGCTGAAATTAAAATCATATACTCAGGTCCAGAGTCCCTTGAAGTTATGAAAAAATCAAACTTCTAAGTTAACTTAAAAAAAGATACGACCGTTTATGCCGCAAAAACCGTATATTTCGACACTCTCAAGGAACTCAAAATTTATAGGGTTACTTTCTTTTGACCTACAACTATGAAATTTTGCAAGTAATATCGTCTTATACTACAAGTACAGGGAAAAATCTGAAAACTATACATTTGTCATTGCTCGTAGTTTTGGAAACTGAATTTCGGGAAAAGCTCGGAAAAAACTGAGAGACTCCATTCCTGAACTATTTATAATATGTACCTACAAATTTGTACGGAACCCTCGGTGGGCGAGTGCGAGTCGGCACTTGTCCGTTTTTTGTTACATCACGAGATATCATTTTTACTTTGACTTTAATAGGAAGTATAGGTAGTAATGTTAGAAAAAGACAGCAATACTACCATCCAGCCTAGACAAGCCTCCACGCTGGAACATGATGAAATTATCGATTTTCCTACGATAGTGCGATAACCTACTTTCCCATGTGCACTGCCCACCAACGTCATAGGTAGGTACTCATACTTAGGTATTAAATCATGTGTTCACTAGACCAACCAAAGGCAACACTAACACGAATACGTATAAACCGGTATTTCTTAATGTTTTAGTAGCTTTCGCCATGGGCGCCGCCAGGATTACATTCAGGGAGGTGCACCTGCATCTACACATTATACTATTAACTAAGATTAAAATATAGACTTTGCATGTATATTATGTAGATAAATGTAATGTAATGAACGTACATTTTAGTACGTAACGACGTTTCAAGACGTGGAATCGCTCAAGGATGGGAGACGCGAGGGTAACGGCCTGTGCATGCTCAGTGTTTACAGGGAAAGAGTAGAGGAGGATACTGTGTTTAGGTATTACAAGGTGATGAACAAATTTGGACAGCAACCCAGACGCCTTCAGTTTTTATTCAAACAGTAACTTAATAAAAAGATGTATTTTTTATGTATTTTCTATCCTGACAGGGGGGTGCAAGAGCACCCCCTTGCACCCTGCTGCCGGCGCCCATGGCTTTAGCCCGCCCGTGTTTAACATTTACAAAATATGCAAGTTTGTTAGGAAAACTATTCAATGCTTTTCAATGCTGATCACTGCTCATAAGCTTTGAAAAAACAATCTAGACAAAAAACTTTAGTTTTGCCGCGCAATACACTAATATTATGCGATTAAAAAAAAAACTATGGCTGTGCAAATATACAAAGGATAACCTAAAGATATAGGTAGTTAAAAAAGAATAGCATAGAATTTTCTAGCAAACTCTTCAATTGGATATGCGATGTTTTTATTCAATTAATGACTAAGTATCTAAATAATAAGCTTGTATTGTATTTGAATATTTTAAATATATATATTATTTTATATAAATTATCAATTTGACACAATTAGTTTATGATAGGTAGGTACATCTGGTAATATAATTGTAAGAACCTACCTTCTAAAATGTAAAAATTATACGACCAAAATGTCAAATATAGAGAAGTAAGAGGCCTAACAGTCTTAACGATCCTACTACTATTATAAACGCGAAAGTTTGTGAGGATGGATGTATGTTTGTTAATCTTTCACGCGAAAACTACTGAACGTCGGAATAACACAAAATCTACTTTTTATTCGGATGCCACACGGGCGAAGCCGTGGGCAGTGGCTAGTAGTTAATACATTCTTGCATAAATATAAAACAATAAATGATAAATATCATTTATTTTGCGACATGTAACGCAAAACGACTAAAAAATCAAAAACTTAAATATTTTTTATAAAACTTTCAAATTCGTATTGAAAAGTTTACTAGATTACTAGATTAATCGAAGTGTGAATCGTAGTGTGACGTCACCGTGTGTAGCCTTTGCTCGCGCCGCGGTTGTTTTGACAGCTTCATTTATGTGATTTTGTGGTTACGTTACATCATTATGTCAGCACTGAAAGCGTATCGGCTGTCCATTCATCCATCATATTAACTGTTCAATGGAGTCTGCCACAGACTATAAATAGATTGCGAGAAAAATGTAGGTATGGGAAAATATTTTGTTCTCTATAAATAGTTTATAGTATCCCAGTTTTTTAGGCATGCTGCAGGAATTACGCTGAAATATGGTCTTTGTTACGTTATTTTGTGTACATACTTATTTTGTTCAAAATTAATTTCGATAAAAAAAAAATTGTTAGACACCATTTCTATAATTTTCATATAGAAACACTATTATCTACGTCTTTATGATTCAGACTTTGATGATGATTCTATTAAAAACGCATTTGGAAAATTACCATTTTCCAAATGCTTTTTTATTAGAATCATCATACCTCCATCATAGAGGATACCTCCTCTCTTCACGGTTTAAATAACACCTATTTGAAAAGTCAAGGCCGGCTGCTCATTGAATAATTGAACATAAAGAAATCATTATTTATATTTTACTAACTGCCGCAGGGTATCATTTTCGTGCGTAAGTACGTATGTGACCTTAGTGAAATTCTACTAATATTATAAACGCGATAACGCGAAACGCTTAAAGTTTGTGAGGATGTTTGTTACTCTTTCATGCAAAAAGTACCGAACGGATTTTGATGAAACTTTCCAGTGATAAAGCTTATAATGTCAGAATAACATAAGGTACTTTTTATCCAAGTAACACGCGGACGAAGCCCTGGGCAGAGGCTAGTATATGATACATGAAATGTAAGTGTCAAGTATGGCGGCCGTACCTATAAATTGTTTTCTCGCGTGTAGGTATAAGTACACAAGTTACCTATACAAACATATATGTTTTGAAAAGTCTTGATTTAATCTGATTTTAAATACGTGGTTTCTACAAAGTTTTAAGAACCCATCCGATGAAACTGCAATACGGATATTCCTTTTTAATCATACCCCATGAAACTGCAATTGCGATATCAGTTCTAGAACATACCTATCTGACGAAACTGCAATCTGTTTTTTTTATTATTTACGTGTTTCGTCCACAGGTGGCGCCTAAAATGGCGGGCAGCGGCTTCCAATGGGACAAGCTCTCTCCAGCCGAATTTCAGCAGCTACAAGAGCTCGCTTCATGTAAGTTTACTAGTAATAAAATAAATAAATAAAAGGGCAATTATTTCCATATTGTCAAAACGGGAATTTTCACGTACTGCAATATCGGTACTACCACGGCGGTAGTGCATGACGTGACGCGGAAGAAGAAAGTCGCGAACACTCACCCTGATGAAGACTCTCGGAATGAGTCGAAACTTAGTCGGTGCCTTCACCGATATTGCAGTACGTGAAAATTCCCGTTTTTACAATATGAATAGTCAAGTTCACGTTAGTTTTTGGGCAATTATTTACTTACACTTAAACAAACATATCTTATCACTTAGTACAATATAATAAGTAAGTAATAAAGATAGAAGGTATAGAGAAAAGGTATTTCTGCACGTAAATAAAAAGGTCGAGGCCTCAGCCACGCTGTTTTTCAGCCTCGCCTACTGATGTACCAGCTGACATCACCAATTGCCTTTCATCGCATCGTTTCTTTCACAGCATTGGTTCTTTCATCGCATCGGTTCTTTCATCGCATCTGTTCTTTCATCGCATTGTTTCTTTCATACGTCAAAAGGGCTTTTTTATGACCTTTATTACTAGACTCTTTATTACACTTACAAAATTACAATGGCCTAATTTGAACTACAAAGTAAATTTGCAATGGAGAAAGACTCTTTTTTGCTGTAAGCCAGTTATGTACAACTACTTTCTGCCCACGGCTACGCCCGCGTGGTACCCGGATAAAAAGTAGCCTATGTGTTATTCTGATGTATGAGCTATATTACTGTAAAGTTTCATCATCCGTTCAGTAGTTTTTCGTGAAAGAGTAACAAACAAACATCCATCCTCACAAACTTTCGCGTTCAAAATAGTAGTAGGATACTTCTTAAACTTGAAAGCGGACACTCCTCTATGTCAATATATATAAATAAATGTTTGTAAGATTTGCAAATATTTGTCTCGGGTCTGGGTATTTTTCTATGTATGATATGTATGTATTTACAAAAAAAATCGTATATAAGTAGTATATCAGTCATGTAGTTCCCATAATACAAGCTCTGCTTAGTTTGGGGCTAGATGATGCTGTGTGAAAAATGTCCAGCAATATTTATTTATTTATATAAAATCGTTGCGTTACACACTGACTGACTGATTGACAATATACTCAGAGCTCAAACCATAAGTCCTTTAAGTAGAGACCTGAAATTGTATTTGAGGGTATGTTAATTTTGGTGTGTAAGTGTGCAATAAATCGTTTCCAGCGATAAGACCACCCATTTTGCATTTTTTTTGTTTTTTGGTTCTTTTATTATGTTTCTGTGTTTGTACTGTTAATTGGTTTATCCACAATATAGAGTTTATCTATATATCCTACTAATATTATAAACGTGATAGTTTATGAGGATGTTTGTTCCTCTTTCACGCAAAAACTACTGAACGGATTTTGATGAAACTTTACAGTAATACAGCTTATAAATCAGAATAACACATAGGCTACTTTTTATCCGGGTACCACGCGGGCGAAGCCGTGGGCAGAAGCTAGTCTATCAATAAGAAAATAATTTTCGAAATATCATCTCTGGAGGGTGCAGAGGGTGCTCTCTGGTCTGTTACTGTGAAGATACCAAGTAGGGGTAGTTAGAGATAATACTTGGCACAACTCTTCGTTTTGCATAGTAGATAGCCCACGTGACAGGTAGCTAATACTATCGCACAGATCTATACCTAGTGTTATCCCAACCAGGAATATTTATTATGAAAGTACCAAAACTGTTTTACACATTTGATATTATATTCTCATTTTCAAGTTTTAGACTTTGACATCATCATCATTTTGAACAAAACTAGGGCTATTATTTCGTTCCCATACCCATTTTGCTAGTATAATTCTTATTGCAATAGCAAAATGGCTGCATGGAAAGTATGGCAATCATTTCGGCAGGCGCAAGACTTAAAGACGTAATGAAAATGGGAGGTTTTTGGTCATTATTGTCCATTTTTAGGGTTAACCGAAAGGGGCCCACGGGTCTTTATTATCTTTTTAGGTACTTACTAGCTACTATCCACGGCTTCGCTCGCGTGGTACCCGGATAAAAGTAGCCGATGAAGAAAGTAGCGTTCGTAAGAAACGTATACGCTCACCGTTTTTTTATCGACTTACGTTGCAAAATTGGTCTCCACAAAAAGCTCTATTTAAACGGGATAATATATAGCCTATGTCCATCCTGAAAGTCCATTCTCCAGCTCTCCAATCCAGCTTCTGCCCACGGTTTCGCCCGCGTAGTACCCGGATAAAAAGCCTATGTGTTATTCTTATGTAGGTATAAGCTTTAATACTGTAAAGTTTCATCAAAATCTGTTCAGTAGTTTTTACGTGAAAGAGTAACAAACATCCATCCTCACAAACTCTCGTGTTTATAATATTAATAGGATAGGATTAGTATAAATAGGTAAGTATCAGTGAAACGCCAATGATTTCGTCCACTAATGAATACCACAATAACTTCAGAAAATGATGTTTTATTACTACTCATAATCATAAAAACTCATACACGAAGATATCATATTTTTTTGTTTGGTTCTTTTTAGAGGAGAGCGCTAATATTCGCGACAGTTTCTTAAACTTCATATAATCATCATAAAATCATAGGGCTAAAAAATTGTTCCGTAGATCGTGAACGACCTCAGATATCTAGATGCCTAGCTTAACAAGGATTTAACAATCTAAAAGCTGTTTAAGGGTTCTAGGAAAAGATCCATTAACGTTCTGAAATGCTCAATAAACGTATAAGACGTAGACATGTTATTTCAACGAGATAGGTATTCAGTCCAAAATCCTATTACTATTATAAACGCGAAAATTTGTGAGAATGGATGTTTGTTGCTCTTTCACGCAAAAACTACTGAACGGATTTTGATGAAACTTTACAGTAATATCGCATATAAGTACATCAAAATTACACGTAGACTGCTTTTAGTTAGTTTGGGGCTAGATGATTCTGTGTGAAAAATGTCTAGCATTTTTTTTATGTATTGCCCCATTCACTTGATTTCCAAAAATGTATTATAATTTCCATGAGCCAATTGAAATTTAAGTACTCCCTGAAGTAGGTAGATAAATAACCTAGTAACCTATAAAAAAGTTGCGATGTTAAATTCTAACCATATTCTAGGAAATAGGTATTAACGTATTACATCGGCTAATATATTGGAAAGGGTACATTAAGTAATTACGGGGTGGTCCGCTCCCATTACGCTTTCGAAATAGATACTTACGTACACATAGGTAAATACCGCAACATATACTTAAGTGGATTAAATAGTTACAACGTGTATACAATGAATGATGTCACATCTCCTGCTCGCGCTATTACTTCTTTTGCTCGGCTTCTAAGGGTCCTGTGTGATGTTTAATCCTAACTATAAGCCTATAACCTTCATTAAGAATTGGGCTATCAAATGCAAAAATAGTTTTTTCAAATCTGACTGGTAGTTTCAGAGATTCGCGCGGTCAAACAAAAAATGAATGGTCTTGTCAATTGTACTTGAATAAAAAAAAATATATCCATCATATCTGAGACACTCTATTGTAATGTTTTTTACCTAGATACTAACTTATAACCTGTATTAGTTAAAAACTAATAATTACATGCAGAAACATCTTATTTCCCGAAATATAGATAAAAGCTATCCACAAATTTACATTTATACTGTAACTAGCTTCTGCCCACGGCTTCGCCCGCGTGGTACCCGGATAAAAAGTAGCCTTTATGTTATTCAGATGTATAAAATATATTACTGTAAAGTTTAATCAAAATCGATTCAGTAGTTTTTACGTGAAAGAGTAACAAACATCCATTCTCAAAAAACTTTCGCGTTTATAATATTATAGGACTAGATTCTGCCCACGGCTACGCCCGCGTGGTACCCAGATAAAAAGTAGCCTTTATGTTATTCTGATATATAAGCTATATTACTGTAAAGTTTCATCAAAATCCGTTCAGTAGCTTTTGTGTGAAAGTGTATAATATTAGAAGGATAATACATTTTTTGCAATCAGATGAGTAGTTCCAGACGTTTTTTTTTATAGAATATCGAAAGATGTTTTGTTACCCATGGAAAATCTTTTTGTTTCCAGATATCTTACGAAATATTTTTTTGCAGATTCGACGCGGAAGCTACAGGATGTTCTAAATGAATTCGTGGAAGTCAAGAAACAAAGTTCCGATGGGGTGAGTCCTAAAAACAAAATAAGAAAAAAAACAAACACGATCACGACTTGTATTCCCAAAGATGGATATTTTCAAATACATAGTGCGGTATCTTTAAGGGCTAGTCAGAGGCACGTCAACATTAAACTCTTTTAAAACATTAAAAGTAAAAGTTTCAAAAGACAAACACGGTCACAACTGAACTCCCATAATTGAGATCCTCAGAACCATCCTCAGTACGAATATCTGTAAGGATATTAAGGTAGTCAGAGACACGTCCAAACATTATATTTGACTTAATAAAACCCTATACTGCGTAAATTTTATTAAATATTTAAGGACGAAAAAAGATTAAAATAGAAGTGTTCTAACTATCAATCTATAGATAGATAGCGATCCCTTTTATTGAAATCAGATTGACCAATCAATGGAGTGCTATCTGATAATCATCTAGATAATAAAACATATCCACTCAAAGTTTTGATTAAGTTCATACGTAGGTAAGTAATTTGCCAATAAAATAGTACTAGCACAAAATATTAGGTCTTTACCAATGAAATTGCCGTTTTGTCAAACTGGCCGCTTTGAGCTGACATATTTGCCAGTTCAAAGCGGCCAGTTTGAATCCTAAATTCAAATGATTTTTATTTCATTTTTCTATTTTAGGAAAACTATCGGCTCCTATAAACACAATGTATGACCTATAAGGTAATTTAGAGGTCTCTACATATAGAAACATATTATTAAATAGGTACAACAAAAATTATCAATATCTAATCATACCAAATGGTAAAAAATAGAACATTGGGCAAAATCCAACCCGTTCACTCATTTATTGAGTATAAAACCCAAATTTGTTTCATATTATAAAGTAATACCCCACTATTCATTTTATGTACACATTTTAATGAGAATTAATGGGAATTCAATATAACAGTTTAATAAATATTTCATATTAATCGAAGACTTATTTCATACCTAGTTGTTGCCCGCGGCTTCGCCTGCGTGGTATGTTAATAAAAGTAGCATATGACCGTCTCCAGGCTTCAAACTATGTACATGTGTCCACCAGTTTTTGAATGAATCGAACCAAGGATAACAATTTATACAAAGTTTAGAACTCAATTCTCAATTTCGTGGTAACAAACACACGCACGCACGCACGCACGCACGCACACACACACACACACACACACACACACACACACACACACACACACACACACACACACACACACACACACACACACACACACACAATGTGATAATCTCGGCTCTACTGTTGTATAGGGATTTAATCTCACCTTTGAAGATTTAATATGTATGTTAGGTATATATCATTTGAGGATAGCAAGATCGGTTGCAAGCATTGCAACCGAATAGTCTGTACTGTCTAGGACTATATCGAAATCATGAGTTGTTTACCTATTGACTTTGACTTTGGTTGACAACAAAGTGTTGTTCAGAGGTAGAATACAATCAGATCGTGTCAGGAGCAAAAAATACTGTCCATACATTTTGGCGAACCCTGCGGGGCAAGTTTGTGAGAGTATCGAAGGGTATTACTGCTCTTTTTCGATCTACGCGCTAATTTCGTATATGAGTTTCGACGTAGAACTAATGTGTTCAAATAGAAACGCAGTATTAAAGACGTGTGTTGAACTTTTTGTACTTTAAAAGTTTTTTTTTAATTTAACAGTTAACTGCGTAACCACGTTTTATCTCATTCCCCATCCACCATTACTTTTATTACATAAATTACCCATCAGGTAACTTATGACTATATCGAAATCATGACTTGGTTACCTATTGACTTTGACTTTGACTTTGGTTGACAACAAAGTGTTGTTCAGAGGTAGAATACAATCAGATCGTATCAGGAGCAAAAAATATTATCCATACATTTTGGTGAACCCTGCGGGCAAGTTTGTGAGAGTATCGAAGGGTATTACTTACTGCTCTTTTTCGATTTACACGTTAATTTCGTATATGAGTTTCGACGTAGAACTAATGTGTTCAAATAGAAACGCAGTATTTAAGACGTGTGTTGACCTTTTTTTTATTTTAATAGTTTTTTTTTAATTTAGCATTTAACTGCGTGAACACGTTTTATCTCATTCCCTACATTACATAAATCACCCATCAAGTAATTTCAAATTTATGAATAAAAAGCAAAATAATGATTAGCTAATAAATAAATAATGCTGAACTACATGACTGATATACTACTTACTACTTTTTTTGTAAATACATACATATTATACATAGAAAACACTGAGACCTGAGACAAATATCTGCTGATACCCATTTCGCCACAGAGGTCGTCGTTAGCTAAACAACATTATATTGGTACATGCCTGCGTTTTGAATTACCTAGTTTCTACGCGACATGTTCCTAATTTATCGCCACTAATTAGTACCGTAACGATGAAACATACATGCCTTCAAATTTTTGGTTCTAAAATATGCTGCTTTCCTCACAGTGGTGATTTTCTTTACCGTTTTAAACACGTTTTGCGTCGACGTTAATAATAGAAAGGTGATTACTTTGTTGGACTAGAACAGCCGTCGCAAAGTCTAAATTAGTTAGACTATTAGTTTCAAAACTAGAGCATTGCGAGATAATTGGAAAACTCATTTATTATGTCATTGAGAAGTTTTATAAGCCTCGTGTCGTAGCATCGTTCTCTTTAAAATAATATTTTGCATTGAGATGTTTTGTTTCAAACTAGAGCATTGCGGGATAATTGGAAAACTTATTTTTTGTGTCATTGAGAAGTTTTATAAGCCTCGTGTCGTAGCATCGTTCTCTTTAAAATAATATTTTGTATTGAAATGTTTAGTTTCCAAACTAGAGCATTGTGAGATAATTGGAAAACTCATTTATTGTGTCTTTGAGAAGTTTTATAAGCCTCGTGTCGTAGCATCGTTCTCTTTAAAATAATATTTTGCATTGAGATGTTTTGTTGCAAAACAAGTGCATTGTGAGATAATTGGAAAACTCATTTATTGTGTCTTTGAGAAGTTGTATAAGCCTCGTATCGTAGCATCGTTCTCTGTAAAATAATATTTTGCATTGAGATGTTTAATTTCAAAACTAAAGCATTGCGGGATAATTGCAAAATTTATTTTTTGGTTCATGGAGAAGTTTTATAAGCCTCGTGGCATCGTTCTCTGTGAAACAATATTCTACATGTAGATGTTTTTTAAGCCACGTGGTAAAGTTCTCTGTAAAACAATAGATAGATAGATAACTCTTTATTGTACACCACATGATATGTTGCTTACAAATTCAAATAGAGCAAATTATATTTTACCATGCCTACCTGATTATAATCCTAAGTTTATAGATCTAAAGACTTGTTCACTAATTTTTGTCAATAATTTATATTACCAATTAGGTTTCTGAATATAAATAGCAAATTTCTTTTTCAATATTTGTAAAATAAAAAGTTAACTTAAATACTTCTAAATTTGTCAAAAATGTGTCAATGAATGTATTCTTTAGCTTATATAAGTACTTGGATAAGAAACTGTTAGTTTTATATCGAAGCTATCTGCTACTGATATTGGGGGAGGACGGAAGATCAGCGCGCTACTTATGCTGAGTCCCATCACAATTTGTGGTTACTTCTCACATCAGCAGTACAAGCATCTAAGTTATGTACTTAATTAATAAGTAGTTGCAAATAAATGATTTATCTATCTATCTATCTATCTTTTACAACGTCTATTATTGCAGCGCGACCTAGTGACTTGTAAAAACACCACAGACTAAAAATAGCAAACAACCTTCATTCACTATTCATCCCTACGTGCCCCATAAAAAATAATCTCTCTATTTATACCCCCCACCGCATTCTCACCCCTAACATCCTCGTAATACGATCAGGAATAGCTCAAAAGCCTGCCCATTTTCCGAACATCCTTTTCCCGTGACGTCATTGAGCTAAATTCATTTATTTTAAGCCCTATCACTATGGTTATACAATGGTATATGCTTTGATAGGCTCATCATTGATTCGATAAGTTCTGATGACGTCATGCATGAGGGAGAAGGGATGACGTCATCGCCTCTCATTTGGTATTTACTAATAGGCACAGATAGTATATCTATAGGTTAGATAATTATTTATCGTGAGTTGAGATAGGGAATACTAAATAGAAACTGGGAAGTAATCCATCATAATCATCATCAATAGTCTGCAGAAGTCCACAGCTGGACTTAGGCCTCCCCCAGATAATGGTGTCGATTCTCTTGTATACCAATTGTACTTAATCTGATATACTACTTAAATGTATTTTTTTTTGTAAATACGTACATTATTATACATAGAATTCACCATAACGCGAGAAAAATATTTGCAGATCATACAAAAATTGCAGATTATCCTATGGCGGGAATTGAACCCGTAAATATCTGCGTCTCAGACGGGCCTTCGCCTACTGCGCCACAGAGGTCGCCATATGGGTGGATTTAGTTCTTTCAGATTCTTAATGTATTTGATGTATTTGTATGTACCTACGTGTTATTGGTATTCCCTTGTGCTAGTATATCCAGGCACATGCATCTTTTCAAATTTGTTAAGGGGATGAACACGAAAAAACAAACTTTTCTAAATAAAGATTACCCACTTCGCTTTAGTTTGTGACAGTAGGAAAAACATATTACTACAGACCAGGTTATTGAAACTGGTCTGTGATATTTCAAGAATTTGGTTTTTTCTAAAACACGCAAAGAGACGTTTAAAAAAATATTTTGAAACAAAATCTGTGATATTAGCCAATAGACATTAATGAAGTCTAGTCTACTCACCAAGCTCAAATATATAATCCTGTTGTTTTACATTTTTTAAAGAAAGAATAAGGAGAAAATCCGCTTGTTTTTATCCCAGCTTGGTGTCGTAAGCACCACCCACGGCCTTGCGCATCCTTTTTTTTCGAGGGGGAGAAAATACTTACACATTTCTCTTCCGACGTGGGGGTGGTGAAAGGTGGTATGTGGACCCACTAAAAACCCCCGGTGAGCAGTCCTCCGCCGAGGGGCAAGATGGGGTCGCGTTAGTATCCACCATCTCGCCCCGTTGGCTAGCCCGGGAACCGGGTCACTGTCTCATGGAGGGTGGGTCTTCTCTCCAGGTTACCCCTCAGGGTTCGTGCAAGCTGGCAGAGAATCCCCCAACTCTCCACCAGAGACCCTGCCAATGTACCTTAAAAAGGGCACACCTAGTCCGACAACAGTCCTGCTATGAACTTGTATCCGAAAGTCGCGCTACTTTTTGTGTTGATTCGGCAGCTATCTGCCTCTTAACACCAAGCTGATGTTGCTGGTGTCAAGATCGCAAGTCAAGACTTTTTTTTTCAATGTTGACAAATTTCACACAGCATCATCTAGCTCCAAACTAAGCAGAGCTTGTATTATGGGAACTACATGACTGATATACTACTTATTTTTTGTAAATACATACATATTATAAATAGAAAAAACCCAGACCTGAGACAAATATTTGCAGATACAAACATTTGTCCCGCGGCGGGAATCGAAGCCTCAACCTTCTGCGTCTTAGGCGAGCCTTCGCCCACTGCGCCACAGAGGTCGTTGCAAGCCCTATGCACTATAACTAAAATTCCAACCTGGAATAACTCTATGGACATATATGCGGCTTAACTCTATATTGAAATTTGATTTAAAAAAGTCATGTGCCGGTTAGGTACATCACCGGTGCCTATACTCTTCCTACCAATACGTTGAGAACCACTACCTACTATATAGATAACTAAGTAGATAGACTAAGTAGATTTTTAGATGATTTTTTCCCATTATTTTCGTATCCAACAAACAACAAAACTCAACTTCCTTGTTGGAACTTAGAAGTGTTACAAAACCTTTCCCTCATAATATCGTGATAGTGATGTACAGCCGTCTCGGAAAAAAGACTGATTTAAAGACTCCTTTAAGATTTAATTTTTACAAAAAAACGGGCTATTTACCATGATTTGTGAGTTTCAATGTTTCCCGATATTTCAGCACAGTTGCATGTACCATGATCACGGGAGGAACTATCGCCGAAATATGTAAATTTCCCGTTTTTTGTAAAAAATATGTTCAAAATCATGATAGTTTCAAAAGTTATATATATCTTTTAAGATTTGTTTAGGATCTCACTGTAAGGTTACGGTCATTTGTTTATTGTGATCAGTAAAATATTTATGCACATTTGCACTAAACTTAAGTAAAGACGTAAGCGTGTCGTAAGGATTTTTTTTCGTAGTTAGTTTAATAAGGTACTATTCATATTGTAAAAACGGGAATTTTCACGTAATGCACTATCGGTGAAGGCACCGACTAAGTTTCGACTCATTCCGAGAGTCTTCATCAGGGTGAGTGGTTGCGACTTTCTCCTTCCGCGTGCACTACTAAGGTACTGTAGATTCTCTCCATTGTCATTAATTAATTCATTCAATATTGTAAAAAAAGTAAATTATTATATTGTAAATTGCTAGATAAAAAAGTAGTTTAATTAATTTGTACACCTTTTAACCAGCTACTAACATTTTATCATCAATTAATTAAACAACACATTACGAAACAACGATATTTACATGAACTATTTCGATTTATTCTCATTTAAGTAAAATTTAACTTTTACAGGAAAAAAAATCCTGAAAAACTTTATAAAAAGGGTATACTATAAAATAACTGACTATTTCGATTATAAAAACTCTTGGGATTGATTTGGAAAAAAAATCCTGTAAACATTTAGGTACCTATTGTTTTGTAAAAGGATCACTAAAAAGAAAATCAGTCTTATTTTCTTGTTAAAACCGACGTTTCAAAGTGATCCTTGTGATTTTAATGAATTATAAATTTTAACTTAGAATTTTTCCAGACCATGTTTAAAAAAATATATGTCTCCACTTATAATCTTTATTCAATAGGTAATGAGATGATAGTTAGGTCTTAATAAATGTAATGTATGCTCTATATCAATATCAACGTCATAATAACGTCGTAAATTTTTCTCTTAAAACATAAATGACGACCTCTGTGGCGCAGTGGGCGAAGGTCCGCCTGAGACGCAGAAGGTTGCGGGTTCGATTCCTGTCACGGGACAAATGTTTGTAAGATCTGCAAATATTTGTCTCAGGTCTGGGTGTTTTCCTATGTATAATATGTATGTATTTCCAAAAAAAAAGTAATTAAGTAGTATATCAGTCATGTAGTTCCCATAATACAAGCTCTGCTTAGTTTGGGGCTAGATGATGCTGTGTGAAAAATGTCCAGCATTTATTTATTTTATTTTTTATTTAAATATAAGATTCGTGTTAAACTCGCCTGCCCCATCCCTGGCTATGGCATCCATTGAATAACAAATGATTGGTTTTCTCATTATGACCAAGTTCACCCTGTTGATGTGGCGTGTATTTTAAGTGATCTTGTACACGAGTGCGACATGCCGCAAAGTGAAAAAGGTTTGTTTTGCGCCAAAAAAGGAAAAAAGTCAAGAAGTATGACAGCAAAAATATGTTGTATATTTCTGCTCACATCTTACTTTTGCATTATGTAAATCTGATCATGGATGTACTTCGGTTATTTATTTATGTCATTTTATAATCCAATGCTTCGTAGAGTTTATGGAAAACGGTTGGCACTCAGCAATAATGCTATACTTAGTATCTATTTTTCCAATTCAATTCAATATTTTTTATTTCAGACATTATTATTACACGATATTAAAACACAAATAAAACTATAATATTGTCCATTATGCTACTTAATTATTAATTTAATAGCCTCTGCATACGGCTTCGCCCGCGTGGTACCTGGATAAAAAGTAGCTATGTGTTACTCTGCTATATTACAGTAAAGTTTCATTAAAATTCGTTCAGTAGTTTTTGCGTGAAAGAGTAACAAACATCCATCCACAAACTTTCGCGTTTATAATAGTAGTAGGACTAACTAACACACTAATGTATGCCACCATTAAACTGCAGTTAAATATTTTACGAGACAAACAACACTCTTCAATTCGTTCAAGCACCAAGATTGAAAACACCGTCCACCGTGAGATACCAATCCCTACACTACGCAATCTTTTGCTTTGCGACGTCGTTTGAAACAACGTAGACATTCTAACTCGTTGAAAACAAGGTTACCACAAGAAAACATCAATATTGGAGTTTTGGCCTAGTTAGAAAATGAATTATTATTACGAGTACCTACTTATTATTAGTTACAAAGTTTCTTGAATAATTATTTAACGCGAACAGAAAAAATTAACAAGCTATTAGTTTGTAACGGGATTTCTTCCAGCTATATTATTTTTGCACTCTGAAGCACGGGAGCGCTCGTTTGTAAATATCACTGGTCATCCTATCCATGTAATAGTTAACTGTGTTCGCTCATGCAAGTGGTTTAACGGTAGAAGGAAATATATATAGAAGATTGCTTCTTCTATCTATACTAATATTATAAAGAGGAAATATTTTTTTGTTTGATTGTTTGTATCGAATAGGCTCCGAAACTACTGGACAGATTTTAACCATTTTTTCACAAAAAAAAGGCTAAATTATCAGAAAGTAGCATAAGCTATAATTTATTTTCAAAAAAATAGAGATCCTTAAGGAAATTGCAATAATGTAACCGAAAGTAGCAAAATTTTGCCTATTTTATAGACAAAATTTTGCTACTTTCATTATACTTTCATTTTCATTATTTGGCGTGCGCTGAGAAAACTATTAATGATACATAAAAATTATGTACAACATGATTAAAGTTCTCATTATTACCTACAAAAAATCATCGAGGGAATAAATCTAACTATCATAGTTAACTCACAATAGCAGCTTTTGTGTTTAATTAGATCGCCGGTAGAAACAAAAGTTAGTAGCAGTAAAATACTTTTTAATTAATTTGAATCGGACATTTAATTTCGAAGTTCACGAGTATAAAATCGAAACTTACGCGGGTGAAACCGCGGGGAGCAACTAGTTAGGTATAATTATAGAGTACTATCGTGTTCTGGAGAAGACGTTAAGCTGTTAGATCAGGCCAAAGTTTTTTTAAACTTTGGGATCTGTAAACATAATTTTTAACCGGCTTCAAAATAAGGAGGGCTTCATTCGGCTTATTTTTTATCGTGTATGTATGTGTATACTTTCGCCAATTGCTAACTGGCCCCATTAAAGTTTTATTCCCGGGGGATATTTTATCCGTAAAACTTAAAAAAACATCATCATCTTATGGAATCACGACATGCCGAAACATTTTTTGTGGGCGATTTTTCTTTTGTTTTTTATTCAAAGAGTGTCATCCCGAGTCAGCAAAATAACTGTTACGCATAAAAGTTATGGGCTCCTGAAATCTTCGGAAAACTAAGGACGTTTAAAACTCTATGCTTTTTCAAATTGTTCTTAAACTGCACTAGCTATCACATAGGAGCAGTTCAGGCACATAGAGTTGGAACTGCATAGAGTTTTAAACGCCCCTAGTTTCTCTTTTCCGAAGATTTACGAAGCCCATAACTTTTATAGTAGTGATGTAAGCACGTGAAGATCGAATGATACAGTGATACTACCTGCAGGATAGTAACGTAAACTTGGGATTGCAAACGTATCGCGAATATAGCGATTTAATATCAATTGACTTCAAAGAGAATGAGGTTCTTAATTCGTATGTATGTTTTTTTGTATTTTTACGCGATTTATTCGTCAGTTGTGAACAGATGTTAATAATTATTTAATGGGAAGGGTATACTTCAAGGCTGGTCCCATATAAATTGTATGAAAAAATTACACTCCTAAGGTTGAAAAAATGGGTGATGAAATTTTATATTGGACTTTTACCGTTATTTTGAAGTTTTTTTTGACATTTAAAGTCCTATAAATAATATTATAAATGTTATACGGGTATTAATCGCGTTAACCTTTTTTCCGGCGTTTCGACTGTGCTGCAACAGCCGTAGTAGGTATTTTTAAAACACAAGGTAATTTAAAAAAAAACTCACCGTATATTTCCATCATCATTTGCTACGCCCTCTAGTGAATTATGGAAATAAAGTCGACCTAAAAACAATTCAAAAATACATACTAAAACAAAAAAAAAAAAAAAACTATTGCAAATTGCAAAAAAACTATTCAAATTCAAGAAGAGAGTCACAACCTTTCAGAAACTAAAAAGGCCTGATGATCTTCATATAGCTGAAGAGATTTTCTTGAGCAATCTCGATAAAGTTACCCTTCAAATAAAAATAATATAAATCAAAATTAGTTCATTCGTTTTTGGCGCTACGATGCGAGTTTGTGGTATTCTTGAAGTACCTACATACAACACTACAAAAAACACTCGCACCTCATGCGCCTTTTGGGAATTCTCAACACAACAGCAGAAAGTCACAGGTGTATTCCTAACTACAAAATACATTCTGATATTTAGCATAGATGGTTGTTTCAGAACTTACTTTTCCTGAACAAAAGATAAACCAATACTTTGTTCCCAAACAACGGGTTTTTTCTTAGAGACGTGCTTAGATTTTTTTTTAGCACAGACCTATACAAAGATACACACGAAATATAACACCCATCATTTGCGTCGAGGATTAAAGAGGCTTCGACTGTACCAAAATACATCTGCTTTTTTCGTAGAATCGTAAATCGTCCTCCGTCCTAATTATTACTGCCTGTGTTCCTCACAGGGCCGGGGTAATAAGACTCGCTAAAACTTTATATCTGCGGTATTTTCCTGGTTAATTTATCATTTTGGCTTATAGTCGCTATCAAAAACAAGTGAAATTTTGCAAAACTTTCAAACCCCTGACGTATTTTTTATCGTCTTTTGCAGTGACATCTAGGCCACTGAATTTTATAGTCATTACATTTATAGTCATGTATTTGAGATACATTTATTTTATATATTGAAACTATTAAAACGATAGGAAATTGTATGTCGGCCAACCCGTCCACACGTCTAAATTGTGAAACGGATCACGCCTGAATCATTAATTGTTGGTTAAAGTTAACCTCCGTTTGATTTTCGGTTTGGTTCAGACAAACCAAACTTTGTTCAAATATTATTTAATTAATTTTGGCTTTGTTACATATTATGTTTGTTTTTCTAATAAAAATATTGTGATTTCCAGCCAATAGTTTTCTTAAAAACATGGAAGGCAATTCCCAGGGTGATGATAATCACATTGAGGAACGAGTATCTTCACCCATATTGCAATCGAGTTGCCCTCAATTCGAAATGTATTTCCGAACTTTCGCGATCAGTACCATGATTATTATACTTGTTATACGGGTTTTATAAACGCGATAAAGACCCGCACAAAACTTACAAATGAAAATTATAACTGCTAGAATGTTATCTGTATAAATTATTACACTCATTCCACCATATAATTCACTTTTTTTATAAACAAAGGCATATAAGAGCACCATTTTTTAATCGACGTAAATAATCGTTAATCATAGTACATTCAGCAAGTGATGTAGATAGATAGATAGATAGTTTTTTATTCGACACATACAATACAGCACAGACAAGTACAAATGAAAAGAAAGACAAACAATTAAAGAAACACAGTAAATACAGAAGAGTAGGTACAATAAGTGGGTGCTAACCAGCGCTAACGAGGGCAGTCTATGCTGCAATGGTGTGTATTAGTCGAGGTCCTATCTCAGCTTATTGCTTATTGTACGTTAACTAGCAATACAAATTTTTGGGAATTAAGTTTTAGCAGTCTTCAAATATAAAGTTTTCAACAATATTGTAGCAGTTTTCAGTAGCTATATTAGTTGCTATTCCATTTTCCAGGTTTGCATCTACCGTTTTCAGTACAATTGAGTTCTTCTTGACTGAACCACAGGTCTATCTCCCTGCCTGCTGCTTCAATACTGTCGGAACCGTGTATGATATTGCCGTGTCCATGCTGGCCTGCCTGAAAAATAAATAATGCTAACTCAAGTGGATGGTACTGCATTCTAATCTAGAATCACGGCTTCGAAACTGGACGCAAATGGATTATTAGAACACGATGAAGGGAAAAGTCCTAAGGCCAAAAATTCAAAAATTCAAAAACAAATCTCCGTCTACATCGATGACATGATGGGCAACCGGCGGAGGTGCGATATTATTTTTTGTACATGTCGGTTAACTAAAGCTGGTAACGTTCACAGTACTCACACTAATGCAATTTCATAATACAGTACGCGTGAGAGAGACGAACAGACTTTTCATGATGCGCATGCAGTGTGACGTCACGCCGCACGCTTATTCATAGACATTACACAAGCGCAACGTTCATATTCATGTTCATATTCATTTATTCATGAATATGAACATGAATATGAACGACCTTTGTGGCATAGTGGGCGAAAGCCCGCCTGAGACACAGAAGGTTGCGGGTTCGATTCCCGTCGCGGGACTAATGTTTGTATGATCTACAAATATTTGTCTCGGGTCTGGGTGTTTTCTATGTATAATATGTATGTATTTACAAAAAAAAAGTATCTAAGTAGTATATCAATCATGTAGTTCCCATAATACAAGCTCTGCTTAGTTTGGGGCTATATGATGCTGTGTGAAAAATGTCCAGAAATATTTATTTATTTATTCATGCTTAAATGTACATCAGCTTAGGTGTTACATCAAAGTAGATGTAGGGGAGTACATGGACCCTGTAAGGGCGCTGCAAGCTCAGTCAATATTTATTTAAAATGAGATAATACTAAAAATAAAATCGTAATTATGAATGTCAAATAATACATAAAAAATAAATTGATCTTACTTTATAAATTGATCTAAAATAATGTCAGATATTATAGTCATTTGAAATGGAATTTATAAAATAAATAAAATTAATACTTAACCTATCACCTACATATTCCTACCATGCATAAAATATTTTAATGAAAATGTCCGGATACAAATTAAATAAAATCAAAGAAATCAATGTTAAATAAAATTGTAACGTGTAAATGTGTTGAACGTGCCAGCTTTAGTTAATCGACCTATAAGTATTACTGATATTTGTTCCAGGTCTTGTTGGAGTAGTTTCTGATACCCACGACACAGAGAACCCTAGTGTGCGGTCAGGGCAATGTATGTGTCTATTGGGAGTTTATTTTTATTTACACGCTCACGATTTTTTATCAAGAACAGACCTTCATTGGGCTATCTTACCTGATAAGTGATGATATGGACGATGAAGGATTATATTTTAATGGATAAGACAGGGTTTTGTTACTGTAGGTAGGTACATACAATCAGTGGTGAGGCGTAGTCTCCCCGAATCGTGCCCGGCGCGGACTCGCCTGGAACCGTAGAGCCGATCATAGCTCGGCTTGTCTTCACTGCGTCTACTCTTTCCCACACCATGGAAACTACTGGCCCAGAACTCATATACTTCACAAGACCTGGTAACATAATCAAGAGTGGTAGAGATCTTTGGTAGATAAATAAATAAAGATCCAACGCGTACATAGTCCCACACTAGTGTTAGGGAATCCAAGTACTCAGTACTTGTAGTTATTTACACCCACACACACAGGGGTGTCTGTAGTTATAGTTATCTATGAGTACCCAGAACAAATGTCTGCAAAATATGCTAACATTTGTTCCTAAGCGGGAATAGAACGAGATAAGCCAGTCTGGTCGAATTTTTTAGGATATCTTGGCACGAAAAATCCAAGCGGGAGATCGCGGGACTTACCAAATAGCGTATAGTTAGAGGCACGCTCGAACATTACATTTGGCGCTTGCGTTTGTTTTAAGCCCATCGTCGCTTATTGGAACAATTGACGCCATACGCCTTCGAATTCTTATTTTTTTTTGTTCTAAGGTATGGCGGTTTCCTCTAGATATTTCCTTTAACGTTTTTGAACATGTGTTATGACTGGAAAATTATGTCCATTATCATTGGACGTAGAGTAGAAGAGTCTGTGAAAGAGCTCACCCATACCTATTTCTGCCGCAAGCAGTAATGATCGAATTGCTGTGTTTCGGAGCACATGAGATTTTTCACCCGTTATGACTCAGGGTCAGCAAAGCGCGAGTGATACGTCTAGTGCACTGTTTCTCAAAGTGGGCGATAACGCCCCCTTGTGGGCGCTGGAGGCATTCAGGGAGGCGGTAGAAGGCTCTAGAAGATATTGGGGGCGCTAAGGCGGTCAAGAGAAAGCATAGGTTGTTATGTTTAAAAACTTTGGGGGCGCTAGGATTTTTTTTATTCTCAAAGTGGGTGGCGGGAAAAAATAGTTTGAGAACCTGTGGTCTAGTGTAGCAACCGTCCACAGGGTACGGTTACCACTTTATTATGAACTAGCTGCGCCCCGCGGTTTCACACGCGTGTAAAATAATTAATTTAAAAGTATTTAATTGCTACATAAATACCCTTGATCATAAAACTATTTATTTGAATAAGAATTGATACTACGATACGAATGTAACCAACTTTTGTTTCTACCCGCGATCTAATTACAAAATTTTATAACACAAAAGCTGCGATTGTGACTTAACTATGATAGTTAGATATATTCCTTCGTGGACTTTTTTGTTGGTAATAATAAGTAATTTAATCATGTAGTACATAATTGTTATGTATCATCAATAGTTTTCTCAGCGAACGCCAAATAATGAATTTTATAGGCAATTTTTTTATACTTTGGATAACATTATTGCAATTTTATAAAGGATCTTTTTTTTTAAATAAATTATAGCTTATGTTACTTCCTGATAATTTAGCTTTCTATCGTTGAAAAAATGGTTGAAATTGGTCCAGTAGTTTCGAAGCCTATTTGGTACAAACAAACAAACAAAATCTTTTCTCTTTATAATATTAGTATAGACTAGTATAGACAAGATGCCGTATGCTTCTTTGCCACATAAATTGTATAAATAAAAACCTGTGAAAAATGGTTCTTTCGCCAAATCCTCGTAGTGTTCTTCGAACCGGTGCTGACTTGCTTGAACCTGCTTGATGGCAATCAGCTTGAAACTCCTTTCTTCAAACCGCTGAATGATAGCACCGATCAGACCTTGTTTAACGCCGTCGGGTTTCACCAATATCAGAGTTCTTTCTTCAACCATTTCAACCCCTAGACGCAAAGAAGAGGTGTTAATGTTAATGAGAATTAAATTAATAATGCTTTATTGCCTTAAAGTGTACATTTGGTACTTATAAATAACTTAAAAATTTGGTTCTACATAAATTATTAAAATCGTACCATAGGTGAACTCTGTTCCCCGCACTAGGTCTATAAAAGCCTGTATAGTGAGGTCACGGGACTCGCCGACTGACTCTCTCAATAATGGAAGCTACAGAAAAAGGAAAAAAAAAATAAAAAAAATCAAAGATAAAATGATGTCTTCAGGAGAAAAGTTAAAGAGCACTATCTGTCTCTCTAAATTATGTATGGTATTTGTTTTGTAATATATATATATTTATTTATATATACATGTATAGTTATACTTATATATTTATTTATTTTTTGTAGTATTGTTGTAGTTTAAGTATATTTTCTTTCTGTACACGTTCCTACCTCTATATTACCTCTCTCTAGCTCAAGGTTTGCTGGAAGAAAACTCTTTTAGGGTTAAGCTCGCCTTTGTACATGTCATTTAATTCTGCCTTTTTGTAATTGTTTATTTGTGTGTACAATAAAGAATAAAGAAAAGAAATAAAAGATTTGAAGTGAATATTACACAAGATTAAACTAAATTTAAATATAATTATAAATATAATAATTATAAATATAAATGAGATTATTAGAGAATATAAATGTAAATATAAATGCCAGGTGTATTATGTATAGATTGTGGGTAAGTGTTAAATTTTTGATGTCGGACTACACAGCTTTAGACTATTATCTGTTGTGCCAGGTCACTCAATGGTTTCAAGTTGCTCTTCAGTTTCTTTATAGTTCAGTTTAAGTAAATAATTATTCAATATTTGTTTTAGTTTGTTATAGTTAGCAGAAAAGATTGTTGTTTTTTTTATTAATTCCATTATACAATCTAGGACCAATATTGACTAAAGATTTCCTACCAAAATTAGTTTTAACTTTTTTCAATTTGGTCAATTATCTAATCCTACTAATATTATAAACGTGAAAGTTTGTGAGGATGGAAGTTTGTAACTCTTTCACGCAAAAACTACTGAACAGATTTTGTTGAAACTTTACAGTAATATAGCTTATACATCAGAATAACACATAGGCTACTTTTTATCCGGGTACGCGCATATGACATCTTTTCTTCTTTTGCCTTTTAGATTTTCTAGTATTTGGTCACTTACTAAAGAGTGTTGTCTAAGAACAGTTGCTTTAATGAAAAGTTGCCTGACATTTGCAACCCGCAGAAGGTTGCGGGTTCGATTCCTGTCACGAGACAAATGTTTGTAAGATCTGCAAATATTTGTCTCAGGTCTGGGTGTTTTTCTATTTATAATATGAATGTATTTACAAAAAAAAAAGTATATAAGTAGTATATCAGTCATGTAGTTCCCATAATACAAGCTCTGCTTAGTTTGGGGCTAGATGATGCTGTGTGAAAAATGTCCAGCATTATTTATTATTATTGAGCACAGAGCATTCTTTGTACAGGGCTTCTGTTCGATACATCCTAGGTTTGAAGGTCATAACCTTAAGGAGTGCTCTTTGAGCTCTTAATAAACATCCAACATTAATACATAAGAATGAAGTGGTTATTAGGAACTATGAGTATCATGGCACCACAACAATCTGTAATATGACTTATTAGACAGCGGGACCAATTATCCAGGCGGCAGTTCAAAATTTCTAGCATCCATACTACTTGGTACTGAAAGAATATATTGGCATGAGGTGATATGCTGGTGGAATCTGTGGTGATATATTATCTGTGAAATGCTTGGCGGGAATCTATTCAAGATTGTACCACAGATTAAAAATTGTTTGCTCTTGTACAATTGGTATTTTATTCATTCTGAATTCTAAAAGTTTTGTATTGATAGCAGTTTTGTAAGCATTTTGTATATCGGTAAAATATATGAAAGTTAATAAATATTTATGATAGTAAAATAGTTTTTATTACCACTCGGAACTAGGGGGCTTCGATAACTTTAAATTAAGTAAACACTAACTTCTTGGATTTTATTACAAAAAACGAAAACCAACCTATTACATATCCAAATGATTTGGAATAGGTTGCAAATAAAACTATTGTTAATTCTAATCAATTAAAAAAATATATGCTTAGAATTTCACTAAACCATACCACCGATATGGTACTTACTTTTCTCGATTATTTTTGAATTCAAACAAAATATACGCGCACTTTGTAGGTTTTATAGATAGCTACTATTTTTTGGTAAAGTATGTCAAAGACGTTCCTCGTGTAAATAAGATAACAAAAATTGGAACACTTTTGCTTCACCGTAATGTTAAAAAAGTAGTTAAGACTAAGTAGATAACTAGTGGATGCACGTGACTTTATCCGTAGACTCTGGTTGTCTACCCATTCTATTCTATCCTACTAATTTATAATAATAATAAAAATAATTATTTATTGCAGATACACGATCCATACACACGACCAACACAAAAAATAATCTATCCATCTATTTAGAACGAAAAATTCAAAGGTTAGGTTATACTAGCTGGAAGAAAATCCTACTAATATTATAAACGTGAAAGTTTGTGAGGATGTTTGTTCATCTTTCACGCAAAAACTACTAAACGGATTTTGATGAATCTTTACAGTAATACAGCTTATACATCAGAATAACACATAGGCTACTTTTTATCCGGGTACCACGCGGGCGAAGCCGTGGGCAGAAGCGAGTAGTCTCAAAAAATCTAGAGGCATACTTAGTAGTACATTAAGTTTATTAGGTAAATAATTTACTTTTAATTTCCTCTACCGTCGATCCTTAAAATTCTATAGAATTTCGATCGGGTTCCGTTCTCATAATTTAGCTTCGGTTAAAAGCAAAGCAAAACAAACACATTCACGACTGTAATCCCCATGATAAAGATCCTCAGATCCATACTTAATACTAGTAAGTACATAGATCCGTACGCCTAAAAAATAGCGGGTAATCAGGCACGTCCAAGCATTATAATAAATAATAAATAAAATAATGCTGTACATTTTTCACACAGCATCATCTACCCCCAAACTAAGTATATAATAACTTATATACTTTTTTTTTGTAAATACATACAAATTATTCATAGAAAACACCCAAACCCGAGACAAATATTTGCAGATCATACAAACATTTGTCTCGAGGCGGGAATCGAACCCGCAACCTTCTCAGGCGGGTCTTCGCCCACTGCGCCACAGAAGTATAATTATTGGCATATACCCACGTTTTGCATTCCACGTAACAGGTTGCAAACCCATCACCACTTATTCGAACACTAACTTATAGCACTGCCTTCGAGTGGTTGGTTTGAGGGCATGCCAGTACTCTCGCGATGTTTTCCTTCACTGTTTTGAGCACGTGCTAATGAGCTCATACATTTTTCCAGAGAAATCCATTACTGCTCGGCTGGGTTCGCTTAAAAGTATCAATATCAAAACTCCATAATGAGACGTCGATCGAGTGAATTGGGTTCACATTTCATCCGGATATCCAATATCCTTAGTTTATAACCGGTTCAATCTCTTGACTCACCCGGGACCAAGTCATCTCCTTGGGTCGTTAAAATAGTTTATGGCTTTATCCAATGCGTGGCATTTATTGTATGGTAAACTAGCTTCTTCCTTGCATTTCTTGTGTGGTACCCGGATAATTATATCTGGGTATATTATACATACGATATAATATTATATCATTAATATGTATATATTTACAAAAAAAATGAAAATCAGACATTTAGTTCCCATAACACAAGCTCTGCTTACTTTAGGGCTAGATGATGATGCGTGAAATGTCCTAATGTTATATTATTAATATGTATGTATTTCAAAAAAAATGTAAATCAGTCATGTAGGTAGTTCCCATAACACAAGCTCTGCTTACTTTGGGGCTAGATGATGCTCTGTTAAATATGCAGAAATATAAAACAAAAAGGTTTATCATACGAAGACGAGCAAATGATTGTTATTAATATAAGGATGTCTATGCGATGCATATATGCAAACGATCTATACTAAGCCATTTAAAGCAGATGAACTTTTATTTAGCGATTATTTAAGTTACTTCGTATGCCAACTCTGGCGTCAAAGTCAATTGGTTCGTTTCATTGAAATCACAAGGATAATTATTATAGCAACATTAGCTTAAAAAATACATGAAATTTAAAAACTTATCATGTATTTGCACTCGCTTTCAACAAACTGCTTGTTTTTTTAATGATCTGTCATTCTATAGTGTGTTGCGAATCGAACAAGTTTCAGGAGTGCCACTTTAACGTGTCCTCAGAAGTATAAGAAAGTATATAAGTACGACATAATATTTAGATCTTTCTTTGGCAGAAGCCAATGGCTCCTAAAATACAGTCTCTACTAGTTAAGGGCCTATGGATTTGTAACATTTTATAATATCAAATAAATATATTTTTACTTTTCTTTTTTACTTTTTTTAAGTAGTTTATCAAAGTCGAAGTTAAAGTCAATAGGTATTTATTCATTGAAATCACAAGGATCATAGAAACGTCAACTTAAAAACAACGTAAATATAAAATTTGCATGTGAACTTAGGCGCGAGCCCAGAAGAATCAGGCGACAAACTCTGCTTGGTTTTTTTTGATGATCCTTCATTCAGCTTTAGTGTGGTGCCAATCGAACGAGGTGAACTCATTTATAGAAAAAGAGTACTACTCAAAGAATTAAATAAAGTCTTAAAAGTATCAACCAAAGTTCTTAAGACAACACACGATTAAATAATATAATGCTTAACCTATTCTAAAAATACGTTACTACAGATACGCAATTTGACAATTAAGCTAATGAGGGAGCGGAGCGACGACATCAGTACCTATAACACAAGCTCTGCTTACTTTGGGGCTAGATGATGCTGTGTGAAAAGTGTCCTGCATTAAATATTTATTATTATTTATATAACGTACTGAAGTTACTCAACGCTGTTGATTTATACCAAGCGTAGTCTACGTCATATCACGATCTTCGCTGTTACAATCTAAAGATTATCGAATTTCGTTTTATAACTTGTAAATTTTGAATTGGATCATTGAGATGTACAGATTTGAGCGGGAATCAAGTCATGAAACGTAAGGGCCTGTTTATTATGCAATAACTTTGAGTAGGTATAATCTATACGGTTGGAAAACGTCCGGCTATATATATTTTTAGAGCTATCCGGATATAACTTTTTAGAGCTATCCGGATAAAACTTTTTAGTGCTGAATCTGTATAAAACTTTTAAGAACTTTTTAATCTTTGATTGAATAAGCGTTAACCAGTTAAACCTAGGCTCTTTCAGAATTTTTATTTCGATATTAAAATGACTCGCTTTATTAACTCGGTAGTAAAGCGAGAAATCGAGGTGTGACATACAGACAGACAGACATAACCAAACCATAAGGATACCATTTTCGCAGTGTCATCTATTTTATTCCAAATGCTAATTACCAGAGGTAAAGGCTTACACACACAGCTATGTTATAATGGTCGATATACATATTAAATATTTTAAAGGTAATTTAATTTACCAATTCGTTCGTTCGTGGTCAGTAAGAAAATGTGCCAAATATAATATTTGGACGTATCATTTAGATCTGATGGATCTGAGACATGAAATATCATTATGTAATCAACGGTGTGAAGAAGCAACATGCTGAGACCAAGTCTTTTTGGCATGCGATGCTTGGGAGACTCACTTGGCACAATAGTACCTGTGAGGAATCCTAACTACCTACCGCAGACTTATACCTTACCTACCTACATTATGTTTTTAGTAGGTAGGTACCTATCTTTTTATTTTACCTGGGAGTCTGTTTTAGTACAAAGAGATGTTTTCTTTCCGTTTTGCCAAAAAAGATAAAAAAAATGTTAAATAGCGGCGACGAGTTTGCTGTATTGTCACGTGGAATGCTATTATGCAAAAACGCTGTCAAGACGTGCCAATTAAAATATTTGGACGTATCTCTTAGATCTGATGGACCTGAGACATGGAATATCATCTCATGATGATCGAAATCATCATGGAGATTACAATCGAGATAATTTTTATGTATGAAATAAAGAGTTATTTATATATAAAATTTTTCGATGAAAAAATAAATTCAAAGTGACCTCTAATGTGGTCCTTTTCTAATGAAATCTGTACTAATATTATAAAGAGGAAAGATTTTTTTTTTGTTTATTTGTATCGATTAGGCTCCGAAACTACTGGACCGATTTTAATTATTTTTTCACCAAATGAAAGCTAAATTATCAGGAAGTAACATAGCCTATAATTTATTTTCAAAAAAATAGAGATCCTTAAGAAAATTGCAATAATGTAACCCAAAGTAGCAAAATTTTGCCTATAAAATGTATTATTTGGCGTGCGCTGAGAAAACTATTCACGAGACATAAAAATGATGTACTACATGATTAAAGTACTCATTATTACCTACAAAAAAGTCCGCGACGGAACATATCTTACTATCATTGTTAAGTCACAATAGCAGCTTTTGTGTTATAAAATTTAATTAGATCGCCGATATTCCCACGGAATCGAAACTTACGCGGGTGAAACCGCGGGGCGCAGCTAGTATAAAGCGAGACTACTCATCCGAGTAAATAAATAAATCTATTCTCCAGCTAATATAAATTTAACGACTCTCGTATCTCTGAACTTACTTATTCATGGCATCGCACTAGGGTGGGATTTGCCTTGTATGATTGGATTTGGAAACTGAATTACTGATGTGTTTCGTTGAAACGTAAACGTTTTACTAATGGGGCTGCATTTAGGAAATCATATCCTGCTTATATTGTAACGTGAAATTCTGTTTCGATGTTTGGTAAGTAGAATGATTCTACCCTTATTGCTAAAAAATATAGAATTAAGATAAAAAAAAATAGTAAAATTAATGGAGAATGAATACTTAAGCTACAATTAAAAGGATGCCAAGTAGGGGACAGTCAGAGCCACATCTAAACATTATATTTATTTGGCGCATGGCAAAAGTAAAAACTGACAAAAGTAAATTAACCTATAAGCGTTTTTAGATGCTCTTTTTTCCGAATAGTTATGATGAACACAATGGTTCAATTCCCTCTCCGGGACAAATGTTTGCATGTTCTGCAGATATTTGTTCCGGGCCTAGATGATGTGGTACCACGGTACTCGCAGTTCCTGATACCCACGACACAGATATGTATCTGTTGTGTGTTTTATTTACAATATTGTATGCAGTTATTAAAGTCAAAACTGTTAATTTGCTTTTGTCACCGACTGTACTAATCCGGCTATTTGGAACAGATGAGCGCTGACGCGGATAGCAAACTAGCGTTTCAAAACACAAGACAATTGTTCTTTGGGTTTTATCCGTGACGTAAGGAGCCCTTGTTTCCACTGTACTGCTCGAAAATGAATGCAATAATATCCTACTACTAGGTATTATAAAAGGAGAGTTTGTGAGGATAGATAGATGTTTTTTACTCTTTCACGCAAAAACTACTGAACGGATTTTGATGAAACTTTACAGTAATATAGCTTATCAGAATAATACATAGGCTACTCATATTGTAAAAACGGGAATTTTCAGTGCCCGTTTTCAGTACGGCGCGACGCGGAAGGAGAAAGTCGCAACCACTCACCCTGATGAGTCGAAACTTAGTCGGTGCCTTCACCGATAGTGCAGTACGTGAATAGTATACAATATACAATATGAATAGTCAAGTTCACGATAGTTTTTGGACATAGGCTACTTTTTATCCGGGTACCATGCGGGCGAAGCCGTGGGCAGAGGCTAGTATATATTACATGTCAAAAAACCGACTTCCTCAAGTCAGCAAAATAATATAAACCGTGCGTTCATTATTTTGCTCACTCCGGATGATACTCTTTCGAATAATAAACAGAAGTAAATTAGCTCACAGAAAATGTTTCGGCTAGTCGTGTTTCCATGAGATGATTATGTTTTTTTAATTTTACGGGAAAATTAGCAATCCTTCAGGAACAAAACTCATATAACTTCGAGATAATTCAATGTTTATACGATCTGCAAATAATTGTCTCGGGTCTGGGTGTTTTCTATGTAGAATATGTATGTATTTACAAAAAGAAGTATACAAGTAGGTAGTATAACAGTCATGTGTTGTATATAGTTCCCGTAATTCAAGCTCTGCTTAGTTCGGGGCTAGATGATGAAAAATGACCAGAATTATGTTATGGGCTTATATTGGCATCATTTTTAATGTTGTCCACGTTGTTCCCTTAAATAAATGTTGACGATGATAAAAAAAAATGAAAAAAAAAACTTAAGTAATTCATAATCAGTCCAGAATTGGCAAGGCTACAATAAAAATAATCATGGGGTATACAGTCGTTAGCGTGTTTATAATGTAATGGTTTTGTTTTTCTAAATCGGGGTTATTTTGACACAACATCCCCCATTACCAACACCAACAGGCTGAAGTAGCCCTTAACTAAGTAGGTCGCCGAAATATCACTAGGTCGAGGCCTCGCATGCAATCCTCAACTCTAACCTTTACGAATATAAGGTTCCGTTTCAAATCACAACCCCGCAGGCTTTATCTGGTATACACGGAAATTGTGCTATTTTCTGCCTAAGATTGGACAGTTCAAAGTTATATTTTATTGCAAATTATTATTTTTATTATTTTTTATTGCAGTTACACCACCACTATTCACATTCTTTTAATTCAAGTCCATCCAAAGGTTGCCTGGAAGAGATCGCTCTCAGCGATAAGGCCGCCCACACCACAACCTAGTTTTAAGATCCTATGTAAAGTGTTTTTTATCCTGGTGTATGCAATAAAGAGTTATCTATCTATCTATCTATCTATCTATTATTATACAAGGCCTATTTCTTGCCTATATCTGGTGGTTCGGATTGAAAGGTCTCGTACCTTGAAATTAGATAGATAGATAGAAAATACTTTATTGTACACCAAATAACATATCAGCTTAGTTAAGTACTATCAACTTTAACAATGTTGTACAATGGGCGGTCTTATCGCTAAATAGCGATCTCTACCAGACAGGCCTATTAGACTTTCATCCGTTATGTCTCAGGGTCGGCAACGCGCGAGTGTTACCTCTGGTGCTAAGTGTCTATAGGTTACGGTAACCGCTTACCAACAGGTGGGCCGTATCTTGTTTGTTAGTTGTAAAAAAAACTGGTCAAGTGCGAGTCTGACTCGAGTAGAGTAATATTTTATTTTATTGTTTTAGGAACGACAAACAGTCGTACGTTAAATCCTATCCTACTTCCTACTATCCTACTAATATTATAAAGGCGAAAGTTTGTGAAGATGTTTGTTCCTCTTTCACGCAAAAACTACTGAATGGATTTTAATGAAACTTTACAGTAATAGCGCTTACACATCAGAATAACACATAGGCTATTTTTTTTCCGGGTACCACGCGGGCGAAGCAGTGGGCAGAAGCTAGTATAATATTATAAAGGCGAAAGTTTGTGAGGATGTTTGTTACTCTTTCACGCAAAAACTACTGAACGGATTTTAATGAAACTTTACAGTAATATGGCTTATACATCAGAATAACACATAGGCTACTTTTTATCCGGGTACCACGCGGGCGAAGCAGTGGGCAGAAGCTAGTATAATATTATAAAGGCGAAAGTTTGTGAGGATGTTTGTTACTCTTTCAAGCAAAAACTACTGAACGGATTTTAATGAAACTTTACAGTAATATGGCTTATACATCAGAATAACACATAGGCTACGTTTTATCCGGGTACCACGCGGGCGAAGCAGTGGGCAGAAGCTAGTATAATATTATAAAGGCGAAAGTTTGTGAGGATGTTTGTGACTCTTTCACGCAAAAACTACTGAACGGATTTTAATGAAACTTTACAGTAATATAGCTTACACATCAGAATAACACATAGGCCACTTTTTATCCGGTTACTACGCGAGTGAAGCCATGGGCAGAAGCTAGTTATAAGTTATAAACTAAAGTTAACAATGTTAGGTAAATGTATGACCCACATCGTCCTTATGTTAGCGTCAGTTTGTAAAATATTACGTTATTTTGTGTATTTTTCAATCCCATAAGTATAACTCGTACTGGTACTCGATAAGTAGGTCTGACGACGGTGGCCACCCGGGTTAGTGCTCTTTACAACCAAACTAATCCGCTTATGCTCATTATGTCGTTCTCAGAAAAGTATTAACATACTTTAGCGAAAAATACCTTTCAATAGAATTTTATTTGCAAAGGAAAATATTTTACTGTGAAATAAAATACAAAAAAACACGTTCCCGACTATAATATTCCCCACGATAGATGTCCTCAGATACGTAGGTACTCAGTGAGTAGATGTTTGAGAATATTGTAAAGGGGGTAGTCAAAGAGTATCGTCAAAACATTACATTTGTCCCACATTCGCGTTTTTACTGGGAAATATTTTCCAATTATTCAAGTTTAAATCCCATTATATGGGTACTCGATAGGTAGAGTTAACAGCAGTGGCCACCCGGTCTACTACTCATGACAACCAAACGAATCCGCTTATCCTAGGTATACTTTGTTCTTAGAAAAGTATTATAGATATGATCTATATTTCCATAAAATTTGATTTGAAAAGAAAAATATTTTACTGGTCTATATTTCCCACTGGACAAACATAAATCTTAGATCCTGTAAGATTTCTGTACCTGGTACTCAATAGGTAGGGTTGAAGACTGTAGCCACCCGGTCTACTACTCGTTCATGGCAACAAAACCAATCCGCTTATGCCTCAGTACTTCGTTCTTAGAAAAAGTTTATGGAGAATATTTCTATTTCAATAGAATTTTATTTGCAAAAGAAAAATATTTTTCTAAGAAATATTTTCCACAAGCTTATAATGTACTGACTAGACGGACGATACTATAACCACGAGAAGCGACAAAAACGTGGGTAGGCACGAATTAATATGAAAATACGTAGTTCCATTCACACGAACACCCCGAGAGGTCGCTTCAATAGCCCTATAAATAAATAAATAAAATAAATAATGCTGGACATTTTTCACACAGCATCATCTAGCCCCAAACTAAGCAGAGCTTGTATTATGGGAACTACATGACTGATATACTACTTATATACTTTTTTTTTGTAAATACATACATATTATACATAGAAAAACACCCAGACCTGAGACAAATATTTGCATATCTTAAAAACATTTGTCTCGTGACAGGAATCGAACCCGCAACCTTCTGCGTCTCAGGCGGACCTTCGCCCACTGCGCTACAGAGGTCGTCACATTATACACACACACACGCACCTTGCTTCTTTTAAGCGTAAGGACATAAATCCAACACGAGCCATGCGGAGTAACAGTCACAAAGACCGTCTTGTGACACCAGCACACAGGCTCGCCAAGTCCGGTCAGTCCGTATATATAATAGGGCCGTCTGTGTATGACAGAATACCGACCGCTATCCGTAATGCACCTACCACTGAGACGTTTAAACTAAGATTAAAAAAGTGGTTACTAGGACACGTATTTTACGATCTCAACGAGTTTCACCTGTTACCCGAAATCTAAAATTACTAATAATTTGTAAAAATATGTATATTTAATTAATTAGGTAATACTTATACCTACATAACGCGACCTGTAACGTGAGTTATCAATAAATTATTTCATTTCATTTCTTCAAGCTACTGTCGGGACAACTAGGTGTTCCTCACGGACCAATCAGTATGTGCAACTAGCTTTGCCATCCCAAATATTAGTTTCGTTAGACACAACTTGGCAGAACTAGTTTGCTATAAATGGTCCTTACATAAAAAATATGTAAATATTATTTATAATGTAAATAATGTAAATATTAATTTTCATATTATGAAATCACCCTTTCTGAGTGGCCGAAAAAAAACTAATCTATCGAGTCTGATTTGCCCAGAAAAGATTTGTCAGTTGTGCCAAGTTGTGTTTAACGGAACTAATATTAGGGCAGGTGTTCCGATGACAAAAATAGTTATGCATATTGATTGGTCTGTGAGGAACTCGCTGTGACAACGTGTGGATGAAACCGGATTTTTCAGTTGTGCCAAGTTGTGTTTAACAGAACTATTATTTGGGCAGGTGTTCCGATGACAAAAATAGTTATGCATATTGATTGGTCTGTGAGGAACTCGCTGTGACAACGTGTGGATGAAACCGGATTTTTCAGTTGTGCCAAGTTGTGTTTAACAGAACTATTATTTGGGCAGGTGATCCGATGACACAAATAGTTGTGTATACTGATTGATCTGTGAGGAACTCGCTGTGACAACGTGTGGATGAAACCGGATTTTTCAGTTGTGCCAAGTTGTGTTTAACAGAACTATTATTTGGGCAGGTGTTCCGATGACACAATTAGTTGTGTATTCTGATTGATCTGTGAGGAACTCGCTGTGACAACGTGTGGATGAAACCGACCATATGCCGACCAATGCTTTCACTCAATAAATAAATAATGCTGGACATTATTTATTATTTATTTAGGCGTTTTAATGCCATTTGTGGCTATGATGCGATCAGTCTGAAGACACCCTTACATAAAAGAGGCTGCATAACTAATTAGCTTCTTTATTTTGACGTTTATATTAGTAGATTATTTTTTGCTGTAATAAAATGTTACTTTAATAAAATATGTGTGCCCAAAGTTAGACACAATAATATCTGTGTGGGTTTTGAAAAAGCCTTATAACGAATTGTTTTATCAACGAGTTAATTTCAGCTCTTTTAAACTGGTATGATCTCGTAAGAGTTTCTCGCACGCTTAGAGTATCGTATATGCATTATTATGGATGCGATTAATGATGGCGATAATCTTCTGACGATACTCGCACTAACGTGCAAAACATCAAAACTCGAGACTTAAGACAATATTAGAAGGCGACGCGATAATCGTCCTTCTACATGTGCAAATTGCACATCGTTTACATGAGGCAAGTTTTTTTATATGAACCGAATAATTGTGTTGCTATCGTTTTTAGATTTAACAAGCTTCTGCACACGGCTTCGACCGCTTGGTACCCGGATAAAAAGTAGCCTATGTGTTATTCTGATGTAAAAGCTATATTACTGTAATGTTTCATCAAAATCAAATGCGTGAAAGAGTAACAAACATCCACACAAACTTTCGCGATTATAATAGTAGTAGGATTACCTACCTACCTATACTTTTAGTTGTACTATGTATACATATTTTTTTGTACAACTAAAGTGACAAACTAGCATACGACCACCTTACCAGCAGTTACCGTAATCAATGGAAGCTTTCACCGGCACCCATACAATGCGGACATTACGTTTACTCTATTCTATTGTCTTAGCTAAACTTAAGTACACTATTAAAATTAAAGTCAAAGTCAATACGTTTTTATTAATAAAAATCACAAGGATCATATAGAAACGTCAACTTAAAAACCACATGAATTTAAAATTTGAATGTGAATTTACGCCGATTCCTCGCGCGCGACCAAGCTAAGAAGAATCAGGCAACAAACTCTGCTTGTTTTTTTTGTTGATGATCCTTCATTCAGCTTTAGTGTGGTGCCAATCGAATGAGGTGAACTCATTTATAGAAAAAGAGTGCTACTCATAGAATTAAATAAAGTAAAAAGTATCAACCAAAGTTCTTAAGGCAACACACGATTCGCTTTATAAAAACTGTGACATGTAAGATCTTAAAAATTATGTCTAAATGTAGAACTCTTGCAAAACATAATTTAAAACTGTAAGCGCCTACTCAACTGTAGTTGAGTAGGTGCTTTAGCGTGCTCCTCGAGTGACATTTTCATTTTCAAAAGGTTGCAAAAGCCAACTTAATTAATAAAGAGACTGACGGTTGACGTGCTTCAATTTCGATTCTATTGTACGTGCAAATTAATGTAGATTAATTCACTACTTACTATTCCTGGAATGTCATCGCTGGGGATAAATTGAATAGAAAACATCGATTTGGATGAGTCACGAGATCCTCCATCTCTCTGTAAATTAATCATTAATTTACACAGGCGTTTGTGAGGGTGGATGTTTGTTTCTCTTTCACGCAAAAACTACAGAACGGATTTTGATGAAACTTAACAGTTATATAGCTAATAACATAACATAGGCTTCTTTTTATCCGGGTACCACGCGGGCGAAGCCGGGGGCAGAAGCTAGTATACTAATAATAAAGCTAAAGAATAAAAAAAAACACTTTATCTACATAAAATATACGACTCGATAAATCCATTTCCAAATTTGTTTGATTTTTTCTTTGAAATCGCTAATCTCTGGTACTATAACAGTCTGATTTGATTTGATTTGCATTCGATAACCCAATTATTGAGGAAGTTTATATGCTATTTATCATAACGCTTGTACCCTTATGAGCCGAGCGAAAAGAAAAAAGTCAGAAAGAACGCTAAGCTAAAACGGGCGTGCGTTGCGACGC
The DNA here is from genome assembly GCA_958496245.1 of Perizoma flavofasciatum. NCBI lineage: Eukaryota > Metazoa > Arthropoda > Insecta > Lepidoptera > Geometridae > Perizoma > Perizoma flavofasciatum. The sequence goes on along the minus strand of OY292445.1, from coordinate 4,723,650 downwards.
GGTGGATCGGGGGCAGTACAGCTAGTCTTACCATAAAATATGATACACTTTCGTGGTAAAATAAAGCTTGTATTTTCTTATAAGATGTAAGTAATAAAATAACTTTAGAGTAAGCGATATGATCACGCAATGATATCGCTTACTCAAGTTATGTCAATACAGCAGCTGTCAACATTTTATGATAATTTTGATACAGGTATCCTAAGCAAATATATGTTCCGCTGCTGACTTTCAGATGTCAAAAAAGAGGTTTTCAGAGTGTGTTTCCGGTAAATATTAATAATAATAATTTATTTATTCCCTCGTACTACCCACTTTACTAGTTTCTTTCTTCGCCATACATGTAAACTGTGGAATGAGCTGTCCTTCTGAGGTGTTTTCATCATCATCATTTTTGACAGATGATTTAGGTGGCGTCAGTCAGGTTAAACTCAAAAAAAGAATTGGACACTTTCGTTCGTGACTAATCCTATCCTACTAGTCCTACTAATATAATAAATACGAAAGTCTGTGTGTGTGTGGGTGTGTGTGTGTGTGTGTGTGTGTGTGTGTGTGTGTGTGTGTGTGTGTGTGAATGTTTGTTACCACGTATCTCCGTAACTACTAAACCGGTTTTGATGAAATTTAGAATGTAGATAGTTTAGGTTCATAAAATCAACCCCTAAGGGGGTTAAACGGGGTGGTAAAGTTTCTATAAAAAAATATTCCTTATTCTCTTAAAACTCGGTACACATAAACTTTAAAGTAAATAATGAAACACATATTTTTTGTTTATTTTTTTTACGTAATTGAGTTCTAAACTTTGTATAAATTGTAATCCTTGGTTCGATTCATTCAAAAGTTGGTGGGCATAGTTTGAAGCCTGGAGACGGTTATATGCTACTTTTATTAACATACCACGCGGGCGAGGCCGTAGGCAACAACTAGTGAGACCTATATGGGAGTGGCAGCCGTGGCCACATTTCGCAAATAAAAAACCCCGGGGGTGTTACAGGGTTTGCGGCGCGTTGGTGACGCTTTAACTCGCTTATGTGCTAAATAATCGAGGCAGGCGTTATCATGACCGACGACACCATCCGCCACTGGCCTCGATTCTCTAATACACCAACTAAACTTAATTTAAACTATCACTGTCTTTTACTGATAGTGCAAGCAAGAAAGAGATAGCTACAATTTTAGTGCTGTCAAATTAGTTAGATTTAAGTTTTCCATTCAAATTTAGTCATGATTTCAAAACATGCTGACTATAAACGTGAAGAAAAGTAGCACGTAAACTATTTTTTAAATAAAAGCTCTCTTTTAAGTAAAAGAGAGCGACAGTTTAAATTAAGTTTAGTTGGTGTACTACAGAATCGGCGCTATTGTTTTCCTCCAGGCGTCAGCTTCAGACGATCTTCAGTTGATCTTCAGCTGATCTTCAGCTTAGGTGTTTTAGCTGAATTATAACATGACCCACAAAAAAAAAACTAACCCACTATAAAAAAAAGAGTTCTGAGCGGGCAACACAACTGCTATGCCTTAGGTGTTACAGATGATAAGTGACGGTAACCGCGCGCCATCAGGTGGAACGTATGTCTGTTCGTCTCCTCAAAACATAAAAAAACAAAAGGATATATACAACGAACTATAAAAAATACTGAATATAAATTAAAAAGATATGACATGACATAAATATAATTAACTATAATGAAATAAGATAAGTTTTAATACAGAACAAAAAGATAATAAATGGAATAATGCAATATCTAGATATTAATGACATGTGATATTATTGTTTTTTATATATTAATATTATGTTTAATTCCAAAAAACTATCGTGATTTTGACTATTCATATTGTAAAAACGGGAATTGAACCGGGGTTGTGAACCGCGCACAACGAGCGGCAGTGCGTAGTGCACGACGCGACGCGGAAGAAGAGCGTCGCGATCACTCACCCTGATGAAGACTCTCGGAATGAGTCGAAACTTAGTCGGTGCTTTCACCGATAATGCGGTAGGTGAAAATTCCCGTTTTTACAATATGAATATTATTATATTATATACCTACTTACATAAATCATCGCTTTAGGGTTTAAAAATACCTGTAATGATGTTAAGGTTTAAAAATACCTGTAAAAAAATAAATTATTGTTAATGTCCAAAATTATTAACTTTAATCATATATTTTTGATGTAAAATAATGCCAATCGAATTCTATTATTTAGGAGAAATACCGGCTTTTTTATAACATAATAATTGATCTATATTTTTTTTGTAAGTCTAATGTCTAATGTTAGTTCTTAATGAAGATAAATTAAAATTACATGCAAAAGCTACAAGGTTATTATTTCAGAACTTCTTTTTACGAGTAGATCGTTGGAAAGTGTTTCCATCAAAATGGGAAAAAAGTGAATGTGTAGGCAGAAGGTTCTATTCTTAGACTAAACAGAATCTAATATTGTTACGAACAGTTTCCCTCCCACGGCATTAGGGCTTATTACCCAGTAATGAATACAAACGACGCTCTCTGAGACCGCTACAGATCTTCATTTGAAGGACTTTTCGTTCAATAGTCTTGTTTTTATAAGATTTTATAGGACTTCGTTTTCTAAGAACCTTACATCATGGCATACTGGTTAAGTAAATAAGTATACACTAATATTATAGAGAGGTAAAGTTTGTAAGGTTGGATTTAGACTAAACTACCTTCTGCCCGCTGCTTCGCCCGAGTGGTATGTTGATAAAAGTAGCGTATGACCGTCGCCAGGCTTCAAACTATGCCCATAACAAATTCCATCACAAACGGCTCAGTGGTTTAGCTCGGAAACATATAGATAGGAGCTATAATTTGTCTTCCTTTAAATTGTCTCCCGTGTTTTCACTTTACATTAATTTCTTGAGCACCATTATCTCTTTGTTATATTCTAAATAGAAATTGTAAAATCATTACGTGATTACCTGACTGAATGGCAGTAACTGATAAAAAAATCTGCACTGGCTAGTTCTGGGGACCTTAAAATTCTTATCATTGCTCTTATTTCTGGATAAGGGTAAGATTTGTTGTTAAGGGGTAAGGTAACCTACATTTTACGCATATTATCTTCGTTATTGCCCGTGACGTAAGGAAATATGCGATGTCCATAAGAGGATGTTTGTTGCGCTGATAACATTTTTACCCGAAATTATGGGATTGCAATTATTTGAAATCGATGTGTGTTTTCAAGAATGGTTCTTTGATAGAGGTTCATTACCACAAACGGCTAAGAGTTGCTGCAATTTATGTTAGAAATACATGTCGATGCTCTTAAATAAATAAATAATAATAATTGGAGCCATTTATTTGGTTTTTTGATCATGCCCTATACGCACCGTGTGTATTTAAGAAAATCAGATGACAGTGTCTTAATCATCTAAACATCAATTTTAATTCATAAAATCTTTTAGATTCCTTTCTATCCAAAGATTATTTAGAGATCGCTTTTAAGCGCTATGATTGTACTCTTGGTTTTGTAAATTTATTGTTTATTTTGTAATTTGCCTGTGGTGAACAATAAAGTATTTCCATTCATTCATACATTCATCCCAACCAGTCACACACAATCAAGTTCCTCGTTGCAATAAATATGAATATGAAGTGTCCATATTCATATTCATATTTATTCATACTTTGGGATCCCAAGGAACTTTAGGAACTTTAGGTTCAACATAATAGTCACACCCATCAGTGTAACACGGTCCCTGTGCATTGTTGAGTCCCACGTGCCTTTCGACATGTGAGTTATAGACATAGCTCAACGAATTAGCAAGCTGAAGTGGCAGTGGGCCGGTCATATCTCGCGAAGAACCGATAACCGCTGGGGTAAACGTGTCCTTGAGTGTATCAGATGACGATCTGCGAAAGACTGTAGGCAGATGCTGGATGCGGCAAGCTGAAGACAGGGCGCTATGGCGCTCATTAGAGGAGGCCTATGTCCAGCAGTGGACTAATATAGGCTGATGATGACGTGCCTTTCACCCCAAGCAATCCCAAAAAGCAATTAATTCTCCAACAGGATGAACCTGTCACATTTTGATCAAACCTCCGGGCGTGAAACAAAAATCAACACATTGGAAGAATAACAGGAAAAGTTTCCAAGAAATAACAGGAAAATATTCCCAGCTGTAGCGGGAAATATTTTACCAAATCCCTGGGAGACCTTTATGCTATTAATAGTCGATATTGGCCCGATGTTTGTGTACAAGGAATCAAGTAATTGTCGCTTAGCAACTTCGAAGCTATTGTAAGAGACAGCACTCAGAGAACTTCATCATTATCTCATCTGGGTGTGTCTGATCTGTGTCCTCTTATGGATAAGTTCTTACCTTTGACAACCTCTGTGGCGTAGTGGGTGAAGGCCTTGGCCTTTATACATCTATTACAGATAATTTAGTTTACGTCAGTCAGATTAAAGTACAACTAGAAGGGGTTGAACACTGTCGTTCGTGACTAAAGAGACCTATACGGGAGTGGCAGCCGCGGCCACATTTTCCGTATGTAGGTCCCACTACAAGAAGATTTAAATATATATGCCACCTGTGGGTCGATCACGCTAACCCATGGCTATCGAGATGGCAATCAATTTTGACACTAGTTCCCCATTTAAATGGCTCATCCATCAAATTGCGATTACACTGATTCCCCATCGCTTGATTCCCATACCCCCCCAGACTAAGCTGAAGGCCATGAACCGTCCATGAATGAACGAAACTGTGATTTTGACAAGTAATCGAATCACACTTATGCCTGTCTCCATCTCGATAGCCATAGAAATTAGTGTGATCGCCCGGCTGGTCCAAACAAAATGGCATGCCACGAAATTTCTCTGAATATTTTCATATTCGCTTCAGTTGTACTAAAGCACCAGTCTGCACAAGATACTTCGTCAACGAACTAGAACCATCGCAGTAGATCAAATCTTAGGAGTCAATCCTCAATCCTCTTAGGAGGATTGACTTAGGAGTTCTTTTGTGTGTCCTAAATAAATCACAGAAAGACGCAGAACCAAAAAATCTACGTGTACCTCCAATAAATTTATAGGACGACTCTTGAACTATTCGAGAACTGCAAACGAAGCTATAATGCGTAGGTAGCAGGAATTTCACCCTCCCACGCAAGGATGGCGCTATTTTTACAAGTTATTTGTCGGCCTTCGGCCTAAGTTGGTAGGCAGTTACTACCGCCGAGACATCTGAAACTCCAGAGGCATTGCTGTTGCCTACCGTAAAGATAAAGTTGAAAAATCATCTTAATATCTCAGGTATTGCAAGCGTTTATATGCTACGATAATCGCTTACCAATAGGTGGGCCGCAAGCTTGTTGTTAATTTACTAGTAAAAAAACCGGCACCCTTACCAACTGCACCTATACAGGAGGTGGCAGTTGTCAAACGTACGTCTAGTACGAGGATAAGTAACATATAGGGCGAAAAAAACTAGACAAGTGTGAGTCCGACTCGCCCAACGAGGGTTCCGTTCGAATTTGTAGGTACATATTATAAATAGTTCAGAAATCGAATTTCGCAGTGTTTTCCTAGCTTTCCCGAAATTCAGTTTCCAAAACGACGAGCAATTACAAATGTATAGTTTTCAGATGTTTCCCTGTAATTGTAGTATTAGACGATATTACTTGCCAAATCTCATAATTCTAGGTCAACGGAAGGTACCCTATAAATTTTGATTCTCTTGAGAGTGTCGAAATATACGTTTTTTGAGGCAAAAACAGGCGTATCTTTTTTTACGCTTACTTAGAAGTTTGATTTTTTCACAGCTTCAAGGGACTGTAGACCTGAGTATATGGTTTTAATTTCAACTCGATACCTCCACGCGTTGCCGAGATAAACAGACAGATAAATCAGAAAGACAGACGGACAATAAAGTGATCCTATAAGGGTTCCGTTTTTTCCTTTTGAGGTACGGAACCCTAAAAAGGAGTAAAACTACAGACTAGAACAACTAAAGTGGCAAACAATCATACGGCCACCTGTTGGTAAGCGGTTACCGTGTAATCTACGGAGGCTTGCAATTCCAGAGGTATCACTGGCGCGATGCCAACTCTGCCACATAATGGTAAAAAGTCTGATGTGACTGCAATTTCACCAGCATCCATACCCTTTGACCCGGAACACAGCAATCCGAGCATTATTGTTTGGCGTCAGAAAAACAGTACATGATAGTACTTCTCTGGACGAGCTCTTTCACGCGAGGACTGATTCCTGGACGTTGTCGATTTTTTAAAACTTATTGAATAAGTTCGCTACTGAAGAAGATTGCGTAGGATCCAGTCGGCGTCGGTTTATGATATTAGTAGGATAGGATAGGATTTTTATTTGGTGCAAAAAGCTTAGCAAGTAATTTATTGAATGCCGGCGAACGAGTGAATGAATCCACGACGATGCAGGCGAATGATTTCTTCTTGCGTGTGACGTCACATTTCGTTCGAAGGAGGGAGTGAATGGAAGGATATCGATAAACTATATTGTAATTGTGTAATATGATATATAGATGGCGCTAACAAAGGCTCTTTGATGGCCGTCTTTGGATTGTATGTAGCTATTCGTATATCAGTAGTTCGTTGCTCTACGCTCTGCGTTGATGTGATGGAACGTAGAATCATGTGGTGAGAAATGTTTGTAGTCTCATTCGCCCCATATGTATGACTCATACTCGTACTCGATAAGTAGGGATGACGTCATTCGCCAGTCTTACCAATCTACATTACATGTGAGATGTCATATTTCTGAAATTACTTAATGGAGTGCCAACATTATTAAATTTTCAAGTTCTTCGTATTACACATTTGTTGTTTATTGGTCCCTAAGGATCGATTGTCAAATAAACAATCCCAGACATAAGAACAATTAAACATTCGGACAATTCTCTTCGGCGTTTGAAGGATTTTTATTAATGATGCTGGACATTTTCACACAGCATCATCTAGCCCCAAAGTAAGCAGATCTGGTGTTATAGGAACTTCATGACTGATATACTAAACAGACATTTGACCCGCGGGGGGAATCATAACCGAAACCTTCTGCGTCTTAGGTGGGTCCTCGCCCACTAGAGGTTGTCTACAGGCTGTTGATGGTAAAGTTGAAAAGTGTACAAGTGTCTACTCATCCATTTATTCAAAGCTCGGTCTACTAGACATAATATCTCTCTCATTCTTTCTCTCTGTGACATGTTAAAAATAAAATATTTACTTTGTTTCAGGACATTGACTTCGAAAACTTTCGGTGGTTTCTGGATACCTTCCTCGAGGTATCCACTCCTGATGAGCTCTCCAGGTAAGTGTTTCTTTCAAGCAATGACAACAATGGTCATCAACAATCATCATTCATTACATCATCGTAGGCATCACTTTTATTGGTGAAATTTTCTTTCAGAAACAAAATCAGAATTAATTTATTATGAAACATAGGTAAATACAAGCCTTTGACAAACGGTACACCAACCAAATCTTAGCGCTAAACAGAAACAACCTTCGCACTATGGTAAGAGCCTTAACTGGACACTGTCGTCTTAACAAACACATGTTCAAATTAAGGCTGTGTGACACACAAACCTGCAGATTCTGCAATGAGGCGGACGAATCGCCCCTTCATCTGTTAGGAGAGTGTGGACCACTGATACATAAGCGTAGCCTTCATCTGGGAAAACACATTCTTAGCCCAGATGAACTAAAACTCATCACACCTAAAAAGATCCTGCAGTTTCTAACAGCTGCAGGCCTGAGCGGTGAACTTTGAACGCCCCCTGAGGGGAAAGTAAGAAAGTGGCGATCACAATAGGCCTGTGACGGCCGCAGTGATACAAAAGCCACTAAAAGCAAATAAAAAAAAAATTGGTAAATACAGATATTTTAGTTCAGAATTCTAGTCAATATTCTAGTTGATGTTCTCTTTGTCTATGTCTACTTGTCTTTCTACTCTCTGATAGTTCTGATAGAAAGGTGTTCCTACCCTAGTCCCACATTACATGGAGTCGGTACAACTTCATTTCTTAATTTCTTCTACTCTATTCTTTCAGCCATTATCTCAGTACTTACTCCATTCATACTCATGTTATCTTTTCAATGCTTTTATCTTTAACGGTTCACCTTCACTCATAAGTCCATCCACATTAATGTATTTCTCTTCCCGTAATATGAAATTCTTTACTTCTCATGACATTGACCTTATTACGCTGGACGAATCGATTGCTATACCTCCTCCTGTTTGTGTGTTCCTCTATAAAGAGGGGATGACCACTTCTCCTATATAGTTTTCTTGGACGATGGTGCGCCAACTAGATCTATTGCCGATGCACAGCCTGACTTCGTGGGGTTCTGAGTCGAAGGTGGTGCAAATTTGGTTGAACCAACGCAACGGACTACAGTCTTCCGGCCTCTTTCACTCTTTACAAAGTTTACAAGGTCGGCACTGCTTTTCCTGGATAGTGATTAAAATACTCAAGGACTCGCTGGAGATAACTACGAGTAAACGCCAGTGGCCTAGATAACTAAAAGGGTGTACAGAAATAAAATAACAGTACATGGACTATTCTGCTTTATTGTTGATTTAAAATAAATAATACCTATAGATTCCATTTTATTTTTATCCGCGACGAAAAGAACTCGTGTATGCGATTGCCATAATAGGTTGTTTGTGTGTATGTTGGTAAAAAGGCTTCTCGGATTTTAATTCAGTTTTTTGCAATCGTTTTGATCTTAAAATATGGTTCTTAGATAGGTTTTATCAGGTCAGGTCACTAATTGCAATAGATGATGAAAACATGTCGGGGATTTTGAAATTTCGCAAAAAAAAAAAAAAAAAATTTGGTTACTCCGGACAATATTAGGACCATTTTAAGAAACAGTCCAGATCCGACAAATAAGTCCAGCGGTGGCTATATTCCAGGCATCTATTCCTGTCGTTCGTGCGACGGGAGCGACGGCCAGCACTTCGGGAGATGGCGGCCGCCAGCTCTACGGCCGCTTGTGCTGCCGTCACTGCGCATGGAGACCACGTAAGCACTACAAAGTTAAAGTCAATAGGTTTTTATTCATTGAAATCATAGAAATATCAGCTCAAAAACCAAATTTTGAAGTAAATTTACGCCGATTATGCGCTCGCGACCTAGCCTAGAAGAAGACTGCACATAAGCCCCAACCAGAGTCATGATGAAATTTCTTGAGCTACCATCCATCGACTTCCCGCAACCCCCGGCACATCGGGTGGAGGGTTTTCTTGAACTGCGTTGGCCGATTCGTGGTCATTCGAGAACTTTTCTTCCTCAACGGTTATTGATTCTACAAACGATATGCCCTGCCTATTGCCATTTCAATTTGCTTATTCTGAAAGCTATGTCAATGATTTTAATTCTTCTACAGATTTCCTTGTTTCGGATTTTCTACAGGCTCTTGATGATGATCCTGGTTTTAGTACCAATAAGTTTTAGTAACAAGTGATTAAGCCGCATGAGTGTAACATTATGTTCTGTTGTCAATTTTATGGTTTCTAGGGAAAAAGTGACCACCCATGATAGTGTAACAAAATGCTCTGATGTCAATTTTATGGTTTCTAAGGAAAAAGTGATCACCCATGATAGTGTAACATTATGTTCCATTGTCAATTTTATGGTTTTTTATGTAAAAAGTGATCACCCATGATAGTGTAACATTATGTTCTATTGTCAATTTTATGGTTTCTATGTAAAAAGTGATTACCCATGATAGTGTAACATTATGTACTTTTGTCAATTTTATGGTTTCTATGTAAAAAGTGATTACCTATGATAGTGTAACGCTATGTTCTGTTGTCAATTTTATGGTTTCTAGGGAAAAAGTGATTATCCGATAGTGTAAAATTATGTTCTCTGTTGTCAATTTTATGGTTTCTAGGGAAAAAGTGATTACCCATGTTAGTGTAACATTATGTTCTTTGTTTACAATTTTATGGTTTCTAGGGGAAAATGAGTCTGGCTTCCAAGATCCATGGCTTGGCTGAAAGGCTTCAGCAACTGGGCAAGAGTTCAGGAGACTCCGTGGATGGTGATAAAGGATCGAGGAGTCGAACTGGTAAGAATATGTTTCATATTTCATTTATTCATGCTCAAATGTACATCAAATGAAAATGAAAAACATTTATTTAGCGCGACATAAACAACAAATTTTGCAAGTTTAAGACGGTGGGACAGTTATGAAACTAATATTAATTAGGATAGTTACAGTTTTACTTACTTATAAGTAAAACTGTAACAGAAATGTCCCGCGCACCTTTCTGATCCATCTACAGAGACGGTTAAATATCACTCCAGAAAGTAGTCAGCTCAGCATAATACTAGGTAGGTACTTAGCGCTTACTTACATAAGCTTAGATGGTAGCGTCAAAGTAGCTGTACGTAAATTCATGAACCCTGTTAGGGCGTTACATATTTAAAAAGAAAATATAGATTGGGTAGGTGCAAAATTCATAATTAGAAATATCAAATATTAAGTATTTTATTAATCGGGTCAAAACTAGTCTTTCTTAGATATCCTGCTTGAGGCTAGTGATCTAAGGCCCAATTATAGTAAAAAAAAATACAAATTAAAGTTCTGAACAAGCCTCGATCTCATAAATCTCAGAATTGACTATCTACTCATAAATTATTTCCATGGAAACGTCAGAATTTAAATTAAAAGCTGACCGAATAGCCGAAATAGCGAAATAGCGAAACTAGATTGTAATATACATAAATACGAGGATAAGGCTTTATTTCGATCTAAAAAAAGTCTGAATACGCCGTTTTGTTTTCCTTTACTTCGCCTATAATTACTTCAACTAAAATCCTTGAAAACATTGTTACCTACTTATTTATTTAATCATTAAAAAACCATCGACATTTCAAAACATGATTCATGAGTAAATTTAGTCATTAATTTAGCTATTTCAAAAATATTTCTAAAACAAGTTATCTGTGGCCTCGATTCTGTAGTACACTAACTAAACTAAATTTAAACTGTCGCTCTCTTTTACTGATAGTGCAAGCAAGCAAGAAAGAGATAGCTACAATTTTAGTTCTGTCAAATTAGTTAGAATTAAGTTTTCCATACTAATCTAGTAATAATTTCAAAACATGCTGACTATAAACACGAATAAAAGCGGCACGTTAACTATTTGACAGGAGTAAAATTCTTGCCATCTCTTTCTTGCGTCCACTATCAGTAAAAGAGAAATTTAGTTGTGAAATTTAGTTTAGTTAGTGTACTACAGAATCGAGGCCAATTCCAATTGTTTTGTTATCTGTAACTTTTTGGCCTTGATACAAAAGTTTACAGAAACTTCGACAGTCTACAAAGGATGGCTTCTTTAACTTTTTCATTTCCTGAGTGCCCGCAGCTACATAACTTTGAGTTTGAACTTTTTTGTAAGTCACACATCTTGTGAAGTAGAAACTTCTCCTTAGATGTAGCGTTATAGAACCTTCTTAAGGTGTGTAGGAATAACAATAAATTCTCATTTATGAACTTCTTGATTCTGTTTACTTTGGGGGTTTTTATCTGTGGTAGGTGATTTAAATACAATGGCTTGAGACTTTATTTGCCATGTCTTTGGAAAAAATCCTACTAATAATATAAACGCAAAAGTTTGTTCGGATGAATGTTTGTTACTCTTTCACGCAAAAACTATTGAACGTATTTTGAAGAAACTTTACAGTAATATAGCTTATATATCAGAATAACACACACTTTTAGGCTACTTTTTATCCAGGTACCACGCGGGCGAAGGTGTGGGCAGAAGCTAGTAGTTTTTTTATAATATGTAGGTACATACAATTTACTGAAATTGTATATAAAATAAACTGTTAATTTTATTACAACTAATAAAAAAAAACAAAGAAAGACTATTTTGTTAGAACATTGGATAATACTCCTAAACGACAACAACGCTTGGCATATTTTATTACTAAAATGTCGGGAAATAAACTACGTTTTCATTAGTTTAATTTAATATAATACATATTTAATAAATAAAACATTAACTAACATAAAAATAATTTCAATACTAGTTTAAAACTAATATTCAGCTGTTTTCAAAACCCGAAATTCACTGAGCATCGTTACAGTTCTTGCATTGCTACTTTCTGATGTACTTATCCAATTTGGGCTAACAGGCAGTGTCCATCCAATGTTCGCGGTGACCTCACATCCTTCATACTCCTCGCACGAGCTCTGCCTGGATCGACGCAACGAGACAAGTCCAAGTCACAGCCAAATGTCTCGCAACTCTAGCAGGAAGAGCAGTAACTCCCTGCGAGTGAATCAGTCTAAAATTGAAGGTATTCTATAGCTTATAACCGACAAAGTGCAAGTTGAATGTTCCGTAACTCTAGCAAGAAAAGCAGTAACTATCTGCGCGTGAACCAGTCTAAAATTGAAGGTATTCTATAGCTTATAACCGACCAAGTTCGAGTTGAATGTTCCGTAACTCTAACAGGAAAAGCAATAACTCTCTGCGCGTGTATCAGTCAAAAATTGAAGGTATTCTATAGCTTATAATCGACCAAGTTCGAATTGAATGTTCCGTAACTCTAGCAGGAAAAGCAGTAACTCTCTGCGCGTGTATCAGTCTAAAATTGAAGGTATTCTATAGCTTATAACCGATCAAGTTCGAGTTGAATGTTCCGTAACTCTAACAGGAAAAGCAATAACTATCTGCGCGTGTATCAGTCTAAAATTGAAGGTATTCTATAGCTTATAATCGACCAAGTTCGAGTTGAATGTTCCGTAACTCTATCAGGAAAAGCAGTAACTCTCTGCGCGTGTATCAGTCTAAAATTGAAGGTATTCTACAGCTTATAACTGACCAAGTGGGAGTCGAATGTTCTCTAGTAAAAGTGCGAGTCGGATGTCCGGTACTTAACTCTATCAGGAAAAGCAGCAACTTTCTGCGCATGAATTAGTCTATAATTGAAGGTATTCTACCGCTTATAACCGACCAAGTGTGAGTTGAATATTCCGTAACTCTAGCAAAACTGCGGATGTCCTGTACCTAACTCTAGCAAGAAAAGTATCTAAGATTGAAGGTAGTCCGAAACTTATACCGAAAAAACCGAACCGGCAAAGTGCGATTCAAACTTTCGCGATCAGTAAACATAATTATAAGTTTTATACGGGTCTTGGAAAGATGATCGGTAGGAGGGAAGGGAGGTTTTTCCCAGCAGTGGGACAGTACAGATTAGATAATAATAATAATCAAAAGTATGTTAGTAGCGTTTACTGAAACTGCAGCACAAATCTAGACACCCTTTAGCCGTTCACACCAACCAACATTGCCCCTACGCTGCCTATAATTTTATTGACGGGGCAATTGATCAATTAGTAGTCTAAAAGTATTTTATTTTTTATTTATTTTATAAGGTTCTCGTTTAATGGAAAGCAAGTTATTACTTGCCTAGGATTTGATCGGAAATTTAGTCAAAATTGGGGTAGATACCGTTCCATCTATATAACCCATTAACTGTTTTATATCATCTACTTCTGCAATCGTTAATGTTTTTCCCATTGTTTTCAATAGCATCTACTCGTATCTATCGCCTTCTATATACATATATATGTATATATATTTAATCCACACAATAACACCTCTTGGTGTTATTGTGTGGCTCAGGTCCCGCTTATACCTCTCGAAGTTTAACACAGACCTGAAATATCAATGAAATGATTAAAATAATAACAATAAGAGACGCAGAAGGATGCGGGTTCAATTCCCGCCACGGGACAAATGTTTGTATCTGCAAATATTTGTCTCGGGTCTGGGTGTTTTCTATGTAATATATATGTATTTACAAAAAAAAATGTATCTATATAGTATATCAGTCATGTAGTTCCCATAATACAAGCTCTGCTTAGTTTGGGGCTAGATGATGCTGTGTGAAAATGTCCAGTATTATTTATTTTATTTATTTATTTAATAATGACCAATCAGCTGAAGATGGCATCTTTATCTTTCAGATTTTAGGAACATCATCCGTAGATCCTCAACCCTGGAGGTGCATACAGCGAGGGTCTCGCTCAAAGACATCGTCTGCTATCTATCACTGCTGGAAGCCGGTAGACCTGAAGACAAGTTGGAATGTAAGGAAACCTTCTAATCATACATTATCGATTGTTTATGCTATTCACTAAAATATTTGTCAGATTTTTACTTACAAAATGGATTTAATCATCTGTGTAAATCCTATTCTACTTCCTTCCTACTAATATAATAAATGCGAAAGTCTGTGTGTGTGTGTGTGAATGTTTGTTACCACGTATCTCCGTAACTACTAAACCAGTTTTGATGAAATTTGGAATGTAAATAGTTTAGGTTTTGGAATAACACATAGGCTAATATTATTTTCGAAAATCAACCCCTAAGGGGGTTAAACAGGGTGGTAAAGTTTCTATCGAAAAAAATATTCCTTGGTTTTATTCACTCAAAACTCGGCACACATAAACTTTAGAATAAATAATGAAACACGTATTTTTATATTTTCAAAACTACCCTTTGGGGGTGTGCAATTGAGTTCTTTAACTTTGTATAAATTGTAATCCTTGGTTCGATTCATTCAAAAGTTGGTGGACATAGTTTGAAGCCTGGAGACGGTCATATGCTACTTTTATTAACATACCACGCGGGCGAAGCCGCGGTCAACAACTACTAAATAATAATATAGTAAAATTTTAATTTATGTGGCAAACATTATGGAACTTTTTAAAGTTTGGTACGTGTTTTTTTTTATATTTTGGAACCCTTTGTCTTTTCATGTAGTTGGGAGAAAATATGGGTAGTTTTAGGTAACATTGCAAAATCAGTTTTGGACTTTAACAATTTGTAATCTAAAGCTACCATTTCCTTGTTAAGCCCGAAGAGAACTTATTAATCTACTTATGTCTCTGAGCTGCGGCATAAAGATTAGAATCTTAAGGAAACAATTGACCCTTTCTTTCAATTGTCCTCGGTGTGAAAAAGTCTTGTTTTGGTGAATACAGCACAATGTCAATTTCAATGTCAAATTGCTTATTTCTTGTAATCACATTTTATAATCTCAACTTAAATAAAGTCATTATGATAAACAAAAGCATCTAATACTAATTTTAATTCAATGTGGGGAAACTAAAGTCTGCACTGACGACCCGCATTGGGATGTATTGTGCATTATCCCCCTTCTAACCTGACCCCAACCAGCCCAACTCCTTGAAATAGCGGAGAAGGACTCTGGGTTGATGACAGCAGTTTTCCAATATCCATGACCTGATAGATATTAATAACGGAGAGCATGAGTTGATGATCTCTTGCAGTTTCGTTTTTGACCTGACTTTGTTTATGGGGTGCATTACCACACGCTCCACAGTCTTTTCATCCTGGAGACAACCTTGACAGAGGCCCACTATATGTAGCCCCTATCTTCTCTTGAAGAATATATGGGCTACATATAGTCTGTAGCCCCTGTATGTGTTCTCTAGTGATTCAGATCACAGTGTCCCGTGATGATGCCCACCGTTATCTTTAGATCGTCGTGTTTCATCTTTAATAAAGTGTTTGTTATTTTTATATTTATTTATTCAAACGCACAAAACACATTACAACCACATTCAAAAATACAACTAAATTCGGTTCTACTTAATCTTGATTGCAACATAAACATATGTGTACTCCTAAACTAAATAACTATATCGAACAGAAAGTAAAACTTATGTTCGAGGACTAAAAGAAGACTAACAAGACTAAGCCATTTATCTATGGTATCAAGCCTAGGTACCTAAAATCTGGTCTGCTTTTCCATATTTACTGGTGCTCCTTTCCGGAGGGCTGGATAAGCTGATATCGTCTGGAGTTGGAGTGAGTTTTGCTCCTTCCTTTGCTAACAAAGACATTTCAATCAATGTAATATCGTGTAACTCATGTAAGGGTTAAGCTCGCCTTTGTACATGCCCTATATGTTAGTTTTTTTATCTGTTTTATCTATGTGTACAATCCTTCTACTATTATAAACGCGAAAGTTTGTGATGATGGATGTTTGTTACTCTTTCACGCAAAAACTACTAAACTGATTTTGATGAAACTTTACAGTAATATAGCTTATACATCCGGGTATCATGCGGGCGAAGCCGTGGGCAGAAGCTAGTAAAGAATAAAGTTCCGTTCTGAATATAGGCTTATCTTGCATTTTCCTATTGCAGTCATGTTCAGGCTGTATGACACTGATGGTAACGGAGTCCTTGACACGAATGAGATGGACTGCATCATAAACCAGATGATGACAGTAGCTGAATACCTGGGCTGGGAGACTTCGGAGCTTAGACCGGTGAGTCAATGGAATTCTTGACACGAATGAGATGGATTGCATGATCAATCCAATAATGACATAGGCTAAATACTAGGGTTGGGAGACTTGAGAGCTGAGGCTGATGAGTCAATGGAATCCTTGACACGAATGAGATGGACTGTATCAACAATCAAATTATGATAGTGGCTAAATACCAGGGTTGGGAGACTTTGGAGCATAGACCGGTGAGTCAATGGAATCCTTGACACGAATGAGATGGACTGTATCAACAATCAAATTATGAAAGTGGCTAAATACCAGGGTTGGGAGACTTTGGAGCATAGACCGGTGAGTCAATGGAATCCTTGACACGAATGAGATGGACTGTATCAACAATCAAATTATGATAGTGGCTAAATACCAGGGTTGGGAGACTTTGGAGTATAGACCGGTGAGTCAATGGAATCCTTGACACGAATGAGATGGATTGCATCATCAATCCAATGATGACATAGGCTAAATACTAGGGTTAGGAGACTTGAGAGCTGAGGCCGATGAGTCAATGGAATCCTTGACACAAATGAGATGGACTGTATCAACAATCAAATTATGATAGTGGCTAAATATCAGGGTTGGGAGACTTTAGAGCTTAGGCCGGTGAGTCAATGGAATCCTTGACATGAATGAGATGGACTGTATCAACAATCAAATTATGATAGTGGCTAAATACCAGGGTTGGGAGACTTTGGAGCATAGATCGGTGAGTCAATGGAATCCTTGACACGAATGAGATGGACTGCATCGACAATCAAATGATGGCAGCGGCTTAATACCTTCACGATTACGATTAGCTGTCATGGCAGTGCCATGCGCTATTCTAGGTTATTCCTATTTTACCCTGGGCTCCCCATTTATGTGTTTGCCTGCATATAAGTTATTTGTTTCTTTGTCTGTTACTATTTATTAATGGAACTGCTTATGGGGTGGTACTACGGTTTGCAATATTTTGTTTATGTTTTCAAGGATGGTTCTTAGAATTTTTTTATCGCCATTAAAGGGCACTGCAATAAAAGATGGAAAAAATTTAAAATTTTGGCATAAGTTTAAAATTTTGGAGAGGTTTTAAAATGTTGGTATAAGTTAAACATGTATTTGTTTTATTCCAAAAACTATCGTGAACTTGACTATTCATATTGTAAAAACGGGAATTTTTACATACTGCACTATCGGTGAAGGCACCGACTAACGACTTAATAGTGCACGACGCGACGCGGAGGGAGAAAGTCGCGATCACTCACCCTGATGAAGACTATCGGAATGAGTCGAAACTTAGTCGGTGCCTTCACCGATAGTGCAGACCTTGAAAACTCCCGTTTTTACAATATGAATGTATTTGTTCTTTAGAATCTTATCCTGAACAACAATTCAAAGCAAATTTTGATGATTCCAGATCTTGCAAGACATGATGGTAGAGATAGACTATGATGCAGACGGAACTGTATCTCTGGATGAATGGAAACGTGGAGGGTAAGAAAGAAATATTCTGTACAATTGTATAAAAGTAAAAACACTCACTATTAATCTCAACTATGGACATCTTCAGATATAAAATATACTCTTACTATGTAAATCCTGTGCTTACCAAGTAGAAGCAAACATGATATTGAGGAAAAGAGTGGAATCGAATACCACACGATTTCATTGATATTTCAAGAGCATGCCGAGTAGATTGCAGTCAGTTTTAACAGCTAGAGGGAGTACCACCAAATATTGAATGTGCCCAAACACTCGACAAAAAACCCCGTAATGTCATAACGCAATCACATTTTTAATGTGATGATTGAAAAGTTATTTCTTCAAAACATATTTTTTGAGATTTCTGTTGATTAGTCTTGTTCTTTTTACTGAAGTAAATTTTATTTTCAATCGAAATGGTCAAATTCATGAAGTGCTTAATACAATTTCTATACTTACATACAAAAAAATTGTTTCAGTTCCGATCTGTCTCTTTTTTAATAAATAATAAAAATAATAAATAATGCTGGACATTTTCACACAGCATAATCTAGCCCCAAACTAAGCAGAGCTTGTATTATGGGAACTACATGACTGATATACTACTTATATACATTATTTTTTGTAAATGCATACATATTATAAATAGAAAACACCCAGACCCGAGACAAATATTTGCAGATACAAACATTTGCCCCGTGGCAGGAATTGAACCCGCAACCTTCTGCGTCTCAGGCGGGCCTTCACCCACTACGCCACAGAGGTTTTGTTCCGTTCCTTTAATTATGTCCATGAATGTATTTAGAACATATTGTTTCGCAAGACAGGTTGCAAGCCCATATCCGCTTTATTGGAACACTAAACTTGGTTATCCATTAGTTTGGAATTGATTAAACTCTTATTTTCCAGAATGACAACAATACCACTACTGGTACTCCTAGGACTAGATACGAATGTCAAAGAGGACGGCGAGCATGCTTGGCGACTCAAGCATTTCAGCAGACCAGCATATTGCAACCTCTGCTTAAACATGCTCGTGGGGTTGGGGAAGAAAGGACTCTGTTGCATATGTGAGTAAATAATGTACCATTTATCAGCTTTTTTTTATGAGCGAGAGACTTTAAAGTTTTTTATTGGCGCAGCCGTTTGAATTTTATGTAACGTGAGCGTTTCTTTGAAACTTGAATAACACTACAATCGAAACAAAAATTAATAACTAATTGAATTTACTTGTAGGATTTTGAAAACACCGCTGTTTGTCACTGTTTTTCGTTGTTTGAAGACGTTTTGTAGTGGGTGTGGACGGTGCTTTTGATAAAAAGCTTCTAAATTATATACAAAGTGACGAAAAACTGGTACTCTTTTAATTTGCCTTATTTTAAGCGTTAATCGCTTAGTTACCGGTTTTTTTTCATCAGTGGCAGTCCAATTTGACAGTATTGGATTGGTGTTTTCATACAAATTTGCATAAATAACTATATAATTCCTTCAAATTTTAATATTTATCCATATTTTGTTACAGTTTGCAAATTCACGGTTCACGAACGTTGTGTGCAAAGAGCCCCTGCGTCTTGTATAGCCACATATTCCAAGTCAAAGCGGGCGCCGGCTACTCTAGCGCACCATTGGATTGAGGGTAAGAAACACGTTGATATTCAAATTTTTTGACGCAGCCTTCAGGATTCAATTGACGCAGACTGTAAAAATAAACTACTCCGAGCAAACTTGAAATTTTAGATGTCACATAATGTAAAGGTTTCCTAGTCGTCGCTAACTGAACAGATTAGCTAGGTACTTTAAGTTACTTTTAACTTTATAAGAGTTTAGAATTAGGGCAGTCTTGAAATTTTAGCGGGTGTAAACGATACAATTTTGCTAATTAGATTAGACTCAAAGTTTTATTTGACGCAGACTTTAAACAGACTTTAAAAATAAGTTAGCGCAGACCTTGTATGGCCTAGCTGCTTAAAACAGGCTTTAAACTTTTGTTGGGGCAAAAGTAATGATTATCTCTAGAACATACTTCATAAGCATACTGTGATTCTTGAAATTTTAGCCAGCGTGGACAGTAAGGTTTTGCTACTTAGTTTTAAATGAAATTTTAGTTGGCGCAGACTGTAGGGCTAAAATATTTTTACGGTTGAATAATAAACTTACTTTTATGTCTATATTATGTTCATTTGTTTATAAAAATAATGTTCTGTTTTTTAGGTAACTGTCACGGGAAATGCGCCAGGTGTAGGAAAAAGATCAAAGGCTACAACGGTATCACAGGCCTACACTGTCGTTGGTGTCATATCACTGTGAGTAGCCGTATTTATATCCTACTATTACATTCATTACATGTGCGTGTAAAGTATATTTTTTGACATTAAGCATGAATAAATTAAAAAAAAAATGAACTGAAAATCCGGACGCCATGAGAAATATTCATTGTTGCACGACCGGGTGTGAACCCACGACCTTCGGATCGAAAGTTGGGGAACGGGTCGGGTATTATATATTATCCGTGTTGGCCTAGCTCAGGTCAACAATAATATTATGTAGAAAGTTTAATGGTTTTTTTCTGTTGAATAATGACAAAGTTTTTTAAGCATACAGCCGACCTGTTGGTAAGCGGTTACCGTAACTTATGTGCGCGTGCAACACCAGAGGTATCACTCGCACGTTACCAACCCTGAGACATAACGGGTGAAAAGTCTCACATGTGCGTAATTTCACCGGAATATCCTTCAAACCTGAAGCAATTCGAGTATGATGTGCTTACTATCAAAAAATTCTAAAACTGGTATTTCCTTTCAGCTCCACAATCGCTGTGTGGTCGCTGCGGGAGGTTGTTGTTCATTGGGTCGGCACGCGCCCCACATAATTCCTCCCACCGCCATACGACCCCTAGTGCTGGACCGGCAACGCTCGCTGCCGCATAAGCACCATCACGACCAGGTAATGTGTCATTATGTCATCTGTCATCTGTCATCTGGCATCTGTCATCTGTCATCTGTCATCTGTCAGCTGTCATCTGTCATCTGTCATCTATCATATAGCACCTGGCTAGGGTTCTAGGCTTAAGTCTGAATTCATAGTCGGGGGTTGAACAGTCCCCCAAAATCCATCATTCAGCATTCGCCTTATGTCTGGGTGCATAAAGGTTGAATTTGCACTTTAATTTTTACTTATCGCCTGAACAGTCCCATAGGGGAGCCCCTATTTGACGATGAATTCGGGCCTATGTCATCTGTCATCTATCATCTATAATATGTCTCTATCTATCATATAGCACCTGGCTACTTCTAGGCTTAGTCACGCGCGAAGAATCTGCGTAAATTCACTTTCAAATTTTAAATTCATATAGTTTTTTAAGTTGACGTTTCTATATGATCCTTGTGATTTCAATGTATAAAAACCTATTGATTTTTCTTTTTCAATATGAGTTGTCAATCACAATTTGCGATTTGCTATTTGATATCTGACTTATATCAACTTCAACTTTTGTTTATGGCTTCTGTGGTGAGGGTTGCCACAATTTCGCCAATTTCGTGTCCAAAAGATTTAAAAAAAAATAAGGCGATGGAGAGGAGTTTACAGAAATTTGCCGGTTTAAATAGAGGGAGACACGAACAGTTTTTTTAAAACTATAAGTTGATTTATATAAACCTGTAAATGATGACTTATATCATGACTCACACATAAGACCGCTTGTAAATAAGCACCATGACAAGCATATAATATGTCATCTGTCATGTAGTACTTGGCATGTGTTTTCTATTTTTTAATGTTATGTGGGATCGATTGTGTATCATGGTGTATAACACTCAGGTGTCTTTCTTTTTTATACAACTAAAATTGCGAACAAGCTTACGGACCCACCTGTTGGAAAGCTAGGTAGGGACCGACACCGCCGACCCTGAGACATAACGGGTGAAAAGTCTCATTATTTCAAACATACCCTTCAAACCGCAATGCATTACTGCTTAGCGGTAAAAATAGGTATGGTGGTAGTACTCCCCCGAACCAGCAGTCCACAAAGAGCTTAAATACTACTATGTTACGACGTTATCTGTCATGGGTCTAGACAAATACCTGACGCTTAGTTTTCCTTTCACGCTAACGCAAATTTTTCAAGGTAAAACTTGGCAGTAGTCACGTGACATTTCTACAGTTAAGAGGCCTGCGGAGGTTGAATTGCCCATACAAATTTAATACTAAAATCATTTGTAATTTGAGCTTATTTCCACAATATTATGTTATTATTTGTATTCGAATATTATTTATCTAGGTACCTTGATAAATATTTTTTCAATTATTTTGGATATTTTTACGTTATTTAAGTCATGTTTTCATCTTATTTGTTTTATATTAAGTACATAGCTTATATTGTCCAGTTACAGAATAACAACACGATGTGAAAAATACACCAAGTTTTCAGTCATCGTTTTTGGTATTACGGAACACCACCAAATTTAAAACAAATTCTGAACGGTTAATATTGCTATCGCGCAAGCACCTGCATCAGCCAAAAAGAGATAGCTATATTTTTGAACGCGCTTCGAATTGAAGATGTGAGCGTTGTCCGCCGGACCCTTAATGTCATTTCTATACAATTTAATACAATACACATTCTTTCCGCAGGCGTTAACGCCAACAGAATTTATTTAGACCCCATGGTGCTATAATATGTCATCTTTCAGAGTCGATTCTACGTAATCTTGAAAGAACTGTAATTTTGAATGCAAATCCTACTAATATTATAAACGTAAAAGTTTGTGAGGATGGATGTTTGTTACTCTTTCACGCAGAAACTACTGCACAGATTTTGATGAAACTTTAAAGTAATATAGCTTCTACTTCCGAATAACACATAGGCACATTTTTAACCGGGTACCACGCAGGCGAAGCCGTGGGCAGAAGCTAGTTGTATCCTAACTGTAACGCAATTCTGTTTAAATTTCAGCATTCAATACCGACCTCGATCTCTCTTCCGATCTCGATTACTCAGGAAGAGAGTCGTCAGGAGAGCAAACCCCGAGCGCCACCAATCTCCTTCCAAATCACACCCCCTGATGGGAGTTGTCCGCTGCTAGTTTTCATCAACCCCAAGTCCGGGGGAAGGCAGGGCTCCAGGGTGCTGAGGAAGCTCCAGTACATCCTGAATCCGCGGCAGGTGCATGATATAACAAAGGGTGGACCAATGCAGGGTACGTTTGAATTTCTTCTTCCTCTTCCTTTTTCTATTCATCGTTCTGATTCTAGTCCTAGTCCTCGTCCTTTTTGTTTTCCTCTTCCTCTTGCCCCTTGCCTCTTGCCACTCGTCTCTTGCCTCATGATTTTCTTTATGACTCTTAACTCTAGCCTCTTTCCTCGATATCTTACTTATTGAATCTTGCCTCTTGTTTCTTGTCTCTTGCTTCTTATTCTTCCCCTTTCTCTTCTTCTTGCTCCTCCTTATTTTTTCTGCTTTCTATATTCTTAAAAATAACCAATGACAGGACATTTTTCCCAGGTCTTCAGATGTTCAAAGACGTGAAGAGTTACCGAGTGATCTGCTGCGGAGGCGACGGTACTGTTGGATGGGTGCTCGAGACCATGGGTACGTAAATCTACGGGCGTTACTTATGCATTACAGTGATTTTAAAAAAAACAGGCACTAAACTTAAAAGAGTCCCACTAAAAACGTCAGTTACCAAGCGCCTGCGTGCCATCGCCCGAGCGGTAGATACGAGTATAGCCGAGTATACCCGAACATAGGACATTTTTTACATAGGTCTTGTACAAAGGGTAATTATGTAGGTAAAATTATATTGTTTTCATAGTATGAGGTACACCACCTAAACCCCTAATAGTACCCGCACTAATAGTGTCACGACCCTTGTTACACCTCGCGGTAATAGTGTCACAACCTTAGTTACATCTTACGCTTATAGTGTCACGACCCTTGTTACACCTCGCGGTAATAGTGTCTCGACCCTTGTTACACCTCGCGGTAATAGTGTCACGACCCTTGTTACACCTCGCGGTAATAGTGTCACAACCTTTATTACACCTCGAGCTAATAGTGTCTCGACCCTTGTTACACCTCGCAGTAATAGTGTCACGACCCTTATTGCACCTCGCACTAATAGTGCCACGACCCTAGTTACATCTTACGCTTATAGTGTCACGACCCTTTTTACACCTCACACTAATAGTGTCATGACCCTTGTTACACCTCACACTTATAGTGTCATGACCCTTTTTACACCTCACACTAATAGTGTCATGACCCTTTTTACACCTTACACTAATAGTGTCATGAGCCTTGTTACATCTTACGCTTATAGTGACACGACCCTTGTTATACCTCACACTCATAGTGTCATGACCCTTTTTACACCTCTCGGTAATAGTGTCACGACCCTTATTACATCTCGGGCTAATAGTGTCTCGACCCTTGTTACAGCTCGCACTAATAGTGTCACGACCCTAGTTACATCTTACGCTTATAGTGTCACGACCCTTGTTATACCTCACACTAATAGTGTCATGACCCTTTTTACACCTCTCGGTAATAGTGTCACGATCCTTATTACACATCGGGCTAATAGTGTCTCGACCCTTGTTACACCTCGCACTAACAGTGTCACGACCCTAGTTACATCTTACGCTTATAGTGTCACGACCCTTGTTATACCTCACACTAATAGTGTCACGACCCTTGTTATACCTCACACTAATAGTGTCATGACCCATTTTACACCTCTCGGTAATAGTGTCAGGAGCCTTGTCACACCTCGCGGTAATAGTGTCACGACACTTTACGACACTTCGAAGAGTCACGCCACTTGTGAGTTTGCGAAACTCTTTCACTGGGGGGCGCTGTTTGTTCCTGGTTCAGGGTGTTTTGGTACCATGGTGGGTATACTCGTAGTTCCCCACGACACAGAGGATCATAGTTTTAAGTCAGAACTATTGTGTATGTTAGGTATTTATTTATAATGTTTTCAGACAAAGTGGAAATGGAAATGCAACCAGCGGTCGGGGTCATTCCACTTGGCACCGGAAATGATCTGGCTCGGTGTCTCCGGTGGGGCGGAGGGTACGTACCTAATTGTAACAATTAAGTCTTCTAAAGGTTGATTCACATGTACAGACACCGTACGTGATAGACACGTTCACTAATCCTCATAATCTCTCACTAGATTTAGCAGGTTGCTAACTCTAGTCCTGGTATTCGCTTACTAGATTTAGCAGGTTGCTAACTCTAGTCCTCGTATTCACTTACTAGATTTAGCAGGTTGCTAACTCTAGCCCTCGTAATCACTCTCTAGGTTTAGCAGGTTGCTAACTCTAGTCCTCGTATTCACTTACTAGATTTAGCAGGTTGCTAACTCTAGTGCTCTTATTCACTTACGAGATTTAGCATTCTGCTAACTCTAGTCCTCGTAATCACTCTCTAGATTTAGCAGGTTGCTAACTCTAGCCCCCGTAATCACTCTCTAGATTTAGCAGGTTGCTAACTCTAGCCCTCGTAATCACTCTCTAGATTTAGCAGGTTGCTAACTCTAGTGCTCTTATTCACTTACTAGATTTAGCAGAATGCTAACTCTAGTCCTCGTATTCACTTACTAGATTTAGCAGGTTCCTAACTCTAGTGCTCTTATTCACTTACTAGATTTAGCAGAATGCTAACTCTAGTCCTCGTATTCACTTACTAGATTTAGCAGGTTGCTAACTCTAGCCCTCGTAATCACTCTCTAGATTTAGCAGGTTGCTAACTCTAGCCCTCGTAATCACTCTCTAGATTTAGCAGGTTGCTAACTCTAGTGCTCTTATTCACTTACTAGATTTAGCAGAATGCTAACTCTAGTCCTCGTAATCACTCTCTAGGTTTAGCAGGTTGCTAACTCTAGCCCTCGTAATCACTCTCTAGATTTAGCAGGTTGCTAACTCTAGTGCTCTTATTCACTTACTAGATTTAGCAGAATGCTAACTCTAATATTTCGAGCAATTTTCTCAATTTTTCTTTCCATAAAAACTTAATTCGGTCTATTACGAACATTTTAAAACAAATAACAGCCGAATTGGTCCAGCCTTTCTTGAGTTTTGCGCTTAGCAACACATTTGGGCATTCATTTTTATTTATATTAATCTACAAAAATTTTGTCGTACGATTCTTAATCTGATCGTAATATGAATCGTACGACATAAATTTTGTAGAGTAATGGCAGAAAAAAAGCCGTTCTCTTTAGGTGATTCGTCATAAATTAATATTCATCTAATTAGGACTATTGTATGCGTATGTATTCATACAACTATGTACAAGTAGGTATATACAAAAATACAGATAAAACAGGTAGCTATCTAAAGACCGCTGCAAACGATCTATTAGCTCAACTGACCCAGATCACTACCAGACAGAAGCGTTCCCAAATACTGGCCGCATTGCCACGCTGAATGACAATGCTAATGCGTTGAACCAGATAAGAGCCAGCTCTCTGGTCACGCGTCGCTTCGAAAAATTGCCATGAAATAATTTTAGTTGTTTTTATGTAAAGTTGTGGTTTCCAGATATGAAGGCGAATCCATTCACAAAATACTCGATAAGATAGCGAAAGCAAGCACCGTGATGATGGATCGGTGGTCCATACAAGTTGAGAACTCTGCGACTGAGGTACGTCACAATATCCTTACTCTTATTCTCAAAATCCATTTTGAGTTAATGCGAGAGGTATTATAAAAAACTGTTAGCTAAGTGTCTTTCATTTCCTTGGTGAGAATACTCATATTCTCAAAATCCTTGGTAAGAATACTCTTATTCTCAAAATCCATTTTCAGTTAATGCGAGAGGTATTATGAGAAACTGTTAGCTAAGTGTCTTTCATTTCGTGAGAATACTCTAATTCTCAAAATCCATTTTGAGTTAATGCGAGAGGTATTATAAGAAACCATTAGCTAAGTGTCTTTCATTTCCTTGGTGAGAATACTCATATTCTCAAAATCATTGGTGAGAATACTGTTATTCTCAAAATTATTGGTTTGAATACTCTTATTCTCAAAATCCTTGGTAAGAATACTCTTATTCTCAAAATCCATTTTCAGTTAATGCGAGAGGTATTATGAGAAACTGTTAGCTAATTGTCTTTCATTTCATTGGTGAGAATACTCTAATTCTCAAAATCCATTTTGAGTTAATGCGAGAGGTATTATAAGAAACCATTAGCTAAGTGTCTTTCATTTCCTTGGTGAGAATACTCTTATTCTCAAAATCATTGGTGAGAATACTGTTATTCTCAAAATTATTGGTTTGAATACTCTTATTCTCAAAATCCTTGGTAAGAATACTCTTATTCTCAAAATCCATTTTCAGTTAATGCGAGAGGTATTATGAGAAACTGTTAGCTAAGTGTCTTTCATTTCGTGAGAATACTCCTATTCTCAAAATCCTTGGTAAGAATACTCTTATTCTCAAAATCCATTTTCAGTTAATGCGAGAGGTATTATGAGAAACTGTTAGCTAAGTGTCTTTCATTTCGTGAGAATACTCTAATTCTCAAAATCCATTTTGAGTTAATGCGAGAGGTATTATAAGAAACCATTAGCTAAGTGTCTTTCATTTCCTTGGTGAGAATACTCATATTCTCAAAATCATTGGTGAGAATACTGTTATTCTCAAAATTATTGGTTTGAATACTCTTATTCTCAAAATCTTTGGTAAGAATACTCTTATTCTCATAATCCATATTGAGTTAATGCGAGAAGTATTATGAGAAACTGTTAGCTAAGTGTCTTTCATTTCGTGAGAATACTCTAATTCTCAAAATCCATTTTGAGTTAATGCGAGACATATTATTAGAAACTATTAGCTAAGTGTCTTTCATTTGCTTGGTGAGAATACTCATATTCTCAAAATCATTGGTGAGAATACTCATATTCCCAAAATTATTGGTGAGAATACTGTTATTTTCAAAATCCTTGGTGAGAATACTCTTATTCTCAAAATCCATTTTCAGTTAATGCGAGAGGTATTATGAGAAACTGTTAGCTAAGTGTCTTTCATTTCCTTGGTGAGAATACTCATATTCTCAAAATTATTGGTTTGAATACTGTTATTCTCAAAATCCTTGGTGAGAATACTCTTATTCTCAAAATCCATTTTCAGTTAATGCGAGAGGTATTATGAGAAACTGTTAGCTAATTGTCTTTCATTTCATTGGTGAGAATACTCTAATTCTCAAAATCCATTTTGAGTTAATGCGAGAGGAACCATTAGCTAAGTGTCTTTCATTTCCTTGGTGAGAATACTCATATTCTAAAAATTATTGGTTTGAATACTGTTATTCTCAAAATCCTTGGTGAGAATACTCTTATTCTCAAAATCCATTTTCAGTTAATGCGAGAGGTATTATGAGAAACTGTTAGCTAATTGTCTTTCATTTCATTGGTGAGAATACTCTAATTCTCAAAATCCATTTTGAGTTAATGCGAGAGGTATTATAAGAAACCATTAGCTAAGTGTCTTTCATTTCCTTGGTGAGAATACTCATATTCTCAAAATCATTGGTGAGAATACTGTTATTCTCAAAATTATTGGTTTGAATACTCTTATTCTCAAAATCCTTGGTAAGAATACTCTTATTCTCAAAATCCATTTTTAGTGAATGCGAGAGGTATTATGAGAAACTGTTAGCTAAGTGTCTTTCATTTCGTGAGAATACTCCTATTCTCAAAATCCTTAGTAAGAATACTCTTATTCTCAAAATCCATTTTCAGTTAATGCGAGAGGTATTATGAGAAACTGTTAGCTAAGTGTCTTTCATTTCGTGAGAATACTCTAATTCTCAAAATCTTTGGTAAGAATACTCTTATTCTCATAATCCATTTTGAGTTAATGCGAGAAGTATTATGAGAAACTGTTAGCTAAGTGTCTTTCATTTCGTGAGAATACTCTAATTCTCAAAATCCATTTTGAGTTAATGCGAGACATATTATTAGAAACTATTAGCTAAGTGTCTTTCATTTGCTTGGTGAGAATACTCATATTCTCAAAATCATTGGTGAGAATACTGTTATTCTCAAAATTATTGGTTTGAATACTCTTATTCTCAAAATCTTTGGTAAGAATACTCTTATTCTCATAATCCATTTTGTGTTAATGCGAGAAGTATTATGAGAAACTGTTAGCTAAGTGTCTTTCATTTCATTGGTGAGAATACTCTAATTCTCAAAATCCATTTTGAGTTAATGCGAGACATATTATGAGAAACCATTACCTAAGTGTCTTGGTGAGAATACTCATATTCTCAAAATAATTGGTGAGAATACTCTTATTCTCAAAATCCATTTTGAGTTAATGCGATAGGTATTATGGGAAACTGTTAGCCAAATGTTTTTCATTTCCTTTGTGAGAATACTCTTCGAGAATTTCTCGTAAGAGTAAAATAGTGTCTGCTAAAATGGTGAAACTTTTTTAATTTATTTTCAGTGCGACCAACAAAGTATTATTCCCGACTCAGCGCCGCACCCGACCAGCGTCCCCTATAACATCATTAATAACTATTTCTCAATTGGTGTTGTAAGTTAATTCTTTACTATATATAATATTTTTGGAGCATAATATATTTCATTTCATTTCATAATATTAATTATTAATACACCTATAGGCTCATAATATTAATTTGGCTGTTTATTTATTGATGAACAACCAACAGACTCATGCGTAGTCCTGAACCCACAGTAGGGTTTTTTTTTAATAAATCTGGACATTTTTCACATCTAGCCCCAAACTAAGCTTGTAGTATGGGAAGCAGAACTGTACAATTTTATTTCGTCTTATCGATTAAACTATTTACTTTAGTTCTCATTCATTATTCACTGTCAATGTTTCACCGTTCACTCGCAGGACGCGGCAATCTGCGTGAAATTCCACACGGAACGGGAACGGAACCCGGACAAGTTCAGTTCGCGAATGAAAAACAAGCTTTGGTACTTCGAATTCGCTACGTCAGAGCAGTTCGCGGCTAGCTGCAAGAATCTACACGAAAATATTGTTATTGAGGTGAGCTATGGTACCCGTAGTCCTATGGTACCCGTAGTCCTATGGTACCCGTAGTCCTATGGTACCCGTAGTCCTATGGTACCCGTAGTCCTATGGTACCCGTAGTTCTATGGTACCCGTAGTCCTATGGTACCCGTAGTTCTATGGTACCCGTAGTCCTATGGTACCCGTAGTTCTATGGTACCCGTAGTCCTATGGTACCCGTAGTCCTATAGTACCCGTAGTTCTATGGTACCCGTAGTTCTATGGTACCCGTAGTCCTATAGTACCCGTAGTCCTATAGTACCCGTAGTCCTATAGTACCCGTAGTCCTATAGTACCCGTAGTCATATGGTACCCGTAGTCCTATGGTACCCGTAGTCCTATAGTACCCGTAGTCCTATAGTACCCGTAGTCCTATAGTACCCGTAGTCCTATAGTACCCGTAGTCCTATAGTACCCGTAGTCCTATAGTACCCGTAGTCCTATAGTACCCGTAGTCCTATAGTACCCGTAGTCCTATAGTACCCGTAGTCATATGGTACCCGTAGTCCTATGGTACCCGTAGTCCTATAGTACCCGTAGTCCTATAGTACCCGTAGTCCTATAGTACCCGTAGTCCTATAGTACCCGTAGTCCTATAGTACCCGTAGTCCTATAGTACCCGTAGTCCTATGGTACCCGTAGTCCTATGGTACCCGTAGTCCTATGGTACCCGTAGTCCTATGGTACCCGTAGTCCTATAGTACCCGTAGTCCTATAGTACCCGTAGTCCTATAGTACCCGTAGTCCTATAGTACCCGTAGTCCTATAGTACCCGTAGTCCTATAGTACCCGTAGTCCTATAGTACCCGTAGTCCTATAGTACCCGTAGTCCTATAGTACCCGTAGTCCTATAGTACCCGTAGTCATATGGTACCCGTAGTCCTATGGTACCCGTAGTCCTATAGTACCCGTAGTCCTATAGTACCCGTAGTCCTATAGTACCCGTAGTCCTATAGTACCCGTAGTCCTATAGTACCCGTAGTCCTATAGTACCCGTAGTCCTATGGTACCCGTAGTCCTATGGTACCCGTAGTCCTATGGTACCCGTAGTCCTATGGTACCCGTAGTTCCTGATACCCACGACACAGGGAACCCCAGTTTGGGATCAAGACAAAGTTTTTTTTTAACTGTTTTTTTTTTACTCTCCTGCCCACGGCATCACCAGTCAGCGTGATTCTAAATAAAATTAGCAATATGCTTCTATTTCACGAACAATATTGATTTCCTCCAAATCGGTACAGCCGCAAGATTACTAAAAACAAAAAAAAATACTTCCCACAGATCCCAAACAATAATTATTTGTATCATGGGTATCAAGAGATATGAATACCAGACCACCTAGACTCGGAACAAATACTTGCAGAACACGCAGCGGCGGGAATCGAACCCGCACCTTTTGTAGCTAATGGCTACACGCCTACCATACCACCGAGTTCCTCAAAACATCAAACATCCATACTTTCCATGGTATTTGGCTATTTAACATTACGTTACGACCCTTCGAGCAAAAGAAGTAATAGCACGGGCGGGCGATAAGACGCGGTGGGTCGGTCGGGTGCCGAGGACGGCCGTGGCACAGTTAGTTTTATATATTAATACATTACGTGGTATTTTGGCCTACACTATTGCATTAGGGATACCCTGTAAAAACAGTTGTAATTTGAAATATATACATTAATATATCTTCTTTATCTTAATACATGTTTTTTTATTAACCAACTCTAGTGTGACGGCTCATCTCTAGAACTAGACAAAGGTCCAGCGTTGCAAGGCGTGGCACTGCTCAACATACCGTACGCACACGGGGGCTCCAACCTATGGGGCTCCAGCGGGGCCCATCGGAGGGGGCGATTCCCTAACGCACAACAAGGTATGAACCCATGCGTGAACTCGCGTAAAAACCCATGCGTGAACCCATATAAAATAATAATAATAATGCCTGGCATTTCACACAGCATCATCTAGCCCCAAAGTAAGCAAATTTTATGTAATGGGAGCTACATGGCTGATATACTACTAATTTAAATTTTGTTTTGTAAAAAATACATATTATACATAGAAAACACCCAGACCCATGTTTGAACCCATACGTGAACGTATGTATAAACTCATGCGTGAACTCAGTATGAACCCATGCGTGAACTCAGTATGAACCCATGCGAGAACTCAGTATGAACCCATGCGAGAACTCGGTATGAACCCATGCGTGAACTCAGTATGCACCCATGCGAGAACTCAGTATGAACCCATGCGTGAACTCAGTATGAACCCATGCAAGAACTCGGTATGAACCCATGCGTGAACTCAGTATGAACCCATGCAAGAACTCGGTATGAACCCATGCGTGAACTCGGTATGAACCCATGCGTGAGCTCGGTATAACGTTGCAATGTTACGATATCCTTGAATATTATAAAGATTATTCGAAATATTTTTTTATCTTTTTAGATATTGGTGATAAGCTAATAGAAGTTATTGGATTGGAAAACTGCCTGCACATGGGACAAGTCAGAACAGGTTAGGCCATACTATCTACTTCGTGTGTTGGATAAAACTGAAAAGTAGTAGAGTGTATTAGAAAGAGTTCGTCCAGGAAAATACTACCAACGTGTTTCTGTCACCAAGCAGTGACTGTGTTTTCAATTTTCAATGTTCAAATTAAAATAATTCATCAGATTTACAAAGTACCTATAGTGTTTACTTTAATCAACTGTTTCATTTTTTTAGTTAAATATATTTTTAATACATCAATAAAGGTTTTTTAAATAGGTTTTAACCAAATAAATACAAATTTCCAGGTCTTCGCGCGTCAGGCCGACGTCTAGCGCAATGCAGTTCCATCACTATAACCACCAAGAGAACATTCCCGATGCAGATCGACGGAGAGCCGTGGATGCAGCCGCCTTGCAAGGTATTATTTCCAAACTAGTACCACAGTCAGAACTAGATGGCACCACCAGCATTAGTATGTGAACACTCAATAAAAATGACCCACACGGAAAAATTCCCGATGCAAATCGACGGAGAACCGCAGCGGCCTTGCAAAGTATTGTTTCCAAACTAGTACCACAGTCAGAACTAGATGGCACCACCAGCATTAGTATGTGAACTCTCAATAAAAATGGCCCATATGGAAAATTACCAACCTAAAACCTAACGGAGTGGGCAATCAAATGCAAAAATATTATTTTTTCTAATCCTACGTCTGGTAGTTCCAAAGACCAGTGCGTTCAAACAATAGAAAAACTCTTCAGCTTTATTATAAGTACATAGATTTCTCAATTTTGAGGTATCTATCAGCGTGGAATTAAACACAATTAAACCCTGTAAAATCAATAAATTTCTAAATTTTCAGGTATCGATAACGCACAAGAATCAGGTACCGATGCTAATGGGACCAGAGCCTGAAAAGGGACGAAGTTTCTTCAAGCTTTTTATGCATTGTTAAATCTTCGTTAAATCTTCTATCATATTGATTGATCAATCTT
Source organism: Perizoma flavofasciatum (assembly GCA_958496245.1). Lineage (NCBI taxonomy): Eukaryota > Metazoa > Arthropoda > Insecta > Lepidoptera > Geometridae > Perizoma > Perizoma flavofasciatum. The sequence goes on along the minus strand of OY292445.1, from coordinate 4,690,304 downwards.
TTTGTTTTACATTTATTCATACAACTATGTTAAAGGTATGAATAGCTAAATAGCTAAAACCATTGAAAACGATATATAGATATCTCAATTGATCCAGATCACTTCCAGACCTAAGTGTTTATTGATAAATTATTCTGACCAATTTACTCTAATCTATTCTAACCTATTATTCAGTAAACAGAGGTTAGCTAGTAGAAAATGCTAATTATTAATTAATTTCGCCTATGTACTTGTTTTATCTTGTACAATAAAGCATTTTTTATTTATATATCTATCTTCCAATCATTCACTGATCTGTTTCATAATTATTTTCTCACCGATTGATCAATCTAAATTATTCTTAGCTATTCGTGTTTTAGTCCGATTGATATTATTAATAAAATCGTCTATAAAATTACATGGGTTATGATATGCCGTGATTGGTACCTCTGATGTTGCAAGCCCATAGGTTACGGTAACCGCTTACCAACAGCTGGGCCCGTATGTTTGTTTATCACATAAGTTGTATTAAAAAAAAAACACCCTACATTAGTCTACTGCAGGACACAGACCTCTTTCATAACGCGCTACTGAGCCAAGTGTTTGGCAGATTTATATTAGGTTTATACTGATTGATCAATCAAAATTATTCTTAGCTATTCGTATTGATGTCAGATTCATGTTACTATACTATGATTGCACAAGGTGATGAAAACCTAAATAAATAGACTATTAAAAGTAAACCAAAATAAATAGAAAAGTCTTGGTCTTTAAAATGATTAATTAATCTTAAAATGATGAATCTGTGTTCACTGGTCCATTGCTTGTAGATTATCCAATGGTTACCACAATCATAAAATGAAAATTATCGTTGATTGATATCATTTTAGAATATTATTATGTCTATACAACGTGCTTTACTATTCTCTTGCTTACGTTTCGTTGAACGTTTAGAGGTACTTCCTCATGATCACCGTCCGCGACCACGTGACCACGCGACTGAGACGGGAACTGAAACGTTAGCAGGAGAATATTATCGATTATTCAATGATTATAATAATGAATGTTTAAATTAATAATTAATTATTAAATTAGCAAATTTTATGTTCATTACTATGATAGTTTTAAAGTTATGAATAATGCTTGTTCAGTCAATGTTGCTAAACTGTTTTTTTTTTGCACTGATCAATCATGTAACAACGATTGATATTTCCCTTACATGTATTGATTGATACATGTATCAATTATTTGTTTTTATCAATCTATTTACTTGATCACTGTTGTGATCGATCTGTGTTCAATGTTGTATTTAATGTACCTAACTTAGAATTAGAAATAAGTGATGTTATTGATAACTGTTATTTATTTTGTTCCTAATAAACAGTTGATCAATCATAATTAATAAAAAAATATTGAAATTGACACATCATCATCATCTTCTTCTTGTCCTTATCCCACATTACGTGGGGTCGGCACAACATGTTTTCTTCTTCCACTCTCCTCTATCAGCCGTCATCTCAGTACTCACTCCTTTCTTAATCATGTCATTCTTCAGACAATCCATCCATCTTTTCTTTGGCCTACCTCTGCTTTTATTGCCATCTACATTCATATTAAACATTCTTCTTGTAATATGACATTCTTCCCTCCTCATGACATGCCCATATGCTAACCTATTACTCCTCAACTTTTCCGTCACGGGCGCTACTTTCAAACTTCCCCTGATATACTCATTCCTTATTTTGTCCATTCTAGTCACTCCACACATCCATCTCAACATTCCTATCTCAGCTGTGTGCACTCTTCTTTATTCTTTAATATTTATTATTTCTATTTATTTATTATCAATCCCTTTGATTGCCCAACACTCCGATCACATCAATAAAATAAATTTTAATATAGAGTATCACTATAATCTCAGAAGATCTCTTAAACTATTGCGCATTTATTTCTTGCAAATTATAAACAAAACAAAATAATCAAACACGCTCACGACTGTATGATGGACATCCTCAGATACATACTCAGTATGTAGATCTTTGAGGATACCAAGTATGGAGACAGCCAGAGGTACGTCCATTATATACGGCAATGCCCCCGCGTTTTTGCAAGTAGGTAGCATTTCGCAAGATAGATTGCATCCCATCGCCGCTAATTGGAACACTCTGATGGCATAATGCCTTCGAATTTTGCATTTGACAGTTATTTAAGTAAAGTAAAGCTTGCCAAAACTTAACGTCCATTTTGCTATTAGAGTAGGATGTTAGTATTGTATTTTACCTTGTAAAAATATACCAATATTATTAGTAATAATCTAAGAAAATACCACCATAAAATATTCGTTAGCTGATATAGAAATAGATAGATATTGATCATTATAGACGCTAAAAGCATTATTTACACGCATTCATATAAAACAGTAGTAACTCATAAAAATGATTTTTTTTCGGTCATAAATCAAAATTATATCAAAATTGTGCCAATAATATAAAAACGTCCTTGGATTTCCAATACCACCATTTTTGTAATATATTTCTATAGAATTTTTAATATCCATTTACAGAAAACTGTTTATAGTATTTTTTAGGAATTAGAGTGTTTAGCTAAATATGCATAGCACGCTATTTAATAAAAAAAATACTATCATTTTTACGCTTAAATTATTATTGAGTGTATATAATTTTAATATGAATTCACTTATATCAGATTCAAATCCATACTAAAAATACTGAGTTATAAATGAAATAATATTAAAAGTATTTATATTTGTTTATTTGCAGTCCGTCCAAACAATCACCCAGTTTTCAATAATTGCGTTTTCAAAGTTTTAGATAAAGTTTTAGTTTTAGAAGTTTGGGTTCATTAATAATTTTAGTATTAGTTTGTTAGAAGTAATACTTTTATTATATGTATAATTAAATGTATTTCTACATGTATTTGTGTGTATAACTGTTTGTTGTACGTATATGTGTTGGTGCTTAAAAACTATTAAATGTCTAGGTTTTACCTATCATTATTTAAATATTGTTGTTCCTAAATGTTATTAAATTTTTAATTATTTTTAAAATAATTACTACTAGTTGATGGTTTCTGTCTATAATCAAGCTGTTAAATTTAAAGGTTGTTATGGATTTTAGCTCATTCTCAAAATTTTTATCAGCATTTCGATTTGCGTTTTGTTAAATAATACTTTGATTTATTTTTATCAAAATTATTAAAACTTCAAAAATAATTAAAACATACTTAAAGTTTATTTAAAGTCTGTTTTGTACCTCAAACATTAACACCCTTATACTACTTTACTACTTTTTCATAGCAGCGATTTGAACCTCGTTGAAATTATAAATAAGTTTTAAGTTTAAAATGAGATGAAATCTATTCCCATTAATTATTATTGTTGTTATTACCTATAAGTAAATTAAAAAGTTATCGATTAATATCGGATTTATTGTAAGAAGGCTTATTGCATAGTGCAAAATAGAATAGAAATGTGTTGAGTTTTATAATTCTGTTGATACCTAAATTATACAAAAGTTGCTAATAAAAATATTTGAGTACATATATTTTATTTGTGTTAATTAAAATAAACTAGAATGCATATTCACACAATGCATATTATTATTGTATTGTTATTAAATCATTTAATTTAGTTACTTAATAATAATTTAATTTTATAAATTTAGCGGAATTGCGGTAAAACCAATATAAAATCTGTGGCAGCTTTAATAGTATTGTAAGACATTATTATAAAATATTATTATTGTAACGGATATAATAATATAAATGTGCACTCAAAAATTAAGTTTTATTTGAACCTTTTATGTATGAACCAAATAAATAAAAATGTGGGTACATCTACCTACCATTACTAAAGTATCGAAATAAAAGAGTATCAAAATAAAATAAAATCGTTCGATAAACAATGTAGGAAGAAGTCTTCAATGTAGTTTAGGAGCCAGCTACAATTATACCTACCCAACCAAGTTTCAAGTGATTTTTTTTTACCCATTTAATTCTATAGGGGTAAAGTTTGTAAGTGCAGATGTAACAGGTAATATCTGAAAAAACTCATCTAATTTCAACAAATATTTCACCATTATGAGAAACATATCAAAAAAGAAGTATATGGTGAAAAGTATTATGTGCTTGTAAATTCACCGGCACCCAGACCCTTAAAACCGGAAAACAGGACACATCGCTATCTATTTCGAGACTGCAGGCCCGAAGTACACTAAACCACCGAGCTTGTATGAATAATATGATGAGGATGAATGAAGCGAAAGAAGTATGCCAGGATCGTAGCAAGTGGTAATCCTTGGTCTCTGCCTACCCCTCCTTGAAACAGGCGTGACTATATGTATGTATATATAATAGGTATGGGTATTCCATAGATTACACATATTCATGTGTAATCTATGGTGATATATTGATATTATATAGATATTAATCACGAATAGTGATTAATATCTTAGTACTATAGTGTTTTTTAAGATATTAATCACTATTCGTATCCGAATGCATAAGGACGCAGGGTCCCATGAACGGGACCCTGTGAAATTGAGAAATACTTTTTTTTTAATAGCTCCTAGACTATAAATCAATTATTTTCAATACCAAGTGATGAATTTGTGTTGGACGAGGTCATGCAGGAGAACAAATCAGCTTGAAAGTCCTTATTTTTGCTAAAATCAAACTTCTCATCAATCAGTAATTTCCGCACATTTATGATCATACTCTAATATTGATTTGGGTCCCGTTTGGACGCTGGGCAAATAAATTATTACCCACGCTGCAAGTGGGCCGTATTATGCGTTTGGGGTAAGAGGTTGTTTGAACAGCTTATCCGATCTAATTTTATTCCAAAAACTATCGTGAACTTGACTATTCATATTGTAAAAACGGGAATTTTCACGTACTGCACTATCGGAGAAGGCACCGACTAAGTTTCGACTCATTCCGAGAGTCTTCATCAGGGTGAGTGGTTGCGACTTTCTCCTTCCGCGTCGCGCCGTCCACTACGCGCTGCCGCACGTTGTGCGCGGTTATAAAGGCGCGCGAGTGGAGGGGGCGATTGTGTTCGTAGCGTTGTTGTAACTACTGGTGGTAGGGGTGCTACATCGTCTACGCTACTGCTCACTTCGATGCAATAACCTATTCCTGGAGGAGCCAGACAGGATACGCTCACTGTGGCAATGTCAGATTCGAATCTAATTTAGAATCCGATCTAATTTTTTTTTAATTGCCTCAAGTTACTTAGGAGACACTACAATAGACAACGGGATGTGAAACGGCATGACGGATTATCGGTTTAAAGATTCTTTATTTCTCAAAGAACATAATTATAGTTCACTTAAATGAGAAAAACAAAACATTTAAGTACTTATAAGTAAGTATCTACTTAAATTTATATTTTAGCACGAGTGTGCTTTCTTGTTAATATAATCTACTTACTTATCTGCTAATTATCATGCCCTTTTAGTAAACTTTTTGTCATAAGTAAACACACTTTTACAAGTGTGGGAGGTTGTCTGGAAGAGACCGTTTCTACGCGATAAGACCACCCATTGTACTTTCTTTAGAATAAGATTTTGTTTAAGTAAAACCTTAAAAAAAGTCTTTTCATTCACCCAAAAAGGTTTGGCTTAGATACGTTTATATTCCACACGACATTAGGGGACGCTGTAATATGTGATGGAAAACAAGTAGAGTTTTTTTTTATTGGTACTTAAAATCCTACTACTATTATAAACGTGAAATTTTGTGAGGATGGACGTTTGTAACTCTTTCACGCAAAAACTACTGAACGGATTTTGATGAAACTTTACAGTAACATAGCTTATACCTACATCAGAATAGCACATAGGCTACTTTTTATGTGGCTACCACGCGGGTGAAGCCGTGGACAGAAGCTAGTTGTTAATATTTCTTGGCACCATTTCGCATAACACTTTCAAACCGGTAAAGTACCCTACATACATGGCATACTTGATCATAATGTCAAGGTGCCGATACGCTTTTTTGGGCATTGAGAAAAATGGTGCATGTAAAAAGAAAATATATTTTTATGCCTTATCGCATCCTAGTAATATTTTAAAACAAAGCAACGTAGTTATCTGTTAAAATATATATTTTACAAAATTTGCTTACATTTTTTAAATATTATATTTAAGTTTTAGATACCTACTATAATACCTTACTTCAAACTATGCTCAATGCATTTTTTTATGTTTGGATGGTTGTTGCTAACAATCTGCGTAACAGCAGAACCTATTTTAAACCTATTTGAGCAAATAAATAAATAATGCTGGACATTTTCACCCATCATTATCTAGCCCCAAACTAAGCAGAGCTTGTGTTATAGAAACTACATGACTGATATACTTACTATATATATTGTTTTTTTTTCTAAATACATATTATATTATTATATTATTATTATTCGCTTTCATCTCGAGCTTTTCGACTCGGTTTTACTGAGAACCCGCCCTGAGACCCTCAGGGAAAAGGTTGCTCAGATTCCCCTTCATCTATATTTGATCCCCCCCGATTAACAAAAACTGTATCCCCAAGAACTTTGCTAATAATTGTGACTGTATGAAAAGCTGCTTGTTTCTGGATGATTTCTATATTTATGTGTGAATCTAACTTGTCGCAATATCTACGTAAACTCTTTGCTATTATTCCTGTGGCGCCTACTACAATAGGTATGACTTCAGTAGGTGTTTTCCAAAGTCTTGTTATTTCAGTTTTTAATGCATGATATTTACTAAGTTTTTCTATTTCCTTGGCTCCTATATTGTAGTCGGACGGAACGGTGATATCTATTAAATATGTTTTGTTTTCTACTTTATTTATGTATATTATGTCTGGCCTATTGTGTACTATTGTGATGTCTGTTTGTACTGGTATTTCCCACATGAGTTTTGCAGTGTCATTTTCTTTAATTTGCGGTTGAGTTAAGTTTTCCTTCCACCAAAGATTCGATACTTCAAATTTATGTTTTTTTGCCAATGTCCAATAAACATATTGCACGACGTTATTATGCCGCTTAGTGTAATAGGTGCCAGCCAGTTTTTCACACCCTGAAACAATATGTTGCGTGGTCTCATCCTTTGTTAAACATAATCTACATCTGCCATCCACACCTCTTTTCAAAATGTCTCTCTCATGCTGCCTTGTCACAACTGCTTGATCCTGTATCGCAAATATTGATGATTCTAACCCTGGCGTTATTTGTTGTTTTTTTATCCATGTGAATGAGGAAGCTTTATTTATGTTTTCTCTATCTAAAACTTTTTTATAAAATTGACCGTGAAGCGGCTTAGTTTCCCATTTATTTATTTTAAATTTTAGTACTGCCTTTTTTATTTCTGCATCTGTATAGTTTTCTTCATTTTCTAAACCTATTTCTATTAAATTTGCTTGTGATTCCTTAAGGATTGAATATTTTATTTTATCTTTATCATGTTTAACTATTGCCTTTACTAAATGATCTTGCTCTGCTTTAAAGTAGCTTTTGTATATTATATTATATTATATTATATTATATTATATTATATTATATTATATTATATTATATTATATTATATTATATTATATTATATTATATTATATTATATTATATTATATTATATATAGAAAACAGCTAGACCCGAGACAAATATTTTCATATACAAACATTTGGCCCGCAACGGGAATCGAACCCGCAACCTTCTGCGTCTCAGGCGGGCCTTCGCCCACTGCGCCACAGAGGTCGTCACAGAAAATGAATGATTTAATGAAAATATTTTATTAAACTAAATTTTACTCAAAATACAACTGGTGGTCTTATTACTTAAATGCTTAAATGCTATCTACTATAAAACTTTGAGACAAAACTTTCGTTACCTAAGAATAACATATAGCCTACTCATTATACCAACTTATAATTTAAAAGTTATAGTTAATAATAATTTAGTTCTTCCGGTCCACAAATCAATGATGCGAATGTACGCTTCCGTCGTCCGTAGTTATCTGGTAGTCATTTGACCTATCTATTGATCTTTGCAACGGTCTTTTTTTGCATTAAAATATGCGATTGTATGGAATTCTTGAAATCCTACTTATATTAAAAACGTAAAAGTTTGTGAGGATATTTGTTCCTCTTTCACGCAAAAACTACTGAACGGATTTTGATAAAACTTTACAGTAATATAGCTTATACATTAGAATAACATATAGGCTACTTTTTATCCGGATACCACGCGGGCGAACCGTGGGCAGAAGCTAGTGTATGTATAATGTACAGTATGCGTTTGTATGGAATTCTTGAAATTATGTATATGGCATGCGTACTCTCGGACTCTTAATTTGTTGATTGACATGCAAAGTAATTGCAGGAACATTAAAATACTTAGGTATACAATTATATATACTATTACCATACCTGCCTGCATAATACATGTAAATAATGTGCTATTATGATGTAGGTATAAGCTATATTACTGTAAAGTTTCATCAAAATCCGTGTTGTGATTGTTAGATTTGATTCTGTGTTTTTTAACATATATTTTTTTCTGTTTGTGTAGGTAGGTCCCTTACCTACCTACTTACCTAGCCATGCATGTTACTCTCACTGCATCTAAAATGCATCTTAGTACCTACTTGTTAAGTAGTATAAGAATATTGTGATTTCTCAGTAAGCGATTTATATTGTAAATCTTTTTGAGAAATAAATGATCTTAAACCGTAAATGCCTACCTAAATAGATAACACTTCTGACCTTAACTTTGCTCTGGTAGGTTTTTTTATTACTTTCGATTAGGCTATCGATATTAAAAAACAAAACAAAAAAAATGTTCATGTTTTCTCCTTTTCCTAGAATTCTAAAAATTCAATTAAATTGAATTCATAGAAAACGTAGGTATATTATACCACCACACATACCTACCTCCACGGGCTTTCACGTCGCAGATAATAAAAATCACATTATATTTTCAATTCCTTATATTTATAAAATCTTTAAGACCTACAACTCTTTTTTGGAAGAGATTGCCATTGGCGATAAAGCTGCACATTATACCTGGAATGTTTATGAATTTCTGTGTGTTTTCTATAAAGTTATAGTATAATTATCAATCGATAGGGTTATTCCTTGATCTTCGGCTCCATCGAGGGACAACGGGAATTTATTTTGACCGCTGGCCCCCGATTCATCCTTTTGCCATCTAGTATGGAATCAATCATGTCGAACACGAATTTTATATTCAAAAATTCATTGGGATGCTGATTATGGCAATGAGGTTAAATTTAAATCAAAGATGTCGCATTTCATTTTTATTTTTTAACTTTTTAAGAGTATCGTTTTCGACTAATTCTTTCAGTCTTTAGTTACAAGATTAGTATCCTCAAAGTTCTTTTCACTGAGTATGTATCTAAGTATGTTCTTCATGGAGAATAAAGTCGTGAACGTGTTTTTGTTACAATATTAAGGCCAGACCACACTCTCAATCCAGGGTAAGTAAGATACCACCTTCGTGTAAATCCCCGCGCCCCCTTTGAACCCACACTCTCGTCCATATGATGTCACTCCCACAACAAAACTGACACAGCTTGACACTTCACTTCTCGTCACTTGAAGTGGACCGCCACTGTCACCCTAAAATTAATTAATTAAATATTTTTAAGTATAATAATTATAAAGCTAATGAGTCTGTTTTTTGTTTGAACGCGCTATTTATTTATTTAACAAATTAAATAGGTAGAATGGCCCTCGATTCTGTAGTACACAAACGAAACTAAATTTAAACTGTCACTCTCTTTTACTGATAGTGCAAGCAAGAAAGACAGCTACAATTTTAGTGCTGTCAAATTTGTCAGATTTAAGCCTTCCATACAAATTTAGTCGTGATATCAAAACATGCTGACTCTATACACGAAGAAAAGCGGCACGTAAACTGATTTGACAGCAGCAAAATCTTGCCATCTCTGTCTTGCGTACACTATCAGTAAAAGAGAGCGACAGTTTAAATTTAGTTTAGTTAGTGTACTACAGAATCGAGGCCAATAGTTAGTTAGTAGTATCTTTAAACCTATGTTAGGTTTGTCCAGACACAAGGTTCTCGAGGTGTGACTGTATTTAAGACAAAAGTTTAACAACCTCTGGAACTAATAAATAGTTATAACGGAGCTCTGTAAGAGTCTCAAAGGTTGTGGGGAGACCGTGGGTGGAGATGGCCCTAGATTTCTTTCGGGATTATATCCATCAGTGGACTTTTAGGTTCTTGATCTTACCCCACAAGTATCCTGATCATTATATCCCCAGTTCTATAGGGGAGCCGTAAAGGTTGTTAGAAGTCCAGGATGGAGATGGTCCAAGGGAATCTAGACAAATACCTCACGCTTAGTTTTCCTTTCATTCAAGCTAACGCAATTTTTTTAAGGAAAAATTTGACAGTAGTTACTTGACATTTCAACAGCTAATGTCATTTCCACACAAGTATTTGTCTAGCCCCCCTGATCTCTTTCGGGCTTTTCAAGTCTTATGATCTTACCCCACAAGTGTCCTGATCGTTATCGCTGCCTCCGTAGCAAGCCTGTGTATCTTTCACACCCTCAGGTAGGTTCCGGTGCAGCGGGTATAGGGATGAACAGTTTTTGTCCGAGAACTTCTGCACAAAGGCCTGAAAATGTACACAAATAAATCGGTCATGTCAATTCATGGTTTTTGTTTTTGGTAATTAAAAATTTCCGAATCAACCTACTAAATACAACCTAATAAATACTTAACTAGAAGTTCGCCACCAATTGATATTTTGCAAACTGCAACTGGCAATACACAGTTTAAACTGAAACTCCTAGAGACCAACAACCTAAAGGATATTATTATGCTCCTTTTAGTAGGGCACTAAAGAAATTATACAATGAGAATAAGTAGATAATGCAGTGGAAATTATTATGAAGTTTCTATGGAAAATATCAACTAGGAGAAACATAGGCAGATAAACTCTTTTATGTACATAAGAAAGAAAAAGAATAGTAAATAGAGAGAAAAGTTAAAGAGCACTATCTCTCTCTAAATTATATGGTATATGTTTTATAGTATCTATATATTGTAGTGTACTTAGTATATTATTATAGTGTAATATATATTTACAGTTATTTTTTGTAGTTTTAAGTAGGTAACTAAGGTATTGTTCTGTTTCATTGTTTTCGTCTGTACACGATCCGACCTCTATAATTACTTCTCTTTAGCTCAAGGTTTGCTGGAAGAAAACTCTTTTGACGGTTAAGCTCATCTTTGTACATGTCATTTAATTCAGCCTTTTTCGGTGTTTATTTGTGTATAAAATAAAGAATACAGGAATTATTCAACAAGGGAATAAAACGAGCCATTTAATACAGTATAGAATCCAGTACGAGTTTCAGACCCGAGTCAGACAATCTATCAACTTTTCATTTCTATTGCGAGAAAATAAAATAACTACTTATTACACTAAAATTCTAGAGATTAGATAGAAGAATTCAATTTGACATACAAAAACCTGGGCTCTATTTACTGTACTATAATAAAACTTATATATATACTTATAATAAAGCAAACACTATAACTAAAATCAAAAAACCCTATCTGATTACAGATAACACCTTAAAGAAAATAACATAAAAGTATACAGCTAGAAATGCAAAGTTGGCGGTTTTATCGCCGAGAGCGATATCTTCCAGGCAACCTTAGGGCGTTCATCATAAACTTACCTTCTGTAATGTGTCAGCGCTTTCTCGCCTGTGCCCCAGTGCGCCCCATCCCACCACCATGCCTTGGCTGTCATCAACTGCAGAAGTGTCTGCCAGGCAAATTGGTAGAACTTCTTTCGAGAATATGATTCTAGAATGAAACAAGTCTATTTTTTTCAGAAATAAATAAAAAACGGACTTTAAATAACGGGAAGTTGAAATTAATTTTTTAGGGTTCCGTAACTACGGAACCCTTATAGTTACGTCATGTCAGTCCGTCCGTCTGTCTGTCTGCCTATCTGTCCGTCCGCGGCTTAACTCAGAGACTACATACATATTTTTCACGCCGACGACAATGTGGTAAAATCTCATGTGTTGTGTTTGCGAACATTTTTCTTCAAATCATGTACAAAATTGACGAGTCATATTATATATATCATATCAGCCTGTTCGTAATTGAAGTAGGTATATTTTACGCTTACTAACATGTATGACAATAAATACATTCTATTCTTTTCTATTTTACTCGACTGACAAAGAAGATGAGTTAACTTGATGCAAATTCATCGAATGTGATTTGGTTCTGATGTCGTCCATACGGCTATACGTAGCTTTTTACTCACTGGTTTTCTGTCTCGATAAGGGCTATGTCGTGGTATTTAATAGGTGGCTTGTACTCTGGATGTTTTATAAACCTCTTCACTCTGTAGTTTTGTGCTGGGTCTGTCCGCTTCAGGATACCTAATGCTACGTAGCTTGCTGGCCCTCTGAAAATACCGAGGTCCATAACAACACAACGATAATTCATCGGCTAGCTAACCATACCGATCATGTCTAAATATTACAATTATAATATTACAGTTTTAATAGTAATATTACAGTTTTTTTATAGTAATATTACAGCTTTTTTTTCATTTTAATGCCATTGGATAGATCTTTTCAGTGTACTTCTTCACACCACCAATCTGTTTGTATTGGTGCTTCTGTACACCAATACAAACAGTGCATTTCAACCAACCGTAAGTCATCAAGGGTCTAGACATAATTAGTTTTACTTTCACGCGAACGCAAATTTAACAAGGAAAAACTTGACAGTAGTCATGTGTCATTTCCACAGCTAATGTCATTTGCATACAATTCAATCTTTTTGCAAGCGTTGACGCCAACAGAAAGTGGTATTTTTCAAGACACCCTGGTCTTCAAACACTGCATACTCGTAAGTTTCCAATTAACTTTACAAAAACCGTTAGAATTTAAATTTTGTGTCTTTGCGCGGTGTTGTAAAAAGAGTTTTTTTGTTCTTATTATTTATTTATTTGTTTATTGGTAATCAACAGCGTTTACTTATAATCTAGGCAAAAACATTTGTATCAAGCATAAAAGAAAAGCTACGTTCTCCTGAAAAGCTACGAAAAACTATTTAAGCGGTGTTTGTATATAGCCAACGAAGTGGGTCAGTTCAATTAGATTAAACAGGTGCTTAATTGTGCATCAGAAAATAATGGGGTTTAAACTCTTGGTATGCTTCAGCATAGATCTGGTTGACAACATGATATCTATTATGTCTGGAAATACTGAAATGCTGGAAAACGATGGAGTGAAGTAGCTAAAGATCGTTCATCTTGGCACCCTTTCAGGGAGGCCTTTGATCAGCAGTGGACTTGTTTTAATGATGCAAGCCTTTGACCACATTCTCACCAAATGGAAAATGTTGACATAGTAGAAGATGAAGCATGCTTGTCTAGAAGATACTTGTTTACCTTTGACTTGAGTGGAGTTTTCAAGATTATATTTATCTGAGGAAACTTCCTTTGCTGTACTGATAATGCAAATAGTTTTAACAAGCACGAAAAGATATATACTATAAAACCGTGACACATTTCTACACAAATATTATTGAGTATTACACAAATAGTACGACTGAGCATTAGTTGAGACCTCATGCTTAGTTGCAAATGCGTCAAGGAAAAACTTGGCAGCAGTCACGTGAAATCTCACAAGCTAATGTCATTTCCATAAATCTTTCTGCATACGTTAACGCTAACAGAAAGTGTTTGTTGTCTGAGGCAGGTCGTTCAGCTCCTGTGCACACTCTCAGAAATTAATTCTGTAGAATACCGATAGCCAAGCAACCACTGGTAGCCAGCCATCTATACACAAGGCTTTTCTTATGATCTTTTACTAGCGGAGCATCACCTATAAGAGTTTTAGGTCCTACATGTGTTGTTGATAATTTAAGCAGTGTTACAACTTACAGTTCTGAATGTCTTGCGCAGTGTGCAGCTGTTAGGATGAATCGTTCACTAATGACTGAACCTCCACAAAGCCACTGTGCTGAATTCAATTCTTCACCGTAACCTATTAATGCCTGGACAACATAAATCACAGATTTATATTAAAGAAAATGATTAGAATTAAAGAGAGGGACAAAATACGGAATGAAGGGATATGAGTTAAAATTAAATGGAGCTAAATGAACACAAAGTTAAGTTAGAACAGATACTAAAGTATTTAAGAAAGCATTTAGTAAAATTTAGGTAAGAGTGGTTAGGTGACATATAAGTCAAGAAAAGATGGAGTGATACAAAAGTTATTTACAAAAAAGTTTTATAAAAACTATACAAATTGAGAATGAGTCAATCCTACTAATATAATAATTGCGAATGTCTGTGTGTGTGTGCGAATGTTTGTACGTATCTCCGTAACTACTAAACTGTTTTTTATGATATTTTAGATTCTGGAATAACACAAAAACTAATCTAATTTTCGAAAATCGACCCCATAGAAACTTTACCACCCTGTATATATATATACAGAGAGGTAAAGTTTCTATGAACATTTTTACACCTTGGTTAGATTCGTTTAAAACTTGGTACAAATAAACTTTAAAGTAAATAATAAAAAACGTTTTTTTTTTCAAAACTACCTGTTTTGGTGTTTTAACGCTACTTTTAGAAACACAACCCGGGCGAAGCCGCGGGCAGAAACTAGTTAAGTAATAAAGTGATATGCGAAGCCATAAAATACGGAACGGGGTTACATGACACAAGTTAAAATGAGACGTATAATTGGGGAAATGATACGATAGGACAACATGAAATAAATGCTTTGGAGCAAGATAAAGATACGATGATCGCGGATACGAGGAGACGAGAGATCTCAAGCTGAGATGGGAAAATAATGGAAAAGATCAAGCTTACCATATGTGGGAATTCCCTACGTTTCGCATTTTCTCCTTTGTAAACGACTGTTTTAAAGAAAGTGCCTACGTAGGTGCAGTTGCCTTTTGGATCGATCTCTTTGACGAAGTCTTTGAATTTTGCCTTGCATTCGTAGTCCAGTTTATGCAAATGTTCGAGACATTCTGAAACATACAAATAATTTCAATTTCAATTTATTTATTTGCGAAACATGGGTAGATAATACAGTTAAAGTAAGTCCAGCCATGATCTGCTTTACAGCATGCAAAATTTAATACAAGAATTAAAAAGTATAAGTTTTAGTCTAAAGAGTCATGCATTCGATTATACAAACAGGCTAGCATGTCACAAAATTTAATGTATTTAATAAGAAGAAAAAAAATGCATATAATTATAAAATGTTAAATTCTTAAAACTATCTAAAATATGTCAAAAAGATATTCATTTATACTGTAGTACGCCTTTTGTAATAAAAGTTTCTTTAGTTTTAATTTGACGACCTCTGTGGCGCAGTGGGCGAAGGTCCGCCTGAGACGCAGAAGGTTGCGGGTTCGATTCCTGTCACGGGACAAATGTTTGTAAGTTCTGCAAATATTTGTCTCGGGTCTGGGTATTTTCCTATGTATAATATGTATGTATTTACAAAAAATACAAGCTCTGCTTAGTTTGGGGCTAGATGATGCTGTATGAAAAATATCCAGCATTTATTTATTTATTTATTTAATTTGAATAAGCTTAATTTATTAATTTCCAGAATGTTAGTAGGTCAAAGAAAACACTGTTGTTAAACATTGCTGTCTTGCTAATAAGGTATTGTTTTTCTGAGATTAAGCCACTTCAGTCAGTAAAGAATATATCAAGTCACTTACGATCCCAAGCTTTGCTTTTTCCAGTTTTGTAACGGTACCCATCTACTGTTATCACTGCTTTTCTGTAAAATAAATGTAATATTATAATTAATATTTTTTTAAGTTTTTTTTGTAGATAGACATTTATTCATACAACTATTTACAAGTAGGTATATACAACAAATACAGATGAAACAGCTAGTCATCTAAATACCGTTGCAAACGATCTATAGATAGCTTAAGTGATTCAGATCACTACACAGATGAGTTTAAAATTAGTTGGTATGTTGATGATATTTCGGCCTTATTGCTTGGGACTCAAACTGAACAACTGAAACAACAGTTTGAGTCCCAAGCACTAAGACCAAAATATCATCAACATAATCTAATAATACTAACTACTTTTTGTTGCTTAAATAAATTATTATAAATTGGAAAAATAGCTTTCTTTGGGAAAGGCTTTGGTGGACTTAGAAGAAATGATAACAAAATGTAATAGATAAACGATCCACATACTTAATACCTATCGAGATATCTTGTTAAGATTTAGAAATTATTTCTTCCGTTTCAGTTAATATTTTCATTGGACAAAATCTGAATCAATTTTTCACCAGCAAAGAAAAGTCAATTTAGCCCGTACTAAATATAAGCCGATTAATTCTACGTGCATATACATTGGCTTTCTGTGAGACTAGTAAATCAGCACCTGAACTTAAGATTACGCAAAAGGTTGAATAGATTAAGGACCCTAAAACTTCTTTTAAAATGTAGGATACATCCTTATTGTTACCTTTTTATAATAACTTTTGCATTTCACTGTCTAAAACTTGATCATTTGTCTAAAAACGTTTTTCGTTTTTTTAGTTTTGCCTCCAGCTCCAGATTCTGGATGCATTTGATTCCAAATGGCCAGAGGTTTCAATGGACCGAGTGGCATGGAAGAAAAAAGGGGAGACGTTTGCCCAGCAGTGGGAGAGTTTATAAAAAAAGTTTTGCCTACCATATCTAGGTTAGTTTAACGATATCTTTACTCTATGGTACTGAATAACTTACTTGGGGTCTTTCGTTTCTGGCTCACAGTCAGTGCAGCAAATGATTGGGTAAATGCCTTTGAACGAACATATCTGAAACAATGATTTTATTTATCTGAACATACTTAGATTCTGGTGAAAGTTACATATAGTGAGAGGTTTTTTATATGTAGCTAAATACGCAAGTTTATTCTGAAGTTTACTGGTTACTGTGGTCTATACCTACAATCCTAATATCCTTTCATAAAACAAAATATGACAAGCTGCATTTTTGATCACAATGACATTAAGTGAGGGTTTATTTTGCCGGATATCGAGCATAGTGGTATCTTAACAACTTAATGATGTATTGAAGACAGCCAGTCAACTAGTAAATGGCGCGTGCAATTTAGCTGTTTGGCTTCATGTAAACCAGCTTTAAGGGTTGCCAACTTACCTCGGGTGAGGGTTTATTCTGCCGGATATCGATCATAGTCGTGGTTGGGCATTGCTTCACTCCGATGCACTGCCCTGTCATGCCATTATCTACACATGGAGCACCTACAAAACATATAACTTTATTAAAAACATAAAATTGGTTAACTGGTTCTAACCACTCCATAAACCACCTCGAAGCCCAACTTATATCCTACTAGCTAGCCGGAACGTATTTATATCCTACTAGCTACTGCCTACGGCTTGGCGCGTGGTACCAGGCGTGACTATATGTATGTATGTATGTACTTACCGCAGACTGAGCGTTATTGGCGCCGATTCTTTAATATGTACGTACACCCACTAAACTCAAATTTAAACTATCGCTCTTTTACTGAAAGTGCACAGAAGAAAGGGATGGAAAGACTTTTACTCGTATCAAATTAGTTTACGTGTCGCTTTTTTTCGTATTTATAATCAGCATGTTTTCAAATCACGACTGAAAATTTCAAATCTGACAGCACTAAAATTGATGCTATCTCTTTCTTTTGTTAATGTGTGTAAAAGAGAGCGATAGATAACATTAAGTTTAGTTGGTGTACAGGAGAATTGACGCCAATCACGTGAATCCTACTAATATTATAAACGCGAAAGTTTGTGAAGACGGATGTTTGTTACTCTTTCACGAAAAAACTACTAAACGGATTTTGATGAAACTTTACAGTAACATACCTCATACATCAAAATAACACATAGGCTACTTTTTATCCGGTACCATGCGGGCGAAGCCGCGGGCAGAAGCTAGTACATGATAAATGTTAACATATATAAATCCTACTTATAATATTATAAACGTGAAAGTTTGTGAGGATGTTATCTCTTTCACGCAAAAACTACTAAACGGATGTTGATGAAACTTTACAGTATTATATCTAATACATCAGAATAACACATAGGATACCTTTTATCCGGGTACCACGTGGGTAGAAGCTAGTAGATAAATATACTTAGCGATTATCTTTGACTGAGGAACAATATTCATTATGAGGCTTTATTCATTGAAATCAGAAGAATCACATAAAAACGTCAGCTAAAAACTACGTTCTTAGCTGACGTTTTTATGTGATCAAATTAAAATTATAAAATGAATTTACGTCGATTCCTCACGCGCGTTAGTCTAGTAGAATCAGACAACGAACTCTTAGTTTTAAGGTCGATTAGGTTGAAAAACATACCTTCAGGCAAATTTAGTAATGCATCAGCATAAACAAAAAGACACAATAAATACAAATACATGTTCACATAAAGACGCTCAAACTAATACTAAAATGAATCTTCAAGTTTAAATGAATCATCCATGTAAGAATCTTCGTCTGCTTTACAAAACGTGTTATGATAAATCATAAATTGGAGCTGATACTTATTCTGATGTAAAGAAATTACTTATATAAAGAAAAGTTATAGAGCACCACAAATATTTTTTTAGTAATTGTGTGTAGTAATTGTGTAATTTAGTAATTGTGTTGAACCTAATGATAGATTTGGTTCTGTTTTTCCAATTATTATTTTTTCTGTTTATGTATGTAGGTCCCTTACCTACCTATTTATCTAGCCATGCATGTTACTCTCACTGCATCTAAAATGCATGTTAGTACCTACTTGTTAAGTAGTATAAGAATATATATACCTATTAAATTATATTTCATTCTTAATAATAGATTTTAAAAAAACAGTTACTTATTAACATACACAATAGAACTCAAAGTTGCAGCGCCCGGGGTTCATGTACCTACCTACTTTCTTATGTATTGTTTAAACACCTATACTAAACTGTGTACATGACAGCAATAAAATAAATATGAAATATGAAATATTGTGATTTCTCAGTATGCGATTTATATAGTAAATCTTTTTGAAAAATAAATGATCTTAAACCATAAACCGTAAATAAATAAACATCCAACAGTCACATAGTCCGGGCCCAACACTAGGAAGCCCTGTGTCGTGGGTATCAGGGACTACGAGTACAACATTACCCAGACCCGGAACAAATATCTGCAGAACATCCTTACTTTGGTTCCGCAGCAGGAATCGCTGGACGGAGGACACGGCTTCGCCCGCGTGTTACCCGAATAAAAAGTAGCCTATGCGTTATTCTGATGTATAAGCTATATTACTATAAAGTTTCATCAAAATTCGTTCAGTAATTTTTGCGTGAAAGAGTAACAAACATCCATCCTTACCAACTTTCGCGTTTATAATAGCAGAATCTGAATCTGAATCTGAGGATTTATTACTCTGTGATCAAACCAGTTTATACCATCAAATTGAAGGTCACGTGAACTGGTTTAAAATCGTCGAGCAAAGACACTTGTGTCCTGAGGTCAATGTGATTGTCCTTAATAGAGTAACAATAACAAGGAATTATTTTTTACAACCAGTTTAAATTGTAAATATATTTTACTTATTTCTGCCCACGGCTTCGCTCGCGTGGTAACCGGATAAAAAGTAGCCTATGTGTTATTCTGATGTACAAGCTATTTTACTGTAGTTTCATCAGAATCCGTTCAGTAGTTTTTGCGTGAAAGAGTAATAAACATCCATCCTCACAAACTTTCACGTTTATAATACTAGCTTCTGGCCACGGCTTCGTTCGCGTGGTACCCGGATAAAAAGTAGCCTATGTGTTAGTCTGATGTATAAGCTATACTGTAAAGTTTCAACAAAATCTGTTCAGTAGTTTTTGTGTGAAAAAAGTAACAAACATCCATCCTCACAAACTTTCGCGTTTATAATAGTAGTAGGATAGGATAGGATATTATGTCAAACGCATAAATAGATTTTTTTCAGTCTCGGCTGCAACGCATGAAGCGCGAGTACGATTCCCGCTGCAGGACAAATGTTAGCATGTTCTGCAGATATTGGTCCGGAACTGGGTGTTGTCGTACCACGATACTCGTATTTCCAGGGTCTAGACATATATATCACGCTTAGTTTTCCTTTCACGCTAACGCAAATTTGTCAAGTTGAAACTTGGCAGTAGTCACGTCACATTCATCATCTTCTTTTCTTTATCCCACATTATGTGGGGTCGGCACAACATGTTTTCTTCTTCCACTCCTCTATCAGCCGTCGTCTCAGTACTCACTCCTTTCTTAATCATGTCATTCTTCACACAATCCATCCATATTTTCTTTGGCCTACCTCTGCTTTTATTGCCATCCACATTCATATATAACACTCTTCTCGTAATGTAACATTCTTCCCTCCTCATGGAATGAGCTGTCACACTAATGTCATTTCCATACAATTAAATATTTCTGCAGGCGTTAACGCCAACAGACGGTGCTATTTGTCTAGACCCCTTGATACCCACGACACAGGGAACTCTAGTGATAGGGATGGGACTATGAAAAGAATACGTTTACATTTTAAATCCTGTTACCGTACTTTTTCTTAGTGCCCTTTTCATTCCTCAGGGCTATCCTGATAATAATAGATCTTTAGCGCCTGAATAATAAAACAATAATCATTATTTTTATCGATTTCCAGTATTTTATTGCAATGTTGTATAAAATTATCGCTTACTTGTACAAACTGAATTGATTCCGTAATGTTTCTTGATATAGAGATAAGGTAGATAGATTTTTTACAACTGCCAAAGATTCAAGATCGTTCGATTCGGTTCATTTAATTAAATTTTTACCATGTGACCCTATATCCGTTGCGCAATATATCTGGAGCGAGTGAAGATATGTGTGAAAAAAACGCTCTGGAAAATCAGCCAGTTCTATAGCAAAGTTTAGGAAAATCTCTCAGTTCTCAATCAATATGAATTGGAAAAAAACTCAGTTTTCTAGCTGAAAACCTACTTATTACTTACTAGCTTTTGCCCACGGCTTCGCGCGCGTGGTATCCGGTTAAAAAGTAGCCTATGTATTATGCTGATGTATTAGCTATATTACTGTAAATTTTCATCAAAATCAGTTCAGTAGTTTTTGCGTGAACGAGAAACAAACATCCTCACAAACTTTCACATTTATAGTATTAGTAGGAAGGATATAGGATAGGATAGGATGTAGTTCCCATAACACAAGCTTACTTTGGGGCTAGATGATGCTGTGTGATAAATGACCAACATTATTTATTTTAATGTATTTAATGTATCTTTTTAACTGCATATTACTCATGTTTTTGTTGTGCAGCTTTATTTCGGATACAATAAAACTTCGAGAAGCTAGTGTCTAGATAAACTTTACATACGTTTTAAGGAACCACTGGCTTACAATTATACCTATCCAGCTTGTTAAATAAATAAATCTAATCTAATCCTGGAACATCTATCAGCAGAACCAAAGCTGTTGGGATGAATTTAGTCCAATATTCTCAGATTTCTTCACAGTATAGCGCCTGGGGGTAGGCAGCCATACATCAAGATCAAGTTTATTCACGTAGTGTGATCAAGTTTCGTAAATTATTTAATTTATCAAACATGCCGGTCAAGAGCTGTAAATTATGTTTAATGAAGGCCGGGCGACAATATTGATGTTACCTGACATCAATATTGGCTATGAGAAAGTAGCGTAGCGGACAGCGTAGCGGACAGTGTAGCGGACAGCGTAGCGGGTTGCATAGCGGTTAGTGAAGCAGGTAGCGTAGATGGATAGCGTAGCGGGTAGTTTTGTTGGCGGATAGCGTAGAATTCGATAATGCCATCGTTGCTAACGTAGCGGATAGCGTAGCAGACAGCGTAGCATAAATCGGAGCAGATAGCGTAGCGGGTAGGGTAGCAGATAGCGTGTTGGATAGCGTTGTTGGCAGATAGTATAGTGGGTATAGCTATGTTGTTGGCAGGTGGCGTATAATTACGTAGTTAGTATTTTTAACTTTATTGGTACTTGGTACAATATAATAAAATTGTGTAACAGACAGAGCGTAGCATGTAGCTTAGTCGGTAACGTAGCAAGTAACGTAGAAGATAGCGTTACGGGCGTCGAAAACTAAATTCAATCATCTCCAATCGAAAATTAATGAATCAATGATAATACCACCACAAGAAAACTGTGTGTTCAAATAATTTTGTAAACAGGCACTTCCTTATGTTAGTTTATTTACAATGTAATTTACGCTTGTTTTAAGACCACATCCCACACTTATTACGCTCGATGTCATTACTAAGTAATATATGCGTTCAGATGTACCTACCTGCTGGTATGTAGGTAGGTACCTACCACGCCCGTGGAAGGCACGCGGAAGCTTGTAACTGAAGACTCTGGTAATGTCAAGTTACGGAGCTATGAAGCTCGGATGTGTAGAACTTTTTGACCACAAATTTGTTATTTGGAGACCGTATGTAGATTTACCATAAGAGTTTTCTCATGTTTTGGTTTGCAAGAAAGAGTTTATCTATATCTATATAATGTTGCGTATATGATAGCATATACATAGTATGTGGTTCACCAATTAAACCCATTCCCCTCCCCCCCATCCCTAAGCGGATATTTTATTTGATGTGCATAAGGTATTTTTCATCTTCTATCTATCTATCTATATAGATTTTTGCATACCAAATAAAAATAGAAAACATAAGAATTCATAAACATATGCGGTGCAATGGGCGATCTTATCGCTAAAAGCGATCTCTTCCAAACAACCTTCGGATGGACAGGATGTAATGGAATCAAAATACGGCGGGGTACTAGTAAAGAATATAATGTTACTAGTTTCTGCCCACGGCTTCGTCCGCGTTGTACCCGGATAAAAAGTAGCCAATGTGTTAATCTGATGTATTAGCTATATTACTGTAAAGTTTCATCAACATCCGTTCAGTAGTTTTTGCGTGAAAGAGTAACAAACATCCATCCTCACAAACTTTTGCGTCCATAATATTAGTAGGATAAGAAATGACACATCCAATGAGCACACTCGCTTTTTTACATCATGTCCTTCAATTTTAACTTTTTGTGATGCACTTAACATTTAAAACGACTTGAAATTGTAACAAGATCACAAAAACAGAATACATTTATGGAAACCCAATCAAGTAATTATGCATTTATCAAAACAAACATCGCTACCTTCATTACTTGAATGAATACAATATTTGAATGAATAGATCAAAACATACATCGCTACCTTCATTACTTGAATGAATACAATATTTGAATGAATAGATCAAAACAAACATCGCTCCCTTCATTACTTGAATGAATACAATATTTGAACGAATAGATCAAAACAAACATCGCTACCTTCATTACTTGAATCCACTTGTTCACCTGTCCATCCTTTTCCTGTTCTTCACCAAAAACACTTGTTAGGGTTAAGCTCGCCTTTTAACTTGTCCTACTAAGTTTTTAATGTCAATTTTCTGTGTGTACAATCCTACTAGTTACCATTATAAACGCAAAAGTTTGTGAGGATGGATGTTTGTTACTCTTTCACGCAAAAACTATTGAACGGATGTTGATGAAACTTTACAGTAATATAGCTAATACATCAGAATAACACATAGGCTATCTTTTATCCGGGTCTTTTAGCCGTGGGCAGAAAGCTAGTAAAGAATAATTTAAAAAAAATATACCTATCTATATATATTTACCAAATTATTAAACCCTTGTTGTGATTTTCATTTTTTATTAGTACCCCCTGGCGACTTCTGGCGATAATATCTTAGAACCATCCTTAAAGTCACACACATCGATTTACAAAACCGTATTACAATCGAATAAGCCGTTTACCTATAGATGATAACAGACAAACAAACAACGTCTTTGAAACCTCAAACATCCACCACGCGTGGTACCTTGATAAAGTAGTCTATATGTTATTCTGATGTATAAGCTATATTACTCTAAAGCTTCATCAAAATCCGTTCAGTAGTTTTTGCGTGAAAGCGTAACAAACATACATCCTCACAAACTTTCACGTTTATAATAGTAGTAGGACTTCTAATGATGTACAGAATTCTAGAACAAAAGCTAGTTTATATTCGTCTCTCTTAGGGCATAAAGGCCCTTTAACCTTAAGCGGTTATTAACTGATAAGGCTTACTTATTTACACCTTGATCCGCAATTAACAGTATTATAATTACTAATTTAACGCGGCCCGATTACACGGTTGCGTTAACGATTGTGTAGATAGATAGATAGATAGATAGATAGATAACTCTTTATTGCATACACCAGGATAAAAAACACTTTACATAAGATCTTAAAACTAGGTTATGGTGATACAATGGTTTAAGTGATGATGAACTGATAAAAAGTCTTAAATAGGGTTTTCGTCTCAAGCGATATCTTTCAGGTAATCTTAGTGAGGACTTAATTAATTTTATATTCACTTATAATATAAGGAGGTAAGGTTTGTACGTTTGTAGGAGTAAAATGTAGGAGGTAATCTTTCGGAGATTACAAAATTATTTCACCAATATATAGAATGTAGCTTCATATAGACATAGGCTGTATATTATCCCGTTAGAAATATAATTTATAAGATATTAAATGTCAAAAAAACTACTTCAGATAAAACGAAATTGATAGAAAGTCCGATAAGTAATTTTATCACAATTTTTTCTCTCTTGAGAGTGGAATTTTTTCATAAAATTTCATAAGAACTAGGGTGGTTCATTAAAAAAGATTTATTAAAATCGGTTCACAATTGGCCAAGATATCGTGTCACATACAATCATACAAATTGAGAACTTCCTCCTTTTTTGAAGTTGGTTGTTGATAATTAATTTGCGATACTTAATGGTAAGAGCTACTTTTTATCCGGGTACCACGCAGGTGAAGCCGTGGGTAGAGGCTAGTGTGTCAAGAAATGTGAAACAAATTAAAATTGATAGTTTATTAAAATTTTATTTATATTATTTTTAAAATTATTAAAAAAAATAAGCATACTTGTATTGGATTTTAACAATAAAATCCAATACAAGTATATATCTGATAGTACATAAATGTTAAAGTTGAAAACATCTTTTTCTGAAACCGGTTCACTCACGCAAAGTAAACTCATTGATTGTTTTGCTTAAGGGGAAATGAATTTGGCTATCTTATCTTTAAAAAATAAATTAAGGGTAAAGAAAGACTGTAGGTACATTTTTAGGGTCCCGATGCCAAATGACAAAAAAGGGACCCTTATTGGAATTAACAATTTTCAAGCAGACTTCATCTAAAGCATTTCCAGCATTATTTATTTATTTTTATTTTGTCACTAGAACTATGGTGTAACTGGCTCTGAAAATCATTTCTGCTAATAAAGCTCCATAAATCACTAACAAACTAATAATTAGCACTGATCTATTATTTATGATATTTTTCTTCCTTATGTATATAAGGAAGAAAAATATCATAAAATACATAAGGTAACCCTTCAACTATTGTTGTTTGTTATACTATATTTAAGCCTATATATAATACAATAAGGTGTATTTTCGTTTGAATAAGGTGTGGTTTACTCTTAATTAAATATATAAGGTCCAAATAAGGGTCCATTCTTAAAAGGACATCAGTTAAAATATGACAATTAAATTGCTGTAGAAGATTTTATAAATGATAAAAAAAGGATATATAGGAGTTTCCAATCAACAAATTTAAGTGCGTATTCACACGTTGGTGAAAACGGTGAAGAAAAACATCGTGAAGCCGACATGCACAAAGGCCTTTGATTAGTGTTCCAATAAGCGGTGTGACTTGCGATCTTTTGCGGGGGCTTCTATGGGCATGAGTCAAATGTAATGTTTGGCACGTGCCTCTTTACTACTACATTGATAACCAATGCTTTTATTGAGTTTCCAAAAGATACTTAATTATAACAATGATGAAATCTTCTTTTAAGTAAAAAATACATGTCATAGAAAACTTCTGAAATATCTTCAAAATATTTGTCAAAATGGACCTAAACAAGATTTAGGACTATTTTGACAGATATTTTGTAAGGCGATGAAAGTTTTTAACATATGGTCTGACTTAAAGTGTAGTACTTTCTACTACACATCACACACACACGTGTGTGATGTATGGTGCGAGTGTAAAATGTGGTGTGTTGAAATAATCCTACTACTATTTTAAACGTGTGAGGATGGATGTTTGTTACTCTTTCACGCAAAAAAACTACTGAAAATACTAAACTACTGAAAATACTGAACTACTGAAAATACTGAACTACTGAAACTACTGAACTACTGAACTACTGAACTACTGAACTACTGAACTACTGAACTATTGAACTACTGCACTTCTGAAACTATTGAACTACTGAACTACTGAAACTATTGAACTATTGAACTACTTAACTACTTAACTACGTAACTACGTAACTACGTAACTACGTAACTACGTAACTACGTAACTACTTAACTACTTAACTACTTAACTACTTAACTACTTAACTACTTAAATACTTAACTACTTAACTACTTAACTACTTAACTACTTAACTACTTAACTACTTAACTACTTAACTACTTAACTACTTAACTACTTAACTACTTAACTACTTAACTACTTAACTACTTAACTACTTAACTACTTAACTACTTAACTACTTAACTACTTAACTACTTAACTACTTAACTACTTAACTACTTAACTACTTAACTACTTAACTACTTGACTACTTAACTACTTAACTACTTAACTACTTAACTACTTAACTACTTAACTACTTAACTACTTAACTACTGAAATTACCAAACTACTGAAACTACTGAATTACTGAACTACTGAAACTACTGAATTACTGAACTACTGAAACTACTGAATTACTGAACTACTGAAACTACTGAACTACTGAACTGCTGAACTACTGAAACTACTGAACTACTGAACTAATGAACTACTGAACTTCTGAACTACTGAACTACTGAACTACTGAAACTACTGAACTACTGAACTACTGAACTACTGAACTACTGAACTACTGAACTACTGAACTACTGAACAACTGAACTACTGAAAATACTGAACCACTGAACTACTGAAATTAATGAAACTACAAAAACTACTCGGCTAGTTGGAGCCGAGTGAAGAGTGTGTGGGGACAGCCAGATGATTATCAGGCGGCGTTTACGAGGTACCACTGATACTCCGGACCTAGAATAAGACATTTTCATAAACTTTTTTCGCATTAAAACGTTTTATTCCGCGTGGCCAGCTTTATGATCGATAAACTATCGACAAGGAAATCATTCGATAAAATATATCGAGACTAGTTCTGTGATAGCGGCTGTAGATAAAATTCGATACATAAAATTAGTTTTTATCGATTACGATAAATTTGTCGACCGAAGTTACATGATCGTAGGGCAGATCCGTATTTAATATAATTATAATTAAGTCATGCATGTATTTATGACATATATACTAATACTAATATTTTAAAGAGGTAAGATTTTTTGTTTGTTTGTTTATACCGAATAGGCTCCGAAACTACTAGACCGATTTTAACAATTTTTTCACCAATAGAAAGCTAAATTATCAGAAAGTAACATAGGTATAATTTATGTAAAAAATATAGAAAAAGTAGCAAAATTTTGACTATAAAATTCATTATTTGGCGTTCGCTGGGAAAACTATCGATGATACATAAAAATTATGTACTACATGATTAAAATACTTTTTATTACCTACAAAAAAGACCACGAAGGAATATATTTAACTATCAAAGTTAAGTCACAATAGCAGCTTTTGTGTTCTAAAATTTAATTAGATCGCTGTCAGAAATAGAAGTTGCGATGAAACTTGAAGAACACAGCTGTTAGTTTTATCCGCGTGGGGATTGCAGCGGGCGCAGCTAATTAAGTATAATTATGAATTAGCTTGCGTTTTGGTGTTTACTAGATAAGCAAGCATTTATAAGTAGCCGTTCCGTGCTACGGAGGACATGTTAAGCTGTCTTGTGGGAGGTTTTTATTTGAACTAAATGCTACGACATCAAGGTTGGGCGGCTCATTTGCATTACCTGATTACGTACAGTACGATATTGCTTAGGTTGGTCCACAAATTGATAATCGAGTCTGTCTGTATATACCAACTGTGGCGACCTCTGTGGCGCAGTGGGCGAAGGCCCGCCTGAGACGCAGAAGGTTGCGGGTTCAATTCCCGCCACGGCACAAATGTTTGTATCTGCAAATCTTTGTCTCAGGTCTGGGTGTTTTCTATGTATGTATTTACAAAAAAAAATATTTATGTAGTATATCAGTCATGTAGTTCCCATAATACATAGTTCCTTTAATACAAGCTCTGCTTAGTTTGGGGCTAGATGATGCTGTGTGAAAATGTCCAGCAATATATTTTTTTTAACTATGGTCTTTCTATAAGAATTGTGTTTAAAAAATACTAGCGGCTGCCCACGGCTTCGCCCGCGTGGTTTCTGGATCAATTATTATTCGGATGGGTTACTCTAGGGCACGAGCTATATAGCTTATAGCTTTTTTTTTACAAAAAAAAGTATGTAAGTTATATCAGTAATTTAGTTCCCATAATACAAGCTTTGCTTAGTTTGGGGCTAAATGATGCTGTGTGGAAAATGTCCAGTATTATTTATTTTATTTATTTTAAATGTGACTAATCTATGAATGCTGAAACTGACACTTAAGTTCGTTAAGGGCTACTTAGCAAATGGAGCGAGTGTTGCCCTTCATATCTTGAATAGACACAAACATAACTGGCTCAGATAAGTAAACAGAAAAAAATTATCTCAAAGGAGTTTACTCAAAATATTTCACAAAACAATGATAGCGCGTTTAAGTCTTTTTTATGACACTTACTAATATTATAAACGCGAAAGTTTGTGAGGATGGATGTTTGTTACTCTTTGACACAAAAACTACTGAACGGATTTTGATGAAACTTTACAGTAATATAGCTTATACATCAAAATAATACATAAGCTACTTATTATCCGGGTACCACGCGGGCGAAGTCGTGGGCAGAAGCTAGTATTATAAACGCGAAAGTTTGTGGGGATGGATGTTTGTTACTCTTTCACGCAAAAACTACTAACCGGATTTTGATGAAACTTTACAGAAATGTAGCTTATATATCAGAATAACACATAGGCTACTTTTTATCTGGGTACCATGCGAGCGAAGCCGTGGGCAGAGGCTAGTTTCAAATAAATTGATCACAATTTTTTTATTAAAATTTATTTTTTAAATGGGCAGCGTACTTTTAAACGTTCTATTTTCAAAAACTCAACCTTAAAATCCAGATACGGTTTCAGATCTTCTTTAGTCATGGGCGATAATTTTACACCCATTTATAAATTTATAAATGTTTAATTTGAGTCCATTTTAATCACAATTTTTTCACGAAAACCTGTCAATTCGATTGTTTATTTATGCAGATTTTTTCATTGGATTTAAACCAATTTTTATTTATTTCATACATTATGATTCATACGTTCATCATTAGTTCAATTATGTGTTTAATAAAATTATAAAATTTATAGGTAACTGAATATCATTGGAGAAAAATACAAAGCATTCTAAATTATACTCACCAATAATTTATCAACCCAGAAATAACCTGAAATAAGCTGGAATGTTCGAGATTCGAATTCGAATCTCGAACATTCCAGGCCGTCAGCGAAGATTGCGTTCTAATTTCAAATCAACCCTACATCCAGGGCCGCGGCGAGGTATAAAAGCGCGCCAACCATTGCCTCGCCACTATCAGTCTCACTGCCAAGTTGAGAGGATACACGCATTGTCAAAATGATCGGAAAACTGGTGAGTAAAGTGTTTTATTATTAAAGTACTACGTATAATTCCAAGACTAGTGAAATATTTTAGTTTTTTTTTACAACTAAAGTGCCATGGCATACGGCCCAACAGATGGTATGTAATTTTCCAAAAAAATACGCCTAAAAATAGAAAAAATACAATATACATAGCATAGATGTCGCTAGTAGGTTTGTAGGTTTTTTACATTTGATACACATTCAATCTAAATTATAAAAATGTTTGCTAGGAAAATGTGGAGCGGGTCTGAGTGTACAATGGTTCTCGTTAGTTCCTGATACTGATACTATGTATATGCTGTTAGATCTTATTTTTTTTCAGTTAACTGAAAAATTTTGAAAATAAAACAGGGATAATTAAAAATGTACTGTAAAAATTTAATCCAGATTCAGAATCAGTACGAAGATCCGCGAAGTTAACAAGCAGGCGGTAGTCAAAAGCACTTCCATAGCACAAATCTAACAACCTCTGTTGCGCAGTGGGCAAACGCCTGCCTGAGACGCAGAAGGTTGCGGGTTCGATTCCCGCTGCGGGACAAATGTTTGTATGATTAGCAAATTTTTCTCTCGGGTTTGGGTGTTTTCTATGTATAATAAGTATGTATTTACAAAAATATATATATAAGTAGTATATCAGTCATGTAGTTCCCATAACACAAGCTCTGCTTACTTTGGGGCTAAATTATGCTGTGTGAAATATGTCCAGCATTATTTTTTTAACATTAAATTGCATTAAAAAACGAATGCAATCATTACTCTCATCCTTCATTAAAAAACACTTCTGTTTAAGCTTCCAGAAAAATCACTATTAATCATTGAAGGCGCGCGCATAAGTTTAAATTTGCATACATTTATTTCGACACTACATACCCACATTACGTTTTAAAAGGTGTAATAAATGCGTAATGAAATGACAATCAACATAATATCTCTATTCATATTCATGAATTGATAAAATCCTGTGACATTGAGATTAAGTAAAAACAGTTTTTGTTTAGTGTATCCTACGTAGATCAACTACTTCAACTTAGAGTAAGTCACATCTTGATTTCAAAGTTCGTTTATGTTAAAGCGAGAACATTATATTTAAATTGCTCTTTGTATTTTTGTTTTAAATCAAGGGAAAATTCTTGACTTAATAAATTGAATGTCACTTTTTGGTTCTCATATTGTTATGTCAGATCAAACATACCCCATTCTGTATTTTTTTGATAAGATAAAAAAAACGTTGAGTCCGACCCTGTTTGACCCACACATACAAAGATACTAGCTTCTAATCACGGCTTCGCCCGCGTCGTACCCGGATAAAAAGTAGCCTATGTGTTATTCTGATGTATAAGCTATATTACTGTAAAGTTTCATCAAAATCCGTTCAGTAATTTTTGCGTTAAAGAGTAACAAACATCCATCTCACAAACTTTCGCGTCTCAATAGTAGTAGGATTTGATGTATTGCGATTGATAAAACTTTCCCTAACTCTATTTGGCCCACATAAAACTATAAAGATCTTTTATTAAAATGTTCCTGTTTGAGATTTATAAAACGTTAACGACCTTCGTAAAAAAACAACAGTGCGTATTATTTTTGAGGATACATAGTAGGGGGTAGTCAGAGGCAAAAAACATTTGGCATAACATTTGGCACATACCCGCTTTTTGTTGGCATGACAGTTTGCAAAGCCCATCGCCGCTTATAGGAACACTAACTGATGGGACATTCTTTTTCTCAGAGACGACCTCTGTGGCGCAGTGGGCGAAAGCCCGCCTGAGATGCATAAGGTTGCGACAAATATTTGTATCTGCAATTATTTGTCTCAGGTCTGGGTGTTTTCTATGTATATTATGTGTGTATATACAAAAAATATATATAAAAGTAGTATATCAGTCATGTAGTTCCCATAATACAAGCTCTGCTTAGTTTGGGGCTAAATGATGCTGTGTGAAAAATGTCCAGCATTTTTATTATTCCTTTGAATGTTTAGTATCAATACTAAATGCTAGCTTACAATGAAACGATGCAAATTCCAATCAATCAAAGTTGCATGCAATTATCCCATTAGCATAGCAATACAATAACGAAATGGTGCATAACCGCACGCCCACGTGTTTGCTTGCGACATTTAGGTAATCCATTATTGCACGGATTCGGGATTAGCAATTTTATTGAGCGGGAAAAATTAATAGCACGCGAAATGTTTTCTATAATAATGTGCGTATGTAACATTGGGCAAGTGATTTTTGAGGTTACAATTTCTGTGATAGATTTTGGTTTGGTTGATTTGGGCTTTGGATAGATTTGGATGATAATTGCTTCAGACTTTAACACTTTTATTTTTGACGACCTCTGTAGCGCAGTGGGCGAAGGCCCGCCTGAGATGCAGAAGGTTGCGGGTTAGATTCCCGCTGCGAGACTAATTTTTGTATATTTGCAAATATTTGTCTCGGGTCTGGGTGTTTTCTATGTATAATATGTATCTATTTACAAAAAAATGTATATAAGTATCGTATCAGTAATTTAGGTCCCATAACACAAGCTCTGCTTACTTTGGGGCTAGAATATTATGCTGTGTGAAAAATGTCCAGCATTATTTATTTATTTAGTTTATTCCAAAAAATATAGTAAATTTGATTATTCATATTGTAAAAAGGGGAATTTTCACGTATCAGTAAAGGCACCGACTAAGTTTTGACTCATTTTGAGAGTCTTTACAATATGAATACTTTAACAGTGATGATGTTGTTATCATTTTAGCAATAGACATCGAGCATAGGAGTTGTGGTTAGAGTCCCCTTTCAATCTGAAGGTGGGTTTGAATCCTATCGTGCACATATGGATTTTTTTTTACGAGAGAAAATTATAAACATTGTGCAGTGTTTATAATTTTGGTGCAGTGGCTAGTCTCCTTTCAATCCGAAGGTTTGGGTTTGAATCCCGTCGTGCACCTATCGATTTTTCAAGCGAGAAAATGTGTGTTATGTTAGTGATTCCAAACGGTGAATGAAACATTGCAAGGAAACTGACATGTATTAACTAGAATCAGATTTTTTTTTCAGGAAAAATTAACCCCTTTTTAATTAGGTAACGGAAAGTTGAGAAAAAGTCTAATATGAAATTTCAGCCCTCATTTTTTCATCCATGAAATTAATATGGGACCAACCTTGAAGTGTATCCCATTAAAAAAATAATCCTAAAATCGATTCACAATTGGCGAAAATATCGCAAAACAGACAATTGAGAACCTCCTTCTTTTTTGAAGTCGGTTGAAAACTTCGCAGACATATGACCGATTCTATTTCTCTGTTTCAGTGCATAGTCTTAGCCGTGGCCGCGGTTGCGCTAGC
This sequence comes from Perizoma flavofasciatum, assembly GCA_958496245.1. Classification (NCBI taxonomy): domain Eukaryota; kingdom Metazoa; phylum Arthropoda; class Insecta; order Lepidoptera; family Geometridae; genus Perizoma; species Perizoma flavofasciatum. The sequence continues at coordinate 4,657,034 of OY292445.1, read as the reverse complement.
CATCGAGTACCCGGCCGGCGTACACCCCGCCGTCTGCCCCAACTATCCCTTCTGTGACACGGATGCACTTGCTCGCCACACGCCCGACGGCACCCCCATCCCCCAATGGGGCCTGAATCCGACCCTGTACGCTCAAGCCCCTGCCCAGTAAGTTGATTACTTCAGTTTCGTTCAGTCAGTGACAAAAAGAATTGACCGTAACGTATATCGATATATAAAAAAAAAATCAGAGAAATCATATGACAAAATGATGATGTCAATCATACTACTATTATAAAAGAGAAAGTTTGTGTGGATGGATGTTTGTTACTCTTTCACGCGAAAATTACTGAACGGATTTTGATGAAACACATAGGCTACTTTCTATCAGAGCACAACGCGGGCGAAGCCGTGGGCAACCTTATCAGATTTATTTAATATTAGTAAGAAGGCCAAAAACAGGTTACACAAAAAAAATATCCTATTGATCCAGAAAAATAAAAAGTGCAATCTTTTTTTTTTGTAAGTAATAGAATCTCACAGCAAGCACAGTGAGTTGAGTTCCAAAGTATTATGTCGAAAACGGAACGCATAGGGTATCGTTAAACAGGTATATAAATAATAAATAGAGCATTCCTTAACCATTTTTTGAACCACTTATAAAAAATATATGTTTTCAAAATTGCTAAAGTCCGCTGTAACTTTTTAATATTGTGTCCGAAAAGAAGGTTAGGTAATTTTAATTAGTAGGTAAAGTTGGTTCGCAACCTATGCGGTCTCATTACGAAACGTGGTCTAAACTCGAGTTGAACTCGAGTCCTGTCAGAGCCACTAAACCAAGGTTTATATATTATGATTATTTTTAACTCATACTAACACAAATGGACCTACATTATTTTCAGAGCTAATAAATGAATTTATTTTTTTAATTATAAGGCTTTGAAGTGAATGAATTAAAGAAAGCATCTACCTTCTAATCTACGAAATTGGAGGGAATATTAAATATTTTTTTTCTATTTTTAGCGCTGTCCCCGTTGCCCCTAGATACCCCGCCGGTCTGCCGCCGGCCCTGTGCCCCAACTACCCCTACTGCTGGTGAACTGACCGAACGCCGTCATTTCCCTAACTGACAGCTGTCAATACCAGACTCTTCCTGACACTTTTGACATTCCACATCCTCTCTGCCATAAACTACTCATAAACATATTTCTGCCGCCAAGACTTTTGCATCCGTTATGTCTCAGACGCGCGATACCTCTTGTACTGCAAGCGTTCATAGATTACTGTAACTGCTTACGAGCAGGTGAACCGTGTACTCGTTTGCCACTTAAGTGCATTAAAAAAAGTTAAATGACAGTTTTTAATATGAAAATGTTATTGGATATGTCATCCTGACAGATTTATAGACAAAACTATAATTCAACTCGTTTTATATGTTTGTGCTGTCTATTTGTTTTAGAAATTTCAAATTGGTTACAAAATTCTGGTAAATTTTGTATCATTACACGGACCATATTTTTTTGTACCCTTTGTATTGTTTATGAATGTATCATGGATCAAACTGACACTGGCAGAATTGTGACAACTAGCCACAGAAGCCATAATTAAGAAGTTGAACTTCTGAGACAGATGCCAGTCACATATTATGCCATAATCACGAAGTCAAATCTGGGCTAGATTCTTCAATAAATAATATAAAAATACTTACAATAAGTCTTAAGTAGAAATCTGCAACTACGCCGTCTGCTTAGGCCTAGTACAGACGAGGAATGTGGAAGTTTCTGGTATTCCAGTTTGAAATGTCACTGCCATTGCTTTAAAAATATTGTAAAAAAACAACTAAAACATTGTGATTGTAAAAATGTAAATAAATATTTTTTTATGAAATCATTCGCTGCATTTTATTTCTACCATTTTATTGTGGTATGTACATGTAAATATGTTGGATAAAATATAACACACTTTTTTTTTATAATTCTACCCATTTATAGATCGAACACAGCGTTGACACTAATTATGTTCGAAGATATTTAATATAATATTTAAAGGTAAATATACATATATATATATACATATTATATTAAGTAGATAGATAAATAAAAAATACTTTATTGCATGCCAAATAACACATCACCTTAGTTAAGTAACTACTACAAACGTTGAAAATTTTTTGTACAACGGGCGGTCTTATCGCTAAATAGCAATCTCTACCAGACCTTCAGACAGAACGGACTGTACGAAAGTTTACAAGGGGTTTAATTGGTGTACCACTTTAAAAAATTATGATACTGGAAATTGGTTATTGCAAAATGTTCATCTCACTAGTGACACTGAAAAATTTTCCGTGAATTGTTTTTTATCTTTGAGGTTAGACTATGTCCTCGTTTTACCTCTTTGCTCCAACAGGTACTCGTAGTTACTGATACACAGGATACAGGGAATCCTATGTTGTGCCAGGGCTTATAGGTATTTCGCGGAAGATTGCTTGTGCGTACCCGTGATCCCATGGCAAAGGTGCAAAGAGGAACACCGTGAGGTTTTAGTCAGTAGGAGTCTGACATAACCTTTTGCCTGGGAGGGGGGCGAATGGTATCCATGATCGATTTCCTCACGAAAAAAAAAAAAAAAAAAAGGGCTTATAGGTACGAGTTTATTTATATATAAGAAGTATATCAGTCATGTAGTTCCCATAATACAAGCTCTGCTTACTTTGAGGCTAGGTGATGCTGTGTGAAAAATGTCCATCATTATTTATTCGTTTCTTACCTAAGTAGGTATCGAGATACCTTCTTAAAATAACTTGCTAAGTAGCTAGGTACACAGTATTATATTCAAATTGAGCCTTTAAATCAAAGGTTGAGATAAAATAACATATTAAACACAGGCCGTACCTTACCTAAATCTAGATTTACGCAACCAGATGTAGAACAATGTTACTATAACAATGTAATTTGTGTTCTAAAGGTACGAGAAACTTGAAATAACTTAGATAACTAGAGAAAGTAACGAGTTTTGACAAACAGCTCAGATAGATACTTAGTTTACGAAATAATCACAAGTAAGGTTATTTTGCAAGGCAAATCGTATTTTGATTTGTGTATCTAAGTAGCTTTAGCTTAGGACCGTTAACGATCGAAACAGAAGAATACGATACAGGGAATCGTAGTCAAAATCAAAAATCAAAATATTAAAGTATTCAAAATTACAAATCAAAATCAATATATTTTAAGTACTTATTCAAAATTACAAATAAAAAATAATACAAATACATAATAATTTATTTCTCAATACTAAAAACTGTTTACAGTTCCTATTACAATTGATCCCGCACTAGGTGTAGCCTGTATCGCGAGAATCCGATCAAAATTTACTATCGTAGGGTGTGTATGTGCGTGTTTGTGTGTGTGTGTGTGTGTGTGTGTGTGTGTGTGTGTGTGTGTGTGTGTGTGTGTGTGTGTGTGTGTGTGTGTGTGTGTGTGTGTGTGTGCGCGTGTGTGTGTATATGTGTACAAGTTACGTAATATAAATACTTTGGGATCTCTTTTGTTAAGTTTCAAGTAAACCTCTTTTCTGTAATTCTGTAACCACTTGTAATCTACTGTAGTAGATACTATAGTAGTTTAGTTTATATTATAACTTAAAAGGTAATAATATAAAAAAAAGGTTATAATCAAAACTAATAAAAATAATAATGCTGGATATTTTAAACACAGCGTTATCTATTATCGCTATTATATCTATTGACGATACTTTTTCTTCTTGGTGTCAATTCAGTACCAGTGTTCCTCAGGGCGGCGTTTTATCTACTCTTTGCAATTTTTATTAACTCCATCTCCAAGCAACTTTCTTCTTCCTACCACCTCTATGCAGATGATTTACAAATCTACAATCAAGCTCCTGTTGACTGTCTAGACGAGGCCATCATCAGCACCAACAATAACCTGCAAAATATATTAAAATGGAGCAAATCATATGGGCTGAAGGTGAACCCGTCAAAATCACAGGTGGTAGTCATATGCAGCTCGAGGATGACCCCTAAAATTGACTGGAACTGCCTCCCGCAAGTTGTTTTTGATGACACTGTCATCGAAATTAGTGAAGTGGTCAAAAACTTAGGTATATTCATTGATAAGCACTTGTCATGGGGACCACAATTAGCAGCGGTAAGCCGAAAGACCTTTGCTGCAGCTGCCTCACTTAAGCGGCTGCGAAACTTTCTTCCGACTTCCACTAAAATTGCGCTCGCACAATCATTGTTGCTTCGCATACTCGACTACGCCGATGCCAGCTATCCTGATTTAACTGAAGACCAACTTAACAAACTTGAGCGGCTCCAAAATTTCTCCATCAGATTCATATTTGGCTTGCGTAAATTTGATCACGTTTTCGAATATCAAGTGGTTACCTATCCGCCTTCGCCGGAACGCACACATCCTTTCTCTTCTCTAGAGCATTCTCTTTGTTCCCTCTACTCCATCTTATCTAAAAGAACGTTTTGAGTTCTTCCACCTCTCAAACCCTCGATCTTTACGCTCCTCTGAAACACTCCAATTGAAAACACCTGTACATTCCTCAGATTTTTATGGTAATTCTTTCACACTACAGGCTACCAAGCTCTGGAATGCTCTGCCAGTCTCCATACGACAAGCTAAGTCTCTACCTATTTTCAAATAGGATATACTAAGCAGAGCTTATATTATGGGCACTATACAACTGTTATTTACAATAGTATATAAGTAGTACCTACGTACTACTTATATACTATTGTAAATAACTACGAGTACATATTATACATAGAAAACACCCAGACCCGAAACAAACATTCGCTAATCATTCAAACATTTGTCCCGCTGCGAGGATTGAACGCGCAACCTTTTGCGTCTCAGGCAGGCCTTCGCCCACTGCGCCATAGAGGTCGTAATACTAACTTTAAGGTAATGCCAAGTTATAGGTATGAAAACCTAAAACTTAGCGTTTCTGCATACTGCTATCCGAATAGGATAGGTAGCCGACCGAATAGGTAGTTACAAATTTAATCATTTTCACTAAGTATGACGCCTAGTGTTGTGTCTGAAATAGAATAGATTATAATATCATTCAATATGACAGAAAAACACATTAACAATTATTAATTTCAATTAATACAATTAGCGTGACATCAGTCATACCATTTAACTATAATAATGTCTAAATACACATTAGTATTTATTATAATCATTTAGTATTCTAGTTTTTTAGTAAGTAAAGTAGACATGAGTTCGGTATATCGAAACGTAATTTATATCGGATATGGGTAAGATATCATACCATATCGATATTTAAATCCACATAATCGATATCATGAAAACTAATCAAAACCTCAACTAATAGTAAAAACACGAACAAAACGAAAACTTCACAAACCAAACGATATATGGAGCGAATATGACGTAACATTAGCCATAATTGACATCAATGTACTAAATAACTGTTTAAGTTTGCGTTTGTCGTTTCGTTTTTAGTTTGCTTATCTAAAATCATGTTAACGTTTGAAACCCTTACGACTGATATCGATATCTGATAACCGTTTTCTATATCGATATGCAAACGGTAGGTATATCGGTTAACATAACCGTTTGCGGGAAAAAACGAAAACGCCCATGTCTTAATTAAAGCTGTTGATTAAAATTATTAGCAGTGCGTTTTAAACAGAAAAATATAGGCAAAGTGCAAGGTCGAGTCGGCTCAAGTGATGCTTAAGGAACTTATAATAAAGGCACGTTTACACTTGACATTTTGAGGAACTGTGTTTTTGTTTCTTTTTAATTGATGACCAAAATGGATGGTAAATATACCAACAAGTGTGTTCTGGACAAATATGGAAGTCCAATTTACGAACATCTCACTTGAGGTGCCTCATTATCAAATTAAGGTGCCAACCAACCGTGGCACACTCTATGGCTACGTACGGATTTATTGACCTCGCCACTGAGAATGTAAAAAATATTAAGCTCTAGAGAAATAAAACTAAACAACTAGAATAGAGAAATGCTAAACAATATATTTTTTTACTTAATTTATAAGCCTTGATTCATGTATTTCTCTATATATTGCAGCAATTAAGTGACGTGTGGCGCCGAAAAAACATATTTAAAAACCCTTCCTTGAAGACATACATGGGATACTCAGAAAGTTTTGAGAAACTAAAGAACTAACTTCTATGGATAAAATATTTTAATTAAATATTTTCCAAGAACTCTCCACCAGCCTCTATACAAAATTTCATGCGTCTGAACCAATTTTCGAAACATTTTTTCCAGTCCGCCGCACATACCTCTTCCACGGTCTTCTTGAACGCTGCTAGCGCGTCTTCCGGCGATGAACACTGTATCCCTTTCAGCTGTTTTTTTTTATTTTAGGGAATAAAAAGAAGTCACACGGTGCCAGATCAGGACTATAAGGAGAGTGACCCAAGACTCTGACCGGTGTGGTGTCCAGGACGTCCCTCGTTTTGAGCGCTGAGTGCGCGGGCGCACTCAGCGCCCGTGAAGCAGTACCCCGCGGAGCCCGGTGTTCGGTCGCTTGTTGCTCATTGCAGACAAAACTTCTGGCAGGCATTTTGTGGTATACCATTCGGCGTTGATGCTGCTTTGGTCTCGTAATGGAATTGAAACCAGATACTCCGTCAAAGTGAAGAAACTAGCGATCAAAATTTTCCCTGCGCTTCTCGATCGCTTCACTTTCGTAGGTGTTGGTTCGTTTTGAAACAGCCAAACTGTCGACTGACGCTTTGTTTCTGGATCGTATTGATAAATCCAGGATTCGTCACCTGTCACAATGTCATAAACGTGCCGAGACGAGCCTGCTTCAAATTGTTTAATCATATCACGGCACCACTCCACACGGGCCTGCTTCTGAGCTTCGGTGAGGTTGTGCGGCACCCAGCGCGAAACTATCCTCCTCACGCGAAGGTGCTCGTGAAGAATCTTGTGAACGCTTCCCGAACCAATCTGCAGTGTATGTTGAATCTCTTCGTATGTATTTCGCTTGTTTTCTTGAATTATTTTTTTTACTGCCAGCACACTTTCTTCCGTGACAGCCGTCGTAGGACGACCACTCCTTTGTTCCTCCCCCAAAGTAAGGCGACTGCGCTTGAACCCGCTATGCCAACGGTAGATGGTTGCTTTTGAAGGTCCTTCATCCATAAAAGCCATTTGAAGTCAATCAAATGACTCATCAGGTTTTAGGCCACATTTAAAATCGTAGAAAATCATCGCACGAAAATGCTCTCGATGCAGATCCATTTTTATATGAGACACGATAATTTAATTTGACTCTCGAAATAATGTGGAGGGAAATTCGAAATTCATACAAAGGTATTTTTACTTTTAATTAACCAAATTTTTCAAAATAATTACAAGTGGCCAGTGCCTTATACATAAAAACTTTTTTTCGCAAAACTTTCTGAGTGGCCTGGTACTAGACGAATGTAAATCCCAACATTACAATCGGTTAAGCCTTTTTGTACCAAAATGTTAACAGACAAACTGACAAATTAAAACTTTCTCACACATTATGATCAAAATGATTCCTACTTTTTTTGCTTTTTTACCCGTGACGACAAGAGCCCATAGGTAATACGCATTTGCCGAAAGATGTTTGTTTCCTTATATATTTTTCTGTACCATTTATCTCGGAAACGTTTTATCGGATTGAAATGCGGTTTTAGGCAATCGTTTTTTATGACTTCTAAGATAAGGTTTATCGCCACAAGTCACTAGGAACGTGGAACGGCGTAAACGATTGTCATACTGTTTTTGTCAGTGTTTTGTATGACTTTAGGAAAGTTTCTAAGATAATTTATATAACCACATATGAATAGGGGTGCTCCAATACGGTGCGTCAAGAAAAACATGTAATCATTTACTTCCTTGCCTAATTGCCTCAAAAAGTAAAACCAACAAAGAAAAATACACGAAAGGAATTATAAAGAAATTAAACTTTATTGGAATACACCACAAAAGACACAGTTGGCTGTCTCCCAGCTATCAACTCTGGATGCACCTTAATCTTTCTATTTTTCGTCTCTTTCGCACGCTTGACAGTTCCTGCCATGATTTGCAAGCTGTCTTGCTCTTGCAGCAACGTTTTGAGGGTAGTCAGAATGTGCTCGGTTGACATTGACTGTTCTGTCAAAATGTCAAGTTTGACAGCGACAGCTGTGCAGCTTTCTGGCGACATCTGGCGGGGTAATATAATATCTTAGGTGCTTTTCATTTCAATGTGAATTAAAGTGTAAGTAGCAAGAAACAACAAAATGGCATAATAGCATTTTTAACCCAGAACAGAGATTAACGGCAACCCCAGGTTTAGAAAAAATCGGGGTCTGAAAGCAAAGATTGGTTTTAAACCCCAGGTCTAAAGCAAGCTTGGTGGCATCCCAGGTATGGAGCCAAGCTCTAACGATTTTCCAGACATGAATATATAGCAAAGATTTGAGTAAAATCCCAGGTCTGAAGGAAAATTATGGTTTAATATTAATTTAATAACATCCCAGGTGTGGAAAAAAGCTCATAAATTCACGGTTATGAGCTAACAAAACTTAGGACAGTAAAATCCCAGGTCTATAACAAAATCTAAAAAATCCGGGTTCTGAAGCAAAGATCTGGGTAAAATTCCAGGTCAGATGTATTTACGTAGGGTTGGGAGGGGTAAAAACCATAGATACCTTCAGAATAATAGGCTTCAATTCTTCCAAAAGAACGTCTACGGAGTCATCCTGCCGAAGATGTTTGGACTTCAGCCAGCTGTAGTTAGACTCTTCGGATCTCAGCTCAACTAGTCTGGTATCTTTCAGCAGAGATGATGCCTACAACAATCAATATCATCAAGAGCCTGAAGAACTCTATAAATACTACACAACCTCTGTGGCCGCCTGACGTCTCAGGCGGGCCTTTGCCCTCTGGACGCAGAAGGCAAAGGCAAATGTTTGCATGACCTCCAAATATTTGTCAATATATGTATTTACAACAACAAAAAAGGTATATAAGTAGCAGTTTAACAGTCATTTAGTTCCCATAATACAAGCTCTGCTTTGAGGCTAGATGATCAATGTCTTAAAGGCGGGTGCTGGAAAATACGTCTCAGTTTTTACTTCTTAATTTTTCAGCGTTCGTTTTGTACATTATTAATCAAATAAGTATTAAAAAAATAACTGCTAAATATCCTGGGATTAGAAAAAAATATAATATCCTAAAAAATCAACCTCGGCGTAACTCTTTTTTTTTCTGGGCGCTATATCAACTAAGCCACAAGATCGCTACCACCTGAAATCCTTGGGATGTTTTGCTTGAAGCGCCTTGAACTTTTGGGATATTACACTTAAATTCCTCTAATTTCCTTTGAATTGTTTTAAACTAGCTGCGGCCCGCGGTTTCACCCGCGTAAGTTTCGATTCCGTGGGAATATCGGGATACAGCTATAGGTAACAGCTATCAAGTTTCATCGCAATTTTTGTTTCTACCGGCGATCTAATTAAATTTTAGAACACAAAAGCTTCTATTGTGACCTTTTTTGTAGGTCATAATGAGTACTTTAATCATGTAGTACATAATTTTTATGTATAATCAATAGTTTTCTCAGCGCACGCCAAATAATGAATTTTAAAGGCCAAATTTTGCTACTTTGGGTAAGATTATTGGAATTTTCTAAAGGATCTCTAATTTTTGAAAATAAATTGTTACTTCTATGGACAGAAATCCCTTGACCGCGACGTCGCGTCAGTACAGAATCGAGCCTATTTAAGTAGTACCACAGATAAATATAATACTACCAACATTTTAAAATTTAAATACTTACATATTTCAGCAAATCCATTGCAGTGAACGTTCCAATCATTCTAACTGGTACTCTCCCGCCAAATGCAATCGTAAAAATAAATCTATACAAAATAAGATTCAACGGTGTCATTGGAAAATAGATAAAATCATATCAGAAGCTCAAGAGCATGATAAAAAATACAATACGCTATCGTATTATTATTTTGATTATTTATCATGAACTTACTGAAACTTAATTAAAAATTACTTATCTATAAATAATCAAACGAGCTCATGAATGTATTTATAAAAATAAATAATAATGCTGGTAATTTTTTAGACTGCATCATCTAGCCCCAAAGTAAGCAAAGCTTTTTTCTAGGGTTCCGTACCTCAAAAGGAAAAAACAGAACACTCATAGCATCACTTCGTTGTCCGTCCGTCTGTCAGTCTGTCTGTCAAGATCTCAGGAACGCGTGAAGTATCGCAAGTTGAAATTAATATCAAATACTTAAATCTACCGTAGATTTAGAGCTCTAAAAAATCAAGCTAAGTCAGGTAAGCTAAGTAAGACAACGCAAAAAAATACGGCCATTTATGCGACATATTTTTAATACTTACAAATAAATAGACCCGTTAAATTATAGGGTAGGTAGCTACTTCCCGTTGACCTAGTTTTTTTTCGATTACAAACTTAGGTACGTTTGCATTGACCGTGACGTACTTATATCGAAGTATGAGCCAACATTTTTTTTTCAACTACAAAGTTAAGTTTGTCTTTCAATCGGACTTTTATCTTTTCATTAGATTAGATCTATTTGGTGCTTTCATAGTATATGAACTTGAGTAATGTTAATTATTTTGGTGAACATACAAGCTTGTACGGAAGCCTCGGTGCGCGAGTCAGACTCGTACTTGTCCGGTTATTTTTTTGTAAATACATACATAATTATAGAAAACATTATGGACAACAGATACTCATACTTAGATCACGGGGTTACCAAGTAGGGTGTAGTCAACAACACGCTATACAATAGAAAAAATATTTGAAGTTACGCGCCATCTTTTATTAAAAGATTAAGATTACGAAATGGACCTCATTTCGAATTTTGAAATTCGAGTGCGCTTACTTTGATTTCAAACTAGATGGCACAAGTGTGAATCGGGGGACAGGGAATATTAAATTCCCGTTGTTCCCGGTGGGGCCGAAGATCAGGGGCCAACGGGGACAACATAACATATCCGCGTTTGGTAATTAGTTAGCATTCTACGTGTCAGGTTTTAAAATCATCGTCGCTTATTGGAACATTAACCGATGGGGCATGCCTTTTATTTTTGATTTTTTAGTTCTAAGGCATGCCGGTTCCTTACGATGTTTTAATTCGGAAAACTGTATTAAAACCCGATACGCGGTTCCGAAGATTAAATGGTAACAGACAAAAAAACAACCTCTTATGCAAACGCATATACATACTCCTTATGTCGCGGGTAAAAATAACAAAATTGATTGAAAGAGACAGATTTTATTGCCATAACAGAAAAAATATTTGGTTACAATACGAAACAAATTAAGCTATTGGGCTCGATTCTCTTGTACACCAACTAAACTTAATTTTATCTATCGCTCTCTTTTACTAACAATAACGAAAGAAAGAGATAGAACATTAATCTCTGACTACAATTGATTTTATTACTTCTTGATTGTACTTTCGTAATGAGTTTAGTTTTAAAATGATATAATTTGTTGTAAAAAATGACTAATAGTTATTGGAAATAAAATTTTCTATTTACTAGAATTTTAATTCTATACTAATGATATAAAATTGATTCGACATGTTATTGACCGACTATTGTGAACATTAATCTAGATGAATGTTATTTAATTTGATTATGTTTTGTAAGCAGGACACCTTAAATAGTATTATTTAGTAATATTGTAACAAGCATTTGCGTGATCGAACTCATGTGGAAATTATGTGCATAAAAGCAATAAATAAATAATTAAAAAGCAACAATATTTGGGATATCAAATTAGTCAGATTTAAGTTTTCCATACAAGTTCAGTCGTTATTTTAGAACATGCTGACTAAAACACGAAGAAGAGCAACACGTTAACTAATTTGAAAAGAGTCAAATTCTTGCCATCTCTTTCTTGCGTGCACTATCAGTAAAAGAGAGCGACAGTTTACATTAAGCAAAGTCAAAGTCAAAATTAATTTATTCAATAAAATCACAAGGAACACTTTGAAACGTCGGTTTTTGTCTACTGCCTGTTCCTCCGCGACCAAGTCAGGAAAGAAAAGCAAGAAAACAAGGCTGGTTATTATTTTTGATGATCCATTTACAAAACAATAGGTTCGAGTTGGAGCATTTTCAATCCCAAGAGTTTTTGTCATCTAAATAATCAGATATTTTATAGCATGCCTTTTTATAAAGTTTTTGCTTAATTACGTTTTTAAATTTTAAAAAGCTTAGTTGGTGTACAAGGGAATCGACGCCATTGCATACGAAAACTATATATCACAGAGTTGTTTGTACATAACTGTTTAAAGCAAAATAAATAATAAAAAAACATCACAACATTATTTTAACACATTATGTTCTAACCGCCGAAGACCGCTCCTTAACTTTTAATGACAAATAATGGCAATGAAAAAAATGCAGATTTTTTTCACACAGCATCATCTAGCCCCTAAATAAGCAGAGCTTGTGTATAATACATATATTAGTACTCTGTACAGAATGTTAATTAAATCAGATCATAATGGAAAAATGGTCCTTTCTTTCCTTAGGCGTAGTGCCCTTGACACTACTAGTAGAGTGAAGGGAAATTTTACTTCCCCGTGACACTACTAAACTAACCTATAACTAGTTTTTTGGTTAAAGTTCGGATAGCAATCCTCTTTTTCTTGAGTGGTAATAAAAAAAACCTAATAACCTAACCTGTCCAAGACGGATTTGCCTAGAAAGGATTTTTCAAGCCAACTTTAACTTAAATTTTTGGAACAAATAAATATTTTGTTTAACTTGCTTTGATATACTTCGTATAAGTGGTGCCATTGGTAATGAGGTAATCCACGGGAGATATTATAATATGCGTTTAATCAGCCAATAAGAATAGTAGTGTTACGGGGAAGTAAAATTTCCCTTCACTCTACTAGTAGTGCCAAGCGGTAGTACCTAAGAAAAGAAAGGTTCCGTATGTTAGAATTGCTCTTTCAACAAACCGCTTTATGCCCAAATAATTTTGCTCACAAATCAGCTGTCTAAAGTGCAACCTTATATACTAATAATGAAGTTTGTTTGTTTTTTTTTTGTATCTCTGGAACCACCAGTCGGAATTGAAAAAATCTTATTGCATTTGATAGCCCAACTCTTGTGGAAGGTTATGGGCTATTTAATATCACGCTACAACCTTTAGGAGCCGAGCAAAAGAAGTTATAGCGCTGGCGGACAATGCGACGCGGTGGGTCGGGATCGAGAGCGGCCGTGTCACAGCTAGCCTGTCTATAAACCTAGTTTATAGTGTGTCTATAAACCCAGTTTATAGTGTGTCTATAAACCCAGTTTATAGTTTGTCTATAAACCCAGTTTATAGTTTGTCTTTAAGCCCAGTTTATAGTTTGTCTATAAACCCAGTTTATTAATAATAATAATAATAATAATGCTGGACAATCCACACAGCATCATCTAGCCCCAAGCTAAGCAGAGCTTGTGTTATGGGTACTAGATGACTGATATACTTAATACAATACATTACATAGATAGATATATTTTTATTATAGATAGAAAATACCCAGAACACCTGGAACAAATATTTGCAGATCGTACAAACATTTGTCCCAGGGCGGGAATCGAACCCGCAACCTCCTGTGTCGCAGGCGGACCTTCGCCCACCGCGCCACATCGGTCGTCACATTGTTTGTCTTTAATGAACTGCCTGCAACATAACAATAAAAAAATCAATTTTCTTCGTGTATTGTGTATTGATGGACCGAAGATCGTAAAGATTGCAGGAAGTCGGTCGACGGAGATGGCCCAAGATTATTCGTCGTGGCATTCTTTGGGGGAGGTCTATATCGAGCAGTTGACTTTTATATGATGTAGGTGATGATGATATCAATTGTCTACAATGATTATGATTGTGTATAATTAATTTATGTATACATTGGTAAATCAATTGGTAACTAATTACAATTGGTATAAAATATCAGTATTACAGCTGATTTATAGTAGTATTTCTATAAATCAACTGTTTACAAAATGACCAATCGATCAATCGGTTTATAGTAAGATTTGTCTAAAAATCAGCCATCTACAGTAAGATAGTCTATAAATTCAATAGCTATAGTTTGATTTATCTATAAATCAGCTGTCTATAATATGAAAGTCTATTTATCAATTTGTTTTAGTTTGATTTGCCTATAAATCTGCCATCTACAGTAAGATAGTCTATACATTCAATAGCTATAGTTTGATTTATCTATAAATCAGCTATCTACAGTAAGATAGTCTATAAATTCAATAGCTATAGTTTGATTTTTCTATAAATCAGCTGTCTATAATATGATAGTCTATTTATCAATTTTAGTTTGATTTGTCTATAAATAAGCTGTCCACAATATGAGAGTGTACAAGGTGTCTCGGAATATTCATAAATCAATTATCTATATATCTACTACTATATTTACTATATAGACTCAGACTATATTTACTTTAGAGACTAAGACGGTTAAGTTTAATTCAGAAGTACACTCAACCGAGATTGTATTAATAATTTTATGAGAAAGAATGAAGCGAAAGATATATGTCAGGCTGCGATCCTAGTGGAAATACGTTGTATCTGCCTACCCCTAAGCGAAGCAGGCTTGACTATACTAATTTTATATGTATTTACTATTAATCTGTTTTAGCCTTTGCGCTCCCACTAAAAGGCCACATGGAAATTGCTGGCACAACGCGAAGCAGCAGCATGGGTTTGACACAGAACAAAATAAACTTGGACATGTAAAATCTGAATGTGTTCGAACGACATAAGCTTTCATCTATATGCTTGTATGTGTATATAAATAATGCAGTAGTGAACACTGATATCAATAAAGAGCGGTTCTTAGTGTCGTGACGGTATCTGAAACAAAAAATAACAAATTATGAGAATATTATTGTCGACCTCTGTGGCGTAGTGGACGTTTTTCACACAGCATCATCTAGCCCCAAAGTAAGCAGAGCTTGTGTTATGGAAACTACATGACTGATATACTACTAAAATACTTTTTTTTATAAATACATACATATTATACATAGAGTACACCCAGACCCGAGACAAATCACATAAACGTTTGTCGCGCGGCGGGAATCGAACCCGCAACCTTCTGCGTCTCAGGCGGCGTCGCCGACTGCGCCACAGAGGTCGTCACATTATAGAATTATGGCACACGACCAAGTTTTTTATAGTAGAATTCCACGTGGCAGGTCTCATCACGATGTTTTCCTTCACCGTTTTGAGCGTTCCTTTAATGTGTCGATCAACTAGGTAGCTCTAAATAGACTTACTTAGCCACAGCGGGGGTGACAGACAACGCCCAACCCAGCAAGGACGCAGTACTCTGGACCAGAGCGAATATTGGCGTAGTGGTGACATGGATGCTGTCGGGATTCTCGCACCAACGGAACGCCTATAAAAAACAAACATAATAATATACATAAATCTGACCAGGGGTCTAGACAACAACTCACGCTTACTTTTCCTTTCGCGCTAACGCAAATTTGTCAAGGTAAAACATGGCAGCTGTCACGCGTGACATTTCCATAGCTCATGTCATTCCCATACAAATTAATCTTTCCGTCACAAAGTAAAGGTCACTCTGTAGCCTGTACCCTAAGCGTACGCTAAGTAAAGATCACTCAGTAGCCTGTACGCTAAGTAAAGATCACTCAGTAGCCTGTACGCTAAGTAAAGATCACTCAGTAGCCTGTACGCTAAGTAAAGATCACTCAGTAGCCTGTACGCTAAGTAAAGGTCCCTCAGTAGCCTGTACCCTAAGTAAAGATCACTCAGTAGCCTGTACGCTAAGTAAAGATCACTCAGTAGCCTGTACGCTAAGTAAAGATCACTCAGTAGCCTGTACGCTAAGTAAAGGTACCTCAGTAGCCTGTACGCTAAGTAAAGATCACTCAGTAGCCTGTACGCTAAGTAAAGATCACTCAGTAGCCTGTACGCTAAGTAAAGATCACTCAGTAGCCTGTACGCTAAGTAAAGGTCCCTCAGTAGCCTGTACCCTAAGTAAAGATCACTCAGTAGCCTGTACGCTAAGTAAAGGTCCCTCAGTAGCCTGTACCCTAAGTAAAGATCACTCAGTAGCCTGTACGCTAAGTAAAGATCACTCAGTAGCCTGTACGCTAAGTAAAGATCACTCAGTAGCCTGTGCGCTAAGTAAAGGTACCTCAGTAGCCTGTACGCTAAGTAAAGATCACTCAGTAGCCTGTACGCTAAGTAAAGATCACTCAGTAGCCTGTACGCTAAGTAAAGATCACTCAGTAGCCTGTACGCTAAGTAAAGGTCCCTCAGTAGCCTGTACCCTAAGTAAAGATCACTCAGTAGCCTGTACGCTAAGTAAAGGTACCTCAGTAGCCTGTACGCTAAGTAAAGATCACTCAGTAGCCTGTACGCTAAGTAAAGGTCCCTCAGTAGCCTGTACCCTAAGTAAAGATCACTCAGTAGCCTGTACGCTAAGTAAAGGTACCTCAGTAGCCTGTACGCTAAGTAAAGATCACTCAGTAGCCTGTACGCTAAGTAAAGATCACTCAGTAGCCTGTACGCTAAGTAAAGATCACTCAGTAGCCTGTACGCTAAGTAAAGGTCCCTCAGTAGCCTGTACCCTAAGTAAAGATCACTCAGTAGCCTGTACGCTAAGTAAAGATCACTCAGTAGCCTGTACGCTAAGTAAAGGTCCCTCAGTACCTGTACCCTAAGCGTACGCTAAGTAAAGATCACTCAGTAGCCTGTACCCTAAGTAAAGATCACTCAGTAGCCTGTACGCTAAGTAAAGATCACTCAGTAGCCTGTACGCTAAGTAAAGGTCCCTCAGTAGCCTGTACGCTAAGTAAAGGTCCCTCAGTAGCCTGTACCCTAAGCGTACGCTAAGTAAAGATCACTCAGTAGCCTGTACGCTAAGTAAAGATCACTCAGTAGCCTGTACGCTAAGTAAAGGTCCCTCAGTAGCCTGTACCCCAAGTAAAGATCACTCAGTAGCCTGTACGCTAAGTAAAGATCACTCAGTAGCCTGTACGCTAAGTAAAGGTCCCTCAGTAGCCTGTACGCTAAGTAAAGGTCCCTCAGTAGCCTTTACCCTAAGCGTACGCTAAGTAAAGATCACTCAGTAGCCTGTACGCTAAGTAAAGATCACTCAGTAGCCTGTACGCTAAGTAAAGATCACTCAGTAGCCTGTACGCTAAGTAAAGGTCCCTCAGTAGCCTGTACCCTAAGTAAAGATCACTCAGTAGCCTGTACGCTAAGTAAAGGTCCCTCAGTAGCCTGTACCCTAAGCGTACGCTAAGTAAAGATCACTCAGTAGCCTGTACGCTAAGTAAAGATCACTCAGTAGCCTGTACGCTAAGTAAAGATCACTCAGTAGCCTGTACGCTAAGTAAAGGTCCCTCAGTAGCCTGTACCCTAAGTAAAGATCACTCAGTAGCCTGTACGCTAAGTAAAGATCACTCAGTAGCCTGTACGCTAAGTAAAGATCACTCAGTAGCCTGTACGCTAAGTAAAGGTACCTCAGTAGCCTGTACGCTAAGTAAAGATCACTCAGTAGCCTGTACGCTAAGTAAAGATCACTCAGTAGCCTGTACGCTAAGTAAAGATCACTCAGTAGCCTGTACGCTAAGTAAAGGTCCCTCAGTAGCCTGTACCCTAAGTAAAGATCACTCAGTAGCCTGTACGCTAAGTAAAGGTACCTCAGTAGCCTGTACGCTAAGTAAAGATCACTCAGTAGCCTGTACGCTAAGTAAAGGTCCCTCAGTAGCCTGTACCCTAAGTAAAGATCACTCAGTAGCCTGTACGCTAAGTAAAGGTACCTCAGTAGCCTGTACGCTAAGTAAAGATCACTCAGTAGCCTGTACGCTAAGTAAAGATCACTCAGTAGCCTGTACGCTAAGTAAAGGTCCCTCAGTAGCCTGTACCCTAAGTAAAGATCACTCAGTAGCCTGTACGCTAAGTAAAGATCACTCAGTAGCCTGTACGCTAAGTAAAGATCACTCAGTAGCCTGTACGCTAAGTAAAGGTACCTCAGTAGCCTGTACGCTAAGTAAAGATCACTCAGTAGCCTGTACGCTAAGTAAAGATCACTCAGTAGCCTGTACGCTAAGTACAGATCACTCAGTAGCCTGTACGCTAAGTAAAGGTCCCTCAGTAGCCTGTACCCTAAGTAAAGATCACTCAGTAGCCTGTACGCTAAGTAAAGGTACCTCAGTAGCCTGTACGCTAAGTAAAGATCACTCAGTAGCCTGTACGCTAAGTAAAGGTCCCTCAGTAGCCTGTACCCTAAGTAAAGATCACTCAGTAGCCTGTACGCTAAGTAAAGGTACCTCAGTAGCCTGTACGCTAAGTAAAGATCACTCAGTAGCCTGTACGCTAAGTAAAGATCACTCAGTAGCCTGTACGCTAAGTAAAGATCACTCAGTAGCCTGTACGCTAAGTAAAGGTCCCTCAGTAGCCTGTACCCTAAGTAAAGATCACTCAGTAGCCTGTACGCTAAGTAAAGATCACTCAGTAGCCTGTACGCTAAGTAAAGGTCCCTCAGTACCTGTACCCTAAGCGTACGCTAAGTAAAGATCACTCAGTAGCCTGTACCCTAAGTAAAGATCACTCAGTAGCCTGTACGCTAAGTAAAGATCACTCAGTAGCCTGTACGCTAAGTAAAGGTCCCTCAGTAGCCTGTACGCTAAGTAAAGGTCCCTCAGTAGCCTGTACCCTAAGCGTACGCTAAGTAAAGATCACTCAGTAGCCTGTACGCTAAGTAAAGATCACTCAGTAGCCTGTACGCTAAGTAAAGGTCCCTCAGTAGCCCGTACCCTAAGTAAAGATCACTCAGTAGCCTGTACGCTAAGTAAAGATCACTCAGTAGCCTGTACGCTAAGTAAAGGTCCCTCAGTAGCCTGTACGCTAAGTAAAGGTCCCTCAGTAGCCTTTACCCTAAGCGTACGCTAAGTAAAGATCACTCAGTAGCCTGTACGCTAAGTAAAGATCACTCAGTAGCCTGTACGCTAAGTAAAGATCACTCAGTAGCCTGTACGCTAAGTAAAGGTCCCTCAGTAGCCTGTACCCTAAGTAAAGATCACTCAGTAGCCTGTACGCTAAGTAAAGATCACTCAGTAGCCTGTACGCTAAGTAAAGGTCCCTCAGTAGCCTGTACGCTAAGTAAAGGTCCCTCAGTAGCCTTTACCCTAAGCGTACGCTAAGTAAAGATCACTCAGTAGCCTGTACGCTAAGTAAAGATCACTCAGTAGCCTGTACGCTAAGTAAAGATCACTCAGTAGCCTGTACGCTAAGTAAAGGTCCCTCAGTAGCCTGTACCCTAAGTAAAGATCACTCAGTAGCCTGTACGCTAAGTAAAGGTCCCTCAGTAGCCTGTACCCTAAGCGTACGCTAAGTAAAGATCACTCAGTAGCCTGTACGCTAAGTAAAGATCACTCAGTAGCCTGTACGCTAAGTAAAGATCACTCAGTAGCCTGTACGCTAAGTAAAGGTCCCTCAGTAGCCTGTACCCTAAGTAAAGATCACTCAGTAGCCTGTACGCTAAGTAAAGATCACTCAGTAGCCTGTACGCTAAGTAAAGATCACTCAGTAGCCTGTACGCTAAGTAAAGGTACCTCAGTAGCCTGTACGCTAAGTAAAGATCACTCAGTAGCCTGTACGCTAAGTAAAGATCACTCAGTAGCCTGTACGCTAAGTAAAGGTCCCTCAGTAGCCTGTACCCTAAGTAAAGATCACTCAGTAGCCTGTACGCTAAGTAAAGGTACCTCAGTAGCCTGTACGCTAAGTAAAGATCACTCAGTAGCCTGTACGCTAAGTAAAGGTCCCTCAGTAGCCTGTACCCTAAGTAAAGATCACTCAGTAGCCTGTACGCTAAGTAAAGGTCCCTCAGTAGCCTGTACCCTAAGTAAAGATCACTCAGTAGCCTGTACGCTAAGTAAAGATCACTCAGTAGCCTGTACGCTAAGTAAAGATCACTCAGTAGCCTGTACGCTAAGTAAAGGTACCTCAGTAGCCTGTACGCTAAGTAAAGATCACTCAGTAGCCTGTACGCTAAGTAAAGATCACTCAGTAGCCTGTACGCTAAGTAAAGATCACTCAGTAGCCTGTACGCTAAGTAAAGGTCCCTCAGTAGCCTGTGCCCTAAGTAAAGATCACTCAGTAGCCTGTACGCTAAGTAAAGGTACCTCAGTAGCCTGTACGCTAAGTAAAGATCACTCAGTAGCCTGTACGCTAAGTAAAGGTCCCTCAGTAGCCTGTACCCTAAGTCAAGATCACTCAGTAGCCTGTACGCTAAGTAAAGGTACCTCAGTAGCCTGTACGCTAAGTAAAGATCACTCAGTAGCCTGTACGCTAAGTAAAGATCACTCAGTAGCCTGTACGCTAAGTAAAGATCACTCAGTAGCCTGTACGCTAAGTAAAGGTCCCTCAGTAGCCTGTACCCTAAGTAAAGATCACTCAGTAGCCTGTACGCTAAGTAAAGATCACTCAGTAGCCTGTACGCTAAGTAAAGGTCCCTCAGTACCTGTACCCTAAGCGTACGCTAAGTAAAGATCACTCAGTAGCCTGTACCCTAAGTAAAGATCACTCAGTAGCCTGTACGCTAAGTAAAGATCACTCAGTAGCCTGTACGCTAAGTAAAGGTCCCTCAGTAGCCTGTACGCTAAGTAAAGGTCCCTCAGTAGCCTGTACCCTAAGCGTACGCTAAGTAAAGATCACTCAGTAGCCTGTACGCTAAGTAAAGATCACTCAGTAGCCTGTACGCTAAGTAAAGGTCCCTCAGTAGCCTGTACCCTAAGTAAAGATCACTCAGTAGCCTGTACGCTAAGTAAAGATCACTCAGTAGCCTGTACGCTAAGTAAAGGTCCCTCAGTAGCCTGTACGCTAAGTAAAGGTCCCTCAGTAGCCTTTACCCTAAGCGTACGCTAAGTAAAGATCACTCAGTAGCCTGTACGCTAAGTAAAGATCACTCAGTAGCCTGTACGCTAAGTAAAGATCACTCAGTAGCCTGTACGCTAAGTAAAGGTCCCTCAGTAGCCTGTACCCTAAGTAAAGATCACTCAGTAGCCTGTACGCTAAGTAAAGGTCCCTCAGTAGCCTGTACCCTAAGCGTACGCTAAGTAAAGATCACTCAGTAGCCTGTACGCTAAGTAAAGATCACTCAGTAGCCTGTACGCTAAGTAAAGGTCACTCAGTAGCCTATACGCTAAGTAAAGGTCACTCAGTAGCCTGTACGCTAAGTAAAGGTCACTCAGTAGCCTGTACGCTAAGTAAAGGTCACTCAGTAGCCTGTACCCTAAGTAAAGGTCACTCAGTAGCCTGTACGCTAAGTAAAGGTCACTCAGTAGCCTGTACGCTAAGTAAAGATCACTCAGTAGCCTGTACGCTAAGTAAAGATCACTCAGTAGCCTGTACCCTAAGTAAAGATCACTCAGTAGCCTGTACGCTAAGTAAAGGTCCCTCAGTAGCCTGTACCCTAAGCGTACGCTAAGTAAAGATCACTCAGTAGCCTGTACGCTAAGTAAAGATCACTCAGTAGCCTGTACGCTAAGTAAAGGTCACTCAGTAGCCTGTACGCTAAGTAAAGATCACTCAGTAGCCTGTACGCTAAGTAAAGGTCCCTCAGTAGCCTGTACCCTAAGCGTACGCTAAGTAAAGATCACTCAGTAGCCTGTACGCTAAGTAAAGATCACTCAGTAGCCTGTACGCTAAGTAAAGGTCACTCAGTAGCCTATACGCTAAGTAAAGGTCACTCAGTAGCCTGTACGCTAAGTAAAGGTCACTCAGTAGCCTGTACGCTAAGTAAAGGTCACTCAGTAGCCTGTACCCTAAGTAAAGGTCACTCAGTAGCCTGTACGCTAAGTAAAGGTCACTCAGTAGCCTGTACGCTAAGTAAAGATCACTCAGTAGCCTGTACGCTAAGTAAAGATCACTCAGTAGCCTGTACCCTAAGTAAAGATCACTCAGTAGCCTGTACGCTAAGTAAAGGTCCCTCAGTAGCCTGTACCCTAAGCGTACGCTAAGTAAAGATCACTCAGTAGCCTGTACGCTAAGTTAAGGTCCCTCAGTACCTGTACCCTAAGCGTACGCTAAGTAAAGATCACTCAGTAGCCTGTACCCTAAGTAAAGATCACTCAGTAGCCTGTACGCTAAGTAAAGATCACTCAGTAGCCTGTACGCTAAGTAAAGGTCCCTCAGTAGCCTGTACGCTAAGTAAAGGTCCCTCAGTAGCCTGTACCCTAAGCGTACGCTAAGTAAAGATCACTCAGTAGCCTGTACGCTAAGTAAAGATCACTCAGTAGCCTGTACGCTAAGTAAAGGTCCCTCAGTAGCCTGTACCCTAAGTAAAGACCACTCAGTAGCCTGTACGCTAAGTAAAGATCACTCAGTAGCCTGTACGCTAAGTAAAGGTCCCTCAGTAGCCTGTACGCTAAGTAAAGGTCCCTCAGTAGCCTTTACCCTAAGCGTACGCTAAGTAAAGATCACTCAGTAGCCTGTACGCTAAGTAAAGATCACTCAGTAGCCTGTACGCTAAGTAAAGATCACTCAGTAGCCTGTACGCTAAGTAAAGGTCCCTCAGTAGCCTGTACCCTAAGTAAAGATCACTCAGTAGCCTGTACGCTAAGTAAAGGTCCCTCAGTAGCCTGTACCCTAAGCGTACGCTAAGTAAAGATCACTCAGTAGCCTGTACGCTAAGTAAAGATCACTCAGTAGCCTGTACGCTAAGTAAAGGTCACTCAGTAGCCTATACGCTAAGTAAAGGTCACTCAGTAGCCTGTACGCTAAGTAAAGGTCACTCAGTAGCCTGTACGCTAAGTAAAGGTCACTCAGTAGCCTGTACCCTAAGTAAAGGTCACTCAGTAGCCTGTACGCTAAGTAAAGGTCACTCAGTAGCCTGTACGCTAAGTAAAGATCACTCAGTAGCCTGTACGCTAAGTAAAGATCACTCAGTAGCCTGTACCCTAAGTAAAGATCACTCAGTAGCCTGTACGCTAAGTAAAGGTCCCTCAGTAGCCTGTACCCTAAGCGTACGCTAAGTAAAGATCACTCAGTAGCCTGTACGCTAAGTAAAGATCACTCAGTAGCCTGTACGCTAAGTAAAGGTCACTCAGTAGCCTGTACGCTAAGTAAAGATCACTCAGTAGCCTGTACGCTAAGTAAAGGTCCCTCAGTAGCCTGTACCCTAAGCGTACGCTAAGTAAAGATCACTCAGTAGCCTGTACGCTAAGTAAAGATCACTCAGTAGCCTGTACGCTAAGTAAAGGTCACTCAGTAGCCTATACGCTAAGTAAAGGTCACTCAGTAGCCTGTACGCTAAGTAAAGGTCACTCAGTAGCCTGTACGCTAAGTAAAGGTCACTCAGTAGCCTGTACCCTAAGTAAAGGTCACTCAGTAGCCTGTACGCTAAGTAAAGGTCACTCAGTAGCCTGTACGCTAAGTAAAGATCACTCAGTAGCCTGTACGCTAAGTAAAGATCACTCAGTAGCCTGTACCCTAAGTAAAGATCACTCAGTAGCCTGTACGCTAAGTAAAGGTCCCTCAGTAGCCTGTACCCTAAGCGTACGCTAAGTAAAGATCACTCAGTAGCCTGTACGCTAAGTAAAGATCACTCAGTAGCCTGTACGCTAAGTAAAGGTCACTCAGTAGCCTGTACGCTAAGTAAAGATCACTCAGTAGCCTGTACGCTAAGTAAAGGTCACTCAGTAGCCTATACGCTAAGTGTACTCTAAGTTAAGGTAACGTACCAGCTGCACAGTGGTCATGGGGTCCCGCTTGATGGCGACCGCTACATAAGTGATGCCGGCGATCGCGGCCGTTATTATAGCGGACATGCAATGCCACAGGACCGCCTTGTTCGAGGGGTAGGCAGAGTGGAATCCGTACCGCCATATAAAAGGATCTGAGACGTACAAGCAGAGAGCCGGGGCCAGGAACAGACCTAGTTAACAAAAAACATGAAAGTTAGGTTATGCAGGTAGGTACCTCTATACTATGTAATTGTGTTTATCTAGGAAATTATCTATTACTAGCTTTTGCGAACGGCTTCGCCCGCGTAGTACCCGGATAAAAAGTAGCCTATGTGTTATACTGATGTATAAGCTATATTACTGTAAAGTTTCATGAAAATCCGTTCAGTAGTTTTTGGGTGAAAGAGTAGCAAACATCCATCCTCACAAACTTTCACGTTTATAATATTAGTATGTAGAGTCAGTCCGTGCAACAATACATTTGTGAGTCGTCACTCCTACTTCCTGGGAGCCTATTTATTTATTTATTTAACCCTTTAATAATAGTTTATTCTTAATTTTTAATTTTATCATGCAAAACATATTTTAAAGTTCATCCCACTACTGGGCAAAGGCCTCCCCCTTCTTTTTCCATTCTTTCTTATTATTTGCTGTTTGAGAGCACAGTAGTCGAAGGGGGCGAAGGTCCACCTGAGACGCAGAAGGTTGCGGGTTCGATTCCTGTCACGAGACAAATGTTTTTAAGGTCTGCACATATCTGTCTCAGGTCTGGATGTTTTTCTATGTATAATATGTATTTATTTACAAAAAAAAGTATATAAGTAGTATATCAGTCGTCATGTAGTTCCCATAATACAAGCTCTGCTTAGTTTGGGGCTAGATGATGCTGTGTGAAAAATGTCCAGCATTATTTATTTATTTATATTTTATAATCATCAATCTCATCTTTCCACCTTATATTAGGTCTGCCTTCTTTTAGTATATTTTTCTGATTGCCGGCTCTTGCCACGTGACCGGGGTCTACTCTACAAACGGATAAACGATATATCGCTTCAATTATCGTGCTAAACCTACTCTACGTTACATCGTTTCGACTATCATTTGAACGAAGAAATGACCGACATTAATTTTGACAATCGATGTCGTAACCCTACTCCGGCATCACTAAAAACGATACGATAATTTGAATTTGACAACGAAACAAATGTCAACCGACGAACTTATCAACGATGCCCTTGATGCTATCGTGCGCATTATCGTTTCGGGTTATATTGTTGTGTTTTCTGATAAAATCATCTCAATTTCGTTTACCGGACTCCGAATCTTTTATACCCTCGAGCCCTGCTGCACTACGGACTCTTGATTTGCCTCTTGTTTTGGAATAATGGCGAGATTTATGCTTGCCATGGAAGCCCTCCACGAGGAAAAGGCTTTACAAAAACAACATTTTAAAGTGACGAGGGACCAGTTGGATTTGAACAAAATTCCCGACTATAATTTCATCGGGAATTATAAACATAGTAAAAGTTTGTTTGAAGGTAAACTTGTATTTTTTTTTTTAACTTCATGATTTTTTTTTTATTAATAAACAAAATTGTTGTTAAAATAGTGCTTTAAACTTTAATGCTGTGTGTACTAGTATCTTTTTAATAAACAAATTTGAATATTCACCCCGACGAATTTTTTGCTTCAACTTCAACTTCTTAATTATGGCTTCTGTGGCTAGTTGTCACAAGAATTTTACTTGTAAAGTTTTCAAATCACAGGCGGGTTTGTTGATTTTACATTTGACGTTATCACTTCATTTACTTTCATAGATAATTGTTATAATTTTGCCTAAAAAGTGACATAAACAGTCAAGCAAAAGATTTAGGCTAAATGTCTATTATCCAAGCCTTTAGATTTTCCTATCATTCGTTCCGAAGATTCGATACATATTGTCTATGCTTTCGACAGACGACAAAGATTGCGAACATTTTTGAGAGTAGGGTACGGCCGAATAATTCGGAGCACTGTCGTATCGTAACGATAATATCGATATCGTTTTACGGAGTAGACCCCCTGCCCAATTCCACTTTCCTGTTTTAGCCCCTCGTACTACATCTTTAAACTTGCTTTTCTGCCACATATCTTTTTTCGAAATTTTATCTAGTAATTTGATTTCTAAAAGGCTTAACTCCATCTTTCTTTGCGCTATTTTAAGTTTCTTTAACTGTTTTTTACTAAGTGCCCATGTTTGGCATCCGTATGTGAGTGTTGGGATGATACAACTATTGAAAGATTTTGATTTCAATCTTATAGGGACATCTCTATTTTTGACTATATGTTTTATAGCCTGGGAGTCTATATCTATAATTAATTAAATAAAATCTTATTTATCTACTCAATGCTTTCTTTTCCAAGCACATCCTTAAAAACTCAATAATTGAACGAAATTACCAAGAAACTGAAAACCTACTTGAAATTACATCTTAGTTCTTATGCAATATTATATGCCTTTCTCGCGCTTACAACTTACACACACTCACTCGCATATACATACACTCCCCCCCCTTCCCCACACACACACACACACACACACACACACACACACACACACACACACACACATACACACACACACACACACACACACACACACACACACACCTACACACACATTGTATCTATATCTTGATGAAAGATATCTCACCGACTAAAGCTCCGAGCAAGCATTGGTGTGGGAAATGCGCGGCGACGTACATCCGCGCCAACATCACGGAACCCAGCGCCCAAAAGAGGATCGGATAAGCTAAACTCTTCAGCCACGGCTTCACACTCCATTTTCTGTAATTTAAGAAACACATCAATTAATAATTGACCTCTTACCCTCGGCTTGCCTTAGCCCCTCGGTCGGAGGTGGAGGCGCAAGGGCGGAGCCTATGCTCCAAGGGTGGAAGTGTTAAAGGCATAAAGCCGGGAGTAGCGTTTAGTGAAACTGCAGCACACCTCTCCACACCCTTCAGCCGTTCACACCAACGTTGCCTCTACGCTGGCTATCGTTGGCGGCACTTATGGGATCCCTTTACATAAAATCTATCTTAGAACCAACCTTGAGTTTGTAGGTGTATAAGGGGTGGTAGGGGTGGTAGGGGTTGTAGGGGTTGTAGGGGTTGTAGGGGTTGTAGGGGGTGTAGGGGTTGTAGGGGTTGTATAAGGGGTTGTAGGGGTTGTTAAGGTTGTAGGGGTTGTACAAGGGGTTGTAGGAGTAATGCGGGGTTTGTAAGGGTTGTAGGAGTTTTGTAGAGGTAGCCGCGGTTTATAGAGGTGGTAGGTGTAAAAGGGGTTGTAGGAGTAATCCGGGGTGTGTGTGAGGACGAATTCTGGGCGCAGTGGATGAAGGTCCGCCTGAAACGCAGAAGGTTGCGGGTTCGATTCCTGTCACGGGAAAAATGTTTGTAAGATCTGCAAATATTTGTCTCGGGTCTGGGTGTTTTTCTATGTATGATATGTATGTATGATAAAAAAGTATATAAGTAGTATATCAGTCATGTAGTTCCCATAATACAAGTTCTGCTTAGTTTGGGCTAGATGATGCTGTGTGAAAAATGTCCAGCAATATTTATTTATTTAAGGGTTGAAGGAGTTTACAGAAGTTGCAGGGGTTTATACAGGTTGTAGGTATAAAAGGGGTTGTAGGAGTAACCCGGGGTGTGTAAGGGTTGTACAAGTTAACAGAGATTGCAGAGATTTTTTAGAGGTTATAGGTGTAAGCAAGCTGAAGTGGCAGTGCGCCGGTTATATCTCGCGAGGAACCGATAACCGCTGGGGTAAACGTTTTCTTGAGTGGAGACCGCGACTCGGCAAACGTAGTGTTGGACGCCCTCCGGCCAGGTGGGATGACGATCTGCGAAACACTGGAGGCAGATGCTGAATACGACAAGCTGAAGACAGGGTGCTATGGCGCTCATTAGGGGAGGCCTATGTCCAGCAGTGGACTAATATAGGCTGATGATGATGATGAGGTGTAAAAAGGGTTGTAGGAGTAATCCGGGGTGTGTAAGGGTTGAAGGAGTTTACAGAGATTGCAGAGGTTTATACAGGTTGTAGGTGTAAAAGGGGTTGTAGGAGTTATCCGGGGTGTGTAAGGGTTGAAGGAGTTTACAGAGATTGCAGAGGTTTATACAGGTTGTAGGTGTAAAAGGGGTTGTAGGAGTAATCCGGGGTGTGTAAGGGTTGAAGGAGTTTACAGAAGTTGCAAGGGTTTTCTAGAGGTTGTAGGTATAAAAGGGGTTGTAGGAGTAATCCGGGGTGTGTAAGGGTTGAAGGAGTTTACAGAGATTGCAGGGGTTTATACAGGTTGTAGGTGTAAAAGGGGTTGTAGGAGTAATCCGGGGTGTGTAAGGGTTGAAGGAGTTTACAGAGATTGCAGGGGTTTATACAAGTTGTAGGTGTAAAAGGGGTTGTAGGAGTAATCCGGGGTGTGTAAGGGTTGAAGGAGTTTACAGAGATTGCAGAGGTTTATACAGGTTGTAGGTGTAAAAGGGGTTGTAGGAGTAATCCGGGGTGTGTAAGGGTTGAAGGAGTTTACAGAGATTTCAGGGGTTTATACAGGTTGTAGGTGTAAAAGGGGTTGTAGGAGTAATCCGGGGTGTGTAAGGGTTGAAGGAGTTTACAGAAGTTGCAAGGGTTTTCTAGAGGTTGTAGGTATAAAAGGGGTTGTAGGAGTAATCCGGGGTGTGTAAGGGTTGAAGGAGTTTACAGAGATTGCAGGGGTTTATACAGGTTGTAGGTGTAAAAGGGGTTGTAGGAGTAATCCGGGGTGTGTAAGGGTTGAAGGAGTTTACAGAGATTGCAGGGGTTTATACAGGTTGTAGGTGTAAAAGGGGTTGTAGGAGTAATCCGGGGTGTGTAAGGGTTGAAGGAGTTTACAGAAGTTGCAAGGGTTTTCTAGAGGTTGTAGGTGTAAAAGGGGTTGTAGGAGTAATCCGGGGTGTGTAAGGGTTGAAGGAGTTTACAGAAGTTGCAAGGGTTTTCTAGAGGTTGTAGGTGTAAAAGGGGTTGTAGGAGTAATCCGGGTTGTGTAAGGGTTGAAGGAGTTTACAGAATTTGCAAGGGTTTTCTTGAGGTTGTAGGTATAAAAGGTGTTGTATGAGTTTGTAGAGAGTAGTAGGGGTGTATAATAGTTACAATACTTTAAAGAGATTATACAAGTTGTCTCACTTTACCTGTCCGAAGCGATATGAGCGAAGAACATGACAGCTAGTGTCAATGTTAGTGCAGCAGCGGACGTGTGGCCGCTAGGAGAGCCCGGGCCTGTCTCACAGGTCTGCCGCGTCTGATAGAGGCGGGGGCGCAGCCCTGCCGGGTAGTAGGAGGACTCCCGCACCCACCAGTATGGACGGTCTTCGAAGAACCACCTGTTCACTTAGGATTATTGATTGAGCCAGCAATAACTCTCTAATCTCTGGAACTACCAGTCGGATATGAAAAAATATTTTTGCATTTGATAGCCAAATTCATGAACATTCAGACACCTCTTGCGTCTCAGTCAGCTGCGGGGGTCAGAAGCGGGAGGTCACGCGTTCAAGTCCCTCCAAGATTACGCCTCTGCGATTCCAGCTGAAACCTTGCGGGTTAGATTCCTACCGCGGGACAAATGTTTGTATTATATGTAATTATTTATCTCGGGTCTGGATGTTTCTATGTATAAAATAATGTATGTATTTACAAAAAAAAATGTATATAAGTAGTATATCAGTCAATAGTTCCCATAATACAAGTTCTGCTTAGTTTGGGGCTAGATGATGCTGTGTGAAAATGTCCAACATTATATATTACTGCCTCTGCCGACGGCTTCGCCCACGTAGTACCCAGATAAAAAGTAGCTTATATATTATTCTGATGTAAAATCTATATTACTGACGACCTCTGTGGCGCAGTGGGCGAAGGCCCGTCTGAGACACAGAATGTTGCGGGTTCGATTCGCTCCGCTGTACAAATCTGCAAATATTTGCCTCGGGTCTGGGTGTTTCTATGTATAATATAGAATATATGTTTCTATGTATTTACAAAAAAGTATATCAGCAGTATATCAGTCATGTAGTTCCCATAACACAAGCTCTGCTTAGTTTGGGGCTAGATGATATTACTATAAAGTTTCATCAAAATCCGTTCAGTAGTTTTTGCATGAAAGAGGAACAAACATCCTCAAACTTTCACATTATAGTAGGATATTTTCATTCATTCATATTTACTAAACTCGTTAAGAATACTCACCATTTCATGACAGTATTGAGCCAGCCTCCGAATGCCATGCATAGCAATAGTTGGGCTGCAAAGACGGAGTCCAAGATTGACAGCAGCGGAAACAGCACCTCCGTGATATTGTGAGGGTTGGACACATTGTTCACAAACTCCCAGTAGCTATCATAGTCACGGAAACTGGAAGGTAAAATTTATAATAAAATACCCTCAGATATAAAAAATGAAAACTCATTCAACGCATATAAAATAAGACTAGCACAATTTAATATAAATAAAAAGCATTAACGTTACCTAAATATGCGTTGGAGGGGTTAAAGAACTATATAATACTAGTTGGTGCCTGCGGCATCGCCCGCGTGGTATGTTAATAAAAGTAGCATATGACCGTCTCCAGGCTTCAAACTATGTACACCAACTTTTGAATGAATCAAACCAAGGATTACAATTTATACAAAGTTTAGAACTCAATTGCACACCCCCAAAGGGTAGTTTTGAAAAAATAAAAAATATGTGTTTCATTATTTACTTAAGTATGAATTATTTTTCATTGATGTAGTTTACTTCTATTTTAACTAGTTATTTAATTTAATAAATTTTTCTAATCAATCTAACGCACTACTGCCCCTCTCTTCATTACACAAAGGTTAGCTGGATAAAAATGCTAATTAGCATTAAGTTTGCCTACATACTTGTTTTATCTTGTGCAATAAAGCATTTTCTATCTATCTATCTATAAAATATATATAATATATATCAAGAGAGTATAATAAGAGATTGTGAGAGTGGCGGGGTGACATAATATTAACTACAACATACATTTTCCTATAATAAGTTAAGATACATATTTATATATACATATATAAATACATATACACATTATAAGACGTTGGTAAAAGAGCAAGATAAGATTCTGCGATACTATGTTTCTGTTAGATAAAAAAGCTTCACATGAGTTAGATATTATGTATTCTAGCACATAAACGATTGAATCATGAATCTTGAATCATCTAGGATACAACATGGGCTACTTTTTAAGCAGGTACCACGGGCCAAACTCGGGGCAGAAGCTTGTATAAAATAATAGTGCGGCTTTTCTGTGCATTCGTCATACTGACGTGGTTACTTAGGAAGCCTACGAGCTTCAGTCTATCCGACCTTCTTAGGTAAAGCTTAGATGACAGTATTTGGAAGTGCCTGAGTAAAAGTTAAGAACCAGCCCGACAGCCCTAACGATTTGTTTGTGCGACAGAATGCGGGCTTAAATCAATACTGTACCTATCTTGAATTACTTCGATACAAGTCACTCCGAAAGCGTAGATTTGCTCCATACTGACTGGAGTCTGTAGAGATTATGCTAAATCATAGTTACTTATGTAATTACAAACATTTCCGGGATCACGTGGAATTTTACAGATAGTTTGAAAATGATTTGAATTTTTGAACCATCAGTCACGAAATCAAAACAACTGGTTGATCGACATAATATGACATAGACAGTGATAATATATTATTGTCTGACTTTGACATTTACTGTACTAACTAAAAGTTTGTTCAAAGACAATAAATCAAAAGTGAAATAAATCATTCATTTATTTACTCTATTATGAGCAAGAACGCAACGCTAGTTTGAAAAAATACTATAGATGTCACTAAAAGGCACCAACAAGCTTAGATTGTTGTACTACTCGACGAAAGATGACGCTACTCGCAGCTTCAAAGAGGACAAATTTATTAACAATTGAAATGACTATATAAATAAAATTTTCAAGATTATTTTTAGACTAAGTAGCAGTAAAAACCATATAAATGAGAGATGATATTAAACAAAACTAAAACTAGACAGAAACCTGCTGTTCTTAGCTTTGCCTAGGTGATTGCTATTCAACAATAGATGGCGCTTATAAACCTACCAATAAAACGAGAAGTGTTGTGACCGATTTCATAGCATTTCAGGCTCATCATAATATTAATTGTATGATATAGGTAAGTATCATACAATTAAACGACTGCAGCTCGCAAACCGCAGCTACAAACTGCAAATTACATTGAAATCTAAATACTAAATAATTTTAAATAGTTAAATGGTTCTTTGTTCTATGAGAAGATAGCATAAAGAAGGAATAGCTTTGCATCATCAGATACCTAGGCAGTTACATAGGTGCGATTACTGTAAATAGATAATTAAATCATTTTAGGAGCTCCGAAGAAACGCGTCATTACCGCTAGGGACTGCGAGGCCCTAGGGCCCTGAATAATATTATTTTCATTCCTAGACGGGACCATCCACGCCCACTTCTTGTTTATTTTACAAACTGAAATATATTCAGTACTAACTTGCTGATCGGACATCCGATAATGGCGAGTCTCTAGTCCCCGTGATCGAACAACAATGGTTGGATAGTTAATTTGGCAGTATTTTGCTGTCAGATCAGTATTTTTCTTCCTTTTTCCTTACTGACAATGACTTTATCGGACCTTAATTTTTTCTATGTAGGTATAATATGTATGTATTTACAAAAAATATATATATAAGTAAGTAGCAGGTATATCGCTCTGCTTAGTTTGGGACTAGATGATGCTGTGTGAAAATGTCCTGCATTATTTATTTAGTTTATGAGCGCATAGGTAACACGTGCTCAAGCTGGTAAGGAAAAATATCGTTAGAACTGATATACTTTAGATACAAAACTTCGAAGCCAAAGTCATTCATTGAAATCACAAGGATGATAGAAACATATAGAAACGTCAGCTGAACTTAAAACTACATGAACTGAAGCTGAAGGCTTACCTAGTTATCTAACTATATCTATATGGCACATGTTTTCGAACTTTTGGTTCTGAAGCAAATCAGTCCTAACGATGTTTTTCTTTACCAGCTTGTAACTATGATGCGGAGGTAATACATAATGCTATCTAGAGAGGGTAGGTACTCAAGGCAATCCTAAACGTTACGCCTACAATTTGGCACACATGCCCACGTTATGCTTATTATTTAGCATTCCACGTGACAAATTGCAAGCCCATCACCGCTTATTGATACACTAACTGATGGAAAATGCCTTAGAAATTTTGTTTCTACGATGTCGTTTCCTCTTTTACTTCTCCGTTTTGAGAACATTTTGAACATTTTTTTAGCTAAGATTATTGTTCAATCCTACTTCTATTATAAACGCGAAAGTTTGTGAGGATGGATGTTTGTTACTCTTTCACGCATAAACTACTTAACATATTTTAAATAATAAATAAATAATGCTGGACATTTTCACACAGCATCATCTAGCCCCAAACTAAGCAGAGCTTGTATTATGGGAACTACATGACTGATATACTACTTATATACTTTTTTTTTGTAAATACATACATATTATACATAGAAAACACCCAGACCCGAGACAAATATTTGTAGATACAAACATTTGTCCCGTGGCAGGAATTGAACCC
Organism: Perizoma flavofasciatum; assembly: GCA_958496245.1. Classification (NCBI taxonomy): domain Eukaryota; kingdom Metazoa; phylum Arthropoda; class Insecta; order Lepidoptera; family Geometridae; genus Perizoma; species Perizoma flavofasciatum. The sequence continues at coordinate 4,623,570 of OY292445.1, read as the reverse complement.
GCAACCTTCTGCGTCTCAGGCGGGCCTTCGCCCACTGCGCCACAGAGGTCGTCATTTTGATAAAACTGTACCTACAGTAATATAGGTTTTACCTCAAAATAACACAAGCTACTTTTTATCCGATTACCACGCGGGCGAAGCCGTGAACAGAAGCTAGTAATTGAATGAATGAATGAATGAATGAAAACTTTATTTGCTTGAATACAGGTACATCGGTTCTTATGCTACATTATTAGGTATCAATGTATCTACTCGACTAAATTTTTCGTGCAAATATTAGGCACCTACCTTCTCAAATAATCAATGGTATAAGTAAAACTTAAATAATAATTGTAAAGTAATTTTGTATCGTACTGTAGGTATTTTGATATATAAGTAGAAAACTTACGAGGGTATAAATTGGAAGCTAAGCGGTCGGGCGGAGGTCCCTGGCTCTCAGCTAGCGCGTTACCCGTATTATTGTTTTAATAATTGAGTATTATTCTGAGGCGGTACAATTGCGAGCACAAGTTTTAAACAAACAACACCCTTATAGGTACAGTCAGCGTTACTAACACCCGAGTTCACCACAATAACGTTCGGTTAGGTCCTAATCAAAGCTTTTTCGAAAACACATGTTTTCGTAGGAATATGTCAACATAATCGATGGTCAGACTTGACCGTCCGTTTATTTTGTTTATGAACTCAAGTTGTCAAGATTGTCTGAAGAGATCGTCTATCTCCAAGCGTTAAGACCGCTCTTTGTATTTTTTTTATAATAAGATTTTGTTAATTATGTTATTTGTTTAAAATGTACAATAAAATATTTTCATTCATTCATTCATTCATTCAAGTCAAATGTACCGCTCTGAGGTTTGAAGATTGATTTTTTACTCGTAGAGGTGTTTTTAAACATGTAATATCCATTCGTTCACACATATACTGGAATTCATGAATGAATGAAAATACTTTATCGAACACCACTAGAAAATTATAAAAAAACCCTTCTCAATAGGCGAGGCTGAAAAACAGCATGGCTGAGTCCTCGACCTTTTTACTTACAGACAGACATACCTTCTCACTATACCTACTACTTTAAATGCCTACTTATTACATTGTACTTAGGCTAGGTATGTTTGTATAAACGAAAGTCGGTCCCGGAGCGGGACGAATTCAGCTCAAGAGGTTAAATGTAAGTAAATAAATGCCCTTTTATTTTATTTTTATTTTTTTTTCTCACCCATCTAACCTTACATAATATACTGTTATTTACCAACTTATTTATAAACAATGATTAGGTAAGGAACGTCATCCGTAGAGGGTCTACGCCGTAGCCAATGTTTACGTCAATGCTATGTTTGACGAAGTCTGTGGCACACGCCTCTGCGACGCAAACGGTGCGGGTTGGATCCCCGCTGCGGGACAAATGTTTGTAGGTATTTGGTACACCAGATTTTGTGGTACCACAGTAGGTACTCGTAGTTTCTGATAACCAAGACACAGGGAATCGTACTGTGTCTGTAGGGTATTTATATTTTTTTCTGATATAATTGAAAAACATCGTACATTTTAAAATAAAGATTTATTCAGAATTTGTGTTCCTCACTGTACAAAGATGAGTCCTCAGCTCGAGTGAATTTAATCTGCGGAGATATGGAGAGAGAGAGCCACACGAGAAAACTGTCTAGAGATACAATAATATTGTTATTTGACAACTGACCAGCCCATCATTTCTGATTTTATACACTAATATTATAAGTATGAATATCTGGTACCTGATCTCCGAAACTACTGATATGATTTCAAAAATTCCAATATTTAGAATTTGACCTTAGTCCACCCAAAATCAGGGTGGGCATAAGCAATATATAATACAACAAACACCTGTAATAAAATAAGCTAAGAATAAAGTCATAGCTAAGCCTTTGCCAATTCTGTTTTGTTTATGAATATCTATGGTATTACTTGTTCAAGCTATTCATAAATACTCGACGCACGAAATGCAACAAAAGATTTAGGTATTTTTTCGCACGAAGCAGAACGCACGTACTGTAACTTACTTGTTGTAGTACAAAATGACGACGCACGAACTGCAACATATCCATATATTATTATCCTGTTAAATTAAAGGGCTTTTCGTGGAGACCAATTTATCAACGTAAGTCGATGAAAAAAAGGTCGAGAGAATGTGTTTCTTACGAACGGCTACTTTTATTCGAGTACCACACAAGCGAAGCCGTAGGCAGTACGTAGTAAGGCCCGCCTGAGGCGCAGAAAGTTGCGGGTTTGCTTCCCGCCGCGAGGCAGATGTTTGTATCATCTGCAAATATTTGTCTCTGGTCTGGATGTTTTCTATGTAATTATAAGTAGGTATTTACAAAAAATATATATATAAGTAGTATATCAGTCATGTACTCGTAGTTCCCATAATACAAGCTCTGCTTAGTTTTGGGCTAGATGATGCTGTGTGAAAATGTCCAGCATTATTTATTTCATATTAAAATTGTTTATTTCTATTCCTATCCCTCGATATATCTCGAGACCTAGCCCCGTCTAGATCAGACGCGTACTCGTAAACGCTGTATGATCACGTAGAAATTATTGCATTAAAATATAATCTCCCCCTTTTTAGGAGTTTCCCCCCAACAAGGAGAAATGGGGTGAAAATGGGGTACAATGGGTGTTTTCAGCAGAACTTTGCCACAGATAAGCTTCAGTTGGGTATATGTTATCTAAGTGGGTTTACAATGGAAATACTTAGATTATTTTAGTTTCTCTAAAACTTACGTTCCTGCATATACGAAGCCAGCTGGAACACAAGAGGTGCCGGTTCAATTCCCGTTGCGGGACAACTACTACCTACTCGAATCCTAATGTGGCGTCAGGACTATGTAGGTGTGTCTTTTGGGTGTTAATTTATTTCTTTTGAAGTCTGCAAACGGACCTTAATATAATACAGAAACCCTTAAATCCAGGTTGCTGTATATTTAAAAGTTCTTTTAATCGTTTGAGAGAGAATATGTCAAATACTTAATCGTTATAGAGAAAATGGCGCCGATTCTGTAGTACACCAACTAAATTTAAACTGTCGCTCTCATTTACTGATAGTGTACGCAAGAATGAGATGGCAAGAATTTTACTACTGTCAAATCATTTACGTGCCGCTTTTCTCCGTGTTTATGTTTTGCATGTTTTTAAATTCCGACTAAATTTGTATAGATAACTTAAATCTGACTAATTTGACAGCACTAAAATTGTAGCTATCTCTTTCTTGCTTAAAGTATCAGTAAAAGAACGCGACAGTTTAAATTAAGTTTAGTTAGTGAACTACAGAATCGAGGAATATGTAGGTATGTCAAATACTTTCCTAATCTACGATATATTGCCATCTGTGTGACTTCGAAGAACTATAAAATGACAAGCTACAGATTAAAAAGAAAACCAATAATTCAATAACTCATTTTTTACTAACCACACTGGCATCTAATAATAAACACCATTACAGAAATACCGCGACATAAAAACCTTTTAAAAAAATCACCACTTAAGTTCAAAGCATGCTTTAAACGCTCCCTAATATGTCACCGTTAAAAGTATCGACCAATAAAGGAGCAATTAGTGTTGTGTTTTTTATAATTAGAGTAGCGATCGCACGCGGTTTTACTTTGTCATCGTACCATCAACAGCTTGTAAAATGTTAGAAAAAGTCTTTGCAGTGTAAACCTACAGAGGTTCAAGATCTTTGAACAAAACCATATGTTGAACACGGTTGGTGGTGCGTCCTCCATTTGCATCTATAGCAGCGCCCACTTATGACTTATGGCTATATAAAAATCGTCCTTGAAGTCATACAAAAAAAACGTATAGTTGCAATGTTTTGGAGAAAAAAAATAGACAAAACAAACAGCCTCTTACACCAATCACATTGCGTTGTGGTTAAAAATTAACACCAACAAACAGCACCCTCCATTATTGTATTAGTAGACATATACACAGTAGGGGAGCGGTAATGTGATATTCCTGTTTGTTTTGAATTTGATTGCGGATGAATGTTGTACCGAAATGCATTAAGAATGATTGGTGTATTAGACAACAGGGTGTCTAGAAAAATATCACTTTCTGTTAGCGTTAATGCCTGTGGAAAGATTGAATTATATGAACATGACATTAGCTGATGAAATGTCACGTTACAACTTGCAAGTCCAACGCAACAGCCATATACAGAACACCTGAAGCCAGGAAGACATCTGGGCAACTCCCCGTGACCTGGAAGTTTTTGCATCCAGAGATGAAATTAGGGCAAATTGTGCCAGCTAGAGGCCCTCACCCGCAACTTGAAGGGAAAAAACAAGAAGCTGACACCCGCCCTATTGATTGATGATGACGTTACAATCATCAAGTTTTTCCTTGACCATTCTGCGTTAGCGTGAAAGGAAAACTAAGCTTGAGGTATTTTTCTAGACCCAGACGATTGTCAAGTTTTTCCTTGAACATTTTACGTTAGCATAAAAGGAAAACTAAGCTTGAGATATTTGTCTAAACCCCAGTTTTCCACTGACATCCGGTTGATTTTAGTTGATTTTGTTGGGTTTGGTATTCATTATTTCAATTTTTTGACGTTGATGTTTAAGTACCTTAACATATAAAGATTTGAAGCAGTTGTCTAGCTAAAAAGTGTATGTTTTCTTATGTAAAGTTCTAAGCCTTGTAGTCACTAATAAAATTAACGGACGGTCAAGTTTACCTAACCATCGATTATAGCGACAGATTCTAATGAAAAGCCTATCTTAGCTTTGATTTAGACATAACCACCCGTTACTGTGTTAGTGAACTCGGGCCTAAATTACATTATTATAAGACAAAGCAGTACTTATTTTATTAACTAGTGAATAATATTTATAAATAAGACTCTCAATGTTGTTTCAGATAATTTATGTACCGATTTGACAGCTGTTTTTCCACCGACGTTCGCGGTAAATTTTACGTTCATTTTGTTTTGTTGGTAAAAATTAGTTTCGTTCAAAAGTAGGTACAATGCCACTTGTGTCTATGAAGGTAAGTTTTGTGTTCCTAAGTTGGAAATTGGGCATCTCTTTGGGTAGCCGGAGGCAATAGAAGGTGATTATTTTACATAATTCTCTCCATCCTAAGGTCCATCCTGGCAGAAATCGCTTTCATCGATAGGACCACCAATTGTGCATTTATATGTGTATTTTGCGTTTTAGTTGTGTTTTTGTATGTATTTAGTACTAAAATGGTGTTATGCACAAATGAGAGTCTAGTAAGTATATATATATATATCTACTTAAATATATCCACTGACCATGGCTCAATTTGTAGCCTTAGAACTAACTATAAATGACACCAATGTAATTTATAATAATTTAATCCAGATAACTCCCAGCAAAATCACTCGAATAAAACATAAAAATCATAAACAACTCAACTCCAATATTTATCATTGAGACAAGTGTGCTAACAAAGGGCACAGGTGCTGACGGCGCCCCCTGCTGGTTATTTGACACACTATTAATTCGGATTTAGCCGGATTTAGGGGGATTTTCGGGTGAAAAGTGGCGTGGGTGTGTTTGATTTTTAAGAACTTTTATGCTATTTATTTTGTCTTGTCATTATGTCTTCCGATAATTTGTAACTTATGTATTCAATGTGTGTATCTACTAACTCCTTACACTAACTCGTAGAGTTCATATTCATATTTGAATATGAATATGAATATGAACTGGAGAGTTAATATAAAAAACACGTTCACGACTTTTATCCACGTTATTTAAATGTCAGATCCATACTTAGTAGATATAGAACGTACTTTGTTGCACACCAAATAATATTTAACTTCAAATTCGCCCTTCAAAATCAGATCCACCTAAAATCAGTACATAACTCCATGAAGATACCACGTAGGGGTTAGTCAGAGGCATGTTCTAAACATTATAATATGGCCAGCAAATGCCTACGTTTTGCGTAGTAGGTAGGTACGTACTAGGTTAATTTACAGTTTAGGTTCCCGTCTGCATAAAGCAAGGCATAGACTTGAAGTCTTTTGTTAGTCACGGATTCTTGTAGAAAATATGTCAGTAAGACATGATTATGTCTTTGCCTATGCTTGGTGCTGACGAATATCAGTCTTTCTTTTAAGGTTTGCTTAAATAGAGATGTTGAGTTAAATAAATAAACAGCCAATGGACACATGTATATAGTCCTGACCCCAAATTAGGATTCCCTATACTGTGGGTATCAAAAACTAGGAGTACCATGGTACCACAACACCTAGACCTGGAAAAAACATCTGCGGAACATGCAAACATTTGTCCCGCATCGGGAATCGAATTCACACTTCTTGCGTCGCACTTAACCATCGAGGTCACTTCAAATAAAACAGCTTTTCAAGAAATAGGTACCTACGTATTTACAAAATTATTTATTTATCCGGTCATTTCCTTCCTTAATAAGAAAATACAAAGTAAAATTTATAACACTAAATAATAAAGACCACAAAAACGTACAACTACTAAAATAGTCAATAAGTATTTACAACTAACATAAAAAATTAGGACTTTCTTTACAAAACGCAAAAACCGATTGACTTGTAAGTTGTACCAACATTCTAAAAAAACTGGGGGAAAAAAACCTTTTCCTCGCCGCCATTTCAAGGGCGTTCCGAATCCAAAAAAATGTCGTTCCGAAACCAAAATGTTTTGTCTTGTTTGACAAAGCAATCGGGTGCGTTTAATGGCAAGGGTCGCCGCATTCATTCTTCTAGGCATAGAGAAATTGTTTATCTTTCACCACCTTACAGTAGTATTTTATTGTTATATTGCGACTGTAACGTAATTAACAGACTACCGCAATTTTGTGGGCACAGAAATGGGTGATTCCATTGTTTTCGCGTCAAATTTTTGAGAACTTTGTCAATGTTGTCGGCAAAACTTTTGATGGCCGGGTTGTAAATAATTATAGGTAAAATTTTAGATTCTTGTAAAATATTATTACTTATCGAAGTACCTTACTAAGGTTAGCTTCAATGATTACGAAATTATGAGGCTGTAAAACTATTATCCTGCAAAAACTGACTAAATATTTATCTGCAAAATAATTCCTTTACGAATGTGGTTTGTTTTATTAAACACATACTTTTACTTTAGGTTGTATTTAAAAAAGAAACAACTGCTTGAGGATTACAGAAAAGAGAATACCATAAATAAAAAAATATATTTTTTACTACTATAGGTAGGTACTCTCTTTCAAACGAGGAGGTAATTTATTTTGTACAACAGTTTCTTCAAACATTCGAGTCAATAAGAATCAATTATAGCATTTATATGATCCTAGGATCATCAGTCTACAATATTTTTACGCCACACAACCCTTTTTGTCAAACAAATCACAAACAAAATTAACATACGAACCTAATCACACACCCCTCATAAACAGAATAATACGCATAATACAATCATCCCTCGCTTAAACATATAATACACAAACAGTTTATTTATTTATTATTAAAATTTTCGTCAGGCAACCCTCACGTCCCGAGGCACTCATGAAAATAAAATCATGACGCGACCCGCGCAGATTGAATTCAAAATTGGAATCAAAGACAAGCCTTTTTTCTCTTTTTTTATGGCATGCTTGGGTCGCCAGTGCTAAATTTTTGATAGTGAGAACTGAATAGGTTTTTTGGGCCGAATCAAAGTTTTTATTGTCACATTAAAGGGTGAGGAGACATTGATTGAAAATTAGGATCCTTCGTGACTTTGTTTAGTGTTGGAAGTGAACCATGCAATAAAATTGTTCCATACATATTTATGCTTAGTTACGTCGTCTTGCATGGTATTATCGGCCACCAAAATCTCGGAAAACAAATTATAATACAAAATAGAAATATATTTATTTACCCCTAAGTAGGTTACAGTTTTAACATTCTGTTTGTTTACCCTGTATTTCGTGAGGTCGATTACAAAAAATACCGTTACCAATAAACTGAGCAAGTTTCTGTTCCAGTGCAAATTACAAAACAAAAATTAACATAAGTACCTAAGTATTACATAATTTACAGAATTAAAATAAACCTAAAAATCTTGGCTCTGGTAGCTGAATCTTAGCTAAAGAAACCAAATCGTATACGTGTAAATTTTTTGCCTATTCAGAATACATCCAACTTTTTCATCAAATTCGACCGAGGAAATAAAAGCCTACCCTATCCTTGCCACTATCCGAATCATACCTTTAACCTAAGAGTAAATGAAATATACAAGCATAAATATAGTTCGTTAATAACATACCATGTTTATTTATTTATTTATTTAGGCACACATTACACATTACAAACAAAAAAAATATATATATCAAAATACAGTTTTGATCTGGTTAGGAACATAACTTAGGTATGTGCGCACAGCAAAACAATAGATAAAGTAATAGTGTTAAGCAGACAAACAGCAAATGTGGAGTAGCTTTGAGGACCATATTCATAACTTTTTGTCAAGAAAAACAAAGTAAATGAAGTTAAGTACCTACTTAAGACAAAACAGATATTAAAAAATCATGTCATCATGTCTTGTGGTATGGAGGTGGCTAACCGTTTACCATCACATTCTTTGTGAGAGGACTATGTCAAAAACAGCAAAACAGCTATAAAATACAGCAAAATCTGAAAATGGTTTGTTATAGAAAAAATGTTTTATTTAATAAAGTCTAAAAATACCTAGGTAATTTTAGGCTAAGCTTTTGCTAGCTACTTACACTTTATACGTGCATAGAATTGTATTACAAGGACTCAAGAAGACTCTAGTTTAGATTCGTTACATACGGCTCAAACATGCAGATTTGCATTTATATTCCTTTATGCATAGACTTGCACATTTTAATTTTGACAATGGGAGAGTTCAGCTATGAAAGTCTGCTTACGGCAGCGAAAGTGCATAGACGTACAAATTGTATCTCTGAGAGAAAGGTAGGCCTTTACTTTTTAATCCGGGCAGGTCGTAAACGCCGGCCGGCGGGCTTAACGGATATACCGGCGCAATCATCCAGCTATCTGCACTATTTTTCCCGGTTAAAATGTAGCATTGTTCCTTTGGGGGAGTCGCCTCTGATGTATGTTTTATTTGGGTAAGATTTTGTCAGGGTCGCGAACAAAGCAGCGCTATTTCGAGAATTGGAAATTGGATTTTAGTAATTTGGCATATCGTAAATTGGACATTCTGCAAGCCTTTTATATTTGTGGAGGCATGAAAAGTAGGTATGTTTAATCATATGTTCAATCAGACATAAGTAAATACTTTCTTATTGAGTAGTTATGTAATTATAGATAGGTACACTTATTGAACTTAGATAGATATATGTTATATTATAAATGCTTAATTTTGTTGACTTTTTTCTAGAGAGTTTAAATGTTTGTAAAGTTTGGATTTGAAGACTCCAATGGATACAGCAGTGCGGATTTCTGCTAGAATAAAGTTCCACAAGGGAATCGCAGTGACAGTAAAAGAGTCCGTATATAAAGAGGTAGAATGCTCAGGAGTCAGGAGTCGAAGATATTGAGAGGAACGAGCAGGACGGTCTTGAGAGAAGAGTGGTGAAAAACGTTAGGGAAATACTAAAGCGTTCTAGTAAGAGGAATAATGTATCTTTATATTTAAAGGTTAAAAGTAATACAGTAATACCTTTGAATTAGTTTGATTAATAAAAAAAACAGGTATAAGGCGATGAACGGAAACAGGTAAAGTGAATACGACATTGTGGACACATTTACAGGCAGAGAACGGTGTCGTGTAGGTATGTTGTACAAATATTAGAATTAATTAATCATAATTTAAGGCGATACAGCCACGGGGCGATCACACTAATTTCCCATGGCTGGTATCATCGGATGGGATGAATCGTATCACGCTTATTTGTAAGCTGGATGAGCCATAGATGGACAATGCGAATGAACAAAATTGGTTTCATATTGGACGTTCCGTTTTTTGGATGGATGGGCCATTAAAATAAGGAACTAGTGCCAAAATTGATTGCCATCTCGATAGCCATGAGTTAGTGTGATCGCCCCGCTGGTCCAGTAAAATTCTCCAGCCGGGTCTGTCTTGGGCTTTTTCTCTCCTTATTTATTTATTTATTTAGGCACACATTACACATTACAAACAAAAAAAATATATATATCAAAATACAGTTTTGATCTGGTTAGGAACATAACTTAGGTATGTGCGCACAGCAAAACAATAGATAAAGTAATAGTGTTAAGCAGACAAACAGCAAATGTGGAGTAGCTTTGAGGACCATATTCATAACTTTTTGTCAAGAAAAACAAAGTAAATGAAGTTAAGTACCTACTTAAGACAAAACAGATATTAAAAAAATCATGTCATCATGTCTTGTGGTATGGAGGTGGCTAACCGTTTACCATCACATTCTTTGTGAGAGGACTATGTCAAAAACAGCAAAACAGCTATAAAATACAGCAAAATCTGAAAATGGTTTGTTATAGAAAAAATGTTTTATTTAATAAAGTCTAAAAATACCTAGGTAATTTTAGGCTAAGCTTTTGCTAGCTACTTACACTTTATACGTGCATAGAATTGTATTACAAGGACTCAAGAAGACTCTAGTTTAGATTCGTTACATACGGCTCAAACATGCAGATTTGCATTTATATTCCTTTATGCATAGACTTGCACATTTTAATTTTGACAATGGGAGAGTTCAGCTATGAAAGTCTGCTTACGGCAGCGAAAGTGCATAGACGTACAAATTGTATCTCTGAGAGAAAGGTAGGCCTTTACTTTTTAATCCGGGCAGGTCGTAAACGCCGGCCGGCGGGCTTAACGGATATACCGGCGCAATCATCCAGCTATCTGCACTATTTTTCCCGGTTAAAATGTAGCATTGTTCCTTTGGGGGAGTCGCCTCTGATGTATGTTTTATTTGGGTAAGATTTTGTCAGGGTCGCGAACAAAGCAGCGCTATTTCGAGAATTGGAAATTGGATTTTAGTAATATGGCATATCGTAAATTGGACATTCTGCAAGCCTTTTATATTTGTGGAGGCATGAAAAGTAGGTATGTTTAATCATATGTTCAATTAGACATAAGTAAATACTTTCTTATTGAGTAGTTATGTAATTATAGATAGGTACACTTATTGAACTTAGATAGATATATGTTATATTATAAATGCTTAATTTTCTTGACTTTTTTCTAGAGAGTTTAAATGTTTGTAAAGTTTGGATTTGAAGACTCCAATGGATACAGCAGTGCGGATTTCTGCTATAATAAAGTTCCACAAGGGAATCGCAGTGACAGTAAAAGAGTCCGTATATAAAGAGGTAGAATGCTCAGGAGTCAGGAGTCGAAGATATTGAGAGGAACCAGCAGGACGGTCTTGAGAGAAGAGTGGTGAAAAACGTTAGGGAAATACTAAAGCGTTCTAGTAAGAGGAATAATGTATCTTTATATTTAAAGGTTAAAAGTAATACCTTTGAATTAGTTTGATTAATAACAAAAAACACGTATAAGGCGATGAACGGAAACAGGTAAAGTGAATACGACATTGTGGACACATTTACAGGCAGAGAACGGTGTCGTGTAGGTATGTTGTACAAATATTAGAATTAATTAATCATTATTTAAGGCGATACAGCCACGGGGCGATCACACTAATTTCCCATGGCTGGTATCATCGGATGGGATGAATCGTATCACGCTTATTTGTAAGCTGGATGAGCCATAGATGGACAATGCGAATGAACAAAATTGGTTTCATATTGGACGTTCCGTTTTTTGGATGGATGGGCCATTAAAATAAGGAACTAGTGCCAAAATTGATTGCCATCTCGATAGCCATGAGTTAGTGTGATCGCCCCGCTGGTCCAGCAAAATTCTCCAGCCGGGTCTGTCTTGGGCTTTTTCTCTCCAGCCTTCAACTCTACGCCGTCCAGCCACCTGAGTTTGGGCCTGCCACGGGTCTCTGGCCATCGGATTAACCTCTTATTAGAATTTATTAATAGGTACATGAAGTAAATACGTAATACTTCATACATATTTCTAGAGAAAAGTGTCCAAAAAGTGTAAAGCCAGTGTCAAAAATTGACAAAGGACTTGAAACAAAACTTAAACCCTGTCTCTATTTTAGGTGGACCCTTTTGAATAAGTATAAATATTTCCACCAGCCATGACTAAATCATTTAGTCATCGTCCACACAACTTTACAATACGAAACAAGATTATTTACACAGTTATGGTGACCGAGCCTAATCATTTGCTACTGGTAGCGAAATAAAACAAAATACAACAGCGGGGTACCAGACATTATGACGAAAATAAAACCTTTTTGAACAATTACGAGCCGATTTCTGAACGCAACCATAAAGTCACATTTCACGAAACGTCAAAATGTTTCCCGCGCTTCATTTGTTTTTATTTTTCTGTTTTGTATTTCGAACGCTTTGTTTGATTTGCTTGAGGTTGTAAAAGAAAAATGTAGGAGAAATTGTAGCAATTTCGTGCAGTCATAAAGTATTGGTTTTTGGAAATTGGTATCAACCGCGTCGCCAAAACCTTTTCGGAGCTAGTAAATCATTGTATACCTTCCTACTTAGTCAATACTTATTTTATTATGATTAAAATTAGGGCAATAACTTTTTGTTACTTAACTTATTTAAAAATACCCAGCTGTTTATTTTCCTTTTCTCGGCTTTTTTATCGGAACATTTTTTGTAGAGCAAGACACAGACTAGTTATACTACCTACAAGACTCGATCTTTCAATATATTCTTTCACAAATCTGAAACTCATTATATTTAGTTATTTCTATTTTATAAGTTGACCGATGACATCCATTTTATTTCAATTTGTAAACAATTTATCAAAAAATGTCCCTCAAATTAGAGCAAATAAATTGACTACTTATTGTAAGCCTGGTGGGTGAGGTAAGTTGCATCGGCAGCTGAAAGGAGTTAAAAATATTCTGTAGGTATGTAGGTATTCTGATTGAGTCAGATTCCTTTTGAAATAAGGGCCTGAAATGTAGAAACTTGATGAAATGAAATGAAAAATATATTAAATAGATGTAAAAAACCTAATGATAACATATTTTTTTTGTTCATGAAAATGGGTCACAATTATCGCCAAACTACATAATATAATAATAGCTTATTGGTATAAATAAACATAAATGAGGTAGGTAAGTAGATAAATAAGAGAATGTGTGTTTAAGCAGATAGGCTACTTAAAAACACATTTGCTTCACAAACACATCGAGGTTCTGCCCACCCCACGTTGTATAAAGCGTAAATTATGTCTATGTTTCAATTAAACTTATCCTATCAACAAGAACTTTATTAATGCAGCAGACATTTATTGTCTCAGATACCAACTGCAGACGGCAACAAATTATCCCGCCATTTATCGGTACCGTTCCCGCCAGAATTAACTTCATTTAAACCGTTTCGCTGGTGCATTCCTAACCAAGCTGGAGTTATTCATTTCAGTTATTTCATTAACTCATAAACATATTGTAAACTCTAGGTAGGTAAGTGTTCCTCACCCAAGCCCGTAGTTAACCTATCCTATTTACTTCCTTCCCTACTATTATAAATGCAAATTTTAGATGATGGATGTTTAGGTCAAAATGAAATTCCACTTTGTTATTATTACTGATGGTTTTGACGCAATTATCCGCAAAAAAACTGATCCGCAGAATACGGGACAGTCGCAACAGCATCCTGAGGACTTTATCTGATAGATGTTCCTCTTCATTCTGGGTAAGCCTTATCCGGAATGCGGTCTAAATATTTACATAGATTAGAGGATATACTTTTAAACATTTTTACTAACAACTAGGTTAAGTCTATTTTTTTTTATTTGCTACTAACACTCTATGGACTGTAAATTGTCTGAAATAAACAATTTTTATTTTATTACCTTCGTACGTAATAATTACAGAGAAAGAAACAAAATACTGCTGATTTCAAAAAAGCTTTAGCTAAAGACTTCAAGAAATGGAGGAAGTTTTTAATTAGGCTGTATTTTTACTGTATTATCGTGTGTGTTTGATACTTGATATCTTCGCCCCTTGTTAACCGATTTTGATCATTATTTTATTGTTGTCTATAGAATAATCCCGAGGTGATCCCATTTTATTCCTGAGGAATTGCATTTTTTTCCGTGAAACTAACTTTAAAAAATCATAATTAAGTACCTATATGGAATCACAACTAGCTGAAATATGTTTTGTGGGCGATTTTACTTTAGTTTTTTTATCTGAAAGAGTGTCATCCCAAGTGAGCAAAATAACGTCAGCACGTGAGGAACTGATGTTAGAGTACCTACAGGATAGAACTACATACAACTGAAGAGCGTTTGGGAATACACCATTTCGTTCAGAAGCGCTCGCCCGCGGATGAACAGCTATCATTGGCGGCTGGCAGCGAGGAAAGCGCTTACATTGTTTTATTATCAAGCTATTAAGCGCTGCAGCGGAGCTACTGAGATCTACTCAAATGGGCGTTGAGAACGTAACTTTTGCGTTTAGAATTATTTTATAAATTAGATGAGTAAGGTCAAAGGGTAACATAACGCCTTTGATATTACCCGTCCACGTAGCTCATTCGTAGGTTATTGAATAACAACCAAAAGGATTAACCCAGCAATGGATGGCCTCTATCCAGTGATGATGATGATGAGGATAAAAGATTATTGAAGTAAGTTGGTGCTTAAACATAAAAACAGGTAATTAAATGGATCTAACGTATAATAAAGAATAAAAAAGCGTTCGATAATAACGCGACATCTGTTTTCAGTAGCTATAGATAAATTTTGTGCAGCAATGTGTAAGATCGATATTAATGACGCAATAGAAGTGGACGCAAAAACTTGCGATAATAATGACCGCTATAACTGTGCTGTGTGGGAAAGCCTTAACCTCTACCTTTACGTACATTTAATAATCTGTAAGACTTTTTAGATTATTAGGACTATCAAAACGTGGCATTTATCTATTTAAATAAGCGAGGAATTAAAATCTTACAATGTTAAACATATAGGTAGGTAATCATTTCAATTCAAACCTCTTTTTTACGGTACATACAAAGTAGGTAGGTTTATGAAAATAAACAAAAATTTCTAATTTATGAATTTCGAAACGAATCAAGTTACATAGTAGTGCTTTCCCACTGCACGCTGAATAAAAGCGAGAAAATTACTTTTACCGACCTCCAAACACGAAACGCCGTAACTACCCTCTCTTTTCATCCCTCTCCAACCTTGCTTTTTCCATTGTTCCCTCTCTTTCGCACGTACTGTGGAAAACCAGGCGAAGTAAGCTTTTCTTCGGGACAAATTCGCGGATCGCCGTTGCCTTTCATGATGGCCGATTATACAATACAATACGGCCCAAAACTCTCTAAACGCTTTTCCTGGGAGTTTCCACGTGAAAATGGTAACGGACTTTTAGTCCAGAATGTTGGAGCGAAACGGGCTTTTATCTACGCCCCGCTATTGGCTGTTTCAAAAAAACTACGGAGCTTGTGATTGGCCAAAACAAATTGCCCGCGGCGTTGTTTATTGTTCTGTTTTTGAAAACGTCGTATGTGATTTTCTTTTTAAATCTAAAATGGCGTAAGGGGCTCCACTTATTATGAAATGATGGCTTTTTGGTTCGGGGAATGCTCGGTTTTTACACAGAAGTTTCAAATGTTGAATGAAATTGCAGGATTAGAACAATTATACTCGTTTTTCTTTGGACCATAGAGCGATAATTCTCAGAAATGACTATGACTATAACTCAGTATTATAATGATGACCTACTCATTATAGGAATGCCTCGCTTTGTCCATGAAAACATCACTAGGCGTACCTATAAAAATATCTGTGACTAGGCTATGAGTTTCTAACAAGAGACAAAAGGTGTTTTTATTACCGCAATTTTATCTATGGCCAATGATATTCTTATATCTGAATTTAATAAAATATAGGTAATCTAAGTGGATACCTAGGTATGTATGGTAGATTGTTCAGAAGATTTTGATTGACTGAACTACCGAATAATACCTACTTAACATTTGTGAATCATTTTGTACACTAGTAAAAAAAAACTAATCTTAAAACCCCCAATATAATTGCTATTTTTAACGTCTGCTTGTTGCAAAATCGAGCAGAAATAACTCAGAAAATCGACTTAATCAATAGGTACCTACTTAAATCAAAAATATTGTTGACAAAAACAGAAGAAGCACAAAATATAACCAACTTTTTTGAACACCTTGAACCTGTTATAATACGACGCCTTCATTTGTCAAAGTATGGTAAAATGTATTTTACAACACCGAGTCCAATGAAATTATTTACACTAAGTAAACAAAAACACCGAAACGAATCATAATTTGCTACTGACTTTCTGGAGATTCGGGTGATCGGCGCAGCGGGAATCACGGCAAATACAATGTGTTATGGGTAAGTTGGTAGCATTGATTGTTCTATTTTCAAACCTTTTTCATAGTATTGATGGGTTTTTTTTATTTGTATAATTTTTTTGCTAGATTCTATGCTAAGCGTAACTTATTTTTTTACCTAGGGTAAGAGTAGCTAGACAGTTAATAAGTTAGTGTTTAGTTGATTGTTAGCGTGTGGTGGTCGTTAAGGGTTTATTGGTAGCATTGGTTGTTCTATTTTCAAAACTTCATATTATTTAGGTATTGGTGCGCTTTTCTTATTTGTTTTTTTTTTTGTTTGCTATAAGCTATGTCAAGAGTAACTATTTTTTTTGTAACAAGCACCACACAAAAAATCACTTATGCAAACACATTAACTACACAGAGTTATATTATTTAAATAAGATCATACTTAGTAGGTACCTAATTACGTTATAACTAAATAGATTAGCAGTTAGTGTACCTATAGTTATTCCTTTTTATTCAAAACATGACTGGATAAAAACTCGCTTTAAACTAAAACCGCCTTTTGAATAAAAATAATGAAACGATTTTGTTTTTTTTTTGTTTATCTAAATTTTATCAATTTTATTATTTTGTAATCTTTTACGCTACTTACGTATCTATCTACTGTTACCTAGATAGATTTCGATAAATGAAATGGAAAAGTTTCGCCATGTCTATGCAGATAGCGCCCCCGATAACGCGCGGAGGCAATTTTTCATGTCGTGTCTTTATCGCAACGTTAAATAATAGACTTGCCTTCATCCGTTCACTAGTGATGTACTTACCCAGTCTCAGACTTGTTTTTTTTTTAAATACCTACAAAATAAAACTGAGTCATCAGAACATCAGAATCGAATTATTTTTTCAACAGTTAGTATGCATTTTTAGCCTTCATGGTTTTGTATATTTTGACGATTATTTCCTTTCATTCAAGTTCGTAGTATTCTTAAAAGATTTATCTTACAATACACAAATAAAGTGTAGACTGAAAAATTACTGCATGTAAAGTGAAAATACTTACAATACTTGCAATGAAAACATACCTTGTAAAAGTCCAGTTCTAATAGACATGGTAAGACTACAATCCATTTTTTGGGAACTTTGGAATCAAAAAAGGACTACGTACCCCGATATTAAAATCTTGACTTTGCCCCATCCCTAGTGTCCATAAAATATTCACGAAGTTTATTTTTCATTAACCGACGCTCAGCCGCCATAATTGCACGGTTTTCGCCGAAAATATCAGAAAAAAATCTTGCCGTAGAACTTTATGAGAGCGAAATTGTTTTAAGATGACGAGGCTTGCGTTTTAAATCATTCTTGAAATCTAGGTTCATATTTATTACGTCATTCGAGGCCAACCCAATACTTGAGTAAATATTGGTCTTGGCGAATATTTAAATCGAAATTAGCAGTTTCACATTTATTTATTTGCAAAACATGGATTATAGTATGTGATAAAAAGTACCAGCTGACTGTACCAGCATACATACATGAAAAATCAATAAATTTCAAGTCATTACAGAATAAATATAAAAATCTAATTAATTTACATGTCATTTATTTATTAAAAATTAATGTATCTACATCAAACATAGAATATTACAATTGTCCGTTAGTATGTTATATTTTTAAAACTAGATGGCGCTAAAAATGTGATCAAAAGGTAGAACGTGCTATAAATGCGTTCTAGCTTATGCATAAGTAAACTTTTGAGATTTAGATAATTTGTCTACCTGAATACAGCAAAACATATTATGTATAACTCTATTGTGGTGTAGGTATCATTTTTCGAAGCAAGTAGCTAGCACCTGGAATCAGTCTGCGAGATTCTTTAACAATATTATAATAGTCTATTAATAAAAAAAACACAGTTCAGTCAGTGCTCACAGTCAGCAGCTAGCTAAGCTTCCAAAGTAACTCCAGCCTACCAGCGTATTGCTCAGTTATATGGCATTTTGAAACAGTTTGTTAAAGAAAATTTCTGTGTCATTCATATGGCAATGTTTTTATAGTGGCAACTATGATTAAAAAATTTAAGTATGTCAAAATGTCAACTTCCCTTCCGTTCCAATTGAGCTAAAATAATGTGAAGACGTGCAATTTCATATAAAATTAAAATAATACATTTTCAAAGTTTATATCGCCTTTTTATTATACACAGTTATTGAATTGAAAACAAAAAAAGTTTGCCAAACGTAGTCTTAAACCTAATCGGTCTCATTACTAAACGTGGCCTAAACTCGAGTTCAACTCTCAATGTTTCTTTCAAAAACATTAAAACAAGTTTTAAATATACCTTATCGAAAAAGTAATATTATGACAAAGGGAATAAGGTCTACAACCGCGGGATGTCAATATGATTTACAAACATTTCAAAACCACAAAAAAAAAACATAATTTTGATTGGCTACCAAAAGAAAGTAGCTTCTCAAAAGGAGGTTGAGTTATGATAGAAATAAACTAGGCAAGCGCCTGGTTTATCTTTTAGCAGTTATATATATCAAATCTTTTTTTGAAACGTCACATAGACTATCGGCAATTTTATTTTTACATTCAATTATAAACCTTGTATGCTTTGTTATAATAATTTGTCTTGAAAAATCAGGATTCTAAAGTCTGGTCTAAGTCAGAGAGATAAATAAACCACCGATTTAAACCACGTTTCGTAATTTTAGAATATAATTACAACTATACCACGTACTTTACTATTCTCCTGTAAAGTTGACGTTTCCTTGACCGTTTAGAGGTCCTTCCTCATGAGCACCGTCCGCGACCACGCTCGACTATCATGAGACGGGAACTCAGCAGGAGAATAGTAAAGTACGTGGTATAGTCGTAATTATATTCTAAAATCATACCAAACCATGATAATTTTAATTCTATGACGTTTCGTAATGAGATACGTTGTAAATTTTAACAATATTTTAAAACTCACAACTCGTGTATTCCATCACGAATTGTAGCGCCCTCTGGTGATGTGTGGTCATAAAACCTATCCTCCTTCCGTTGCATTAGGCAGCTATGATTGCGAAAAATACATTGCAATCGGTTATGTCTATAAATGCCATAGTAACAAACAAACATTCTTATCTGTGGCGCAGTGGGCGAAAGATCACCTGAGACGCAGAAGGTTGCGGGTTCGATTCCCACCGCGTGACAAATGCTTGTATGATCTGCAAATATTTATCGCGGGTATGGGTGTTTTCTATGTATAATATGTATTTACAAAGAAACTATCAGTAATTAAGTTCTCATAATACAAGCTCTGCTTAGTTTGGAGCTAGATGATGATGAAAAATGTCCATCATTATTTATTTATTCCTCAGGTATCTCAATCGTTTACATGATTAAACGCAAAAAATCCTACAAATCTTCCATTTTGCTTATGGAACGCAGAAATTATAAAAAAAAACTTCTTTATGTTTTAATTTCCCGACAGAACTAGACTCATTCGCCCATAGAGATATTGCTACTTACGTACTCCTTAGATTCGTATAAAACATCCTAAATAATTCTGCCATCATGGCCGCCCTAGCCAGTCATAGACAATTGGCTCCGCTTTATTCGCATAACATTTATTGTTCTTATCGGCCTGTTTCTATTACAGATATTCATCTTGTGTCGTATTATGGGTGCGTATTTACTTGTGACGAATTTTAGGAGCATTTAGGTGGTAGTATTGAGATTTTCGGCTATAAAAGTGTGGGCCGAAAATTTTCTCGGTAATTTTAGAGTTGTGGTGTTGAAATCCTACTACTAAAGCGCGAAAGTTTGTTAGGGTGGATGTTTGTTACTCTTTCACACAAAAACTACTGAATAGATTTTGATGGAACTTTACAGTAATATAGCTTACTAGCTTCTTCCCACGGCTTCGCCCGGATGGTACCCGAATAAAAAGTAGCCTATGTGTTATTTTGATGTATAAGCTATATTACTGTAAAGTTTCATCAAAGTTCATTCAGTAGTTTTTGCGTGAAAGAGTTACAAACATCCATCGTCACAGACTTTCGCGTTCATAATATTAGTAGGATACATCAGAATAACACAGGCTACTTTTTATCCGGGTATCACGTGGGCGAAGCCGTGGACAAAGGCTAGTAATATATATTTTTTTTTCATTGTGTAAAACAAAAAACAAACATACTCACGGCTGTAGATGCCGTTAATGGGCATCCTCAAATCCATAATCTGTACGCAGATCTGGGTAGGTACTAACCATGAAGTCTTATAGCCGCTGTCACTTTCCGCTTTGCGATTGACGACGCTATAGCTTTGTCAAAGCTTTGTCATTCGTAAAGCAGGATTTGACATTTTTGCCTTTTGACAATTGAATCGCAATAGGATTTGATGGTTAGGTAAGGATTACTAAGTACCTAATGGGTAGTCAGAGACACGTTCAAACATTATTTGGTACTTTAAATAATCCTTCTATTACATCCACATCCTAACTTACAAAATTTGAGTTTTTTATATCGTGCTAAATAAATGATTTTCTTTCTTTCTTATTACAAATGCGAAAGAATGGTAATAGTTGCTTGTTGTTGATAATCTTTCTAACGGCTGAACCAATTTGGATAAATTTTGGAACGGGTATACTTTCTTCGTTATAGAATAACACATAGATGCGTTTGAAACGATTTAGCAATTCCATGTTGCACTTTTTTTAGCATAACTAATTTTAGACAGAACAAAAAATATCACGTCACCTTTTTTTATTTCGGGTCTATTATCATGTTGAAGTTTAATAAAAGTTTAGTATAAGTCAAGGCAACACAAAATCGTTTAATATCTGTCTGTCCGCTCGTTAGTGACATCTCGGTGTCCCTCAATTTAAACGTACTGAGATACTATTATCTTTCGGCTTAAGTAAATGCCCGAATTCAGTATCAAAACTATACGTCTCTACTGTTGACTTACGCGAAGCAATTCTGCTGATCTATTTGATTATTTTTATTCTCACATTCGCTTCTGTTGAGATATTAGTTATATTACTTCACCTACTTTCTGATAGAGATTTATTAAGACAAAGTTTAGTTTACGGTAGAAAAAACATAGTCGGGCTACGAAAAACAACTAGTATGATCAACCATTTCAAAGATGTCGTCGGATTCTCAACAAATATTTATACGTAAATATTTGTTGAGAATCCAAAATAATGTTATAGGTAGATAAAGTTCAAGTACCTACTACAGTACTGTTTTTTCCTACTTTACTCAGAGAGCGAAGATATCAAATATCTATATAACAACATTGAATAGATGGCTCAGGAGGCGCGTAGGGCATTCATGTTCAGTTTTACTTATAACTAGGCAATATGCCTTTTTTTTTATTTTTACTTTCTATTTCAATTATTTTACGAAAAAATAGCAAATTAACGAAAAACAGTGGTTATGGCTTGAAACAGTTTTTTTATTGTTAAATTTATCAAACTCCTTACCGAATTATCCTATCTGTCATGTAGTGTCCATAACACAAGCTTTGCTTTTTTTATTATTATCCACATACCAACATAACCATAGTCACCCTACTTAGATAGCAGTTTCTCTTGTTCACTTATCATTTATTAGCATTTTATCTGCTTGTGTATAAATGGTGGACATCCATGTTATAGTCGGATTATTATTCCTCTTTTTCGAGAGAACAGTTCTGTTTTTACATTCTTACTCAGATTATTTTATTGGTCCAAGTAGGTACCTACCCACTACAGTTAACTACCAATGGTCTACCTATATAGGTATTCTAGGCAACTTGAAAGTAGGTAAAGTATGTTTTGTAGTAAAGTCCCTCTGTTCACCAATACAAACAGTTCATTTCAACCGATCCCAGGCAGTTTTCAGACTTAACACCGCGTTAAGTCTTCCAATACTCCAAACATAAAAATCGTTCACCATTTTTATTTTGTGGACTTGCGCGGAGTTGATAAAACAGTTTTTTAGTTTCCCTGAAAGTTAGGAAAATCGATTTACGCGGCGTTGTTGGGTAGCCGACGATATCTATACTAATGTTATAAAGACTTTCCATTTGCCTAGAAAAACTAGAATACCAAAAATAATTTTAAATAAATAGGAAATATTATTTTTCCGAAACTACCATTTTTAATCATTTTTTCACCAATTAAAAAAAATAAAATTATTTTAAAATTATCAGGAAGAAACATAGAATATAATTTATTACTAAAAAAATAGAGATCCAAAAATAATTGCAAAAAAAAACTGCTAGTATAATAATTTATTACACTAGCTGCGCCCCACGGTATCACTCACGTAAGTTTCGATTCCGTGGGAACAGGTCTATGTCATCATCATCATCAGCCTATATTAGTCCACTGCTGGACATAGGCCTCCCCTAATGAGCGCCATAGCACCCTGTCTTCAGCTTGTCGCATCCAGCATCTGCCTGCAGTCTTTCGCAGATCGTCATCCCACCTGGCCGGAGGGCGTCCTACACTACGTTTGCCGAGTCGCGGTCTCCACTCAAGAACACGTTTACCCCAGCGGTTATCGGTTCTTCGCGAGATATGACCGGCCCACTGCCACTTCAGCTTGCTAATTCGTTGAGCTATGTCGATAACTTTGGTTCTCTGACGGATATATTCGTTACGAATCCTATCCTTCAGAGAAACTCCGAGCATAGCTCTTTCCATAGCTCGCTGAGCGACTTTGAACTGGTGGACCAGCCCTATCGTGAGTGTCCACGTCTCAGCTCCGTAGGTCATGACGGGTAGGACGCACTGATTGAAAACTTTAGTTTTCAAGCATTGCGGTATGGATGACGAGAAGACTCCGCGTAGTTTTCCAAACGCTGCCCAGCCTAGCTGGATCCTCCTCTTGGTCTATGTACCTACCTCTAAAGTTTCATCCCAACTTTTGTTTCTAACGGCGATCTAATTAAATTTTAAAACACAAAAGCTGCTATTGTGACTTAACTATGACAGTAAGATATAATCCCTCCAGGACTTTTTGTAGGTAATAATGATTACTTTAATCATCTAGTACATAATTTTTATGTATCATCAATAGTTTTCTCAGCGCACGCCAAATAATGAATTTTATAGGCAAGATTTTATTACTTTGAGTTACATTATTACTTACTAATAATATACAGTGTGCGCAAGAGCATTCAATGCCTAAGTGAAGTCTCTTCCTAGCATGTTATTGAGCAGTGATGTCTTAATGTCACCACTAGCTAAATTGTCCAATAAGTCTCAGTTTATTGGCCGCCTTAATAAGGCGTCAATGAAGGTCCGTGATACATTACTCACCGTGAAAAGATTCCGTCGGATTTACGTGTGGCTAAATTACTTTTATGGGACGATAGCCTTTGCCCACGGCTTCGCCCGCGTGGTACCCTGATAAAAAGTAGTTATTCTGATGTATAAGCGATATTACCCACAAATTATCCCACCATCCTAACTTTCAAAATTTGTTGTATATATTTTTTTATGTCGTGTGCGACAAGCTGAAGACAGGGTGCTATGGCGCTCATTAGGGGAGGCCTATGTCCAGCAGTGGATTAATATAGGCTGAAGATGATGATGAATATGATGCTTAAGGCGGTCTTAAATCTGTCTAAAACAGAGTTGGCCACTGGCTCAATAAATATTTTCTTTCTTTCTTTCTTTATTACTGTAAAGTTTCATCTAAATCCGTTCAGTAGTTTTTGCGTGAAAGAGAAACAAATATCCATCAGGGTGTTTTTTTTTTTATTTGCGAGGTACTTGTAGTGTTGCAAGCGTCCATAGGTTACGGTAACCGCTTACCAACAGGTGGGCCGTATGCTTGCCACCTTGGTGGTATATAAAAACCTCGGTATAAATAAATAATACTGTAAAGTTTCATCAAAATCTGTTCAGTAATTTTTGCGTGAAAGAGTTATAAACATCCATCCTCACAAACTTTCACATTTATAATAGTAGTAGGATTTCTCAGTCTGGTCTCCGGGTGCACCCGTAGACTTGGCCCAAACTGAGGCGGTGGCGGAGGCGGTGGCAATTAAAGGGAAATGGCTGTCAGGTTGTCAAAGTTCGCAGAAATGTAGCCATCGTGCTCTACACATCAAAAAGAACCTATCTATTTATTTAATTATTTAAACGATTTCAACGAACTACCCACTGAATATGGAAAGCCGACCTTTGTGGCTCAGTGGGCGAAGGTCCGCTTGAGACGCAGAAGGTTGCTCGTTCGATTCCCACCGCGGGATAAAATATTTGTATGATCTGAAAATATTTGTCTCACGTCTGGGTGTGTTCTATGTACAATATGTATGTATTTACAAAAAAACGTATATACCTAAGTAGGTAGTATATCAATCATGTAGTTCCCATAATAATGCAAGGTCTGCTTAGTTTGGGGCTAGATGACGCTGTGTGAAAATGTCCAGCATTATTTTTAATCATTAAAAAAAACTCCTATATCTATAATTTATCCACACCATTGTTTTTGCTAATTATTCTCTAGACTCCTCCTCATCGTGTCGTATTCCTCAATACCTACTGAGGGTTATCACCCCTTCCCCGGTGCAGTTTTTACACGACGTTGTGCAATTGTGATCTATTGCTGGCACACTGCATGGCTGCTTGGAGATTTCAGTCGAGGGTGGAGCGGATCTAATCGGTACAACTAAACAGGCTTCGTGCTCGTGGTCTCTGCCCCTGAATCTTAACGTTATTTTTCCGGATGTGCGCCCAAATACCCCTCCATCTTACCAGTGATGACGAGCTTTTCCAGATTGTAACTGCTTTTCATGGATATGTGGCCAAAATACCCCTCCATCTTACCGGTGATGACGAGCTTTTCCAGATAGTAACTGCTTTTCATGGATATGTGACCAAAATACCCCTCCATCTTAACGGTGATGACGAGCTTTTCCAGATTGTAACTGCTTTTCATGGATATGTGGCCAAAATACCCCTCCATCTTACCGGTGATGACGAGCTTTTCCAGATAGTAACTGCTTTTCATGGATATGTGACCAAAATACCCCTCCATCTTAACGGTGATGACGAGCTTTTCCAGATTGTAACTGCTTTTCATGGATATGTGGTCAAAATACCACTCGATCTTACCAGTGATGACGAGCTTTTCTAGATTGTTACTGCTTTTCATGGATATGTGGCCAAAATACCACTCGATCTTACCAGTGATGACGAGCTTACCCAGATTGTAACTGCTTTTCATGGATATGTGACCAAAATACCCCTCCATCTTAACGGTGATGACGAGCTTTTTCAGATTGTAACTGCTTTTCATGGATATGTGGCCAAAATACCACTCGATCTTACCAGTGATGACGAGCTTATCCAGATTGTGACGGATTTTCATGGATATGTGGCCAAAATACCACTTGATCTAACCGGTGATGACGAGCTTTTCCAGATTGTAACTACTTTTCATGGATATGTGGCCAAAATACTCAAGGAAGATGGCCTATTAGTTATTATGAGTTCTTTGAATAGTGACAAGATTGTTCTTCGGGCTATCCAATGGATCCGCAGCATTCGCCAACACCACATCTCAAATGCATCTACACGGTCTTTCGCTTTGAAGATAAAGAAGGTTTGATACCTAATATATTAAAAAGCTTGTAAATACGGCCATTCTCAAGATAAGTACGTCCCCCTTTCCGAGATTCAGATAAGAAAACCTTTTTCTATTTCTCAAGATGAGAAAAAAGATGCAGAACTACCTGCATCTTTTTTGTCACAATCATCTTCATCATCATCAGCTCAATAGTTTTACCTTCTCATCATCAACAGCCTGTAGAAATTTACTGCTAGTACTATTATTATAATACCACGGCTTTACCCGCGTGGCATACGGATAAAAAAGACCTATGTGTTATTCTGATGTAAAAGGTATATAACTGTAAAGTTTTATCAAAATCCGTTCAGTAGTTTTTGCTTGAAAGAGTAACAAACATCCATCCTCACAAACTTTCGCATTTATAATAGTATAATCTGTTTATAATCTGTTTTGTTTATCTGCATTTATAATCTGTTGGGGGCCTCCCCCAAAGAGTGATATGTACAAAAGATTTTATAACCTTTTCAAATACAATAACACTTCGAGAAGAACCTTTTGTCTCGACAAACCTGAAATAGGTTTTAAGATAGTACTAACTAACTATAGTACTTACTCAGTTTGCTAAATAAATTAATCTAAATCTAATTACACACGATTTTATCAGTCCATCGGGGGGCCTTCTTACACCGGGTCGACTGTTTCGTGGTTTGTATTCCGTTTGACTTTTCGCCAGAAGTTGTTTTAATTTTAATTCAAATTACACAATGTTAGATCTCCATAGAGTAGAAACTAGATAGACTACTATCAACATGGCAATACCATAAAAACCTTTTTCACAGACAATAATTTTAAATTGCATATAATATTTGTCAGTTCTGCGAGCAATATGGCTGCCTATTTCCACTACAACTTCATAACTCGAAGAGACTTGCCGGTAATTTTAGTTCTCCATACTGATTATATCACTGATTCTCTTAATCAATCAATCTCTTCAAAAGCTCATTAACAAATATACCTAATGAAAGAGTATTCTTATCTAGATAATCGAGTTGAAAACCTAGGATTATAAGATTTTAAGTTGGTAGTACTGTAATAGGTACTTAGAAAACCCACAGATATTATAATACGTAGAACCTACCTACAATAATTGGTCTACATCTCTACCTTAAAACTCAATGAAAACAACGATTTCTGTATAATAATGTATAACTTCTTTATTTTATATTTTAGATAATAACTTTTTACAATGTGCCTTAATTAACGATATTTCATATTTTAATCACATACATTATCGTTAGGACTATAAACACTTAATTACAATATTACTTAAACACACAAATAGATCATTATTTTTCTTAGAATACTAATTTCTACTAATTTCTTCAATGGTTTTTATCTGGGCCAAATTGCATGAAAACCAAAAAAGTTAAGCACGATATTTCATTTTCATACAATTTTCTCTCTGTTGGTATGATTATGTACCTATGAAGATGATACGTAGATATCCAATTGCACTACTCCATCGAACATTCACACCATAAAATATGACTTTTGTTTAAATTGAAGAAATATTCTTTATCTATTCGTATAAACGGGAATTCATCTACCGTAGGTACCGGTGAAGACAGTGACTAAGTTTCGACTCATTCCCGTTTTAAAGAATAAATTGTTGTCAATTGAAATAAAAAACAACTGTCAAGAAAAACAGAACAGACACAGTATTTATGTATATGTCCGCATCATAAAACGCACAGACACATGCACAGATTTTAGTTAATAATTTTCTACATTCTAAATTCAAATCACATACAAACCTTCCATGGAAAAATGAGCGAATGATGGAATGAACTGTACAAAATAACTTACTTATAAAATTGTCTTTTAACAAACTAATCAACGTGACCAGCATAATAAATTACCTAAAAACAAAAAATAACTATTTACAATTTGATAGTATATTTTACTTGTCAACGTTCAAATTGAAATTCGAATACGTAGGTCTTAAAGGTGTTTCAGCGTTGACAGGAGACGAAGGTGTAGGGGGCATGTAAGGGTAACGGGGGTAAGCAGGGTAAGGGTAAGGGTACCCTGGAGGTAGTAGCTGGGGGTTGTGGAAGGAGGGTAATAAGGCTGGGGAAGGGTAACCGTAGGGTAGTCCTACGGATGAAGCTGCGGCTTGAAGAATGGAAGCTGCAAATGCCGGGTCACTGTATACTGCTGCGTAGGGCCAAGCCACGGCAATGCGTTGGCGTTTATCTTTCATTCTTCGGTTTTGGAACCATACCTGAGGACAAAATAAAGTATTTATGAGACATTTTGTTTTGGTATCAGAGTAATAACATGAATATCGCTGAAGACAACAACGAGCTACCATCCCATTAATAACGGTACAAAAGAACTCTCGTCTTCACATAATATTATTCAAGATAGTTTGCAATAAAAACAGGTAAAGTTTTTTATGACGCTACAAACGGTATGCATCCAGATGTGAACTAGACACCTACTGGATTAGCATAGGTTATGTAACTAAACTCGACAATCGATGTCCTAATTACTGAGACCGGTGTCATTTGCGTTAAGTCTATCTAATCGAAACAAATAGTTTAATTTGGTTTTGTAGTATAAAAATGCAGAACCACTACAATATTTTAATATTTTTCAAAAAGTAATATTCGTATATTAAGCTTTTAATTAACAAAATCATATCGTCACTGGCCTACGTTAAAATTACCAGATAACCTCGAAACACAGTTTTCTAAAAAGCAACTCGCCATATAAACTTTTTAATTTAAACGTGTCAAAACCTATGACATTTGATAAAATAAGAAACCGACATGAGATAAGCAATAAAATACTAATAAACATCGTATTATCATAGCTAAGAGCTCAAATCGCTCATAAAACAATCCCTGTCGACAGTTTTTCGCACACTATCGCTAATTAATTGCATATTTTCGTAAGAAACTGAGCCGAGAAGAGCCATTTAAAATCATTAAGACGGCATAATGGCCTCCCTGAGCACATGCAACAACAAAGTAAATGCAAACAAAAGGTTTTCCCTTCAAGACGTGTTTAAAGGTTGCTTTGTTCGCGAAAGCGGCGAATGACGTGTTAATTGGTGAGAATTTGAGCCGCGAAAACGGTGGATTTCCTTCGCTGAGCGAACCTACAGACAATTTCAGATTTTAAAGTTCGGGAACGGTTAGGACCAAAAACAGCCTTCTTTTCAATAGATAGTTATAGTCAATTTATGTAACTTTATGTCGTAACTAAAAACTCTAGCGACTTGATTTACGTCACAACATTGATTTAAAAGTTTATTGATTTGTTACCGCCATTTACAATGCCATAAACGCTCATCACAATAAACAAACACCATCAAAAGTCCGAATTCAAATGGTAGCCGGCGCGGCGGTTTAATTTAATAGTTTTTAATTGGTATAATCGTATCATAAAGTAGATGCCATAGACAACCGATGAAGTGTATTCCATTCACTCACTCACTAATGACCGGTTTATGGCCACGTTCCGTTCTTTACTGCATTAATGTTCATTAGCGTTCTACAGCTACTGGATAATTCGGTCGGTTTCTTTTATAAAACCATCGACAAATTAGCGTGAATGTAAAAATCGAGGGAGCAATAAAAACACGTGTTTTTTTAGGTTTTCTTTTTTATTGGAGGTGATAATTGAGATTATGAGGGGACAGCTGATGGTGATGGAGAATTCAAATTGGCGTATTACTCACAGTCCATTAAAGTTGGAATGTTTTAGCCGGAGAGAGAAATTTAAATTCGCGAAATAGAAGAAAAAAAACGTTAAATGATCATTCGATGACATTAGTTACTGCCAATTTTTTTTTCACAACACACTTATTTCAATAACTCATACGTTACTATAAACTTTGTCACGGTTTTGAA
The DNA here is from genome assembly GCA_958496245.1 of Perizoma flavofasciatum. Lineage (NCBI taxonomy): Eukaryota > Metazoa > Arthropoda > Insecta > Lepidoptera > Geometridae > Perizoma > Perizoma flavofasciatum. The sequence goes on along the minus strand of OY292445.1, from coordinate 4,593,694 downwards.
AACAGAATTAGCACTTTATTGCTTGATAATTTAAATCACATTGAATCATGATCGTATAAAGTGGTCGTATGAAGAAGTATTAGGTACCTACCAGCCTTGAATTATTGTAACTAACTGACCTACCATTTTTAGATCATATGCATACTTCACACGCTCGCAACGTGATTTCGCCGAATTAGCATTTGTCTGTTTTCGAGGAAATTATTGAACAGCTAATAGACGCATCATTCTACAAAACGGTACTTAACGAGTCTATTCTCTATGGTTACCGTTCGATTTTTGAAATTTAGGTTACTTATCACGCTTACTGCTAATGATGCGTGTGTTGTTACTGCTTAGAAAATGTTCCAGTCTATCTTGACTTTTAAGCGTAACACATAACTCCATCATCATTATTCCATACATATGTATTTAATTTATGATAATTAAATGTCTGTTATGTATCTTTTAATAAAGTAAGTGTTTCAAGTGCCTAATACCGTTTATATAAGTAAATAAAAAATTTATAGGGAGATAAGCTTATAATTAGATATCATAAGCAAACCATATCAAGTAACTTAAAATGCCGAAAAAAATATAATGGCATAAATGCACAATTTGTTTGACGCAAAAAAAACTTTCTGAATTAATTTCTAATGAAGTGTTTTTTTTAGCTGTAGGTGGCTTTGGCGCTAACTAGAAGGCACATGACTGGATAAAATTGACTTGTCTGACAGTCTAGTCATATTTCTAACAGTCTAGATCTAGAAAATTCCGCGCCATCTTTGACTATCTTTGAAGAACTTTAAAATGACACTTGCCACTATCAGAAACAAACAGTTATTTATCGACCTTTTTGCACATTAATCTCTTGACTACATGAATGTTATTGAATTTGATTATGTTTTGTAAGAAAGAAAGCTAAAAATGTATTATTTTAGAAGACGTTTCTGCGTGAACGTTGCAGCGCCCTTACGTCTATTTAATGAAGGTACTTTTAAAACCTATATAAACAAACTCTATTTAACCATGGGCATGAGAGCAATTGATAAATGAATAGAAATCATCTTATTGTGATACGAAATCGATTGACTCGTCGATTGAGTCAATCGATTCCCACGAAAACTGAAAGTTTCATCACTCATCGCCCACGTTATGACCCGAAACTGACATTGTCAATTACAGTCCATGTTTTCGTAGCACTATGACAAGTGACAGAGCAAATAGCAAAAGCTAATGGTGTTTTGAAAGATGTTAGTTTATATGGGTGGTATAATATAACTGAAAAAGACTGAAGAATTATCATGATTTTCTCTTTGTTGCAATAGTTTAAGGTACTAAATCTTCTTCGTCGGTATGGTGGCCGGGCTATCATGCCTCTGAAAAGGGCCTAGTGATCGTTGTACCAGTGTGGTGAGCGGTACATACCTTGATAGTAGATTCCGGCAGCTGTAATTGAGCAGCAAGCTCGCATCTTCTCGGCCGTGACACGTAATTTTCCTTCATGAACTCTTTCTCGAGTCTCGCTAGCTGTTCTCTTGTGAAGGCGGTGCGATATCTCCTACGAAGAAGAGAAAAACAGGTTAAAACTAGTAGTTCGCCACGAACAGAGATCTTCGCTTCGCTCATTCGATCGAATTTGGTGAATACGCATAGTCCTAGGTGAATGCTTTCGCTTTAAAGGATGTCCAATCAATTACTGTTTTTGTTTGGATCCAGTTCTGGAACTTCCAACAGTTGTCAAAGATGTTACGATGACATTAAATACAAGCGAAACATAAAAAATCAATAGTGTTTTTGAGGTTTATTACAGTGAAAAATTATCATTGTGATTAGATACAACTAAAAAAAATCGTACGATTTTTAATATGGTTATTATTTACCTTATATTAGGGTCAGGAGCTGAACCAGAATTGGTCATCTGTTCCGACTGCGGGCTTAGAGATTCTGTGGACAAAGATAAACAGATTTAAGACCTAATATAGACCAAAAGTACATATCTACATGAAATATACAAAGCTTTTTACTGTATGGTAACTTTTACCACACAATGGCCTTTTCAAGCTTTCCAACCCAAAGAAGGGTTTCCAGTAAAGAACAATGTCACGAAAAAAACCAACGAAGATATTGCTAGTTGCAGTAGGTATATTAAACACTACACGACGTAAAAATACATCAGAAGTAGGTACTCGGTCTTATCTCTTTCCCATCAAATAGATAATCATTTCCTCCAGAGACGTTTAAAATTAGTTTGAGCTGCTTTTAATTGTTTCTAAGGACCGATAATCTCTATAGCTACTGCTTAACTGTTTCTTAAAGGGTTGCAAGTGCGCATATGCACTCGAAAGCCTTTAAAAAGGACGCCATATCTTAATAACATTTGTCTAGCGTGCTTGTAACTTTAAAAAGAAAGCCGACTAATTATTTTGTGAATTGACTTGTCGTAAAATAGCCCCGGCCCGAACCGGTAGCTTAGAAACTATATTTTACTCTGTGCCCTAGGTGTTAATTGCACGCACCAAAAGTTACAAAAGGAATACATTAACACAACAAACACAAATAAGCATTGTCTAATTATATATTTTCCCATACGTTGTTACAAAGATACCGAAATGTAAAAAAAGACTAAACGCGCCGTCTTTACAAATCTGATTATAAAGAAGTGGTTCTAAATTTAAAAGGCCGCGGTTTGTTGACACGATGTTAAAACGCTTTCAAGTTGATTTTCATTGTCTTTGGTTTTAATGGCGGCGTTATTGAGATGTTCTCCCATTATCAAACGTATTTTTTTTTAATTTCTCTTTTGTTTTTCATTTCTTTTACTTCTGTTCTCTAACACAACGAACAAACTTAATAAGCAGAGACGGTGTCTGAAAAAACGTCAGCATTAGCAATACTTTAAAAAGATTCGCAATATCAATGAGTCCTCATTATAGAAAATTTATCACGCATTAAGTGCTCCAGACGTTCTTTTAATCCCCACTGTTGGCGTCTGTACTGTACCACTTGAGTAGTTCACATGCTGGGTGGCGACAGAACACTCAAAGTCAATTTGCCAAGTCTAGCCGCGCTTCCGTATTCTCGTTGTCTATGGTCACCAGCTGTGCTTTGACTCGTGCATTCAAAAAAATAAAAAGTTCCGAAATAGCTTCCGTTCTTATTTGAAACGGAAGATGAGTGGCGAGATATATAGTTTTAATGTTTTTTTTTAATTGATCGGAAGGGCGTGCTATGTTAGTTTTTTCATCGAACGTTTTTTTGTGAAGGCCTTTACCGCTTGTCAATCGTGTCGTTGGAAAAAGATTGTTTTAATCTTTTTTAATAAAAAAACTTTACTATATATGTTTTAACATCGAATACAACCTATCGACCTAGTTTTTTATATATTTTTTTAAGTAAGGTTTACCGACCGAACTTAGTCGTCAGAATCGTTACGAAACGTTTCGGCCAATTCTTTGTTTCAAAATGCGTGTTAATTTGAAAAGTAAACGGTAAGATTCAAGTACAGTCATAATGCATAAAGGCTTGGTTACATGACAAAACAAAACAAACACGCTCACAACTGTATTCCCTATGATGGACATCCTCAGATACATACTCAGCGAGTAGATCTTTGAGAATGGGTAAGGGGTGGTCAGAGGCAGGTCCAAACATCACATTAAGAACACGCCAGCGTTATGCACGTAGTTAGCATTCCACATGACGAGACAGGTTGCAAGGCTACATTACATTGTTTTAAAATAATAACAAGAAGTTAAGTATGCATGGATACCACCTTTTATTTAAAGTCAGGTAATTTAGTCTTACGTGAGTTCTGAACAGAATATTCTTCTTAGTTTTATAAATAAAGGTTTTTCCAGGGAAGAGAGAGTAAGTTAAATTTCCAAACTTCAATGGTCGAAAATATTGTGTCCGAAACGTCAGCAAGCCAAAATTAAAGATCATCCGATTTTTGTTCCGAATTATATTTTTGCACATTTGCTAGCTAGCTCACAGTTTTTTGTACAAAATATCGTAGCTTTACAAAATGTTCTTTGTAACGTCATAATTCAGAGCAACAACAGTCGTTTATTATTGAGTTACGTTTCGAAAAACGTGGTTTGCTGTTTAGCGCTTATTTACAAGCGGCCATCTTCATCATTTGACTTATCTATGGGCGAAGTGGTGAGAAGATTTTTCCGGCTATAGTCTATCTACAATGTTATTTTCTATTATAGCATAGTACGCCTTGTCAAATTCTGTATTGACAAGTATACGCGAATTATAATTACTATACCGCTATCTGTCTTACAGAAAATAAGTAATACTTATAATTACGTAGTAGGTACGTGCTATAGTATACTGCGTGCAGTAGGTATAATGGCTAATAAGTAAAAACACGTTTAATAAGTACTCAAAACTGACACATGCGAAGAAATTTGTGTTTTCTCAATAATTTTTTTATTGTTTAAAAAAGTGTCATTTTGATAATGTATTCATTTATCTACAAAAAGTTTAAGTGACAGGTTTTTTTGCTGTTATGACATTGCATTTTTAGCTGTTATGTTTTTATAATTCTATGTAATTTTTTAAAAAGGCGTAATTTACATCACACATGAAATATATGTTGTCTCTGCATATTAGCGTCGGTTTCATCACCCTATTTCTATATTCGTTGTTGTCAGATTATAGCCAATTTGCTCTACCATTCACGTCCGATTTATATTAACCTTTCGATTACGAAACATGACTAACCACAGACTATAAAGGGAATCAAAGTTTTAGTTTTTAATGAAGAACGAAAGACGGTAATAAATACCTACAGAAGAATCTATTTTTTTTTTGCACATTTTCAATTGTTTATGACATCGCTATTCGCTAAATATAGGTCATGATAATTATAGGTTCATAGTTCGTTTCAGTAGAATTTCGCTCGCTACATTTGACTGAATAAGTAGGTAAATCTGTTCAACGAAAAAACGTATACCACCTATTCATTTAGAGTACCTGTAGGTTTTTATAGGTATATTTGTAAGTATCAATGTCAAATACATCAATGTCGATACTTACAAAACATCTCGAGAAGAGCTCAAGTTAAACTAAAACTCTCACAACTGTGAAATTATCATAGTACCTACCTACATTAGTGCCTTTACTCAATTTCCAAGCAAACCAAGCCAGTCTATGGTGTAGGTAGAGCAAACTGTTTTCCAAACTGACCCACAGATCTCATCAAATCCCTATAAAACAAAACTGCATCCGAAACAAAGCCAGACAGGTGTTGCAAAATGACCATTCACCCTTGGATACAATTAATAGTGGTGACGGTCAATTTGGCCAATAGCCCTTGTAAACCAATCTATACATTAAACGGCATTATTGACAATTGCTTTGCCACCCTCATTCGCCCCACACACGGTCAGGCACGCGTCGGTAATTGTATTGCCGTGAATGGATGCCTGCCTTTAATACGTTTATTGTCTATGCTCTGTTCGATCGTTCCGCTGATTTGAAATTAGAACGTAACGGATTTTGGTTTTCTTGTTTGTAGCTGTTTTAATTGATCGCTTGGCAGGGAACGCTATTGGCTTGAAAGGATTTTTTTTTTGCCTGAATCAGAATAAAACTTAAATGATATCGAACAAAACTGTCTGCTTCAATAATTTTAGCCTTTAAGTAGGTAGATGAGTACCTACATACCTACTTTTTTTAACCTTGACTTGATATTTGGATGGTTGTCGGTAGTACCTACTCATGCACACCGGCTGTAATGCTGAACTGATTCAGATGATATCAGGAAAACCTAAATAATGTAGTTTGGAAACAATAATTACGTACCTACTCGTACACTTAAGAAAAGTCAGTAGTTGAAGCTAGTGCAGATAAAAAAGTTTAAACCCCTTCCAGCACAAGATTAACATTCTATTATTCATGAATAAAAGACATAAGCACGAATTATTCCGTCTCTGCGGACTTAAAACAATTTACACCCGTTTCTACCAATTATCCAATATAAAGTCAATTACTATGACATTCTCCCCTACACAATTTCACGATAAAATCCGTACCTATCTACTAGTCGGCAGAACGTAATGAAGATAAATATCTCACTGGGGAGTAGAAGCAATAAAAACAAAATCAGTTTAAGCTCAATTTGACAAGACATATTACAATCTGACCCTTTGCGTAAAAAAAATGTAGAGCTGTCACTCGTAGTGTCATCCGCCCGCGCTTTTGCACCATCGACAATTGTTTGCTCGATTTTGCAATGGCAGCTGTGGTCAGCCAATTAATTTTGACGTTAATTAGTGTTTAGTTCGCGTGAATTTATTGCTGTTAGCTTAACGTCAATTTGACGTGCTAATTGATTGGATTTGGGGGATTCTGGTGATGTCCATGATATTATGCAAGTGCCTACCTACGTAGATATAAATAGGTAATATCTACCTATGTTTTTATTAACTTGCAAAGTAATAGACAGAGATTTCGTATTTAGAAGGTAGATACAATTATAAATGTAAATAAATATATTTTACTTTCTTTGATTTCTTTAGAAAAATTTAGTTCTTCTACCTCCTTTTTGTCCATAAAGTCGTAGGCGACTCAAACCTGTTCGTCCTGACTTCTTTGGGAGAAGAATATAAAGGACCTCCTTCAATTTAAAAGTTTGATGAAAAAATATGATGTGTTTTGGCCAGTTTTTGTAGCTACAGCATAAGTAATAAAAAAAATACAGTCATAGAGTATACCTAGGTAGTTAAAAAGAACAGTGAATTTAAAGCAAAATCAGGTAGATTTTTGCTGAACGGTACAATCGATAACATACACCCTAATAAAACTATTCTATCTTTTGCACCGACAAACAAGACACTAACGGTACTAAACGATTTAATATTTTATTGACCAACCAACAAAAGATCGGCACAGATCAAAGTAGTTGTAAAAAGGTTGTAATTGCCTTTTAACATAACTAACTCGTCACAAAACTTCCAAATCTGTATTCATCCTATTATAGAGTTTAAAATCAAGTGGCAAAGCGGCAAAGTGTTATTGCTAGGGATTACCTGCGAATCTGTGAAGTTGTTGTTTATATTTCGTGTTGTACTGTTAAGCTCTTTTTCCTTTTGAAGCAGTGACCGTCATTTAGCGAACATATAAAACAGATAATGCAAACCCATAGACACCGCAACTGAGTTAGTTACAGTAAAGTAATATTAAAAAATCCTTGCAATATAAGAAAATAATAATTTAAAGATTTTTAAACCGTCGTTTAGCTAAAACAGTGTTTTGTATTTGAACTGACAAATGTCAGTAAGAGACACAACAGTGTTTAGTTAAGTTAATCAACTGTTAGTTTTATTTATTTTTATATACCTAGATACCTCATTCAGTACCTACTTTCTCAAATGCTTACCCAATTCTAAACAAGTTTTATGTTTTGAGTTCTTTAAAATTCACCATCGCTGCATAAACGCCGTCAATTAGTTTCAGTTCAAAAATCTCTGTTACATCTACCTAATGACGGCCGTCATAATACAGCCTCTGCTAAAAAAGGAACTGACCCTAAGCGGCGACTTTGAAAAGTTTTATAACCGGTTTCATTATGATTATGATAATTATCCGCGAATCGTTTTATGTGGCCTGCAACATTTGAATTTCCTGTGCCGGCTTAGAATTATTTGATCAATTATCTGCATTACTTAGCTATGTACCTACATAACTAACTTACTTTGGTGGGCATTATCAATTAATCTATCATTCATTTATGTAGCCTACCACTACTTTTAATGATTGCGAAAGAGCCGACGTCTGTATCTGTCACGTAGACGTGAAAATAGTAGGTCGTTTGAGATATCTAGTGAAAAAATGAGAAAATCTACCTAGATTGATCTACACAGGTCAGTCGACCTAAGCAATAAGTTAGGAGAAACTATAGCCAGGGATGAAGTTATCACTTATAGAAAACAACTATAAAACAAGGACACAAGCCAAAGTTTTATCGTATAGATAGGAGGTGCCTAAATTAAGTGGGCATTATGAAATGACTAAGCTGCTTGGAGCAGCAAACCCAATCACTTATTTTAACCACCTTTAATGCTTCATTAGTACGTCTGAATTTTATCACTGACTGTACATAACAAGTACTTACCTACTTTAAAATCGTAGAGTTAGGTGTCGCATAAAGATAAAATACGGAAAAAAAGTGTAAATAAACAACATACCTTTGCTTTTAGGCGAAGAAGGTGGCGTATTTTCACTGAAATGCTTTAAATCTACAGAAAGCGCACCAATTTTACTTTCTAAAGAAAAACATCTAAAGGTCTCCATTTTAAAAAACACAAAAAAAGCACTGGCTGTAAATACTCCGAACGCGCGCGAAAGTGGATTGTCAATGTCAACAGTGACAGTACGTTTTCGTTGCATCGCCCGCCTACTAAAAATCCATAATACGGTGGCCAATAACGTTACCCGTTAGAGCGGTGGGGGGTCTCCCCACCAATCAGGGCGGGGCTGTGTGTGTGCGGCGTCTCTTTCGCTCACGAGCTTTCCCGGAGCTTATTCCCCCCTAACGAGATAAGGCCACCGACACAATGGAGCCATTAGAATAGAATTCGATTGGGATAGTTTGGTTTTATTCTGAATTTTTATCTCTGAAACTGACTTCCGGAAATTAAATTTCGACATTTATGGAAAATGTATTCAATCCCAAAATATCAATAAAGGTTTAATGTATTCGAAAACCTTTTTACCATGTAGGTATCTGTTTATAATCTGAGTTCCTACCTACCTGTATATCTGATATCAGGGGGTTTACGATATAAATATGTTTTTACTGTCTCTTTATATACTTAATGCAGCATGAACAATAAATCAGCCTAGTTTGCCATTCTTTCCTGGCTTGGTGAGTGATCATTCTAATTTTAATGAATATAAAAATTTTAATTGACAAGAAAATGCGTAGGTACCTATAAGAAAAAAAAATTAAGCGTGATTATTTATGAATTCTAAACATCCTTTAGAATTTATAATTTTACTTTTATTTCAGGTATGTTTACGAGAATAGTTGTGTTTTAATAGTTAAACTTAAATATCATGATATTTCCCTCGCTCGTTACACGCAGCCTTATTTAATCATGGCTCCTCATTTCAGTTTAATGCCCGCGAGCGCTGAACATCATGGTCCGTTATTACTTGGCTGCGAAATTATTAATACGTTATAAACTCGCCTGCTATAGTTACGTAACGTTATTGTATGCGACATACTTACTTACCAGTCTATAGTTTTATTTTCGTAATATATTACCTCCCTGTAGCAATAATAACCCGCATTAAACTTTAACATTAACATGTTTTAGTGATGATTTTAAATTTTAAATGAATAATATGCCATATTTGCCTTTACTTAGTGAAGACTGGTATTAGTATGATATCTGATTTGTAGTAGAATAGATTATTAATAATTAATAAAAAGAAGTATGTTTGTTATTTTAGGTCATGCAATCTACTTGTTTCATGTTGCATTTAAATTATGTTCAGCCATTACAGATATTATTGACAACAAACATCTAAGATCCAAACTTTGACATTTTTATATTAGTATTAGGAAAGTAAAGGATGCGGGATGTGGCAAGCTGAAGACCAGCAGTGGACTAATATAGGCTGATGATGATTAGGAAAGTAGAAAGCACGAAGTATGATTTTAACTCTGCTTAAGTTGACTTTACCACCTACAAGCTCTTACGGTTATGGTTATCTCGATAAAAATAGGTACCGGCTAGATTTACATCTTGTAATATAAAGTTTTAAACTCATTGAGTTTTAATTTTGACGAGTCAAAGTCAAAATCAATAGGTTTTTATACCGACATTAAAATTACGAGGGTCATAATTATGGACCTATAGAGTTACCACCTAAGCTGTAGGTACACCTGTGTTTGTAAATGATTTTTTGTGTTTATTTTTTGTTTTAAGAATATACCAAACCTCTTATAGATACTAATTATTCATAATCAAATCAGACCTCTTTGCGCATAAATGTGTAATTGGTTATTGATAAACCGTTATATGTAGATTGAAAAACCAAAAACAAAGCATTTTCATAAATTACTTGATGGGTTTAAACCACTTTAAACATGGGGTTTTTAAGATAGATTTTTACTAAATTATTATAAAATATATAACGATGATGTATTATGAAACCCTATGATTTATTATGGAATTGAAATAATCCTACTTATTAAGAATAAGAAGGTTGTAACTATCTAAGCAAAACAACTAGAGACACGCAAAAATCCTTTTAACAAGCCTATATGAAGATTCAAAGATAAAATAATTAAGTAGGTAGATAAGTAATAAATAATAATCAATGATCGAAAAAGTAATGGATGTAAGTAAAAAAATCTGATTTAGTGAATAGTTATTTTTATTATCTCGATAGAAACATATTTGCGTGTTTATAAATCGAAGCAGTGAAAACTTTAAGCCCTTCATTATTTTGTTAAGATTTATATTTACCGTGACGCGTTCGACGAACCATTACGTATTCACCAAAAATGTGGAAGCAATAAAGCCATAACAAGAAACAAAACATCTTACAACAAATATTTTCGTAAAGAGAAATTCCCGTCGACATACACAATGTGGCCACAGAGCACCACTCCGTAATTGAGCAAAGACAATAGCCCTGTGTACCAACAACCTTATAAAAGAAAACGGCTTTTGTTTAGAGGGAGGCTTTTGGCGGTAAAACTAACAGACGTCACGCTGCGACAAAATGGCGGACAAAGGGATATTTTCATTGAACTGAAACAGTAGCAATTGGATGTGGAGTATAAAATGCTACCGTTTTGGGACAATCATTTGTCAAAATTAAAGCATTAAGTCCTTTCTTTTGAATTTGGCTTGTTGATAGGTCTAAAGCTTACTTCTGAGTAAAGTTTCTTTTTGATTTACTACACACACCTCCTATCTAAAAAAAGTTTAAAATATATATATATTTAGATCACCTTTCTACCTAGCTAAAACATCACACTAATCTCCTCAACCAATAAACTGCTAAAACTAAAATATAATACTTCTTATTAATTGATTACGTTGGCAATTTCTAACTATGCACACTTACTTATATTTAGGTGAAACTCATCCAAATCCCTAATCTATATTTTAAGTACCTATAATGATTATAATCGGTTATAAAATAAATACAACACAGGTAGTTTATTTAAACCTACCCCATAAAAAATACAAAGGGCGCGACAACCCACCCTAAAGTATTTTTTCACCCTTAAACTAATACCGCTTAACGCCTTTATTTAGAAAGCAATCTGATGCCCAATTGACTTGTTTAATGTTTATACACAAATATTTATAGCGATTAGGATTAAAGCAGTTAAGTTTTTAGACAGATTAGTTTTGTCTTAGGAGAGAAAGTCTGTAAGTACAACTATTAAGCGTTTTTGTATGAAAACAGACATGTGATATCCATACCGAGTCAAAGTAACCTTTAGATAAGAGTTTTAATATTTAAACAATTTGGTATTTTGTGGGTTTTTTTACAGAAGTTACAATCTGCAAATTGCTAGTCGGTAGGTAAAGTATAATTACGTTTGTAAGGAATCTGTAACTTATATTTTATATCAATTATTAATTTTAATGTTACAGCCAACCGAGATTTTGATACAAGGTTTATTTAATTATGTACAGCATATTAGCAGATATCCTAGACATGTACCTAAGTACCGACATAAAAATTACAAGCCGGTATTTTGCAAAAGAAAGACCTTTATAATATTATTACCACCTATTTAGCCTATTTTGTAAGCGTTACTGTCCCTAGCAATAAAATGTAATATAGTCTATGGGCCTAGCTGTATTACTCAAAGAGGCCGACGGAAGATAACTGACAAAGCAAATTACGGTTTAATAGCTTAACCATTAGTTTTACCGTTATGTAATAATGTTATAAAAATATTTAGTTTTGTTTGTATGGAATGTTTAAAATATTTGAAGAAGTAATTTTAATAAGTAACCCTATTGATTATTGATTTAGATTCTTTTTATAGCAAACGTAATTTGTTTTTCACAGGTATCTCTACTTTTAATAACACTTTATGTAAGTACTAGCTTCTGCCCACAGCTTCGCCCGCGTGGTACCCGGATAAAAAGTAGCCTATGTGTTATTCTGATGTATAAGTTATATCACTGTAAAGTTTCATCAAAATCCGTTCAGAAGTTTTTGCGAGAAAGAGTAACCAACATCCTCACAAACTTTCGCCTTTATAATATTAGTAGGATAAATGATGATCTTAATCACAAGCGTCTTTTTCCATCGAAAAACTGCCTAGTTAGACATAGAAAAGTAAGTTATTATTTTCGTAGAAGGCACATTACCTGGATTTAACCTCTAATAACAATTTATAGGTAGTTCCTACTCTTAGCAGAAGTGACTAGATTACTTAAAAAATAACCACTTAGACTGGCACAAATAGTCTGTACTAAGTTCTCCTAAATATAAGCCAAATGACAGGGTTCTAAGAAAAACTTAGATTTCAGAGACAAAAAACTTGCCTTAGTAATATAGATTTAGCCAAGTTAATATCTAATATAGCAATATTATTACGCTCAATTTAAAAATAGTAGGTACCTAGGTACTTGACATTAAAAAAACACAAAATACACATATTCCTGATACTAGGATTTCCTGTGTAAGACACAGGGAACTACGGGTACCGTCGTACCACAATAACCAGATCCAGAACCAAATCAATACATAAATTGACTGATCAAAACTCAGTAAGAATCTGCACTCAGTGTGCTGCGTCGCAACTTTATATCTCTACTTTTTTCTTTTTTTCCAAACTGTGACATCAACACTCCATCATTATAACCTCTGTGGCGCAGTGGGCGAAGGCCCGCCTGAGACGCAGAAGACAACCTTTTTTTTCTTATAGAGAAAAAAAAAGTATATAAGTAGTATATCAGTCATGTAGTTCCCATAATACAAGCTCTGCTTAGTTTGGGGCTAGATGATGCTGTGTGAAAATGTCCAGCATTATTTATTATTTATTTATTATTCAACAATAAAAAAATGACAACTCACCATGCGGCCTGTCATCCACTCCATCGCTGTCCACTTCACTCCTCACACTCCCTGGACTAGCCCTCTTTAAATCTTCCTGTGGTTCATTGAACCCCCTCTTATCATACGACATGAAAAACGGGAAATTGGGCACGCGATTCTGCTGAAAATAGTATCCCATTTTCCCATCCCTAACTTTGTCTTCGTCTTCAGAGTGCTCGTTGGCAAAATCTTGGGTTATCGTGTTTTCAATATCGATTTCGGGCGATCTCCTGTGATCGTTCAGTCCGACAATCGATTCGATTGAAAAGTTGTTGTTCTTCGGGAGTTTAGTCATTTTGCTTTCGGTATCCATTTAAAAAAAAACACAGCACACTCGCGCGCGATTCGTATTTGGAACGTTCGAATGTCAGATTTGAACTGAGAATTCGAGCTCTGTTTTCGTATGAAGCAGTGGCCATAGCCACGCCTCTACCAGGGGAGGTCTGTCCTTTGTTAAACCAAACTGAATTTCATCTTTACCGCCTACAAAACTACGCTCAAATTCCTTTGAAAGCTAAATAAGGTTTGGTCAATATCGCTTATGGCAACCAACTGTGAATCTTATGATTTACGGAATAGGACTTTTGAAGTTGTATTTTAGGAGTTGCTACTAGATTGGCTATGACAAAATGTCCTACCCAAGATAAATGCATAGTTCTTAGGGCACTTATTTTGACTAGGCTCTGCCCACAACTTAACCCGTGTGGTACCCGAATAAAAAGTAGCCATATTTACTCTAGGTCACTAACTACATACCTACCTATATACGTGTTATAATTTTTACGGGTCTATATCAATAATAAAAATGAAAAAAAACTGATATATACCTGTTCTAAATTTCATGCAAATCGGTTCTGCCTTTTATTTGTCTGTATTTTCTGTGTACAATAAAGAATAAAGCTGAAAAGATAGGTCATGCTCTGTACCTACTCAATATATTGAACAGCTAACTCGAACGGTAGAGATAATGGCATTTTGGTGATAGTTACCTACCTAGAGGAAACTTTTTAATAATTAATAAAATGTTTTACATCTGTATAAAAACGTTTGCTATAATGACTTGCCAATTGTCATTACAACTTTAAAAAAAATGAGTTAGATTGATGACTTTTGTTCTTCTATTGATTTACTCCATTGCATTTAGGGATTGAATCTGGAAAATTGATATTTTTGGACTAGCCTTCTAATTACTCTAACAAAATGGTAATGAGAATGCGACAGTGGCAATCATTTTCCAGGCTTAGAAATGAGCAAACTTTTCCAATGTGAAAAATGGGAATGTTTAGGAAAAAACGTGTAATTACTCTTTTCAAGTTATAAGTAGATAAATTTTGGACATTTCTAAGCCTGGTTATATGAGTAGGTTCCTCATTGCCATTTTGTTGGTGTTATGAGGGGGTAGGACTTGCAGTTTTGGGTTTTTGCTTTATATAATATCATCATTATCATAATTCGGTGTTAGGTACCTACATAATTTATGATAATGACATTAATTTAAAAGTCTTCTCTTTACACACCATCAGACTTTAAAAACGCAAAATATGTTTAATTTTAACTAAAATATGTTTGTGTCTAATTTTCCTGAGATGATAACAAATGTTTACCTAATTTTAAAACCCCTGACGTTATTACATCGAATGTAACGCCCCCTAGGAACATGCGATAAACCTCTTAGAAGCCTATAACTATGAACGATCTTTTAAGACATACACATAATGTAAAATACAAAAAAAATGTAGTCTACCTCGAAAGTCAAGCCCTTAAGTGACTACTAACGCCATCTACAAGTGAGTAGTAAAACAATTTTTTGTTCTGTCATCTATGAGCGAGGGGAAAAACTATTATACAGTTCAGTTTGTAGGATGAAACTCTATAGTTTCCATCCTATACTAACAGATGACATGATAAAAGGCGGATAAAAAAGATTTAAAATCATATAAATAAAATGATAATTATTTCAAGTGCTATTTTAATTTTATTATTTCCAAATTTCAAATTGCATAAATATATGACGAATTGATAACAAGACAATAACAGGCCAGGTTTATTAATCTAATGTATCAACCTCTTTGCTCTAAAGATATCTATAAGAATTTTTTTTATAAAATGTGTCTAACAATTTATAATAAATTACCTGAGGAACTTAAAGCGTTAGATAGAATTGAATTTACAAACGAACCTAACAGCTATTCTTTAGGAGGCAAAGGACGACAATGTTAATTTTGTGAAGGAATATTATTATTCCGTTAATGTACGAATTGGGTTCGTGAGAGAAAGTTAAGTAAATGGTTAATGTATAATTGTTTTTATAACCTAGATGAGTATGTTACTTATAATAATAGAAATAAATTAGCATATTCGCAAGAGTACATTTGCAATCATAATAATATAAGAACTTAATTATAAAATATATATTCTTGCAAATAAATGATTTGATTTGATTTGACGTCATACCGATCTGACCACCAAAGTGACGTAATTTATAGATGGCCCCTTATTAGTTAGGTAGTAGGAATTAAACGTGATCTTTTTTTTGTGTAATGAGTGATGTGTAGGTATATGATTTAGAGTAAATAAACCGTTCGAGCAATTCTCAAAATAAATTTAAAAAAACAGTAGTTGCGTGGTTTGTATAATAAAAATATACCTACCCACTTACCTCTTTCAATTATTTAACAACTCGAACTAAAATAAACTTCTATCACCATCAGCTGACAATGGCCTACTGACATAGGACCTACTTAATAATCCTACAAAATTACATGTAATATGTCTCTTTTGTGCTTAAGTTCAATAATTTCAGCAAGTAAATAATTTCATTAACCATTGTGTGTGCACTCAGTCTCAGAATATTTTTTTTGGGCTTTTTGGGCAGGCTATAGGCATTGGACCCTACCACCTTGTTTTTTGTAAGTCAAACTTACCAAATGTGTTGAACTGCGGGTTAAATCGGTACCCGTCATTATGGGTGCCGGCAGCAGGGTGCACCCCCCCCCCCCCCCCCCCCCTTCCCCCGCCCCTGTCAGGATAGAAAATACATTGTTTTTTATTAAGTTACTGTTTGAATAAAAACTGAAGGCTACTGGGTTGCTGGCCAAAGTTTTTCATCACCTTTTCATAAATTCAGTATCCTCCTCTACTCTTTTCATGTAAACACTGATCATGTACAAACCGCTTAGCCTCGCGTCTCCCATCGTTGAGCGATTCCACGTCTTGACACGTCTTATCACATTGCCATTACATTTATCTACATAATATACATGTAGGTATAGGTTAGTATAATGTGTAGATGCAGATGCACTTCTCTGAAAGTAATCCAGAAGAGAATCAGAGAAGTGAAGCCCGTCACTACTAGTGACCAATAAGTAGGTAGGTACTATCTATATATGAGTATATTTTTAATAAATAATTGTGCAAAAAAACATTTTAAATAAATATAAAGTTCAGAGTAGGCTATGCATTAGTAATGCCAATGCTTGATGTTGCTGATGTCAATAGATGACGGTAACCGTTTTCCATCAGGTGGGCCGTATACCTATTTGTTTGCATCGTTAGAACGAGATCCACGAGTTAATAGTAATACCCTAGGAGAATGGTGAGCGCCTCTCAATTGTTAAAAATATTTTTGACAATACCAATTACAAATCATTTCAGTTGCTAATTAAAAAATGATATATATTTTTTTCTAGATACTTCTACAAAGTCTAAAAAAATAAGCAATAAGTTAATGTAAACTGTTTGTTTTTTCTGAACGTTTTCATTTTATTAGGATTCTAGCTGCCGACAAGATCTATGGGCCTAAACTAAGATCTATGGACATATTCGATTTAGTATATTGACAACATCTGTGGTGCAGTGGGCGCAGGCTCGCCTGAGATGCCTGCGGGTTCGATTCCCGCTGCGAGACAAATGTTCGTGTGATGCAAACATTTGTATCCGGTCTGGGTATTTTCTATGTATAATGTGTATGTATTTACAAAAAAAGTAGTTTATCAGTCATGCAGTTCCCATAAAACAAACTCTGCTTAGTTTGGGGCTAGATGATACTGTATGAAACTGTCCAGCATTATTTATTTATTATTTATATATTTATTTAATATGGTATCTACCTATCTTTTATCTTGGCCCATGTCTTGAATAAATAATACCTTATATGAAATAGGATGTATGTATTAGGTTTATTAACATAGTTTTGTCAGGTAGCCAGATCGATTTGGTACCTACATCTACCTACTCGGTAAGATTACAATGGTCGAGGAGTTGTGAAAATATGAATGTGGTTGTTTAAAATGAAAATTAATTATTCGACTTTTTATAAAACAAACGATAGCGAGGTGCGTGTAGAATAAAGAAAGATATTCATATAAAACACTAATGTGACGTACCTAAATAACGTCGCACAAATCTGACACCGACAGTTATCATTTACATCCGTTCAGAAACCTAAATATTATTAACAGATCTGGAGTCGGTTGCAGAGCGACCAGAGTGACCAGGGGGCTAGACAAATACCTCACGCTTACTTTTCCTTTCACGCTAACGCAATTTTTTCAAGGTAAAACTTGGCAGCTGTCACGTGACATTTCCGCAGCTAATGTCATTCCCGTACAATGCAATCTTTCCGTAGGCGTTAACGTCAACAGAAAGTTGTATTTGTCTAGACCCCAGACCAGATATGTCACTCCAATGTTTGTAGCTTCGACCCCGCCGCCCCTTTTTTCCACCTTACCATTGACTACTATCTTTTCAAGGTTATCTCCTCTTTTCCTGGCAATATGGCCGAATAATTCAACCTACTATATTAGCAGATAGGTAGTATCTATTAACAAAATAAGTTTTTTTAAGTTGACGTTTCATATGATTCTTGTGATTTCAATAAATAAAAACCTATTGACTTTGACTTTGAACAAACCGACTCTTATCACAGGTATTATCGGTTCAGGGAAATAGATATTTGAGGAGTGAAAGTCATTTGTTTTACTATGTTCACAGATCATATAATAATAATAAAAACGGTCTTACAATCAGTACGGTCTTACAATAAGCTAATATAAGCTAGCAGAGTTTAATTTATGTAAAAGAATTAGATCTAGATGTGTTGGGTGTTAAAAGACCTGTGACCAAGCAATACTTAGAGTTCCTCGCTCTAACTAAGTAGATACTTGTTTCGTAGACGCGAAGGATCACTGCTTCGGCTAGTGTAGGACATTTACACTCTTCTCATTTAGACACACATTTAAATTAGTTATAACTAGGTACACTCTTATCATATAATCACTCAGGAACAAATGCCACTTTACCATTTATTTTTTAAACGCGGTTAGCCTTTGATTTAAAAACAAGTTATGATTGTACGTGATGGACATCCTCAAATGCAAACTGGTTCGTAGATCTTTAAAGACAGAATGATTAAAAACCTATTGGATTTGATTCCAACCTTAAGTAGGTATTATTGCTGTGCTTTGTTTTTCAGTTTCTCAAAATGCTGTAAGAATGCGTCACAAATTGAAGTAATGAATCGAAAAACACGCTCTTCCATTTGCCACATCCAATTCCGATGTCATCAAAATTCTAGCTTCATGTCAGCACTTAGCTGCAGGCGAACTTACCTATAAAGGAGTTGAAACCAAAAATACCCCTTCATTTGCCTTTGAAGTGCAATCACAAACGCAACTACCTTAAATACTACGTAGAATCAGTTACTACGTAGAATCAATTTATAACATCAGTTAGAAAAAAATCTAAGTTAAAATTATGAATGTGAATACATTCTCGGTGAAAAAAATAATTTAAATAAGTAAAAAAATGCATTATTTCATACATAATTTATGCTTAATTCGGGTTGAAAAAGATAGCTAAATAGTTTATTTATAAAAATATTAGAGTTCGTTCAAGGGGTTGAATATTTTATTCAAACAAACCGATTAAATAAAATATAGAATACGGAAGCCACTACATGCGTGTTTCTTTTACAAAAAAAAATACAAAACACAGTGCGATGGAATAACAAATCCACCGTAAGCTAGCCTTTGCAAATAAAAAAGATCGTTAAAAAATGGAGTCAAATTGGACAATGTACCCGCACGTGGGGCTCCGCTCGCCGAACCTAACAAACACTACGGGAAACCTTCAGGAGAACTTTGAGATCGATTTGGAAGACACCAACTGGATTCTGACATCTTCATTCATCATCTTCACAATGCAGACAGGTGAGTTTTGCACTTTTCCATAATCTAGGTGACCTTTGTGGAGCTGTGGGCCAAGGCCCGCCTGAGACGCAGAAGCTTTCCCGTAAAAAAAAAACAGACTAATGTTTGTATGATGTGCAACATTTGCCACTGGTCTGGGTGTTGTCTATGAATTACATGTATGTATTTAAAAAATGCATATAGTCAAGTAAATTATATCAGTCATGTAGTTCCCATAACACAAGGGTCTAGACAAATGCCTCACGCTTACTTTTCCTTTCACGCTAACGCAAATTTGTCAAGGTAAAACTTGGCAACTGTCACGTGACATTGTCATTATATTGACTTTTTTTGTTAATTGTTAATTTACTAAAAAGTAGGTAACATAGTTCAGATAGGAACTATATGTACCTACTTCTAAAGAAACCGTACCTACTTAAGTCACGTTTTCTACGTTAAAACAGAACAAAGAACGATGTCTCATAAAATTATAAGTTTAGTTTCAATACCTAATGAACATAACAAAATAGTTCTGTTCGTATCATTTATGTCTTGCAAATTAGCTAGCCTGATGTAAATAATTATGAAAAATAAAACACATGACTTTGATGAGCATCTTCAGATTTATACTCAGAACATACCTTCTTAAATACTGAGTAGGGGGTAGTCAGAGGCACCTTTTATTATTATATTTGGCATGTACCTACGTTTTGCATACCTAGGTACTACCTAGTTAGTATTCCACGTGACGAGTGGCAAGCCGTCACTCATGATAAAAATGGTAGTACATATTTTTCAAACTGTAAACTGTTGTGATAAGTGAACATAATAAAATTAAAAGTTTTAGACGAGATCTATACCCTTTTTTTTATTATTTCATCTACTTTTTAGCTTCGCAATAACAGCCGTGGTCACTGGAAGAATGGAGTATGAAACTTATAAATAATAAGAATTAAAAAATGGGATGATAAAAAAGGGTAAGCCCCTAAAAAAATAAATAAATAAATAACGCTTGACATTTTTCATCTAGCCCCAAACTAACTAGTAGGTATTATTAATATCTGTGTCCAAACTAAGCAGAGCTTGGGGTCTAGACAAATACCACTTTCTGTAGGCGTTAACGTCTGCGGAAAGATTTAATTGTATGGGAATGACATTAGCTGCGGAAATGTCACGTGAGAGCTGTCAAGTTTTACCTTGACTAATTTGCGTTAGCGTGAAAGGAAAAGTAAGCGTGAGTTATTTGTCTAGCCCCCATTCTGTTGTCGTTAACGCCTGCGGAAAGATTAATTTGTATGGAAATGACATTAGCTGTGGATGTGACACGTGACAGCTGCCAAGTTTTACCTTGACATATTTGCGTTAGCGTGAAAGGAAAAGTAAGCGTGAGGTATTTGTCTAGACCCCATTCTGTTGTCGTTAACCCCTGCGGAAAGATTAATTTGTATGGAAATGACATTAGCTGTGGAAATGTCACGTGACAGCTGCCAAGTTTTACCTTGACAAATTTGCGTCAGCGTGAAAGGAAAAGTAAGCGTGAGGTATTTGTCTAGCCTGTCTGAACTCATTTGCCCATGATGCATGTATGGAGCCCATAAAAATATGCGTTTGCCGTAAACGGTTGTTTGTTTGGTTGTATATATGTATGTTACCATTTATCTCCGAAACGGCTTATACGATTGAAATGCGGTGCTTTGCAATCAATCGCTGCAATAAACGACGAAGTACTTGTTAGTTTTTTTTTAATTTTATCTCCGTAGTTAAATTACCTACAACAACTTAAAACATACTTCCTTTTAAAGTTTAGGTTGGTCATCAAGCAGGCAGTCAATTAATTGCAATATTTTTAATTAAAAAAAAAAATTGTTGTGTTCGTTGAACCTATCCGCTTGATTTTAAAGTATTTATGCTATCAAAAAAGACGTATTTACATAGCATTTAGTACATACCAAAATGGCATTAAATAAGTAATTTATACAGTATACACTACATTTTCCTCAATTCAATGAAGGTTAGAAGAATTGGCGGCCAGCCGAAGCCTTTTTCTGTCGTGTAAATAGAGGTATACAATAAAATAGGCTAAGTCAGAGTGCATTTCTACAAGCCATAAATAAACATGGTCTAATAGATATTATTATTATGAACTTTCAAAGGTGCACAAACTAGCTGTTGATATATTAAAAACCAGCTTCTGCCCATGCCTTCGCCCGTGTGGTACGCGGTTAAAAAGTAACCTATTTGTTATTCTGATGTGTAAGCTATATTACTGTAAATTTTCATCAAAAACCGTTCTGTAGTTTTTGGAAGAGTAACAAACATCCATCCTCACAAAATTTCACGTTTATAATTGTAGTAAGATTTTCAGGTTTTTTATTACATTTAAGATAGAACGATAGTAAGGTGTATTTCACGAACAACCGACTTAGTGTTGATCAAACTGAACGTTTCTTAACCTGATATATTAAGAACATTCAGGGTGTATAGACTAATTTCAAAAATTTAATTTAAAAAAATACTAATTTCTAAGGACACTTTCTGTTGGCGTTAACGTCTGCGCAAAGATTAAATTGTATGGAAATGACATTCACTGTGGAAATGACACGTGACTACTGTCAAGTTTTACCTTGACAAATTTGCGTTAGCGTGAAAGGAAAACTAAGCGTGAGGTATTTGTCTAGATAGCTACTAATGATTTTTTAGATACACTATTTTTCTTACCCTTCTTATCTTTCAGGGTTTGGTATGCTAGAGTCAGGGTGCGTCTCCATCAAGAACGAAGCTAACATCATGATGAAAAATCTGGCTGACATCTCCCTTGGTGGTAAGATCAGGATCATAATCCCTTAGACGTCATAGGACATAAGACCAAAGACACTACCAACGGACTTTTCAATGTATGACCCGTTTATCCTTACGCAAGCACTGGGTGTCTAGACAGATACGACTATCTGTTGGCGTTAACGCTTACGGAATAATTTACTTGTATGGAAATTATATTAGCTGTGGAAATGTCACGTGACTACTGCCAAGTTTTTCCTTGACGAATTTGCGTTAGCGTGAAAGGAAAATTAAGCGTGAAGTATTTTTCTAGACACCCTGGAATCCTCATTTCAGAATGAGGATTCCAGGGTGCAGGGTGATTCAACCTCGAATTAGGTTGTATGTCTACTCCATACATTGACAGTACCGACCATAGTACATTCGTCATCACTTTGTCATATGCCTTTTCCAAATTTACGAAAGCGCAATAGACCTTTTGACCCTTGGCCAGAAACTTTTCGGCTATGCATCCCAAGGAAAAGATCTGACCTACACAGTGCTTTTCGAATACCCGCTTGTGCGTCCCATATTTTCTCATTGGTTGCATTCAAAACTCTTTCAATCAACATTTTGCATACAATTTGCCAACGATGCTGGGTAGGCTTTGAACATTTTTCGTTTGTAGAAATAGAAACATATTATTCTATCTATACTTATAAAATTGTTTGTCCTGACTAACTGACTGACTGATATATCAACGCACCGCCAAAACGCCACGAATGTTTATAGGAGTTTAATAGGAGTATCGGTTTTTTTAAAGGTAGGAACTTGAAAATTGGATTTGCGGCTAATCATCATAAATAAATAAGGAAGTGTTTCAGGGCTTTTCACATTTTAAGGGGGGTGAAAATGTGTTTGGGAGTATGGTTTTTTTTGTAAAACTCTACGCGTGCCAAACCGCTAGTAACAGCTAGTTATACATATACGAAGTTGTCAAAAAGACCCTGTAATTTCTACCGCAGGTCTTACTTACTGGATTTTCGGATATGGCTTGTCATTCGGTACCGGAGCACTTGAGAACCCAGTTGTAGGTGTGGGTGACTTCCTGTTAGACCCGCCGGTCGGAGACGCGTTGATGGGGCCATTGTTCGCGTCCTTCCTGTTCCAACTGTCATTCGCGACCACGGCTACCACGATTGTCAGTGGGGCTATGGCTGAAAGGTAACTTACTGTTGCGCCTTGAGCTCCCAATCAATTTTAAATACCAATTAAATTGCTACACAAAACGGACGATAATCGTTTTTTGAAACAAATAAGCATTTTTATTTTTATTTGGGATTCAACGTGCGGTAATAAGCCTCCCCGTTATGCTTCTTAAATTTTAGTTTAGACGTTAAAAAGGAGGTAATGAAAAATGTAGTTTTTTTAATATTTTGGTCAACAGATGCAACTTCAAGGCATACTGTCTTTTCTCATTCCTGAATACGGTAGTTTACTGTGTGCCGGCTGGTTGGGTGTGGGGCTCGCATGGATTCCTCAACAAATTGGGCGCTGTGGACATTGCTGGCTCCGGACCTGTACATCTTATAGGTAAGCTTCACGCCATTCTGTTTGTTTGTACATGCAAAATCAAAGGGTACTGTTTTTTTGTACATCAAGGTAAGATAAAAATCAAGGGGTACTGTTTTTCCTGTTTTTCCGTACGTCAAAGTATGATGCAAAATCAAGGGGTACTGTTTTTCCGTACATCAAGGTAAGATGCAAAATCAAGGGGTATTGTCTGTCCGTGCTTACAACGTTATCTGTGATCAAGATAAGGTGATAATCACATAACTGAATATTATGAATTGAATAATATTCACTCGTTGACGACGTTGACGGTGACTTTCACGTTGACTTTGACAGGTGGAGCGTCAGCCTTCGCGTCCGCATTAATGCTGGGCCCGCGGCTGGGTCGGTACTCACGGGGCACGGCCCCTCTGCCGCTGGGGAATCCCGTCAACGCAGTTATGGGGACTTTCGTGCTGTGGTGGGGATGGCTGGCGTTTAACTCCGGAAGCACGTATGGGGTGAGTTTAACTCGGGGTTGTTGGTTTTTGTTGTGGATGGTGGTTTTTGTGTCGCGGGGGTGACATATGGGTTATGTCCTTCATGACATCTTATCTGTCAAGACTATGGGTACACTTGCGCATTCTTGTACCAACGCGACCGCCTAGGCTAACCTAAAGAGTAGCTCGATGTGCAGCTACTATGGATGCTCACAACTTGTTTATTGACCAATTACATGATGAAATAAAACAGAATTATATTAACAGTACACCACGACCGCACATACAGTGTGTCCCGAAAAGTAATATGGATGTGTAGGTATGTATGTCCCGAAAAGTAATATGAATGCGTGTGACCACAGATTAGTTAGGGATACATTATGTGACAGAGCAGCGGAAATCGTATCTGTTGAGTAGTCCGAGCCCCTCTGCAGTATTGACAACCTTACTAAGTACTTGGCAATGGGGCATTCGGATACGCCATAAACCTACTATAAAAACTACTTATTAAGTTTTATAGGTAACTAAGAAGGGAATGTAGATATTTATTCAGATCACATAAATAAGTAAGTACCTACTAATAGGTTCTTTGAATAGCCAGTCGGAAGATCTGACTTTAAAATTAGGATTATTTAAAGCAAATTGTTATCGCGTGCGCGGCTAATCGGCATTTTGTTGAATTCATTCAATTTTAAAACGAGCGACGTTTAGTTTAACGACAATGCATTAGTGTAGAGATGGCTATAAAGCCGTTAAATAGACTGCATTTAGGAAGTGCATTGAATATGGAAGGTGAGCAGAAAAAATCGGAAAGTGAAATCATCACAAGTTCGTACTCTGTGGCCATATTGATTGATAGTTAATAGTTAAATATATGCAAGCAGAAATATTTTTTCTTGTTTGGAAATTCAAAAAACCTTTGAGAAGGTTTTTTGAATTTTTAGGTTACTAGGTTACCTTTTTTCTATCATCCACTGTGATTAACTTAGGTCTACCCTCAACGCACTTCACACAGTAACTCATACTTATAGTATGAAACCCTCATGTGATTGTGATCATATTGTGATCATATGTAGATAGCATATTTTTTTTTTTTATTATGTTTTAAGAAAGTAGGTATGTGTATAAATAAGTGGCGTAACGCATTTGAAATTATTTTCTGTAATATTACTCGATTTTGAATAAACTTGAAGGTAGATCGATGCTGCTTTAATTCAAAACATCCCAAGAATTTCCTAAAGAGCCTCGCTCTTCGCGACCTTTTTATTGAATATATCCGACCAATAAAGGCCGGAATAACCCACATTCCTAAATCTTCAGACTAATTGCTGCAATAGACGATCATTACGTATTCTGTGCACGTTGTAATCGGCCTTGGTCATGAAATTGCAGTGGTTTTAGCTAGTTTACCCACATCAATCAATCATGTCAACTAGACTATTGTATGCTTAAGAAATACAATGTAGGTTTGAAAGATTCATTTTTGACATAATTTTATCAAATAACTAGAGATGTCTCCGTTCTATTTCATGCGGGGAAACAAACACCATTAAATTATGTTTCTTTATCAAAAACCTAAGGTTTGAGTTCACCAACGACGGACTATCAAGTCTAACCATTGATTCCGATGACAGTTTCTATGAAAACAAGTGTCAAAAAGTTTGACTAGGACCTAACCACCATGCGTTAGCATCTTTAATAAGTGTGTGTAACCGCCCGTAATTGTATTGGTGAACTCGGGCCTATACTAAAGACAGATAATAAAATTGCTAAGCTGAGCTGCAAGCTCCCAAAACTTGGTCTTCAGGTTTAAAACGCTTTATTCGCAACTTTACTTAATTTTTCAGTAAGTAGCTATTTGAGTATGAAACTTTATATTACAGGGACTATTTTGAGGATACAATTTAAATAAATCAAAGAGAGAAACATGATTGTTAGAACTTTTCTCAATAGATATTTTTTTTAAATCGGCTTTACGCAAAACCCGTTTTACGTCCATGCTTCGTATGTACAAAAAGGTAACAACGAGTATTAACGAGTATTTTTTATGTAATTCAGTAGGTAATTACAATACTAAGATTACTCAATAGAAAGGGTTTTTTAGGAGTTAATTCTTCTAGACTATTAGTTATTTTATTTGTATTTTTGGCTCTCTACGCTTATTTTTGCATCTGGCTGTCGTATTTTCAATTCCCCTATAACCTTACTTTCTCACTAACTTTCTTTTTTTCCTTCAGTCTTTCAGTTAACCATTGTACTGAATTGATACCCATGATAAAAACTCACGCTTAGTTTGGGCTAGCACCTAAGTATTATAATTGACCTCGATTCTGTAGTTACACTATCTAAACTAAATTTAAATTGTCGCTCTCTTCTACTGATAGTGTACGCAAGAATGAGAAGCAAGAATTTTACTCCTGTTAAATCAGTTTACGTGCCCCTTTTCTTCGTGTTTATAGTCGTAATATCAAAACAGTGTAACATGCTGTTTTGATATTACGACTAAATTTGTATGGAAAACTTAAATCTGACTAATTTGATAGCACTAAAATTGTAGCTATCTCTTTCTTGCTTGCACTATCAGTAAAAGAGAATGACAGTTTAAATTTAGTTTAGTTAATGTACTACAGAATCGAGGCCATTATCTGTGGTTTGGGTCACGCTAGAAATTACAGTTTAGTTAGTTATATTATAGGTTTCTTCTTATTTATTAGAAAAAAACCAACCAATTTAATTAGATTTAGGACCAATTTAATTCTATTTAGGACCAATAATGTATGTCCGAAACAAGCAAGCTGTTGAAACTTTTTAAAACAATACCTCCCTCCTTTAAACACAGTTGTTGCATAAAAATTACCTTACTTGAAAAGCGAAATAGAAGAGTACTCGCCTCTGCCCACGGCTTTGCCTGCGTAGTACTTTGATAAGTAGCCTATGCGTTATTCTGATGTATAAGCTATATTACTGTAAAGTTTCATCAATATACTTTCAGTAGTTTTTGCGTGGAAGAGTAACAAACATCCATTCTCACAAATACTTTTCCACTTAGTAAGTAGTACATCCTATTTGTATATTACTTATATCTGCATTGTGAATTGTATTCTTCTTTTTTTATTATTATTATTTATTAAATGTACGAGCATCCAATTCGAGCATCTAATCTACCTTCTGATGAGAGAATACTCCCTGGTAGGTGAGCGGTGCTAAATGGCAGTACGCAGCCCGAGCAGCTGTTATGACAATGATGGGATCTTTCGGGGGAGGCTGCTTTGGACTCCTGTGAGTATTTTTATTTTTAACCCCAAAGTAGCGTCCTGAGAAGTTCCACCACTATTTTTGCCGCCAAGCAGTAATGCTCGTATTGTTGTGTTTCGGCACAGATAATATAATTCAAGTAGTTCCGGTTTGAATGGTATAGATGAAATTACATTACATGAAACTTGTCATCCTGTCTCAGGGTCGACAATGCGCAATTGTTATCTCTGATTCTGCATGCGTCCATAGGTTATCTACACCACTTACTAAGCTGTTTAACGCTGTAGTCGTATACAAATATTAAACAATTGACAGGCCTCATAACTTTTCTAAAATAAATTAGTACAGTAAATTCTGATTTTGTAGTCCCACAAATGTTTCTTCTTTCAGGTTTACGTTGATAAAGAACAAGGGTAGAGCAGACGTCATGGAGCTGATAAACGGTATTCTGGGATCCTTGGTCTCAATTACAGGTACTAGATATCAAATACTCAAATACTTTAATCAAATACTTTGTGTTTTTTTATATATATATTCTGTGTCATTCAATCGAAACTTTATGTTCCATTAATGATTTTTTTTTGTGGTTCATAGTCATAGTCAAACTCATTTATTCGTTCAAGGTTACATTTTACAGGTCTTTGTACAAGTAGGTAAACCTACGTCAATACTTAGTTAATGCATTATTAATTTACATATCACATTATTACATGTAATTAACACAATACATTCAAACTCGTACAGAGCCACTGCTGTACCCTGCTAGCCATCAAGGTTGTTCCAAGAATGAACTTTTGAATTATATTTTAATGTTAGTTCATTCTTTTCATTCAACATAGATAGATAGATAGAAGATAGAAAATACTTTATTGTACACCAAATAACATATCAGCTTAGTTAAGTCCAATCAACTTTAACAATGTTGTACAATGGGCGGTCTTATCGCTAAATAGCGATCTCTACCAGACAACCTTTGGATGGAACGGACATAACACACATACACACATACACGGACATAACGGAACATATACATGACTAAAATATTCTTGGGCTGTGCTTTCTTTTTTAAGCCAGTCAAGTAATAAAGTCAAAATGGTATAATTTCCAGCGGGTTGCTTCCTGTACCGCGCGTGGGAAGCACTCCTCATCGGAACCATAGGCGCAGCCATCGCCTCCGGCGCCACGCCGCTTTTTGACAAGATACGAGTGGACGATCCTGTGGGAGCTTCGGCTGTTCACGGCGCTTGTGGATTTTGGGGTAAGAACAGCAGTGAGGTGCCCGTGGCCAGGATTGAATGATACGTCTTATAAAAATCAACATTTTCATAACACGTATCAGGTGGTTTTAGAATAACAACATAGTTTTTGCGGCTCGCTTTTCTCGTCGGTTTCTTCTATAGTAATGTCACCTATCAGTAAACAATCCTACTAATATTATAAACGCGAAAGTTTGTGAGGATGGATGTTTATTACTCTTTCACGCAAAAACTACTGAACGGATTTTCATGAAACTGTACAGTAATATAGCTTATACATCAGAATGACACATAGGCTACTTTTTATCCGGGTACCACGCGGGCAAAGCCTTGGGCAGAAGCTAGTTTTAGAATATAAGAGTAAACGACCCTTTAGGAGCGGGATGAGAACAGTAGCAGATCCCTTAGCATGGCCGGATCTGGTACTAATTTCATTTAAGAAGTTAATTGTTGCAGAATATTAAAGCAACTGGTTTGTTTTCTATCGTCTATTGCAGCGCCCTCTAGTGACTTGTGGCAAAAACCTACATAGAAACCATCCTTGCGGTCACAAATCGACTGCAAAAAACCGTTTTAGATAAATGATTATACTTATATAATAGGTACTTAACAGACAAACAAAAAACAAACAAGCAACCTCTTTACGGAAAACGGCAGCTTACATTGCGGATCAAAAATCTATTTTGAAAAGATTCGCTCTTTGCACGCTAATTTCTGCGGCTCGCTTTGCACGTTCCCTCCTTTTGTTGACCATTCGCCTGATAAATTTAGTGTTTTATGGAGGTACCTAGGTGTTATTTTTATTTTTTTGTGACGCCTTTGACATAGTTACGCAACACCAAGGGCATTGCTGAAGCATGCCTTAAAGACAAAGTTGAAAAGCCTCATATGCCTTGGTGGAATTGATACCTACTTCCCGCGACGAATTCTATAAAGATTTTGTACCAAAAATCTGGATTTATTTGCAGGGGTCGTTGCTGTCGGTTTGTTTGCCGACAATCCCATTCCTATGGATACCACAAACGGAAGATCAGGATTATTTAAAGGTAACTTGAAACGATGTCGGTCAAATTGGTACCGCGCGAGGAGGACGAACATTACCCTCCAAGATACAGTTAAAAACTAGTTCGGAGTGTGTAGAGCTAATCTAAATCAGCTACCAATTAACTGAACCATAACTTAATAATTAACTGAACCATAACTTTTACAATTAGGACTTACCTAACTAT
The DNA here is from genome assembly GCA_958496245.1 of Perizoma flavofasciatum. Taxonomy (NCBI): domain Eukaryota; kingdom Metazoa; phylum Arthropoda; class Insecta; order Lepidoptera; family Geometridae; genus Perizoma; species Perizoma flavofasciatum. The sequence continues at coordinate 4,563,881 of OY292445.1, read as the reverse complement.
TAGCTACAGTATTTTGGAATATTCCTACTGTCCCCCTATCTTCGGCCCCATCGGGGGACAACTGGAAGTTATATTTGCTTTCCGAGTATCATCGTTTTTTAATATCGTTATCACTTTCTAACTTTCTACTTTTTTACCTTAGAATGTAGTAACGAAACATTACTATTAGGAGAAGAATTACTTTGATTTTTCGTAAATTAGGTAGGTACTTAGATGAAGTTGTCAGTTGTGTAAAACAGGTAGAAATTATAAGTTTATGGGCAACTACGGCCGTTTAACTTTGGCCGTTTAATATTTTTTATTTATTATTATCAACTGACTTAAAAAAAATGGTTTTCAAAATTATTTTATGTTTTTTTTAGTGTGTATGTTGTACGCGATATCTTCGCCAATTGTAGAGCGATTTTAATGATTCTTTTTTTAATGGTTAAATATAGCCTAGGCTCAAGGGTTTCCAAATATCATCACCCATTTTTTCACCCTTAGGATCTTTTCATAAAATTTATGTATATGGGACTATTTTTATGAAAAAAATGGGTGATGAAATTTCATAGTGGACATTTTAAGCACTCTTATCACCACAGGTGGTGGTTGGTACCTCCTCGGCGTACAAACACTGACAGCTATTTGTCTAATGATTTGGGGCATTGTGGTGACGATGGCACTACTGTGGATCATAGACTGCGTGATGCCGATCAGAATGGACCCATACGAAGAGTTACTGGGAGCTGATCTTACGGAACACAGGATCAGGCATGGACAGGTACAATGCTCACTTTATATGAGGAATGATTAAATGAAAATACTTTATTGTACACCTTATGATATAAACAAAACACAAAAACTATCGTGAATTTGATTATTCGTATTGTAAAATTTTCACGTATTCTGCTCTCTCGGTGAAGGTACCGACTCTGGGAAGGAGTCGAAACTTAGTCGGTACCTTCACCGGTTCGTGAAAATTCCCGTTTTTACAATATGAATAAACAAAACACATTAAGATAAAGGTACAATGGGCGGTCTCATCGCTTAAAAGCGATATCTTCCAGGCAACCTTTGGATGAAGATAATTATATGTCATTTTGAAGTGGCCGGGGGAGGAAGTTAGTTGCCAATGGTTGATCGTTACAAAAAATACGAGAGAGGCCGAGCGGTTTTTGTGAACAGCTAAACTACATTCCATAGCTGGTAAAATCGGTGGTAAATTCAAAGTCAAAGTCAAAGTCAATAGGTTTTTATTCATTGAAATCACAAGGATCATATAGAAACGTCAACTTAAAAACTATACGTGAATCTAAAATGTTAAAGTGAATTTACGCCGGTTCCTCGCGCGCGACCAAGCATAGAAGAATCAGGCAACAAACTCTGCTTGGTTATTTTTTTGATGATCCTTCATTCAGCTTTAGTGTGGTGCCAATCGAACGTAAATGAACGAGACTCATTTATAGAAAAAAGTACTAGTCAGAGACTTAAATAAAGTCTAAAAAGTATCAACCTAAGTTCTTATGACAACACACTATACGCTTTATAATAGTAATGCTTAACCTATTCTTAAAAAATATGATACCACAGATATACAATTCCACAATTAAGCTAACGAAGGAGCGGAGCGACGACATCGGGCCATGCAGTTTAATCGTCAATATAGGCATTTAAGGTGTAATACGCCTTCTTTATTAGATTGTTCTTTATATAAGATTTAAATCTTCGAATAGGCAGCTCGGTTACATTTTCCGGAAGCTTATTATAGAAGCGTACAGAGTTTCCCATAAAAGACCTATTGGACTTTTCTAATCTAAATTTCGGGATGAGTAATTTATTTTTGTTTCTAGTATTAATGTTATGGACATCACCTTTTTTTATAAAACTAGCGTTATTTTTATGCGTGTACATTAAGTTTTCATAAATATACTGTGAAGTTACTGTCATAATGTTTATTTCTCTGAATCGTTCTCTCAGAGAATCACGAGGTTTCATATTATAAATGGCACGTATTGCTCTTTTTTGTAAAACAAAAATTGTTTGAACAACAAAAATTTCCAATAACTGAAATAAATACATACGTAAACTTCAAGGAAATTTCGAAAAGTTTAGATGTTTACAGGAAAAAAAACTATCTTAGTTAGATCCGATTTCTAGCTGCGAATAACCCAGGTACTTTGGTATTTAATCGACCAATCGCCAACGTGGCCGAGAGAATTGTCAGCGCGAGATGTTTTAGGCGTGTGGGCATCACAGTTCTTGAACAAAGCTCGCTATTCTTCTAGTAGGTATTCCAATCACGGGCGCCGACAGCAGGGTGCAAGGGGGTGCGGCACTTGCACCCTTCTGTCAGGAAAGAAAATACCTACATAGAAAATAATATTATTTTTTATTAAGTTACCGTTTGAATAAAATCTGAAGGCGTCTGCCTGGGTTGCTGTCCAAATTTGTTCATCACCTTGTCAATAAATTCAGTAGTCTCCTCTACTCTTTACCTGTAAACACTAAGCATGCACAGGCCGCTTAGCCTCGCGTCTCCCATCGATGAGCGATTCCACGACTTGACACATAGTAACGTGCTAAATGTAGGTACGTTCATTACATAACATTTATATACGTAATATACATACGTGTATAAGTCTATATTTTATCTTAGTTAATAGTATAATATGCAGATGCACCTCCCTGAAAGTAATCCTGGCGGCCGATGCCCATGATTCCTATATTTATCTACTGTTGACGAGAGTAGGTATAATACAACCACCTAAAGGAAGGTACAAGCCCAATATAATGACTTAGATAATTTCTATAGGAGTTAGTCCCCAAAACGCTGGTCACGTTGTCCGTTGAATGACAATGCTAACGCGTTCCTTTATTTTGCAAGCATTGCATGCATAAGCAGGCAGTGACGAATCTCTTATTTGGAAAGTCTGTAATTGCTGCTATTTTTTTAGAATATCTGTTATTGCGAAGAAACACAAATACTTTTGAAACTATCATGGTTTTGACATAATTTTTACTAAAAAACGGTGGTAAATATCCCGTTTTTTAGTAAAAATTAAACACAACGAATCAAAGCTGTAATCGACTCGCCGCCGCCGCCGCTAACGTGGACAAACGCAAAAGACTAAAAACGCACGGATTAAAAAAAATAGCGGCATGTGCCTAAAAATCAAATAGATACATACCTACTTGACTGGACTTAACTTCTTGATTAAGGCTAGACCTGAAGGTACCTACTTCAATTGACTTCTTGATTATGGCTTCAATTCACTTCACATCTTGAATGACAATGAGACCTTCGTTTCGTTGATGCCGCTGTCTTCAAGTTTGACACTGACATAGACAGATACATAAGCTGTCAGGCTATACCGCAAGAGTGACAAACACTTGCCCTTAATTCCAAAAAAGTCAAACCTCCAGCCGCAAGCCGAAATCAAGCAGCGAGCGATACAGATCGAAACTTAAGACATGTATAAAGTACACTCTAAGCATTGTATAAAGCTGACTTTAACCACACAGATATTTTCCTATCCTTCCTACTACCCTTCTAATATTATAAACGTGAAAGTTTGTGAGGATGTTTGTTACTCTTTCACGCAAAAAGTACTGAACGGATTTTAATGAAACTTTACAGTAATATGGCATATACATCAGAATAACACAGGCTACTTTTATCCGGGTACCGCACGGGCGAAGCCGTGGGCAAAAGCTAGTATACAATAATCTAAGAACTATTATAAATATAATTAAATTAAGGTGGGACGAGTAAGGCATTACGTCGTGACTAAATATTGAGTAGCGTTTATGTAAAGTAATCCTATAATTATTTTTTATTAGGTTGGTGTTTCACGTGCAGTTTCTGCGCTTCGCCCTTACCACCGATCCAACAGCATCGAGGAAGTTGGTAATATCGGCGTTAATACAGGACATAGTCTGGTGGTGGATAAAATACAGGAGGTAAAGTACATTATAAAGTCCTTTTGCACGGTACTCACCTCCCGGCTGATTTTTAACAGCCAACTAACACACATACAGTCTTGATCCCACATTAGAATTCCCTGTGTCGTAGGTATCAGGAACCGTGGTACCAGAACACCTAGACCCTGAATAAATATCGACAGAACATTTGTCCTGTAGCGGGAATCGAACCCAGACCTCTTGCGTCACAACTTGCCACTTACCCACCTCGAAACTGAGATCGTCAAACTAATAAATAGGCATTAAACTTTAGAGTATCCATCAGTCGCGTGTTCGCAATCTGTTCCGGCCTTTACTCCCTTTATTTTATAAAATGTTGCCAGCCAACATTTCTAGCTCCTAATTTTCCACAAAAAATATCAGCCTATATACCTTCTTACATCCATACTATTCTTATTTCATAAATGCGAAAATTGTGCATGTTTAAATGTTATTTAGCAAATAACATTTAAACATGCACAATTTTAACTCCGTAACGGCTGAACCGATTTGAATATGAAATATACGTTATACTTAGTTTAAATAACACATATAGATTAGTAGATAGATTAATTAGAAGCTAGTTCTGTCTTGGAACATTTTTTTTGTAGTAATTATCTCAAATTGTGCTATTTTCAGGCCAACGAAAAGAAAAGTAAAGGAAAAGGGCAACTCCAAATATTCACAAACAACGCTTTCATGCACGACCAAGAAACAACCAGAAACAATGGAATACTAAACCATAGACGAAGGGACCCAGAAAACGAGCTCCATAGAACCCTAGACTCTATGGCCCAAGAGATTGATGGTGCGAATTTCAAAAAGAGAACTGGAAGAAACCATAATGGCGCACGCGCTGGAACATCTGTTATTCAAGTTATCCCTGAAGAGTTTAAAGGAAGAAAGTTTAAAGAATTAACTGTTACGGAATTGGAGGAACTGGGGGAGTTAAATGTGAGTCAGGATAGATTCCGGCATAGGTTTCATGAGTCTGATTATAAGAATGATGTTTTGAATGCGAATGCCAACTTGAGGTGGATAGATTAGCTTTAAATAAAGTAGGTAAGCAAATTAAAAAAAAGTGATTTAAACTATTTCCAGCCGCACGCGTTAAAATTCACACAAAAGGCTTTTCAAAGCCTGTCTCCACCGTCTTAAGTAGGTAAATACAAAATAAAGTGATATTTTTATGAGGAAGTTAGTTTTAGTACCAATTAAAACTGCAAAACTGTCATATTGCTTGATGTCATATTGCTTCTGACTACCCCCTATTTGGTATTTTAAAGATCTAAGTAGGTACTGAGTTTGAATCTGAAGATGTCCACCATGAGGAATACAGTTGTGAGCGTGTTTATTTTGCTTTATAAGGAAGCAAGACTTTAGGAGTAGTTTTATCATGCATATTTTATGTTACTTTTCTGATAAAAATAAATGTGTTATCATTATCACTTGGTGGGTTTATTGCGTGATAAAAATGAAAATAAATATTTTAATAAAACTATAAAATAAAATAGCATCCATTTATCAATTTCATTGTCTTAAATAATAGTAATATGTAAACTTTACAAATCATACGATTTACTCCTGATTTACGCAAAAATCTGTATTCAAATTCAAATTCAAATTTATTTATTGACCATTTCGTTATAACATATAACATTGGCATGTCAGAGGGGTATACATTCACACTTAAAACTAGGTACTACACATGCAAATCAGAAAATGAACAATTTAAGTATTCCGTTACCCGGTAATATGGGTATTCCGTTACCCGGTAATATGGGTGATTTTCGAAAAAAGATTTTAAGTTTAAACTGGTTGAAGGGAAGCTGCATTACTTGTAAGGGCAGTTTATTATACATGACAAGTTTTAAACAGATACCATGATTGTAGGTTTTAACGAGTCTTTTTCGTGGAACAAACAATTTTTCTTTATTTCTTGTGTTGTATTTGTGGATATGTAGTTTCGCAGGGAGATCATGTTTTTTCAAATGTACTTCTAAGAGAGAACGGTAAATAAATAAGGATATCACTGTTAGTATTTTAGATTTTTTAAAGTAGGCTTTAGTCGAGGTTAGTCTGTCCAGACTATGAATAATAATCTGTATCAGTTTTCTCCCAAAATATCTTCTTTTTTTTTTGTTTAACGGTCTGAATACTCGTCCTTTTGGCCAATCTTGATATTTAATAAGACACTGTCGTCTGACATTAGTCACTTATTATTCACCCCCAAAATATCAGTATACAAATCGTTGCCATCTAAGATACATCTCCCTAGTGTTTAAGGGAATTGTTACCAGCACACAAAATATTACCCAGACATTCAGGAAATTATTACCCCTTGAACACTAACTCCCTAGATTTTGAGGAATTGTAACCAGCAGACGAAATATCTCCCAAATAAATAAAATAAATAAACTTTGACAGCTCAAAAACAGGTCCCTGGTTCTTATGAACTATTGCCAGCACAAAAAATATCAGTGCCCAAGGTTTAAGGGTAATTGTTACCGCTTAACACACTTAATTAAACAATTAAACAGCCAGATCAAAAACTCTCCCTAGCTTTAGGTAATTGTTGCAACCGCACAAAATATCCCCCCAACACTCAGGAAAATGTTGCCCGCACCTAAAACACAGAATTATGGTACCAATGGCTGATTTCAGTTGGCAACGCCTTAAATCCTTTGATAGCGTCACTTATATCATCAACAGGCACTGCTAGAGTATAAAGTTTGTATTCCTTCTGCACTCGACTTGCCGTAGTCTCTGTTGCGTTGTACATAGAGTCCACATTGCGAACCGGTAGTATTATTTCTAGCGCTTGTAGGTGCTCGAATGATTTTAGTATAACGGGTCGTGGGACAGTCTGTGCTGAGGAATTTGTGTTTGCGAATTTTGTGTATCTGAAAGAGAATAATTCATAATTTAAGTCAATAAGGCCTTACTTTTAAAGTGAAAAATGTAAACAGTTATATGGATTATTATTCACAAGGAATCATATGATTCGTTTTTGGTTGCATCTGATCAGAAAAAAGTTCTCAACGGGTTGCGATCTAGCCCCTAAGTAAGCAGAGCTAGTGTTATGAAAACAACATGACTGATATATGTACTACTTATATACTTTCTTTTGTAAATAAATATACATAAAAACACCCAGACCCATACCAGATGTTTAAATAAACACTTTCGTCTCTTTCTGATTTGGCATGTCAAATTCAATAGTAGAAAACAAAATACGTTTAGCAACACAATTTTTAAAAAAGACCATAAGCCATGTGGTTTGTGGAATCAAACATTTACCTGTGCAAAACCATTTCGAAATTCATTGGTTGCCCATCAAAGATGTCCATTCCATGTTTCATCGCAATGACCAGAGACAACTCTAGAATAGACAATGATTGTAGAAGCCTCACTCTATGCTCTGGAGCGACCGTGTTGTCTATGGCCGTTATAAGATCTGTCGAGTCTATGTATGGCTTCAAAGGTGACAGTTTTGACACTGTTTGGAACTGAAAAAGAAAGAATTTTTTTAATAACTAAAGTTAGCTCATTCGTGGAATTAGTAAGGTAATTCCCCGAATGTTTAAATATGAAAATTTCTATCTAACGCCAAGCAGTAATGCTTGATGCTGTGTTCCAGTTTGAAGGGGTGCCCAGTGCCCAGTCTCAGGGTTGGCAACATGCTAACTCTGCTGTTGCAAGGGTCCATAGGTTAAAGTAACCGGTTACTAACAGGTGGGCTGTATGCATGTTTGCAACTTAAGAGGTCTGCGTTGGATGAATTGCCTATACAAACGTAATACCGTAGTCATTTGTAATAAGAGCTTATTTCCACCATATTATGTTATTATTTGCATTCAAATAGTATTTATCTATGTACCTTGCTATATATTTTTACAAAATACTTACCTGAAATGAAATGTAAACGAATCGCATTTTGGATATTTTTACGTAATACATGACATGTTTTCTTCTTATTTGTTTCGTATTAAAAACAACAATACCTTACGTATCGTTTGGTTAGGTACATAGATTATATTGTCTAGTTACAGAATAACAACACAATGTGAAAAATACAACAAGTTTTCATTCATCTTTTTTGGTATTACGGAACACCACCAAATTTATAACAAATTCTGAACGGCTAATATTGCTATCGCGCAAGCACGGGCAGTCTTGCATCAGTCAAAAAGAGATAGCTATATTTTTGTACGCGCTTCTTATTTAAGTTATGAGCGCTGTACGCCGGATCCTTAAGTTAAAAATATAATGGATACACACTTGTGTATCCATTATCAGTTCATCGATCGATAATGGATACACACTTGTGTATCCATTATCGATCGTAGCGCCTCCTAGTGAAGTGTCGCGTTAAAATCTATCTAAGAACCACCCTTAACGTCATTAAAAATCGCATTACAAAAGGATAAGCCGTTTCGTAGAAAAAAATACAACAGACGAACAAACCAATCCCAAACGCATATATACGAGCTCTTTGCGCTTATCTATGTGAAATAAATAGCAATGAATAACGTCTAATGGCTCATGATATTAAACTGGCTTATAATTTTTTACTAAAAACGGGATATCCTACTACTATTATAAATGCGAAAGTTTGTGAGGATGAATGTTTGTTACTCTTTCACGCAAAAACTACTGAACGGATTTTGATGAAACTTTACAGTAATATAGCTTATACATCAGAATAACACATAGGCTACTTTTTATCCGGGTACCACGCGAGCGATGCCGTGGGCAGAGGCTAGTTATAAATAAATAATGTTGGACATTTTCAAACAGCCTTACCTAGCCCCAAAGTAGTAGGATGTCATGCATCATATATGAAAATTAGTGGACTTACCAGCACATTACGAAATACTTGTTCATTGACTGTGTAATAACAGAACTTTTCAATGCTATCTGTCACTTTATCATTCTCCACCAAACCTTGAATATGTGCGTTCCAATCTTGCATGAACATAGGATCTAATTCGGTGAACTGAGAGGCGTCGACTTTGCAGCGGTCCAATACCTCCTCGGGAATTGAGAAGACTGTGTCAGGGTTCGCTTCTAGGGCGCTTACTGTAAATTATTTATACGGTTGACATTTACGCTGTAACTGCTAAATAAGCGCTAGTCATGCTTTATACAGAGATGGCGCTGTATGTAGAGGTAATGTATAAAGCTCAATTTTTTTATCGCCCTTAAGTATAATTGAACAGAGTTTCAGCATTCGTCGGGCGGTAAGAAAAACTTTTTAGAAGTATGCAAAGAGAAGATAAATTTAATTCTGTCTATCTTGTCATTGAAAGATTTAGTAACGCTTAGAAGCTCCTTTCATGTCACGTCTTTGAACTTAAGTTTCAATGACATGCCAGTCTCTTCACGATATTATCCACCAAATGAGAGAAGTAAATAGCATGTTTTTACAAGTGTTTTATTTTTTATTTTAATACTCTAAAGTAGTAGTTTAGTGTAGTAGAGCTTCTGTAAAAGGGCTCGTCCGGGGAAGTGTTACCACCATGCCTATTTCTGGCGCCAAGCAGTAATGTTCTCATTGCTGTGTTCCGGTTTGAAGGGTCCTGTAGATATTTGTTCCGAGTGTTGTGGTATCTATATCTATATCTGTTGGCTGTTTAAAAAAAAAACTAATCTATTTGGAATAAATAACTTACCAGAAGACTTTCTGCTTCGTCCTTTCTTCTTCCCAACCGGCATACTAAGCAAGTTCAATGTCACTTGCTTCATTGTCTCCACAGGTGTTCTATGGTCATCGTTAGGGAATATCAGTATATGCCGGTGGGAGAACCGGGATTTCACACGCTTTTCTAACAATTCCATTACATCAAGTCTGTTAGTTATACCTGGAAATAGTTGGATATTTTATGTCAGTTTTATCTCAAATACAGTAACACCTCGAGAACCAAGTGTCTAGACAAACCTAACTAAATATTGTACCTACTTAATTTGTTAAATAAATTATACAATACTATACTACTATGTAAAATTTTAAGTGGGATTGGGCAGGCCATGTGAATCGAATGCATATAGAGCATTATGCAAACCTAGTTACTCAAGGTGCCGAATAAGAACGGTCAGTGGACCAAGAAAAAGATGGCGTGACAAACTGGACGAATACGAATCCAACTGGCCGGTGAAAAAGAAGTAATAGCGTTAATCATGTTTTTGCTGTGCACTTTTGTTTCGAATACAATAAACACTTCGTGGGCGACAACGCCCCCTTGTGGGCGCTGGAGGCCTTCAGGGGGCGGTAGAAGGCTCTAGAAGATATTGGGGGCGGTCTAGAGAGGAAAGCATAGGTTGTATAGGTTTAAAAACTTTGGGGGCGCTAGGATTTTTATTATCCTCAAAGTGGGCGGTGGGAAAAATAAGTTTGAGAACCTGTGACCTAGTGTCTAGCTAGACAAACCTAACATAGGTTTTAAGATACTATTGTAGATAGATAGAAAATGCTTTATTGCACAAGTGCATAGGCGAACTTAATGCTCATTAGCATGTTCTTCCAGCTAACCTTTGTGTATTGTACCTACTTAGTTTAAATCTAAATCTATGTGTTGGCTGCTCACCTAAAACACACATTGGCGACTGATCGCTATGCGTAATATCAAACAAATTGTACAGAAGTGTCTGGGCTTTGCCAATCTTGCAGAATGCGTGGAAGTCTTCGAGGAGGAACAGCATACTTCTGCTCCTTCTATCAGCAGACCGGAGACAGGTGAATAGGAATGACAGGTTCTCAGCAAATGAGCCGAAGACCTGGTCTCCCACTGCGTTTTCTAGTTGCATCTGATGACAAAAAAAACTTTACTTCAAGCCACCAAAACTCATATAGGAAAAAAACAAAAGTCAAAGTCAAAGTCAAAATTCATTTATCCAATAAAATCACTTTGAAACGTCGGTTTTTATCTACTGCCTGTTCCTCCGCGACTAAGCCAGGAAAGAAAAGCAAGAAAACAGTTTTAATGATCCTTTTACAAAACAATAGATTCGAGTTGGAACATTTTCAATACCAAGAGTTTTTGTCATCTAAATAACCAGATATTTTATAGTACGCCTTTTTAAAAAGTTTTTGTTTAATTAAGTTTTTAAATTTGGTTAGTGATAATTTTTGGGAGTTTGTTATAAAACACTATGATAAACCCTATTATTACCCTGCCGTAACACAGTTAAATCTAGCACGGGGGGTACGGTTTTTTAATTACGAGTACATACCTATTTTAATAATAACCTGTAGTAATTTATATAAAAATTAAGACCAGCGCAATCTTAATATACTAGTAATGTCTCTAGTTTATAAGTTACTCACTGTATTAGTTAAGTTGCAAAGAATTTAGTTTCATCTCAAATTGAAAATAAATTATCTTTATCTTTCTTTATCTTTATCTTTATAAAGCTAAAAGCTAATAGGGTTGGTGGGCAGGTGTCGCAGGCAACAATGCCTTGTGTAGGTGCAATCAACCTTAGAAGCAATCATTGCGAGGATGGTGTTGGTGCTTCCCCGCACCATGCTGCGGGGCTGCGGGGAGGCGGCGCGCTTGCTCTGAGTGGTATGAAAGCAGTCGATCCGCGCCGCCGCAAACATACCAGAAGCACTGCAGTAGCGGAGCAGCCCCAGCACCGCCCACAGCGCGTTATTGTACTGCGGGGCGACACTAATTTCCCATGGCTGGTATCATCGGATGGGATGAATCGTATCACGCTAATTTGTAAGCTGGATGAGCCATAGATGGACAATGCGAATGAACAAAATTGGTTTCATATTGAACGTTCCGTTTTTTGGATGGATGGGCCATTAAAATACGGAACTCGTGTCAAAAGTGATCACCCCGCTGGACGTGAATAGCGCTGTACGCTGAAAGCGAAACACAGGCTGCAGGTGTACAGAGAGGTGCAATGTTGCAGGACATTTGTGGATTTAACTCACGACGTTTTGGTGGAACGGCGGTAGCCAGCTGAGAGCATGAGGTGCGGACTCAATTTCTGCTTTGGGACAAATATTTGCATGCTTTGGAGATATTTGTGCTTGGGTGTTAGTGGTAGCATGGTACAAGTAGTTCTTGATACTCACGGCACAGGGGATCTTAATGATTGATTATAAATTGGATGCCATTCAGCCAGCACCTTACCCGATCTGTCGTCACCTAGCCGATGGATTGTCTAATAGTCATTAATTGAATATGACGACCGATGTGGCGCGTTGGGCGAAGGTCAGCCTGCGACACAGGAGGTTGTGGGTTCGATTCCCGCCCTGGGACAAATGTTTGTACGATCTGCAAATATTTGTTCCGGGTGTTCTGGGTATTTTCTATGTATAATAAAAAAATATCTATCTATGTAATGTATTGTATTAAGTATATTAGTCATCTAGTACCCATAACACAAGCTCTGCTTAGCTTGGGGCTAGATGATGCTGTGTGGATTGTCCAGCATTATTATTATTATTATTATTATTAATTACCTGTGCAGTTATAGCCTTCAGGGCCACCTTCTCATCACAATGTATCAATCCGTTTAGCTTTACAATGATGGCATCATTCTCCAGATCCATTTCTTTAGCCAGCTGGTTCAGTACTGAGTTAACAAGCTGAAATTATAAAGAATCATATCACACCTACTGATAGGGATGAAAGGTTTTCAAAAGGAGACCATTAACTATATGACACAGTGTGTGAAGGCCCCTGTTGGAGCAAAGAGGCAAAGCTCGGACATTAACATTTCAGCCAAGGTATTGAACTTTAGTATGGAACAGCTTTTTTTTTCACTTTCAGGGTGTTGGTTCCATAGTAAAAGTTGTTCACATTGATGGGTACTTTCACTCCCCGAAGTTTGTGGGAGTAGTCTTATTACACCCGGTATAATTCTTAAAATTATTATATAAAAAGTTCTCGTACTCTGCTGAGTTTCCTTTAACTAGAGCCCAGGTTTTAAGGAACCAATCAACTAGGCGTAGTGTCCCCAACAGCCCCCTCTGATATCTTAAAAGCTCCAGGAAGTTTGAACATAACACCCAATAGTCATAAATACAAAATCCTAGGAATATTTGCTTCAGAAATTAGTAGGTACTTTGGTACATGTAGATACTGTTACCCATGATACAGAGTGATACCATGGTTTGGGGTCAGGACTTTGTGTGTATGAGACTTTTAGGTGTTTATAAATTTATTCTTCACGGCGAAGCCTACACCAAGCAACATCATTTTTGATGTGGCTTGGTGTAGGCTTCGCCATTTTTTTTATTTTTTTTTATAATTTTATTTTTATTTCAAAAAACATTCTGAAATATGCCCTTCCATGTAACAATATTAGGTTGGTACTTACGGTGGTTTTTCCACTTCCGCGTGGCCCTATCATGAGAGCGGAATGTGACTCTCCATTGCAAACCGTTCTCTTCATGAGATCATAGACATGATCTCTCTGCTGATCATGGTTCCTGAACGACACGTTATCCTCAACTATTTTCAGCTTCAGGTACTTTCTTATCAGTTTAATTTGCTTAGCCGTTCCCCTTTCATAACTTATATCGTGCATTGTGTTAGTTTTCACACAAAATCCTAAGGACAAGAAAATCATGAGAAGAAAAACAAAGTAAAATAACGAATCAAGCAGTTTTCCGTTCTTTCACTCATTGAGGAAATAAAAACTACCTACGTTTAATTAGATTGACTACAATTTCATAAAATAAATAAAATACAAATCAAACAGCTGTTTTCTGAAACGAAATTCCGATTGCGATTTCCGAATGATAGTTCCCGCCGTTTTACTGACAGTGACATTCTATTTTTTTTTTTTGGTGTCTAGTTGCATAAAAATATTCGGATCCTACGACTTCTCAAACCTATGTTCTTGTTTGTTCAAAAATAATATTGCAGTGCTGCCCACCTTGATGTTGAACAGTCGAAAGAGAGGTTTTTATAGTGATGGATGTCTTGTGTAAAATATTTACTCTTACATATCGATTGATTAATATCGCTGAACATTTTAATTTAATTGTTTATTGGTTAAAATTATATTTTTCGTGGCAATACATAATGGTCAATGATTAAACACAAATGCGCATGTGCAAACTCGACATCCCTTCATGCATGCGCAACAAACTCTACATCAGTAAATCAATAAGCTTACCGACATACAAGGAAAAAATATCGCGAGACTAAATCCTAACCACTTAAACAAAATATAAGATTTAAATATTAAATGGGACGTTCAGACCATGATTTTAGATTGATTCGCACCGGGAAAAACTAAATAATGTAATTTTTTTAACTGATAACTTTTTTTTTAAATCCAATTGATACATGAATGTTAAGATATTTCATTGTATTTGGGTTTGTTAGACGTTAAATTTTCCTAACTTATTAAGTTTTACATATTCTCCTACAAGACAGTATAAGATTAGGTGAACATACTTCGGTACGAAGAAATTGGTCAACAACAAGAATCAGGGTATTGTAGTAGGCATTTCCTTGATTTCCTCACCTAAATGTTATTATTTTAACTACGTCAAAAATACATATTTCACGTACTTAGTACTTAATTCAAAGAACTCTATGATTTTGCTATCTGCGGATCGTGTTCTCATTTATACTAGGCTATGTACACCTTGATTTCCAACTTGCATCTCTTTCCTTCGTTTCCTCATAGTAGTGCCTCTTTTTCCTGACCTTAGCGATACAGGTTTTATTACAGCATTATGTGAAAATTGTGATTGTTTTACTAAACCTTAGTTAAGTGAGATTCAAGTTGAAAAAAAGCATCTAAATGTTTCAATAATACATGAATTCAAATAGTTTGCCTCAACCCTAGTTTCTCTCAACCCATTGACTCTGTTGAAGGATTTTGCGAAATCATACAGACATGAGAAACTGTACCAGTGTGTGAAATTAGACAGTGTTAACTTATAAATTCTGATAAAATTATTATGTTTTTACAGTGCAGCAGGTTTTAATTAAACTTTTCTTATTGCAAATTGCACAAAACACGAGCAATCTAATAATTATTTACACAATATAATTTTGTCTATGTATAACATTTTTGATTAGACTGCAGCTGAGTGGCACCGCTTAAACTGTAAGGAAAATACACAGAGTTCAAATGCTTTATGCTTCGAATTGTGAGTCAATTTATTATAAGTTCAGACAAATGAGTACAGTATTTTATGTTAATAGAGATCAACGTATTTAGTCTGCTTGCTTGCATGGTTGATGATATTCTAACATCCATTTATTTTTGACAAACATGAAAGGACCACCCCTAGATAAATAGCTTATGCAATGAATTTTCGCTCTTCTTCTACGTAGCAGTAAATTTATTTATTTTATACCTACACAACACTAGCTGATGAAAAGTTAAATTTATGTTGGTAACCTGAAGTACCGATATACTTATCATTAGGTAGATGTTTTTTTTAATGCATACAACTTTTGAAATTTCAAAAAAAAAGTCTACCTAGGTACTTATGTTTGAAAGCAATCTGTAAAGCAGGTAAGCTACTATTATTATTATTATCTAATGAAGCAAAAAGCTTACTTAACTACCAGTATTTTTCTAATGCATAACCTTGAATGCGGCAATCATGTCATCAAAGTTATCAAACTTGCGGAAGTTTGATTGAGGAATAATAGGAATAATTACATACTAGTTACTTTTTTTCTTCACAGCACCATCTAGCCTCAAACTAAGCAGAGCTTGTATTATGGGAATTACGTACATGACTGATATACTACATACATACTTTTTTGTTTTTGTAATTACACTAGGTACATATTATACATGTAACGTAAATTCGATATCTAGTAAAGAAAAGTTAAGTAAACCGTTATTGCTAAAAACTTATGTTAAACAAATTAAAGAACATATTAATGTAGTTAAATCTATTAAATAAAAATGATCATGAAAAATCAAGACCTTTCGACGTGCATCGGTCAATCAATTTCAACATCGATATCGATCAATTTCTATAGATCTTACATCACTAGTTATTGATTGACATTCTGAAATGTCGTGTTCTACCTTGACAAACAACAAATAAAATAACCCAACTAAATAAAAAAGGTAGCGCCGCTGGCTTTTAGCTACAGCTTGTCTCTGTGTCTGTAATGTCATTTAATTGATTGATACGCGTTGGCCCTCTTGGGTATTGTTATTCTATGCGTTGGCCGATGCAAGCAAGCAAGCTGCATTGTATTGTTTTCTGCTTGAGATTTTAGTTAGTTTCAATTTCAGAGATATCTAAACAAAATTGTATGAAATCAAAGTAATATATTATTTTAAACGTGTTATGAGGTGATAAAATTATATAGGATCGTTCAGTTTTCATTAAAAGTAAGTAATTTTACTAGCTGCATAATTGTTTTGTGGTATAAAAATAGATAATTTATTTGTTCCGATACGTATTAAAACAGTTCAAAGACAGCTCAGAGAACCTATTCTACGCTTGGAATGTATTGTTCTGTTTGTTATCAGCAGTAGGTAGCCAATTGTTCCCACCTCGGCCAGTTTAAATTACTCATTTCCTTTTCTCATTAGTATGGACACATTTTTAACCAACTTTTGTTGTAGGATACCTTCAGTAAATTTTATTGCTTTTGTAGTAGTTGACAAAAACATAGAGTTTCACCATCAAAACAAAAAAAAAATTGTTTTTAGGGGTGTTTATCATGTTTATCTAAACATTATAACGTTAACATAGATACAAAAAGGTAAATGCAATAAAGACCCATATAAAACCCATAATGGTGTTTGTGTTTGTTTTGTTTTTGATTGTGAAATTAAATGTTATCTGTGGGTGTCATTGATTTTACTATGTATGTAATAGTAATAATTATAAAATCAAACATGCACTATTGACTGAATTCCCCATTCAGGACATCCTCAGATACATACTCAGAGCATAGATCTTTGAGGATACCAAGTAGGGGGTAGTTAGAGGCACGTCCAAACATTGAATTTGGCACATGGCTGTGTTTTGCATGTAGTTAGAATTGCATGTTACAAGTTGCAAGCCGATCGCCGCTTATTGGTGCATGCCGCTTCCTCATGATCTTTTCCTACACCGCTTTGAACATAATGTTAATGTGCATATTTTTCAAGTGGAAATAATTAATTGGTGTACAACAAGGTTCAAACCCACAACATCTGGATTTCACCATTAAGTTTTAGCAAAATATTGTCATGTCATCTCATCCTTCTATACTATGATTAGAAATGCAAAAGTATGATTGTTAAAATGTTTGTTGCTAATAATGGCTATAATGGCTAAACCAATCTGGATGAAATTTGGAATTAGTATTGTGCATATTGACAGGAGCGTAACTCAAGATTTTTTTATAGTATCCCAAAAATATCAACCTCAGAGGGACTGGAATGTGTGCCTCTGCTTTTGTACCAACTAGGCCACGAGATTGTTATGTCTAGTCAAAAGTCTTGGTACCTACGTTTAGACATGTATTGAAAGTATGAATGTTTGATGATAATAACTGACTGAACCGATTTGGACGGAATTTGGAATCAATATTATTTGTGACCTAGAATAACACATCAAACGGCCAAAGCCATGGATAGAAGCTAGTCATAGTGTAAAATCAGCTTCATCCATACAGATGTTGGTGAATAACTGCGTACGAGTAAACAGTCAGGATGTCGGAGGAGCAGGCGTGCCTTGTGCGCGCGCGGTCTGACTCCGAGAACTCGGCCAACCTCGGCAGCTTTGGCTCCATGACGTGCACCATGACTTACGCCGAAGATAAACTGAACAGTAAGTCACCAATTCTACTTAAAGCAGGCATCCATCACTAAAACAAAAGAAAACCCAATCCTACATAAAGCAGGAATCTATGACTAAAACAGAAGAAAATTCAACAGTAAATCACCAATACTACTTATATCATAAATACATATGTAAAGAAGGAATCTATGACTAAAACAGTAGAAAATTGAACAGTAAGTCGCCAATCTTACATGAAGCAGGCATCCATGGCTTGCATCATGATTCACACAGAACACAAACTGAACAGTAAGTCACCAATTCTACATAAAGCAGGCATCCATTATGGCTTTCACTATAGGCAAAGTGGATTTTTATGGATATCTCCAGCAAGGTTACATTAAAGCAGACTTAGACTGAACACAAACTGAACAGTAAGTCACCAATCATACTAATATTATAAATGCGAAAGTCACATAATTTTTTCTCATTTTTTATATTAATAAAAACAAAGTCAATAAGGTTTTTATTCAATCACAAAGATCATATAGAAACGTCAGCTTAAAAACTTCGTGAATTTAAAATTGAAAGTGAATTTACGCCGATTCCTCGCACGCGACCAAGCCTAGAAGTATCAGGCAACAAACTCTGCTTGGTTATTTTTTTGTTTTTATAAATCTTCATTCAGCTTTAATCTGGTGCCAAACTCATTCATAGAAAGAGTACTAGTCAAAGAATTAAATAAAGTCTAAAAAGTAGAATTTGCTGCCAGATTCTTCTAGGCTGAATTTACATTAAATTATAGTTATAAGTTATATTAGTTAGTTATTTATTACTAGCTTCTGACCACGGCTTAACAACCTCTCTTCAAACAATGAGCTTGCGTCGCGAGTAAAACACATCTTAAAACGTTTTTGTCATTTATTTCAGCTACAGAAGCGAGCGGTGAGCCGGCCGCAGCTAACCCAATAAACCTGGTGGTCAGTCCCCCGGACAATATAGCGGAGAATGAGAGCGGAGAGCTCCTGGACTATAACGACGCGAATGTGCTGGACCAATTCCACGAGGATGCTATTAGACAGGTATGGAGAACATATAGAGAGAAGAAAAATATATATTAATTTTTATATTATAAAAATTAATATATTTTATTTATTTTTAATTCAACAAACTTAAATTATTTTAATAATTATGGAATCTTATTAAAAGTTGATAATAATAATTCATGTATTTTAAAATTTATTTGGTTATAATTTACATACTTAGTTCAGCTAGCGAAGAGCTTTAAGCTACGGAAATTAGCAATACATAACCAAAATTGATTGATTATATGCTACATTAATCCTATAACTCAACTGGGTTTTGTTATGTATTACACTAGTTCGATAGTCACTTTTTTTGTGTAACTCGAAAGTTTTGGTTACATTTAACAAAACATTTTTTTCAGTGTAGAACTTGGTTGGGCTTTAGAAAGCCGTCGCACGAATTTAGGTAAAAAAAGGATAGGGGTGGAAGGGATGGACTCCCCTATCCCCTATCCCTATTACCACTCCCAAAGTTAGGAATTGAATAGTTTCCGAGAAATGACGTTTTGAAATGACGAATTTTGTAGGTTAAGTACTGAAAAAATTAAAAGCGATCAAACTTTGAATGAGGCCTTTACCCCTAATTTCCACAAATAACTAGAAGTAAGGTTAATTTAGACTACACATACACTGCGTTCGGCTTGTGCTTGTGTTTTTGTGTTCCTTAGTGAACTAAAATGTGTCGGACTAAAATTACGATTTGAATAGGGTCCATTTCGGTTCTGGCACTCGCCGGCCGCTATCGCGGCACGCTGCGCTCGGCTCGTGCTTGTGTTTTTATGTTCCCTAGTGAACTGAACAGTGTCGGACTAAATTCAAAATTTGAATATAATCCTTTTCGAGCCATTCAAAGGTTGGTCTATTGTAATCATGTATATCATATCGGAATCCAGAAAACAAATTCGCAAAACAAAAAAAGTTAAAAAAGAATGATTTAAAACATCACAGTATTCCCCCGCTTTATTAATGACCATCTTTTTATGATTTCCAAGCATGTGCGTTACAAAACAAACCTTCAACTCCAGAACATTAAATTTTATTTTTCAATACTTAACCTAAAAATGTTTAAAATATTAATTTATCGCTATCTATTAGATTCCTAACTTTGAGAGTGGTACCGTTGGAATGGGGGAGTCCACCCCTTCCGCCCTCTGTGCTTATTTTATCAAAATTCGTGCGACGACTTTCTAAATCCCACCCTAGAACTCGACTAAGTAACTATCTAGTTATAATATTTTGTTAATGTGTTATTTCTATGCTAATAAATTATTATATTCTTTCCATCAGACACAAAAGTTAAACGAAATAATAAACAAACAAAACTGTTTTTTATCATTATTAATATCTATATCTGTGTGCTTACTGGGAAAGTCAAAACAAAAAACAGATAGTTAACATAAAACTAAACTAAACGAAAAACAGACAAAGTAGTTATGTACTATGTACCTAATTTTGTGTTGTATGGGGTCAAATAGGGTCGCTGTCTCAACATTATGCAGCACCAAAACCTAGTTTTGGGAAGATCAGGTGGAATTAAACGACACTGATTATAAACTTTCACACATTATTTATATTTAGTTACACTTGTTACTCCGTTCAACACTTCTCAATGACTGCCTACCTCGAATACACCAACTGGGTTCTACATTACACTTCCCTTCCACTCTAAACATGACGTGACAAAAACGAAAGCCCCTGATTGGCTACAGAACTCTAAGTCAAATCAACAACTGGTTGAATTATGTATTCAATATTCAACAAGTCAATTGAGTATCTTATATTATTTATTAATATCTTCGAACAAATTGTCATCTGAGCAATAACTTAAAAATAGATAGGTATAACAAGGATTGCATAATAATTTACTTGATTACAATGGACAGTCCTAACACTAGGTAGGTAAAAGGCGGCGCTGATTTTCAGACGGGGCCTTGGTGATGATACGAAGATCGGTGAACAACCGTGTGCAGAAATAATAATATGAAACAATAACCTCGGCCGCCCTCGGCCCTTGACCCACCGCATTGCATCGCACGGCCCGTACTATTACTTCTTTTTCTCGGTTCCTAAAGTCGTAGCGTAATGTTAAATTGCCTGCCTTCCTCATGAATTGTGCTATTGGCTAGCCGTTTCTGAAATAAATAACATACAAAAAAACAAACTTTTAGTAAATTATCAGCAATAATAATAATTATTATTAAATTATTTATTGCACAAGAAATAAAAGTGTACAAAAGGTGGGCTTAGTGCTATAATAATTTTCTACCTGCCAACCTCACAGGTATACAAAGAGGCTTGGCTTGCTACCTTAAAAATAAAAAAAATAAAAAAAACAGTTACCATACAATATTATACACATTAGAAGAAACAACAAAAAAAAAGAAGTTAAAGGTAGGTATATTATATCATCCTATCTTACTATCTTCTTACTAATATTATAAACGCGAAAGTTTGTGAGGATGGATGTATGTTACTCTTTCACGTAAAAACTACTGAACGGATTTTGATGAAACTATACAGTAACATAGCTTATATATCAGAATAACACATAGGCTACTTTTTATTCGTATACAACGCGGGCGAAGCCGTGACCATAAGCTAGTAATATTATAAACGCGAAAGTTTGTGAGGATGGATGTATGTTACTCTTTCACGCAAAAACTACTGAACGGATTTTGATGAAACTTTACAGTAACATAGCTTATACATCAGAATAACTCATAGGCTACTTTTTATCCGGGCACCACGCGGGCGAAGCCGTGGGCAGAAGCTAGTTGGGGATAATTATTATTTATTATATTTCCAGGCTGGTTGCGGATTCTCTCAAGTTCGCGTGATACTTGCCTGCTCGTTGGCCATAGTCGGCGCTTCGCTGGAGCTCAGTGCTATACCGTTCGTGCTACCATCCGCTGAGATAGAGCTGTGCGTGCTACCACACGAGAGAAACTGGCTCGGTGAGTGACCTCTGTGTCTGTGTACACGTACCCGCCATTATTTATCAGCTGTCCCTATCCTCAAAGGTTTGCTGGAAGAAAACTCTTGTTATGGTTAAGCTCGCCTTTTTACATGTAATAGGACATGTCCTATATGTAAGTTTTTTGTCTGTATTTTAGTTGTGTACAATAAAGAATAAAGGACCTCTGTGCCACAGCGGGCGAAGGCCCGCCTGAGACGCAGAAGGTTGTGGGTACAACTCCCGCCGTGACACTGATGTTTGTGTGACCTGCAAATATTTGTCTCGGGTCTGGGTGTTTTCTATATATAATATGTATGTGTTTACAAAAAAAAGTATATAAGTAGTTTTACAGTCATTTTCTTTTCATAATATAAGCTCTGCTTAGTTTGGGGCTAGATGATGCTGTGTGAACAATGTCCAACATTATTCATTTACTAGCCTCTGCCCACGGCTTCACCCGCGTGGTACCCGGATGAAAAGTAGCCTATGTGTTATTCTGACGTGTACGCTATGTTACTGTAAAGTTTCATCAAAATCCGTTCAGTAGTTTTTGCGTGAAAGAGTAACAAACATCCTTCCTCACAAAACTTCGCGTTTATACTAGTAAGTAGGATACTTATATTGGAATATTAGCGATCTCTACCAGACAACCTTTGGATGGAACGGACTGTACGAAAGATTACAAGGGAGTACGAGGATTACAATTATCCTCGGAGTCATACAAAAAGATTGCGAAAAACGACTTTACAGTAAGCCGTTTCGGAGATAAATGATGATCCTTCAT
The DNA here is from genome assembly GCA_958496245.1 of Perizoma flavofasciatum. Taxonomy (NCBI): domain Eukaryota; kingdom Metazoa; phylum Arthropoda; class Insecta; order Lepidoptera; family Geometridae; genus Perizoma; species Perizoma flavofasciatum. The sequence goes on along the minus strand of OY292445.1, from coordinate 4,541,391 downwards.
TCATCTTTAATGTGGTGCCAATCGAACGAGGTGAACTTATATATTAAAAAAATATATGTGTGTGGTTGACTGAAAAAATATATACAGGGTGTCCCGGGGTGTGGATGGAAACTTTGATGGTCATTTCATGAATGAAAAACATGGAAATCCAAAAAGTCGTAGAACAAACAATCGACGGTGTCAATGACCTCCTTCCGGCATTATACAGGGTGTAATAAGACTACTCCCGAAAACTTCGGGAGGTGAAAGTACTAAAGTGCAATACCTACTTAGCTGAAATGTATGGAACAGCTGTTTTTTTTTCGCGTTCTCCTTGTTCTGGTTCCATAGTAAAAGTTGTTCATATTGATGGGTACTTTCACACCCCGAAGTTTTCGGGAGTAGTCTTATTACACCCGGTATACAACTTCCGGGACACCCTGTATATGTAAACTTTTATTACAGTTCTAATAAGCCTGATGGGTTGTGCGTTCGGGAGCGTCGGCTGGGGCTCGCTGTCCGCGCGGCTTGGTCGACGCCGCACCTTACTCTCCTGCCTCGCTGTGAACGCCGTTTTCGCGACCATAGCGGCCTTCATGCCCACTTACGGCACTTTCATGATGGCTAGGTAAGTTTGCATACTTTTAAAAATAAAATATAATATTGTAATTTTCAACAGAAACTTATACAGTGACTTCATATTCATATTTATTGCTGTCATGTACACAGTTTAGTATAGGTATTAAAACAATACATAAGAAAGTAGGTAGGTACATGAACCCCGTTAGGGCGCTGCAACTTTGAGTTCGATTGTGTATGTTGATGTGTAACTGTTTTTTTTTTATCTGTTATTAAGAATGAAATATAATTTAATTAAAATAAAATTTTTTCGTAAGGTTGAAGAAATCATAACAAATTAATATGAATTTATTATTTTGTTTTATTTTATAAAAGCGCCTTTTCTTTTCTCACTAAGCATAGGAAGATAAATCTTTATGAAAACTTACCTCTCACTAGCTAAAGGTTTGCTGGAAGAAAACTCTTTTTAAGGTTAAGCTCGCCTTTGTACATGTCATTTAATTCTGCCTTTTGATAGTGTTTATTTCTGTGTACAAGAAAGAATAAAGAAGATAACTCTAAATGGATGATTGCTTGCATTTTGACTTGCAAATCCATCTCGTTTATTGCTAAAAGTCGGGGCTATGTATTTACAAAAAGGTATATAAGTAGTATGTTTATTTCCAGCCATTTAGTTCCCATAATACAAGCTCTGCTTAGTTTGCGGCTAGATTGCTGTGTGAAAAATGTCCAGTAGAAAAAAAATATCGTGGGAGGGAGCAGTGTGTACTTCGCTTCCCCCTCGGCAAAAGTATTTCTAGGTTATGATTTGGCAGCCGTACTCCCTCTTGGGAGTACCAGGCGCCCATAACCTACAAGAAGTTATCTGTCATAGGTTCTGTTCAGCGTTCATTAGGTTCGTTGTTGCTTCTTCTTCCTCCGTCTTAGAAAGTTTCTTGGTATCACACTGCCCCTTAAAATACCAGGCATCTATAACTTTGCAGGAGATCACAAGACATCATCCACAGGTTCTGCGCAGCGTCCGGTTTCTCTTCTGCGTTATAGCGCTTTTTTTATTTTTTATGATGTGAAGTAGTAAGTGCTTGTATTCTATAAGAAGCTATTTTTCATAGGTTTTGTTCAGCATTCCACGAACATAACTTTGCAACATTTGTTCACTGTTCGGTTCCCACTTTTGCATTATAGCGTTTCTTGTTTTTCATTTTTATAATAATTATGAAGTTTGCTGGAAGAAAACTCTTGTAAGGGTTAAGCTCGCCTTTGTACATGTCCTATATGTAAGTTTTTTGTCTGTACTATCTGTGTGTACACTAAAGAATAAAGAAGTACCAGGCGCCCATAACCTTTTTGGTATCGCATTGCCTGCCTGAAATACCAGGCAACTATAACTTTGTAGGACATCATATCATCACAACACATCTGTCCCAAGTTCGTCAGCGTTCGGTTCCCCTTATATGACAGCGTTTCTTGTTTTAATTCTTATGATGTGAAGTACCAGGCGCTCATAACCTACAGGGGGAGGTATCTTCCATAAGTTCTGTTTAGTATTCCTCGAGCATAACTTTGCAACATCTGGGGCCTAACCATGAAGTCTCATAGCGATTAATTTTAGGCAAAAATGTCAAATCCCGCTTTGCGAATGACAAAGCTTTAACTACGCCATAGCGTCCTCAATCGCAAAGCAGAAAGTGACATCTTTGCCTAAACTGAATCGCTATAAGACTTCATGGTTAGGCCCTTGGTCAGCGTTCGATTCCCCTTTGCGTCATAGCGTTTCTTGATTTAGATTTTTATGTGAAGTACCAGGCGCCCATAACCTACAAGAATCTATCATCCTGTTCAGCATTCGGATCGAGCATAATTTTGCAAGTTCTTGCGTATCTTGTTTTAGTTCGGTGTGATGTTGAAGTACCAGGCTTTCATAATCTATAAGGAGGTATAATACGTGGCAGGTTCTGTTCGGCGTTCGGTTCTGGCGGCATCTTCCCGCTGTGCTACGCGTACATGTGCGAGATGTCGGGTCGCGAGCGGGCGCGCGGCGCGGCGGCGGGCGCGGTGTGCGCGGCGGCGGGCGGGGCGCTGCTGGCCGCGGTGCTCGCGAGCGCGGTGCTGCCGCCCGACGGCGCCGCCACGCTGGCTGAGAACCGGGAGCACTTCAGCGCCTGGCATCGGTGAGTCAACTCGCTTGCTCGCGTACATGTGCGAGATGTCGGGTCGCGAGCGGGCGCGCGGCGCGGCGGCGGGCGCGGTGTGCGCGGCGGCGGGCGGGGCGCTGCTGGCCGCGGTGCTCGCGAGCGCGGTGCTGCCGCCCGACGGCGCCGCCACGCTGGCTGAGAACCGGGAGCACTTCAGCGCCTGGCATCGGTGAGTCAACTCGCTTGCTCGCGTACATGTGCGAGATGTCGGGTCGCGAGCGGGCGCGCGGCGCGGCGGCGGGCGCGGTGTGCGCGGCGGCGGGCGGGGCGCTGCTGGCCGCGGTGCTCGCGAGCGCGGTGCTGCCGCCCGACGGCGCCGCCACGCTGGCTGAGAACCGGGAGCACTTCAGCGCCTGGCATCGGTGAGTCAACTCGCTTGCTCGCGTACATGTGCGAGATGTCGGGTCGCGAGCGGGCGCGCGGCGCGGCGGCGGGCGCGGTGTGCGCGGCGGCGGGCGGGGCGCTGCTGGCCGCGGTGCTCGCGAGCGCGGTGCTGCCGCCCGACGGCGCCGCCACGCTGGCTGAGAACCGGGAGCACTTCAGCGCCTGGCATCGGTGAGTCAACTCGCTTGCTCGCGTACATGTGCGAGATGTCGGGTCGCGAGCGGGCGCGCGGCGCGGCGGCGGGCGCGGTGTGCGCGGCGGCGGGCGGGGCGCTGCTGGCCGCGGTGCTCGCGAGCGCGGTGCTGCCGCCCGACGGCGCCGCCACGCTGGCTGAGAACCGGGAGCACTTCAGCGCCTGGCATCGGTGAGTCAACTCGCTTGCTCGCGTACATGTGCGAGATGTCGGGTCGCGAGCGGGCGCGCGGCGCGGCGGCGGGCGCGGTGTGCGCGGCGGCGGGCGGGGCGCTGCTGGCCGCGGTGCTCGCGAGCGCGGTGCTGCCGCCCGACGGCGCCGCCACGCTGGCTGAGAACCGGGAGCACTTCAGCGCCTGGCATCGGTGAGTCAACTCGCTTGCTCGCGTACATGTGCGAGATGTCGGGTCGCGAGCGGGCGCGCGGCGCGGCGGCGGGCGCGGTGTGCGCGGCGGCGGGCGGGGCGCTGCTGGCCGCGGTGCTCGCGAGCGCGGTGCTGCCGCCCGACGGCGCCGCCACGCTGGCTGAGAACCGGGAGCACTTCAGCGCCTGGCATCGGTGAGTCAACTCGCTTGCTCGCGTACATGTGCGAGATGTCGGGTCGCGAGCGGGCGCGCGGCGCGGCGGCGGGCGCGGTGTGCGCGGCGGCGGGCGGGGCGCTGCTGGCCGCGGTGCTCGCGAGCGCGGTGCTGCCGCCCGACGGCGCCGCCACGCTGGCTGAGAACCGGGAGCACTTCAGCGCCTGGCATCGGTGAGTCAACTCGCTTGCTCGCGTACATGTGCGAGATGTCGGGTCGCGAGCGGGCGCGCGGCGCGGCGGCGGGCGCGGTGTGCGCGGCGGCGGGCGGGGCGCTGCTGGCCGCGGTGCTCGCGAGCGCGGTGCTGCCGCCCGACGGCGCCGCCACGCTGGCTGAGAACCGGGAGCACTTCAGCGCCTGGCATCGGTGAGTCAACTCGCTTGCTCGCGTACATGTGCGAGATGTCGGGTCGCGAGCGGGCAGAAGGTTGCGGGTTCGATTCCCGCCACGGGACAAATGTTTGTATCTGCAAATATTTGTCTCAGGTCTGGGTGTTTTCTATGTATATTATGTATGTATTTACAAAAAAAAATATGTATATAAGTAGTATATCAGTCATGTAGTTCCCATAATACAAGCTCTGCTTAGTTTAGGGCTAGATGATGCTGTGTGAAAAACGTCCAGCGTTAATTATTTATGTTTAGAATGGAACTTCAGGGCTGTAGGTTGTATTTTATCTTGTTAAAAAAAGGGCATTTCGCGAAGACTTATTTTACAACGTAATTCGCCGAAAAACGGTCGAGCGAAAGCTTTTCTTACGTACGCTGCTTTAATGTTTTGTAGTTTATTAAAATATAGTGGTATTCTAAGTATATTTCCTGACTTTGTACACCTACCAACTTTATCACTTCTCTATCTCTCCTCAAAGGTTTGCTGGAAGAAAACTCTTTAGGGTTAAGCTCGCCTTTGTACATGCCTCACGTAATATTTTGTTTTACATTTCTGTTCTATTTCTGTGTATTATAAAGAATTATAATGTTTTAGATATCTGCTGCTATGTACGCTGCCAATCCTAGCCTCGCTGATCAGTCTAATATGGACTCAAGAGTCACCGCGATATCTATTAGACGTCGGTAGAGAAGTGGACGCTATGTGTGTTTACCAAGTAAGTTTAATTTTCTTTTGATTTAGATAGATAGTTTTTTTATTTAATACTACGATACAGCACAGACAAGTACAGGTGAAAAGAAAGAAAAATTAAAAAAAAAAACACTGTTAATTATAGAAGAGAATACGTGGCTAACCAGTGCTAACGAGGGCAGTCTATGCTGCAGTGGTAGGTATGAGTCGAAAAGGTCCTATCTGCTGCTCCGCCAAGGCGGATTTCAAAATATCTCTATTTTTTTGATATTTTGATTCTGAACTTGCGTCCTCCCGCTTGGTACGCGGGTACTATACCAACTAAGCTACTAGATCGTTAACAGTTTGGTCGTAATTCATGAAACGTTTCGACTCGAAGCGCCGTGGCTCCATCTACAGTTGAAACTTTGCAGTTATCCAAGTTCAATGACTTAAGTTACGAGAGATGTCGCGTTCCTAATTAGATTTTGACGACTTCTGTGGCGGAGTGGGCGAAGGCCCGCCTGAGACTCAGAAGGTTGCGGGTTCGATTCCCGCCGCGGGACAAGTGTCTGGGTCTATAAAATACATATATTTATTTGACATACTCATAATAAAATGTTACAAATTGTATATGAATCCATAGGCTCCTGAACTAGTAGAAACTGTATAACTTTTGAAACTATCATGGTTTGAACATAATTTTAACTAAAAAACGGGCTATTTACCATGATGTGTGAGTTTGAATGTTTCCCGATATTTCGACACAGTTGCACGTACCATGATCGCGGGAGGAACTGAAGTCTTTGCGGATTATGAATGTTAGTGGCAGACAAATCGATCTACCCTCTTTCTCACTCTAAACATTCAAACTCACAAATCATTGTAAATATCCCGTTTTTTAGTAAAAATTAGTAGAAACTGTATTTCTTGTACAGATGATTCTTATTATATTCACAGGCTATACACAGCAGCAATCATATCCGCGTATGCGGCAAGGCGAATGTAGCGGCCGCACCGAACGAGTCACAGTACCGTCTGGGGGAGCTCTCTCTGCCGGGGAAAAGACGGCCCCCTGCCTTACACCATGTCAGACATGGCGTGAAGATGGTAATTTTTGTTTCTTGCCTCGAACCTTCACTAACTTTACTTTACTTTACTTCACTTCACTTCACTTCACTTCACTTCACTTTACTTTACTTTACTTTACCTTACTTTACTTTACCTTACTTTACCTTTCTTTAACTTTCTTTACCTTTCTTTACCTTACCTTACCTTACCTTACCTTACCTTACCTTACCTTATTTTACTTTACTTTCGCTGCAATCGATGATGGAGATAAATAATATTCCAGCTTAAATAGGTATTTACGTAACGCTACTATTGTACATAAACGCTGTAAGTACTACAAAATTAGTTACACAGTTTTGTGCAATGGGCGGTCTTAGCGGTTAATTATATCCACCAGACAATCTTTGGATTGAACGGACTGTAGGAAATATTACAATTAATGGCGGTTCTAGGATTTTGGTTTGCGAGGTTAAACACTATAACAGTGTTGTCTGTTAGGGGTGGACCCTAATGCTTTTGTAAGGGGCTTGAGCCCCTTAGCCCCTCCTCTGGATCCGCTACTGATTACAAATACACGTTGAGGTATTAAGGATCCGGCGGACAGCGCTCACGACTTCAATTCGAAGCGCGTCCAAAAATATAGCTATCTCTTTTTGGCTGAAGTAGGCCCGCCCGTGCTTGCGCGATAGCAATATTAGTCGTTCAGAATTTGCTATAAATTTGGTGGTGTTCCGTCATACCAAAAATGATGACTGAAAACTTGTTGTATTTTTCACATCGTGTTGTTTTTCTGTAACTAGACAATATGAGCTATGTACCTGATCAAACTATACGTAAGGTATTTTTTTTTTTAATATGAAACTAATATGATGAAAACATGTCTTAAATGACGTAAAAATATCCAAAATGCGATTCGCTTATCATTCGTTTCATTTTAGGTATATAATAACACATTTGCAACTTTTTATACAGGTACCACACGGGCGACGCCGTGGGCAGAAGCTAGTATTCATATAAATGCTTGAATGTTACATTTATTTTCAGTTTTGGCAGTCATTCTTCCAGTTGTTCTCGTCGACATACATCAGTACGACTTTGACTTTTATGCTGACTGTGGGCTTCTCTTTAACCATACAGGTAACTGTAAACAGAGCTATGCTATTTTACAGATATTAACTTTGTTATTAACACAGCTGGATTCCTACCACACTATACAGGACGCGGACATAATATGTCAACGCTCTGTAAAATATGGTAGGAATAGTATGGTGGGCTTCTCGAGAAACATACAGGTAATTGTAAATAGAGCTATACTATTTAAAAATCCAGCTTAAAGATTCCTACCATATTATACAGGGCGTGGACATAATATGTCAACGCCCTGTAAAGTATGGTGGGAATAGTATTATCAGTATTAATAGTGACTGGGCTTCTCAAGAAACATCCAGATAATTGTAATCAGAGTTATACTGTTTAAAAACCCAGCTAAAAGATTCCTACCATATTATACAGGGCGTGGACATAATATGTCAAAGCCTTGTAAAGTATGGTAGGAATAGTATTTTCAGTATTAATAGTGACTGTGGTGGGCTTCTCAAAAACCACGTATACCTACGAGGTAATCTTCGACGAAGAAAACATTATCACCTGTTACACGCCAAGAACGAAGCCGTGTGCAGTGTTTTTTTTTTAATGGGGCCTTAGAAAGATTTTTCAAATTGTAATAACAATACATGTAATTTTTTTCGTAATACGTCTTCCTTATTATTTTTTTTGCTTTTTTTTCAGTTTTTCCTTGGCGGCTACATACCTTTCACAGTGATCGTGATGGAGCACGCTGTATACGAGTCATCTACAGCCACCATCGGCAACTCCACGTTCGAGAACGAATATTACAACACCACCATACAGAACACCATCTATGAGAATAGCACTTTCAGGTACTTATTGACCTTTGATCTCTGACCTCAAGGACATTATGGTACATTTGACCTCTGACTTCAAGGAAATTATGGTACTTTTGATCTCTGACCTCAAGGACATTATGGTACTTTTGACCTCTGACCTCAAGGACAATATAACCTTTGAAAACTAGGACAATGGAACCAAGTGTTTTTAACCTTTGACCTCTGACCTGAGACATTTATGCTGCGTGAGAAGAAGGTGTTAGTTCACTTACACATAATAAAAACCCCCTGTTTATCTAGTTGATCTGCCTAAATGATCAATGACGTAGTACTATTGACCTTTGTCTTCTAAGCGGTTCAACAATTACAGTCGTGTCAAATAGGATTAACTCTATAAAAGTAGGGCATTAATTCACTTTTGACCTTTGACCCCTGACCTGTACCCTCAAATTCCCAGGAATAGCTCGTTTCGTGACCTTCTGATGTTTCATTTCTTATTCCAAAACTGTAGTTTCCATGGAGCCACCTAGTACTATTAACCTCTGACCTTTCACCCCTGACCTGTTTCCTTTAATTTCCAGGAATAGCTCGTTCCGTGACCTTCTGATGTTTCACGTTCAATTCCGCAACTGCAGTTTCTACGACGTCGCGATGGCGAACATCAAGAGTTCCAGGACTGAGTTCAATGGATGCGTCTTCGTTAATAGCACGTAAGTCCTTTCACAACACTATCTATTAAAAAAAAAAGCAACTAATAAATAATATAATAAATAATGCTGGACAATCCACACAGCATCATCTAGCCCCAAGCTAAGCAGAGCTTGTGTTATGGGTACTAGATGACTGATATACTTAATACAATACATTACATAGATAGATTTTTTTTATTATACATAGAAAATACCCAGAACACCCGGAACAAATATTTGCAGATCGTACAAATATTTGTCCCGGGGCGGGAATCGAACCCGCAACCTCCTGTGTAGCAGGCGGACCTTCGCCCACCGCGCCACATCGGTCGTCAACTAAGTTTGTTGCAAAAATTTTTGTTTTTTTTTTGATGTGTTAAATAAATGTTTTTCATTCATTTTTTTCTTTATTTGAATGGGATGAGTTATGAAAAAAGTCCGAATAGCCTGCTTAAAAGTATATCTTAAACAGAAATGCCCCTTACGCACCTTAATCTTTCACTTCCGGAAACGTTTTGTATGAGCAAAGCTAATGTAATAGAAGCTATACGTTTTTTTTTGTGATTGTAATTATTTAAAAATAAATATTGTAAAATCAACTAAAAATACATTTTCCCAATATTTGTGAACGTGCAGACCCCGGTATAGAGGCCTGGATCGGTGCAATCCTATTACTATCATAAACGTGAAAGTTTGAGAGGGTGGATGTTTGTTACTCTTCCACGCAAAAACTACTGAATGGATTTTGATGAAACTTCACAGTAATATAGCTTATACATCAGAATAACACATAGGCTACTTTTTATCCGGGTACCACGCGAGCGAAGCCGTGGGCAGAAGCTAATACACAATAAATAAATAATGCTAGACATTTTTTCACACAGCATCTTCTAGCATAAGCTTGTATTATGGAGTTTTTTTTGTAATATTTAGTTAATCTTGTTCTGTCCGCAGTATAATAGACACCGACATGGAAGCGGGCGTTGAATTCGACAAATGGTGCGTTTTCAACTCGACTGTTATCAGAGGGATGAAAGGGGGTTGCGCGCGGCACGCCGATCTCACCTCCAAGTAAGTCAATCTTTCATTCATTCATTCAGCCATTTATAGTTTCAAAATAATAATAAAAAGTTTCAGATTAGTAATTAAGATTGTATTGTTCATATGTAAATGACATCTGTTTGTCTTTTTTGAGAATAAAGTTATTTAAACCTTTTAATAATATATGAATTATATTGAATAATATATGTTTAAAAGGCTCATACAAATTAATGTTTAAATTTTAAATAGTTTTAAGTTTAAATTTTTTGCATGCATTTAAAATAGGTTATGGAGGACACATTATTTTATAACATCTTATATTGCACCCATTTTCGCAAATAAAAATATTTATATTTCAAAAGTTCATCTATGAAAGAGACATAGGTATTAAAAAAAACGCTCACGGGCGATGGCAATCCTTAGATACATACTTAGTGCGTATATCTTTGAGGGTACCGAGTTGGGGGGTAGTTAAAGGCACGTCCAAGCATTACATTTGGCATTCACGTGACTGGTTGCAAACCAATAAGTTCTGCTTGAACACTAACTGTTGGTACATGCCTTCGAATTTTTGGTTCTATGCCGGTTTCCTCATGTTGTTTTCCATCACCGTTTTGAGCACGTGTTAATTACGCACATACATATTTCGAGTGGAAAAATCCATAGGATCGTCAGGTCCTCAACTAATTATAAATAATAATAATAATAATGCTGGACATTTTTCACACAGCATCATGTAGCCCCAAACTAAGCAGAGCTTGTATTATGGGAACTATATGACTGATACACTACTGATATACTCCTTTTTTTCGTAAAAACATACATATTATACATAGAAAACACCCAGACCCGAGACAGATATTTGCAGATCATACAAACATTTGTCCCGTGGCGGGATTTGAATCCGCAACCTTCTGCGTCTCAGGCGGGCCTTCGCCCACTGCGCCACAGAGGCTGTCAAAATATACAAGACACGTTAAATAATTGGCACTCCAAGTTACAATACTTAGGTACCTATATAATATTAGTCTAATTTAAGAAGGGCAGGCGCTGAGGATCGGGGAACAGAATTTCTTGTCCGATACTCAAGAGTTCTAAACACTAACTTTATGTCTACGTAGCAAATGAATCAGACAACCTAATCTATTTTGTAAGATTTAGATAAGATATACATGTTATATTATAACCTATGTATTTACAAAGAAAAAAGTATATAAGTAGTATATCAGTCATGTAGTTCCCATAACACAAGCTCTGCTTAGTTTGGGGCTAGATGATGCTGTGTGAAAATGCCCAGTATTATTCATTTATATTTATTAATATGTACTTTCAACAATAAACATTATTATTATTAATAATGTGCGATTTTGTTTTCAGACTGAGCGGGTTGATAAGCGAGCAGACATATATCGCGCACGCGACTTTCCTCGCCACATTGTTCACGCCATTGCCAGACCGTCTGAGGCCAGTTGGTACGTCATAAATTTACCTTTAGTATTTACTAGCCTCTGCCCACGGCTTCGCCCGCCTGGTACCCGGTTAAAAAGTAGCCTATGTGTTATTCTGATGTAAAAACTATATTACTGTAAAGTATCATCAAAATCCGTTCAGTAGTTTTTGCGTGAATGAATAACAAACATCCTCACAAATTTCGCGTGTATAATATTAGTAGGATTGACATTGCGAGTATCATCATCATCATCAGCCTATATTAGTCCACTGCTGGACATAGGCCTCCCCTAATGAGCGCCATATAATTGCGAGTATATCGAACTCAAATTGCAGCATCCTAACGGGGTTCATGTACCTACCTATTTCTATGTAATTTTAAGATATCTGATGATGTACATGAAGGCAATAAATGAATATGAAAACAGAGTCGTACGTCCAGTCCTGATTTAGTTTGTCTTCTATGTATTATTTTACGGTATAACCAAATAACAAATAATTACGGAAAATCAAATAATTTACGTTTGAAACAGAACATAATGTTACGAGTAGGATTCGGGATAAAATAATTAAGTCCAATTAAACACCAAAATTAACAATGTATTTATAAATCACTCAATACAAATGACAACAAAACAAATAACATAACGAAACTACACAATTACAATAAAAACACTAAATCACTGTATCACTTGGTACAACACTAGCGCAACTGTCACTTCACTAGTCACTGGGTATCGCTTATTTATCACTTCAAGTAATTTCACTTTCCAATCTTGAAAAGAAACTGACTCTACCGGCCGCTTGCCGCGCTTATATATCTCGTAAGACGTCTCTTCCAGAACAATCTAGTAGGAGGCGTGGCCATCACACTGTCTCACTTCGGTCCGCCCCGTCTCGTACCGTCTCGAACGTTCAGGAAACTACCGTCCTTTTCGAGCGCGGTTTGTGCCAGTCGATACTAGATGGCGGTAATAAGTAGTGCGTTCATTTGATAAGAGATGGCGCTAGCGTACCGTAGTTAGCTAGGCCACGCTCGTCACAATATATTTCAGTGCTCGGTACATCGGGTGGTAACTTATTGATATTATAAGTTCTGGACGCCATCCCATAAACACTATCTGAGAGTAGGGTCGTCTTACTGCCATACCGCAGTGTCGATGAAACATAAACACTATCTGAGAGTAGGGTCGTCTTACTGCCATACCGCAGTGTCGATGAGACATAAACACTATCTGAGAGTAGGGTCGTCTTACTGCCATACCGCAGTGTCGATGAGACATAAACACTATCTGAGAGTAGGGTCGTCTTACTGCCATACCGCAGTGTCGATGAGACATAAACACTATCTGAGAGTAGGGTCGTCTTACTGCCATACCTCAGTGTCGATGAGACATAAACACTATCTGAGAGTAGGGTCGTCTTACTGCCATACCGCAGTGTCGATGAGACATAAACACTATCTGAGAGAAGGGTCTTCTTACTGCCATACCGCAGTGTCGATGAGACATAAACACTATCTGAGAGTAGGGTCGTCTAACTGCCATACCGCAGTGTCGATGAGACATAAACACTATCTGAGAGAAGGGTCTTCTTACTGCCATACCGCAGTGTCGATGAGACATAAACACTATCTGAGAGTAGGGTCGTCTTACTGCCATACCGCAGTGTCGATGAGACATAAACACTATCTGAGAGTAGGGTCGTCTTACTGCCATACCGCAGTGTCGATGAGACATAAACACTATCTGAGAGTAGGGTCGTCTAAATGCCATACCGCAGTGTCGATGAGACATAAACACTATCTGAGAGTAGGGTCGTCTTACTGCCATACCGCAGTGTCGATGAGACATAAACACTATCTGAGAGTAGGGTCGTCTTACTGCCATACCGCAGTGTCGATGAGACATAAACACTATCTGAGAGTAGGGTCGTCTTACTGCCATACCGCAGTGTCGATGAGACATAAACACTATCTGAGAGTAGGGTCGTCTTACTGCCATACCTCAGTGTCGATGAGACATAAACACTATCTGAGAGTAGGGTCGTCTTACTGCCATACCGCAGTGTCGATGAGACATAAACACTATCTGAGAGTAGGGTCGTCTTACTGCCATACCGCAGTGTCGATGAGACATACGCATGAAATGCCGTTAGTGTACCTGATATATTGACAACCTTGGACAGCATAAAGAGAGCGTAGAAAAACTTATTCAGCTTATAGCATACCATGAAAGAATTAAATATTTTTTTGACGAACACAATTTTTTTTTTTTTATTGATGGACATTTTCACACAGCATCATCTAGCCCCAAAGTAAGCAGAGCTTGTGTTATGGGAACTACATGACTGATATACTTATATACATTTTTTTTTTGTAAATACATACATATTATTTATAGAAAACATCCAGACCAGAGACAAATGAATGCAGATTATACAAACATTTGTCCCGCAGCGGGAATCGAACCCGCAACCTTCTGCGTCTCAGGCGGACCTTCGCCCACTGCGCCACAGACTGTCGAATGACTAAATTATTTTGACATTACATATATTTTATCGTTTGATTATTCGACATTATTTTAATTATATTGTAAATAAAAATTTATTTTTTTGCATGATAGATAGGCATTTATAATTATTAAAGTTAAAATTTTGTACGCCTAAGAGCAAATCACAGTGCACAAAAATACTCTGAAAGAACTCCCAATCACCTGTGTTTAAAAATAAAGAATTTGTATTTGAATTCATGTTTGATACTGTTTTTCTACCCGTCATGACCTACGGAGCTGAGACGTGGACACTCACGATAGGGCTGGTCCACCAGTTCAAAGTCGCTCAGCGAGCTATAGAAAAAGTTATCGATTTAGCTCAACGAATTAGCAAGCTGAAGTGGCAGAGGGCCGGTCATATCTCGCGAAGAACCGACAACCGCTGGGGTAAACGTGTTCTTGAGTGGAGACCGCGACTCCGCAAACGTAGTGTAGGACGCCCTCCGGCCAGGTGGGATGACGATCTGCGAAACACTGCAGCCAGATGCTGGATGTGACAAGCTGAAGACAGGGTGCTATGCCGCCTATGGCTGATGATGACTGTTTTTCCAGCGGCCCCGTGCGTGGCGATGCTATTGCTGTCACCGCTGCTGTACTTCGCGACGAGTGAGACGGCGCTATACGTGGTGGAAGCCATCTATCGCCTCCTCGCCACGATAGTGTTCTTCGGAGAGTCGCTCAGAGTCTATCGGGTGTATCCAGCTAATCTCAGGTAAATACAACCTCTGTGACGAAGGCCCGCCTGAGAAGCAGAAGGTTGCAGGTTCGATTCCCGCTGCGGGACAATATAGTAGTAGTATAGATTTATTCAACAAATTAAGTAGGTAGTTAGTAGTATCTTTAAACCTATGTTAGGTTAGAAAGAAAAGAAAGAAAGAAAATATTTATTTAACACGACATAAAAATAATAATATGTATATATATAGGACAACCTACTTATAAGTAATACCTATAACTGAAACAGAAATAGAAAAGGTTTGTCTAGACACTAGGTTCTCGAGATGTTAGTGTATTTGAGACAAAAGTGCGCAACAAAAATATGAGTAATAAGTAGGTAGGCATTGAAGCTAACATTATAAACTTTAATGTAGGTACATTATAATGAATCGCTTCACAAAAATAACGACACTGGCCTCGATTCCGTAGTTCACTAACTGAACTAAATTTAAACTGTCGCTCTCTTTTACTGATAGTGCAAGCAAGAAAGAGATAGCTACAATTTTAGTGCTGTCAAATTAGTCAATTTAAGTTTTCCATACAAGTTTAGTCGTGATTTCAAAACATGCTGACTATAAGCACGAAGAAAAGCGGCACGTACATTGATTTGACAGCAGCACACAGAAGTAAAATTCTTGCTATCTCTTCCTTGCGACATTTGTCACACAGCACCATCTAGCCCCAAACTAAGCAGAGCTTGAAATATGGGAACTTAATGACTGATATACTACTTATATACTTTTTTTTTTGTAAATACATACATATTATACATAGAAAACACCCAGACCCGAGACAAATATTTGTCCTGCGTCTCAGGCGGGCCTTCGCCCACTGCGCCACAGAGGTCGTCAATGAGAATGATCCAAATAAAATAAATAAATTGTGGATTTTGTCTAGTCAGTTTAGTTTACTCCACATACAAGATGAGATAGTGTCTATGTTCTAACAGGGAATGATCCGAATAAAATAAATAAATTGTGTATTTTGTCTAGTCAGTTTAGTTTAATCCACATACAAGATGAGATAGTATCTATGTTCTAACAGGGAATGATCCGAATAAAATAAATAAATTGAGGATTTTGTCTAGTCAGTTTAGTTTAATCCACATACAAGATGAGATAGTATCTATGTTCTAACAGGGAATGATCCGAATAAAATAAATAAATTGTGTATTTTGTCTAGTCAGTTTAGTTTAATCCACATACAAGATGAGATAGTATCTATGTTCTAACAGGGAATGATCCGAATAAAATAAATAAATTGAGGATTTTGTCTAGTCAGTTTAGTTTAATCCACATACAAGATGAGATAGTATCTATGTTCTAACAGGGAATGATCCGAATAAAATAAATAAATTGAGGATTTTGTCTAGTCAGTTTAGTTTACCCCACATACAAGATGAGATAGTATCTATGTTCTAACAGGGAATGATCCGAATAAAATAAATAAATTGAGGATTTTGTCTAGTCAGTTTAGTTTACCCCACATACAAGATGAGATAGTATCCATGTTCTAACAGGGAATGATCCGAATAAAATAAATAAATTGTGGATTTTGTCTAGTCAGTTTAGTTTACTCCACATACAAGATAAGATGAGATAGTATCCATGTTCTAACAGGGAATGATCTGAATAAATAAATAAATGATGCATTTTGTCTATTCAGTTTTGTTTACTTCACATACAAGATGATATAGTATCTATGTTCTATAGGGAATGATCCGAATAAAATAAATAAATTATGCATTTTCTCCTCAGATGCACGGCACATGGCTTCATACTTAGCGTGGCTTTCGTGATGGCGATCGGCGCATGGGACTCCGGTAATATGCCTTCATATTCAACACTTTAAACCTCTTATTTATAATCTAATTTTATTTATCTTTATCTTAATCTTTCTAACTTTACCATATCGCTAACTTTAGCCCTGCCCTCTCCTAATAGGTTGTCTGACTATTCATATTCATATTTATTTATTCATGCTCAAATGTACATTCAGCTTACATTTAGTTCTTACATCAAAGTAGCTGTAGAGAAGTACATGGACCCTTTGAGGGCGCTGCAAGTTTAAATCAATATTTATTTAAAATGAAATAATACTAAAACCAAAATCGCAATCATGAATATCAAATAATACATAAAAAGGAAATATTCTTACTTAATAAATCTAAAATAATGTCAGATAAATAGTAATTTGAAATGGCATTTATAAGATAAATAAAATTAATACTATCTACCTACTTATTCCTACCATGCATGTCAATATTTTAATCACAATGTCCGGATACAAATGAAATGAAATCAAAAAGTCAATGTTAAATAAAATTGAACTATTTAACTTAAACTATTTAATTCAATATCAGTATTTTTATACTACTAAACTGGCAAACAATCTAATGGTACAATCTTGGTAAGCGGTCACTGTAAGCTTATGGACACTTGCAATAGTTCTCGGATAGGTTATATCGCCACAAGTTACTATGAGCCCTGCAACCAGACGATATAAAACGCGTAGAGGTTTTTAAAATTATATAAAACATAACTTGTTTTTAAGGCGAGCTTCCCTCCCAGGGTAAGCCATCACTTATAACTGGGGCCTAACCATGAAGTCTTATAGCGATTCAATTCAGGCAAAGATGTCAAATCTCGCTTTGCGAATGACAAAGCTTTAGCTACGCCATAGCGTCCTCAATCGCAAAGCAGAAAGTGACATCTTTGTCTGAACTGAATCGCTATAAGACTTCATGGTTGGCCCCTGATATCTGTAATTTCAAATCATCTTTGAGTGATAGAGTGAGGAACAGCGTGTTAAGAGAGCAGTGTGGCGTGAATGTATATGTAGTAACGAGAGTTGAGAAAGGTATGTTGAGATGGTTCGGGCATATAGAAGGGATGGACCAAAGTAGATTAACAAAACAAGTATACAAGGCGAGCGTGAACGGGATAGTTGGTAGAGGAAGGCCTCGGCGAACGTACTCTGACCAAATTGGAGACATTCTAGAAAAAGGCCAGGGCAGAAGTACACTAAATCGGAGAGCTTGTTTGAAGTTTGTGATGAGGATGAATGAAGCGAAAGAGGTATGCCAGGATCGTAGCAAGTGGAAATCCTTGGTCTCTGCCTACCCCTCCGGGAAACAGGCGTGACTATATGTATTTATATACAAATTCAACAGTAGAAAAAAACACAGTAAGCTAAACACTTGCTCAGAAGCTGAGAGAATGGTAGAAAGTGTATTTTATTTCTTATTGCAGCAATCTGCACTCGAAATAAATTGTGGCAGAAATAAAAACGTTTCTTTTATTTATTTATTAGGAACATCAACAGAATTTACATGATTTTTTTTCTGTTATTTTGTTATGGAATTAATTACATAATATTGTAGCTTTCGGCATTAATCAGACCCTATTGCTAGAATTTAAGCTTGAATTCTGCAGAATGCCGGGCATAATTGCCGGGAATTTGTATCAAACAAAAAAAATGCCATATTTGTTACCAAATATAATTAAGATCGCCATCTTTGATTCCAAAGAATTGGCTTCTTAAACAATCGTGCTATCTTAGCACGATTGTTTAAGAAGACAGGCTAACTTTACAGAAATAGTTATTATTAATAATGTATATAATGTTTGATGTAAGGCGTGGAGGAAGCTTCGTTCGGCAGTCCCCTGATGGTGGCCACCGTGGTCGCCGTGGCCGCCGGCTGCGCCTGCCTCGGCGCCGAGCGACGCCGCAAGGAAACCATCTGCTAAATGGTAATATTATCAAACTACCCTCCGAATGGTAACATATCAAACTACACACCATATCAAATTAACTATAATTCTATCACCAAACTACGTTCTAAATGGTAACATCTTCAAACTACCCTCCAAATGGTAACATTATCAAAGGACCCGTAACATAATATTATCAAACTACCCGCTAAATGGTCATACATAAAATCGAACAACCCGCTTCTAACAATACAAAAAGTAAAAAATTACTAACAATAGGTAGTTAATAAAGGTATTTATTTTATTTATTAAATCCAATAGCAGTTTTTAGAGATTTATAATTGATTTACGATTTCCTTTCAGGTTTTTATTCCAAGCAACGACATACATGGAGTATCTATACCACTTAATCACTTTAAATTCTATCAAAGACTTGAATTTTCAAGCAGGTTGCAATGTTCGTCGACACAACTTTGAATATAGCCCGTACACTCTCGATACACGAGAATAGGCATGTCCGTACACGTCAAAAGGTCAGTTTGAAAACTTGACATATTTTTGATATGTTAAAATATTATGAAAAGTAACTTATAAACTTAACGATTTGTGGAAAAAAAACATAGTATGTATCATGTTTTTTTCTTAAATGATTTTTTTTTCAAACAAATATAATGAATTCCTTATATTTCAAAGAATCAAAATAATTCAAATTTTCAGAGTGATCTAAAATTTTGATGTGTGTATGTATTGTGTATACATAGATCTAGATATATAGAGAGATAGCTGGGATACAGTTATATAGAGAGAATACACGGTATATTTCAGCGCTTGATTACGGGACACCTAACATAGGAAGCTCTTAGCTAATGCTAAATCTGTTACTGCTAGGAAAATATCGCAGAATTCTATAAGACAAATCTACATAAATATATTTAGAAAAGGTCTGACAGATTTTCGCAAAATTTTGATAAGTTGGCACGTGCTCAAAACGGTGACGAAACCAAGAAGCCCTAGAACCAAAAAATCAATTTGGCACGTGCTCAGAAAGTGAGGAAACAAAAAAAAACTTTAGAACCAAACATTCCAAGACATGTGCCATTGGTTAGTGTTCCAATAAGCGGCGATAGAGATTATTGTAAAGCGTTTATTGCTAATTCACAGATTTACATAAAAAATTTCATATCCAATTCCGCCATGAATCGAGTGACGCTGAGGCCGAATTTATTGGGCACTCTTTATCCAGCTAACATATGAATTTGTAAAGAAATACGTTCTATATAGCTGTTATGTGTCCCGTAGTTTGAAAACGAGTATACATTTGCCATTGTAAATAATACCAAAGTATTTTGACTGAGTTGTGTTAAACTAACATTATTGTGAACGTAACATTAAAATGTCTAACACATGCCGCGTTGGTCGGCAACGAAATGGAAAAAGCTTTTAAACGATGTAAATAATTGATTGATAATCACGATCTGAACGTGTCCTTTCCGTTTTCGAGAGCAGTCTTGTTACATCCTGTATGTATAGGGTGTATCAGACTATGACGTAAGCAAGAGAATCAGTATGCGCGGATATTTGTTTTTTGAATCAGTATTTGTTTTTTGAATCGAGTGATTACAGTAGGTACGATAAAAGATATGCGCTTCGGATATCTTCGTCTATCTTCGGAAATCGGAACCTGCACGTGCTATCACCATATTTGGAACTGCATAAAATTGCAAACACCTTCAGTTTCCCTTTTATTTTACACTCAACAGATTTTCAGAGTGATCTAATTTTATCCCCACACTAGGGGATTTTTTTTCTGTCCAGTGCCCACACTAGGATTCACTGTATCGTGGATGCTATTTCCGTAGCACCTGTTATAAACACGAAGTTTTCCGAAGCACATAATTCTATCATAACACTGTTCGGTTTGGAAACGGCAATTTTATGACAATATTTTCATAGAGACATGCAAATAAGAAATATGATAAAAATACATAGCTGTAAACCTCTTTGTTACTAGCTGATCGGACTGACGTTGTTCTGTCATCGAATGTGACAGTTACTAAACGTCAATTCGACAACCACAGAGGAAGCAATCACTACGTTCGACAACCAAGATCAGTTTGTATGGGAGAAAGGTTTTTTTTACAATTCTTCCAAATGTTCTTGGACTGTTATGAACATGTAAAAAAAACCTACTCACCTGAGAATGTACATAAGGATGTTAAATTACCAAAACCGTCCAGCCGTTACCAAATTTTGCGCTTGGCGACGAACATTTTTTTTTTTTTTTAATTTATTTATACAGAAGATTATTTAAGAAAAGATAAAATGGGCGTTGTGGTTTTCCCTTGTCTAACCTATGTAAAAATTTCTAACGGTTTCGGTGTATAGTATCAATATCGGGTGTCGTGGTAAAGGTGTTAATTAAAAACGTCACTCGGCGAGGTTAATAGTATCTAAAATTTTATAATTAGTAGTAGTTTAACACTATAAATAATTATAAAGATTGACGACTTAACATCAAGTCAAGTTAAAATCACTTGTAATTGAAATTAGTTCAAGAGTCATTAATAATTATCTTACGTCATACCACAAAAATACGCCTCACTGAAGATCGACTCGACATTAATAGAAAATTTAAATAATCAGAAGTATTGCAATTATACCGTAAATAATTATAAAGATTTAACATCAAGTCAAGTTAAAATCACTTGTTTGAAATCTCATTCCAAGAGTCATTAATAACGTCATGCCACAAAAATAATACAGCTGACATAGATCTTGGGGCTTTTAGAAAGAAAGAAAGAAAGTTATTTTTTGATGATATTGATATTGATTTGACAATTTTAATGATGTTTATATGTTATTGAAAGTAACAAAATATTTAACAGGGTCCCAAAATAATACTTAAATCGTAAAACTGCGTTTCAGATACACCACACAATAGCTGAATGAAGGATCACCATAAAAAAAACAAGCTCAAACAAGTTTTTTGCCTGATTCTTCTAGGCTTGATAGCGCGTAAATTCACTTTAAAATTTAAAATACACGTAGTTTATAAGATGACGTTTCTAGAGGTTCTTTATGAGTTCAATGAATTAAAACCTACTAACCTAACCTTTCGCAAAGTTAAATGCGCACGAAACGATCAAACCGTCAGATATGTATGAGGCGGATACAATTTTCGGATATAGAGTAATTATATTGATTATTTGGCTCTGAAGTTTCATCCAACCGTCTGATTGTTTTGAGGGAGCTTGAAGTGGTATGACGTGAAGAAAGTCATCTCTGGCTCCTGAGCTATTTATTCTAGGATTTAAACGATTGGTAAGGCTGAACATATCTAATGAGGGATGAAGGATAACGGTTGTATACATTTTAAAACCGATAGGTTTTTCGATGTCACTTGACATTTTCTATGCCATATGACATTTCCAGTATGATGTGACATTTCCTATGCTATATGTCATTTTCTATGCAATGTGACATTCTCTACGTTTAACTTAACGTAATTTCTAAAGCCTGAACTAGACTCATGCCAAATCACATCGCGACATTTGCTCTAACTGTTCTATCTCGGCGTGAAAGGAAACCTATCTACCTATTTGTGTACCCTGAAATGGTTATCATTTTTAAGGAGTTTTTTTTTTATAAAAAAGGCTTTATAGATGATTCACGCATGTCAGATATTTGAAACTCACCAAATGTCCACAATAATTATCGTAAATACCTTAAAAGTAATAAAAAAATGAGTATTATTTACTTTGAAAGGCAATAACGTCTAACATCGTAGACTGTAACTTTTATATCTCTCAAGCGATAACTAGGTAGTAGTAAAAATTATATTTAGTACCTAATTTTATTCTAAGCCATGTAATTCTTTAATGATTGAATAGTAGATTATTTATAAAAAAAATATAAATTGGAAGTTTACCAAACTTGCCACTGTAAGGGGGTGTTCGTGGAGTGATTTTTGAATACAAAATGTAAGTTGAAATACTATATCGTGATAAATGTCTTCACCGACAGATTTATCGCTATTTTTCCTTCATACCTTATTTAAAATTATAGGTGTTTGGTATAATTTGGATTTATTTAAAATTATAGGGCCTTATCCTTTGCCATATCCTCGATAAGTGATATAAAATATAGACTGCTTTTTATTTGTGTAAGTAGATAAAAAGACATTTATCTTGTAGCTAATTTTATTAATTAAACTCGTGTAAAGTCTATTTTACCGGCCTTCATTTGTTACTTACGTATTCAAAATTTTACATTTCATGATAGTCCATCATGAATCGTTATTTAAATAAAAATAGTACATATTTTTTTTATCTTACTTGCGAGATAGTCCTTGTATTCATATCATTCAACTTTAAATTATATTATATCTTTGCCATATCCACTAGTCAAATCAGTGGCAGCGGTAATTTTTAAAAACCCCTATATTTTGGTAACTAAACAAGGCAGCCATATTTATTATTCTTTAAGAATTCATTCTAAAGCCAGCTCTAGACATATAGAATCTTGACAAAAAACCCTTGGCGTTAGTTTAGAGAAGGCTTTAGATTTTTTTACATTTTGAATTTTCAGTTTATCGAATATATAAGTCTACTTCCATGCAGCTAAAGACGATATGTCTGACCTCTTTGTCCCCAACTAACTACGGAACACAAAATGTTAAATTAACGGTTTTTATAAGCACCATATTATGTTTCAATATATTAAGTGTTTTGTATCCCGTAATTAGTTTGTTATAAAAAGCTTTATTTGGTCAAATTCAAATAATTGTACTAACTAATTATTTATAATGAACTAATAATTTCATGACATATCTAAGTAAATCGATAAGTATACTTATTTCGTAGTAAATATACAAAAAATATATTTCTACTACAGCACATTCTTCATTTATATTTATACCAAAATTCTATAATTTTATCCGACTACGGCAAACCCATAACGAAGAGTTATGAATCTCAGGGGCTATGAAATAAGGTATCATCGAATTCGTCTTGATCTTGAATGTGTCCTAGGTCGCCATATTGGATTTCCCGTCGAGCCGTCTTATAAAATCCAATATGGCGGATGCTAGACGTCATTATGATATCTATCATGGGTCTGAAACTTAATTCAGCCAAAATGTACATTAATTATGGTACGTAGTCGAATTTTACATTTTTAATTTTAACTTGTTAGTTTTAAGTTTGTAATAGACCGATATTGTTGACAAGTCACTAGGCGCTGTCATAAATACAGGACAGGAGTTGCTATTTTGGTACATTATAGGACAGCTACGATTTAGACATTAGAAAGCCAATTTTTTTACGTCATTTTGAGTTCTCTTTATTTATCATGGCACTCGATGTATGGTTCTCGACAGTACCTGCCCATTTCAAGAAAATATCGTCAACTTATGGATTATAATTTAATTCATTGGTGTTAAATGTCCGTTTTGCAAAGAACTAAGAACTCTTTTAAGATTGTGAACTTAGTTAATACCTACTTAAATACAGTATAAGGTAAGTAAGTTGATGATACCTTAAAACATTCATGTTAGTTTAAGTATCTATATCTTTTTTATGGTGTTGTGTGAGTTTTTTTTTTTTTTATGGCTAAATTTGCTACCAGAATTATAACATACATAGTCCAGGGGGGGCTAGACAAATACCTCACGCTTTCTTTTCCTTTCACGCTAACGCAAATTTGTCAAGTTAAAACTTGCCAGCTGTCACGTGACTTTTCCACAGCTAATGTCATTCCCATACAAATTAATCTTTCCGCAGGCGTTAACGACAACAGAAAGTGGTATTTGTCTAGATCGCCTGTGCCCAAACAAAATCATTCAATTTACCGAAAAGAGTTTAGGGGGGTTTCATTCAAAATTATTAAAAAAAAAATATATCGAAACATTTCACTCTTTTCGTTTGAATAATTTTACTGGTTAAGTGTCTTAAGGCCCTCCAAGCGATACATCGATGACATCTTAATCTTGCAGTAAGTATGTGGGTTGATGTAGCTCAAGATCGTCCGTCGTGACACTCATTTAGCCTCTGACTAAAGTGGTATTCCTTAATTAGGTGTCTTCTTCTTTTATTCTTAATAAAATTTGTTGTAAATAACTATCCGTTATTCGAATATCTTCTTTAAGGTTTTGTATTTAGTTTTGTGTGTGATATCATCCATATCGTGTGTATTTATTTGACGTGCAATAATTACTTTATCTTCGTATTTTTACACCTACACATAGATTATAATGATCTTGTATGTTTTTTTTTATTTCTGTATTAATGGGTTGAGTTTAATTTATTTACTTTTTTTTATTAAGTATAATTCAACAAAATTAATGAAATTGTTGAGCTAAGTTCGTTTGAAACCAAGCTACAGAATTATATTGCTGAGCTTAGTATCTATAGATCGTATGAAATCGAGTTACATAATAATATAGTTGAACAAAGTATGCAGCTATAGATCGATTGCAACTAAGCTACAAACCATGGCTATATAATTATTCTGTTGAGCTAAGTACTATCTATAGATTGATTGCAACCAAGCTACATAATTATACTGAATAGCTAAGTTTCTATAGATCATTTGCCACTAAGCTACATAATGATACTGTTTTAACTAAGTTTCTATAGATCAATTGCAACCAAGCTACATAATTTTTACTACATACAATTTTGCAACTTTTGCATTAAAATCACTACATTATTTACTTCAATAACAATTATGTCTTACTATTCTCATTTATGCCAATCAAATGGATATATTTTATAGCAATAGGATGCCTTTTTATTTCTTTCTTGTAAATCACAAGCGTAATTTTTAACCGACTTCAAAAAAGTATTCAATTCGTATGTATTCATAGATTTTAACATAACGTATGTAAATGCAGGTACTTGTGAGTAGAAAAGCGTAAAGAGAAAAAAAATAAGCAACGTTCAGCAGTATTAACTTTTGGACGGGTATTCGTTTTGACATTTAAAACCGAGCGTGCTTCTCTCCGAAGCACGCTGTGTTCTTCGCGGATATAACAGACGTAACCAAGTCTACCGAATATAGTAAGATCATTAGAAAAAATATAATCGGCATGTCATAAAAAACAAATAAAACGTTATAAAGCTTCATTATAAAACGGCACAAAACAATTTTATAGACATCTTTGTATACCCGAAAATCCTTGAAATAATACGTGATACGCCTGAACAGTTGCTTAGTGGATATTTTATCTTCGATTTACGCTGATTTAAGACTAGGGTCTCAATGTAATGTATCCAAGTAATATTCAATAACAATATGCATTGATAAATTAAGCGTCGTATTTACGACTAATCCCCCTTATGCGGTGCATGTGGGTGGTTAACGGGAATTAGTTACCCGCCACTTCAGAGTACAAAGGTAAGCGTCCACAGTTTCGTATCGTACGGATCGCACGCATCGGCCAGTCAGTAAAACCAATTGTGAAAATTGGAATGCTAATAGAAAACATTATTAGTTACAGAACTAAGTATAAGATCTATCTATATTAACAAAGAATTCAATACGTTTGATGCGATCCGTTCTATGCGTACGATGCAGGCCTTACCTACAGGGGCTGCTATAGCAAATGTCATCTATTTTGTAATTAAAGATGGCTGATACGGAATTCTAATTTCAAAAATTTACGTTCCGTTTTATTGCTACAGTTCTTTGAAGCGGTTTAATTGTAATGAATATTGTTATTGAAAATTATCTTAGCTTAGGGGGGAAGATAGGAAAAAATCCTTATCTCCTAAGGGGATAAAAGGAATAGGCGAGTATATGAATGTGTGGATTATTGAATATAGAGACTGAATTGTATGAACATCGGCTGCGTGTAAATATAATCAAATAAATGTTGATAATAATAATATTGAGTTTTATTCACAAACTATCTACTTACTGCCCATGGCTTCGCCCGCGTGGTACCAGATTAAAAAGTTGCCGATGAATTGTAGCTAACGTAGACTTACATACGTTGCAAAATTGCTCTCCACGAAAAGTCCTTTTATTTTAACTAGATAATATATAGCCCATGTCCACCCTGAAAGTCCATTGATTTCAAATTGAAAGTCCTGAAAGGTTGCGGGTTCATTCCCGCCGCGTGACAGATGTTTGCATGGTCCGCAAATATTTGTCTCGGGTGTTTTCTATGTATATTATGTATGTATTTACAAAATAAAAATAAGTAGTATATCAGTCATGTAGTTCCCATAACACAAGCTCTGCTTAGTTTGGTACTAGATGATGCTGTGTAAAAATCTCCAGCATTATTTATTTATTTATTCTAAATATGAAAGATTATTTTGAAATCGGGTGATTAGGTAGTTTCCGAGATTACCAACTACACAAATTTTACGTACCTCTTCATAATTAATAGTACCTATAGATATTGTCGACCTCGGGCGAGTAACCGGCAGAGACGCAAAAGCGGGTTCGATTCCCGTTGCGGGACGAATGTTATCATGTTCTGCAGATGTGTTATTTATTACTAGCTTCTGCTTACGGCTTCGTCTATTGATACCTATGTGTTCTCTAGGAACCCATACCAAATTTCATCCAAATCAGTTGAGCCATTACGAAATCCGTGGCCTCCGGCTATTCTTACGGGAAACTCTGTAGCCTACTAAATAGACTTCCATCTAATTATTTTTATTGGTTTTTAGCTTCTGCCCACGGCTTCGCCCGCGTGGTACCCGGATAAAAAGTAGCCTATGTGTTAATTCTGATGTATAAGCTATATTACTGTAAAGTTTCATCTAAATCCGTTCAGTAATTTTTGCGTGATAGAGGAGCAAACATCCTCACAAACTTTCACGTTTATAATATTAAGAATTTTGAAACTGGGATATAGAGATAGATCCGTGTTGTACTGAGTGGAACCCCGACTTCCGAGGGTCACTGGTTCAAACTCGGTCGTACTTTACACCAATAAATTATTCCACTCGTAAACTGTATGTGCGGATCAACGCGTGCTCAAAACGGTAAAAGACAACATTGTAAGGAAATCGCATGCCTCAGAACCAAACATTCGGAGGCATGTGTCTTCGAGTAGCGTTCCAATAAGCGGTGATAGGCTTAAAACCTGTCACGCGGTACCAACTACTACTCAAAACGAAGTGCCAAATATAATAATTGGCGGTAGTCATGAAATACGTCATGGGCATGACTATCCCTTGGTAACCTCACAGATCTACGTAACTGCTCCCTCTACTAGGTCTTTATTAATTTACCATCGGTCTGTTGATAGGTTTTGGTAACTATCCGTAGTTATGAAATATATCACAATTTAATTCCATCAGTAAGGTATATCGTCCATATAAAATGCAGTTTGGAGCATCGGAAACAATTTATTAAAAATATACCCGTAACATAAACATTGCAATATTGTTGAAGGTAATTTGTCTAGAATATAAAGAGCTTTGCACACCAGATAGGTAAATCACACTAGCAAAATGGCTATGAGAACAAAACAATAGCACTCATAAATCCAGGCTTCGGAATTTCCAAAGACTGAACAATGGCAAAGATGGAGGATCTAATTGCATAGGTGTACGTAAAAAGCTGATTTTTTCCTTTGTAAAAAAAATTCTGTCATTTTTCTTCTGTCGGTTCCAATAATTACTTTACTTTAATTACGGATCACATCTCGTTTTTCAATAAAAACAGTCAGTTTTAACATTTCAAGGTAAAACGAGGCATCGTAATTTTATGTTTCTAATTGAAACCGCCCAGTTTTTCACAGCAAAGTCAGAGACGTCATCGCAAAAAACTGTAAAAAAAAAAAATACCCACCCTAAGCCCATCACAGTGAATTGTACCCATTGCCATTTTATCAGTGTAATTAGGTCGCGACTTATTTTAGTCTATAAATCGAATATTGAAAAGGGTTGTATGACAATTAAGTAGAATATTAATCTCATGGTTCACACAAAAATCACATAAAAATATAATAATAAGCGAAGGCTAGAATTGCTTATTTTCTTTTAGTATGCCATTTTATTACCTTAACAATTTTTAAAAGGATTCCAAACTTTTTTTGTGCAGGGCCTTACCTATAACGATTCCTAAACATTTGTGTTTCCAAACAGTTATTAGTTTTCTTCTTTTCAATTCGATATAAATAAATAAATAACGCAGGACATTTTAACACAGCATCATCTAGCCCCAAACTAAGCAGAGCTTGTATTATGGGAACTACATGACTGATATACTTTTTTTTTTTTGTAAATACATACATTTTATACAGAGAAAAAACACCATGAAACACCCAACACAAAAAAGCAGTGTTTGGTTAATTATAATTACTTATGTTATATTTTCATAAACAGGCGTACGGCCCTTGATGGAAACAGTTATAAATAAGACTCTGAATAACTAGCGAAGCTCTAACCATGCCGGGGTTTTTTATGTATGTGTTTTATGTTTTTGGGTGCCGGGCCAGGGATGCAGAATGAAATAACATAAAATCTGCTTTTCCGTTCTGTGCCTAGAACACCTGAGGGTACACAAAGGTTTTTTTTAATTTTAATGCTCACATATAAATAAACAAAAACGCGCCTAAACGCATCTTCGATTTTTTTGAATCAACTTTAAATAATATGTAGTTTCAAAACACAATTTGTGTAACAAAGTCAAAGTCAAAGTCAAAGTCAAACACAATTTGTGTAACTGAAGTTACATCATAATATTATACTTAAAACTAAAACCTACCGACTGAATTTGAATATTATATTACATTGTAATCAATTTAACAAATAAGGGCACGACCAATCTCCAGCCCTGGCTTGGTAGGCGGGTACCTATGTGATTTTAGGGGGGCATTTGGCCACTTCTGCCCCCACTTCCGCGGCGCTTTCCATAAAAATAAAAAAAAGGTTAAAAGTACATAAATGCTTTTCAACATTTTTTTAGGTTAAACAATGATATAAATCAAGATTCAAAGTTAAACATTAAGAAAGTAACGCTTTCAAAGCATAGATTTTGGGACTCATTACCATAGATTTTGCATAGATTTTGGAAGTATGTTTGTATGAAAGCATCATTATGAGGATCCTTAAATCTGGGCATTAACGTATTATGCCCAGATTTAAGGATTAAGGATGCCAGATTTAGTATACAGCCTGTTAAAATTATAAACACCAGTGTCCAGCGATCGAATTAAAAATGTTGTAAAATGGCTATGGGTATGAGACATGCTCACAGAAACTCAAGGTTTAAAGATATTGCCATTTTCTAATCGTGCATATGTCGTCATTAAATTTTGTGTAGCGTTTCATTATCGGCATTAAACAATATCTAAAACGTCTAAAACTTGATAACGGGAAAGCTTAGATCATAATTATCAAATTGGATAATTCCCCAGCCATTTAATTAGTGTAATTACGTGTCTGGAACGTACAACTATAGTAAATAAATATATTCCAATGCAATATAAATATATTCCAATCAAATACAATAACTTCAAATTTACAGTCGGTCACTTTACTTAATATTTACAGTTACTTAATATTCCTAATTTAGATACTGCCAATAGTATTTTAAAAATAAGGCTCATACTTAGTTTGTTACACCTAGTATAATATGTCAAAGTCAAAGTCAATAGGTTTTTATTCATTGAAATCACAAGGATCATATAGAAACGTCAATTTAAAACATTATATGCACATTATATGTATGTATTTACCAAATAAATGTATATAAGTAGTATATTAGTCATGTAGTTCCCATAATAACACAAGCTAAGCTTACTTTAGGGCTAGATCCTGTGTGATGAAATGTTCAGCATTATTTATTTATTATACTGGGTGTAACAAGGTATCTCCCGAAAACTAAAACGACCACAGTGATACGAACGAAAGAGATAATGTATATGAACCGATTATCCTGGGTGTAACAAGACAACTCCCGAAAACACTAAGGCCCGAATTCATCGTCAAATAGGGGCTCCCCTAGGGGACTGTCCAGGCGCTAAGTAAAAATTCAAGGACGAATTCAACCTTTATGCACCCAGCCATAAGGCGAATGCTGAATGATGGATTTTGGGAGACTGTTCAACCCCCGACTATGAATTCAGGCTTAAAAGGCACAACGATACTTCTAGTCCAATCTATAACTGTTTTAGTACGACTCGTGTTTTTGTATTTGCCGAAACTTTAGGGACCTTGATATGCTAGAAGTTTTGGAAATCTGTAAAGTAATTATGCATTAAGTTTTATCGGCAATTTTATGTGTGAACTAAAAGCATTCAAGAGCGACGATCGTCAGTTACTCTGTGCTTATGGAATACTAGCCTCTGCCCACGTCTTTGTACGCCTGGTTAAAAAGCTTAAAAAGTTGCCAGTATTATAGGTCATTGACGATATTGATTAATTTCGTTCAAATCGATCTAGCCGGTGATTATTATACACATCGGTAGGATAGTGAAGTAACATGTTTTTTTAATTAGTAACTACCAATGTAGACTTGAAGGTTTTTTACTTTGGTCACAGATTTTAATAACTTAAACTTCATAATTATGGCTTCTGTGGCTCACAATTCTGCCAGTGTCCGTTTGATCAATGATATATTCATAAACAATACAGAGGATGTGGAGATAAGATAATTTTGTAACAGATTTACGTATAAAGTTACATTGACAAATTACACTGACATTTAATAAAGTCAGTATGTAAACCCATCCAAATACAACCGAAATATTTTCTGAAATCTGATTCTGAAAATTAACAAAGAAAATCCAAAATAATACAGTTTTTTTTCGTAAATACCAGTTTTAATCGACTGAGAAGAGCCGTCTGAACAACCGGTTTCAATTTTCGAGAATACGTTGTCTTATCACACCCTAGACTCGCGTTTACGTTTTATAGCTTGCTTATATACTCATTAGGTACCTGATATTGCTTTTAAAGGTCTGCGCACACTGTCGAAGTGACGATAAGCTACTTTATCTAAAGTCTCAGCTGGCGACTTCATTATCAAATAAAGTCTCGACTTGCGACTTCATTGTATAAAGTCTCAGCTAACGACTTCATCAAATAACCTACTCGCGCTCTAACAATGTGCGTTGTTCCTGGGAGAAGTTACACGATAATCAACTTTAATAACGTAGAAATAAGATTTAAAACTGTGGAAGACAATTTTAAGGTTTTTTTTTAATATTGAGCATGCCGGGCTAGTTTTCTTATCTTTTTTAGATGGCCCTGTATAACAGGTATTGCCGTTGCCTTAGTTTGACAATAGCCTCGATTCTGTAGTACACTAACTAATCTAAATTTAAACTGTCACTCTCTTCTACTGATAGTGTACGCAAGAAAGAGAGGCAAGAACTTTAGTCCTGTCTAATAAGTTTACGTACCGCTTTTCTTCTTGTTTATAGTCAGCATGAATTGATATTACGACTAAATTTGTATGGAAAACTTAAATCGGACTAATTTGACAGCACTAAAATTGTAGCTATCTCTTTCTTGCTTGCACTATCAGAGCGACAGTTTAAATTTAGTTTAGTTAGTGGACTACAGAATCGAGGCCCATGGATAAATAAATAAACACCTTTACGAAGATAAAACTACGAACACCTTTGTGTAGACGAACACAATCCTGACCCCACACTAAGATCCCCTGTCTCGTGATTATCACTCACAAATAAAACGGCACCATTCACATAGACAAACCTATGCATGTGGTGATTACGACGCGTTTGTTCTATACATCTTGACCGAGAGTGGCCGGGGTGTGCCGTGGGAGTTAGTTGTAATTCAGCTTTAAATCCAAAATGATCGCAGTGATTCAAAAGCGATTCCGAGTGATCAATGAAGTGCATCTTGTGTGATAAAGTGTTTCTTAATTGTGGATTTATAATAGTGTTCTAGGTTGCAAATGTCCAATCCGAACCCAAAAAATAATAGTTTCATACAGTGCCATCTATATCTAACCAGCCCGGCCTGCCACAGATAATAAATATATTTTTTTACTATAACTTTTTAATGCTCTAATGTAACAGCAATCATTTCCGTTCATACTACAGGCAATGTATCTCTCTCTCTCTCTACATTTATACTATCAAAATAACCTATCAAGTTTTATTCTATTACACATTTTAGGTACTGGTAATGGTATTTAAATGTTTTGAAGACACGGCTGTCAAAAATTGAATTGTCGCTTCCGTTAGTAAACAGACTAAGGCCCGCAATCTATCATAGCGAAGACTAGCAGACAATCTCTATTCATGTACCTACCGCTTTAGTGGGCACCGTGACTAAAAAAATGAACATCCATCAAACACATATTATAGCCCTGACCCCGTACTAGGATTCTCTGTGTCGTGGGTAACAGGAACAACGAGTACCGTGGTACCATTTATTACTCTGGAGTGTCATTTTTTATAAATAACATACACTTGCTTAGCAGCCTATCTCTATTTAATCTGTAAATCAAATTAATATACCTTTACAGTACCATCGAAACAAATCGTATAATTTAATTTAATTAAAAAATAAATAGGCATTACAATATATTTACAATTTTATTAATTTAATTAATTAACAATATTAAGACCTGCCCCAACGGCGAGAGAATTATCTACACGGCGTAGAATTACTGTCCTTTTGGACAGGTTTAAAAATAACCGTAGCAAAGGTAAACTGTTTCATATTTATATATAAATGGGCAGTTGACATGAAATAATATTACGTATTGCAATAACATGAATAACATAATAATGCACTAATACCCATCTCCTAAAGTACCTACTTTGACTACCTACAATGAAAATAAAACCTCGGTCTGCCGCCGCACCCTAATACAAAGTTCAATTGAGAGACTTAACTTTATTTACTGTAGATATTAATAACTAGTTTGTTTACGCAAAACCTCGGCCTGCCTACCTATCTGTTGCTATACCCTTAGACAGGGTTCATATGAGATACCTACCTATAAACACCATCTATGTACCTACCATGTGAAAGCAATAAATGTATTGAGTATTGAGTTTCTGTTAAAAACTTCTTTACAAATCGAATGAAAAACCATAGCATCGAATCTAGTATTGAATTCCATTTACTCAAAAACGCATATGTATTCCAAAACGTTGCACGCAAGTTATCATACAATTTTATCTATATTCTAGAATGTCACTTGTCATTTCTCGAGTATTTCTTGCTGTCAAATCGTGCCCTGTCATTTAACCAACCGACTTCAAATAAGGAGAAGGTTGTCAATTCGTATTTTTGTGCTTATTTTACGCGATATCTTCGCGAATTGTAAAACTGATTTTAATGTACCAATTATTTTTTTAATTGTTAGGTATAGGTAGACCGATGTACATTTAAAAAAATCCCACCCTTAGGGAGAAAAAATGACATATTTGACTATTTAATCAACTTCCCGCTATTTGAA
Organism: Perizoma flavofasciatum; assembly: GCA_958496245.1. NCBI lineage: Eukaryota > Metazoa > Arthropoda > Insecta > Lepidoptera > Geometridae > Perizoma > Perizoma flavofasciatum. The sequence continues at coordinate 4,507,878 of OY292445.1, read as the reverse complement.
GTCAATTTTATTTTTTTCCTGATCTTATGACAGTAACAGACAGTAGTGCTCGACGTGACGCGGAGGGAGAACGTTGCGAACGCTCACCCTAATGAAGACTCTCGGAATGAGTCGAAACTTAGTCGGTGCTTTCACCGATAGTGCGGTACGTGAAAATTCCCGTTTTTTACAATATGAATAGTAACAGACAGCTTGACGTTTAATTGACGAGTCATTCAATTGGACAATGAGGGTAGTTTTTGACGAAACTCTTCATCTGGACTCTACACACGCTATAAACACATTTCCTTTAAAAACTGTTAAGAAATGTAGCTAGGTTCTGAAATACAGGTCAGTTGTCAAGTACCTTTCACATTTCTATGTGACAAATACTTTAACAAAAGTATTTTTTCAGAAAAAAATGCCGTTATTCTTTCGCCAGTGGGCACAGGCCTAAGAAATATAGTACACTACTATAAAAGTAAATGACTATAATAATATCAGGTAGACCTCTTAACAACACAGAAGTGTAATATTTTTAAAGAAAGCAGGCACGTAAATGTTTTTTAGTTTTGTATTAACTTTTCTTATGTTGTACAATAAAGTATTTTCATTCATTAAAAAAAAAACAAAACGCACTAAAATCATAGCATAAAATATATCATTATGCGATGCCGCAGAGAAAAGACAAGCCAGTTATTATATAATGGCAAAAACTATCCTGAATTTGATTATTCATATTGTAAAAATGGGAATTTTCACTTATCGTGTTCTCAAGTTTCGACTCATTCCGAGAGTCCATTCCGACGCGAGGCGGATGAAGACTCTCGGAATGAGTCGAAACTTAGTCGGTGCCTTCACCGATAGTATGGTACGTGAAAATTGCCGTTTTTACATATGGGTCTGAAACTTGCTCGCCTATTGTCCGCATACAACATCTGAAGGTCGCGCAGCGGGCTATGAAGAGAGCTATGCTCGTATTTTCACGCGGTCAATTCAGTATTTTCACGAGTAGTTACAAGTTAGCAAGGGGTTCGAGTGCCGCCGAGTTTTTTGGGAATATTTTAAATTCATATAATGTCCCTTCAATGTTGATTAACTAAGCCAAGTAACCGAGCAAAATATTGTGCACCATACATAGCCCTGACCCTAGGGTTCCCTGTATCGTTGGTATCAGGGACTACGAGTACTTTGGTACCGCAACACCGGGACGTGGGACAAATACCAGCTGAACATGCGAAAATTTTCGCCGCAACGAGAATCGAACCCGTACCTCGTGCGTTCTCATCCAGCTATGCACCCGCAGCGTTACTAAGTCTTATCTGATATTATTATAGTCATTAATTATAATCATGTCGAACACATCACATTCATTTATGTTATCTTAGATATAATCCTGGCTTCATGTCAGCGGTTTACAGTGCGCGCCATGTTTTATGGCACGCTTTGACATAGCTTAGGTTGATAATTGTTACTTTCGTTTTACACGCCGTTCAGTACAGCCTAATAACCACACTTTGAGTCCCAACTTATAGTTAAGAAATGTTGGAAATAATATTTGAGAATGCAAACATTTTGTTTAATCTGTGCTAGTTATGTTTATTAGTAGATATTATCTGTGTTCTAATTTAGTCTGTGCTTCCCATATTTTCTTTTTTTTTTGTTCTACGGCGATTACACGGGCACTTTTCCTTTTATCAGAGTAATTATTTTATTAAATATTCCGAATTCCCTTTAACAAATCATTAAATAGTACAAAAAATATATATATTAACGTAAAAATATCGTCGGCTCAATTAATCTCTTGAAATTTCGTATGAAAATCCCAATGTGAGTAAACAGTTTAAAAACCAAATTACCATGGACTTATGCTCTCGCAACTTTAAGTTGGGACTCAAGGTCCAGCTGTATAACGACGATTTAATCGCGAAATTGTATTGCTTACGTCAACAAACCACCAACATCTAAGAAATAATTGTATTAGAACAAATATTTTTAACAAGTTTGGACAATAAATTTGTTCTCATTCCGCAGTTCTATCCCGCTCGATAAACTACCACTTCAACATAAGGTCTCGTATACGAGATGACTTTCTCAAAGACGTACATCCAATATTACTCACATATTTCATTATAATTTAACAAAACAAACACTATCACGACTATTCCCCCGTGATGATTTATATTCAATGTTGATATTTGAAGACAAAAATCAGGAGGTAGTCAGAAGCACGTCTTAATTTTTAATTTATTGTCATTTGGCAAATGCCCGCGTCTTTGCAAGAAGTCAGCATTCCACGTGACAGCTTGCAAGTTATTAAAAACTTGATCGTATTAGACTACGTATCGCGTTCGTGTTCTCGTGCACGAGATTATACCGATAAATATAGGAATATTATTCGGTATATACCAACAACGCTACAATATCAACTGGGCGAAGATTCTAGGAAAATCTCGTGCTCGAAATATTAATTTCGAATGTAAACTAATATTTCGAGCACGAGATAATATAGTTAGGTATATAATATAAAGTCTCTACGCATTACGATAAGAATCATAGCACTCTAACCACCAATCAAAACAAAATAGGTTGGCTGGTAGAAAATGCTTTAGCATTAAGTCTGCCTATTGTCACATTTTATAATTGTACAATTGAGTTTAAATTAACTGTAACATTGAATACAAGTCTTCTATCCCAGAATAAGAAGGGTCAAATATTGAAAATGGTATTTGATCGATTTCCAGACACGCGAACTTAAGCGGCGTGGACTGTAATAATTATTAGAAACTTTAATTTTGTTAAGGTATAATTTAAATATAAAAGAAAAAGGTTGGCAGTTTTTAGTAGATTTTACAGTATAAAAAAAATATAGGATTTATATACATAATTTTCCTAATATTTTGAACGACCACTCCGAAACGCTATTTAAATTTAAGTAATACTTAAAATTTGTTTTAGTTTTTCCCCAAGAGAGTGTTAATAGTTCCAATATCAAAATAATATTGTAATATTATTAATAATATTGTTTTTTGTTTCCTTGTTTTGATTATTGTGTTGTGTTCAGTGTGATTAATGTTTTCTGTTAATTAGTGTGACTAACTTAATGATGATTATTGTGTACCTGCTGACTTAATGTACCTATGATGTCTGAAATAAAGAATTTTAATTTAATTTAATGTTTGGGTTATTTTGAATCCGAAATTTAACGCAACATAACTATAGTTGGGGTCTCAAAGTGGGGCAGTAACGAGAAAACCCAGAGACGGGTTAATATTATGTACATAAATGTTTAAATAAAAAAAAAAACTTTGTATAAATGTTTAAATTTAAAAGGCTTTATAGAGAGTTCTAGTATGTTTATACACAAAAAGGCCTTTTAGGAGACGATAACGGCCATATTAAAAAAACGTTTCAAGGCCGTATTCAATAACCATACTAAGATTTTTTTTAGCATTATTTAATATGTGTGTATCTTTGAAAAACGCTTTAATAATTTAATAATATCATTTATGCTTTAACCTAGCGTTCATTTTATACATCAAAAAAAGTTTGCAATTACTTCGAAAACTTAACACATTATTTTATACATACATTATGTATAGTCACGCCTGTTTCTCGGAGGGATAGGCAGAGACCACGGATTTCCACTTGCCACATTATTTTATATGATTCAATATTATAAAAAATAAACAACATATTGTCTTCTTGTTACGAAACAGATATAAAAAAAAATATTATAATTCTTTACTTAATGAATTTAAATGAAATTATATGGAAAAGGAATATACTTGAGAAAATGATCGCAAACTTTTTTTGATGTGTGTAGTGTGTACATGGATCATGTGAAATTGATAGGTTTTTATGAACTTATATTGTGAAGTGGCGAAATCACTTTCGCTTCGGCACTCGCGGATTCGAATCCCATCGTGCACCAACGGGTTTTCCCACGTTAAAAAATATGTGCGCATTTTCAAACGGTAAAAAAATAGCATCCTGTAGAAACCCTATGTCCTAAGAACTGTCAATTTGACACTTGTATGTAAAAAAATATCGTAAATTTAGTGTTTAAAACTTTAACGCGCTAAAAAATACGCCTCGATTCGCAGTTGGGCAAAATGAGCACATTAAAAAATAACAATATGCAGAGAAACGAGGCGTTATCCTTTAACTACTAATGAAAGGTTTCGTTCTTATCTCTGGCAGGACGGGCTAGTTTCTTACTAACTAGATTTCTTTGCGTAACGCGGGTGCGTTTCAAATGTAAAGTTTGGACGTGCCTCTGGCTACCTATTGCTTGGTGGTATCCTCAAAGACGTACATGTATCTGAGGATGTCTATCATGGGGAATACCAGTATTTCCATTGACTTTCAGCGCCATCTATGAGATTTGGAAGAACCATAAAATCGTCGGCCGTCGTTTTCAACGAACCAAAAAACCGTTTTCAACACAAAAACCACAAAATTGAAATCGTAAACGGTTCTTATGTATCAAGAACTGGTAGACTTACGCGGTGCTCGAAGACCTTGGGGTCTAGACAAATACCTCAAGCTTATTTTTCCTCCCACGCTAACGCAAATTTGTCATGTTAAAACAGGGCAGCAGTCACGTGACATTTCCACAGCTAATGTCATTCCCATACAATACAATCTTTGCGAATGCGTTAACGCCAACAGAAAGTGGGATTTATCTTGACCCCCATAAAGACTTACGCGATCATGCTTCTTTTTGAATGCCTGTGATTGGTCAAAATGCACTGTTCGTATTGGTGTACCTAAGAGCAGTGTAAAGATCTATCCAATGGTATTAAAATGTCAAAACCGCAAAATTTCCGACCAGCGTGTCTAGACAAATACCACTTTCTGTTGGCGTTAACGCATGCGCAAAGTTTGATTTGTATGGGCATTTCCATTACATTAGCTGTGGATACGTTCGTTACAACTGCCAAGTTTTACCTTGACAAATTTGCGTTAGCGTGAAAGGAAAACTAAGCGTGTGGTAATTGTCTAACGTCATTGAGCGGTTTTGTGAGCTACAAAAAAATACATAAACACTTATTAATCACTTTACCAGGAGGCACATGAACAAACTTACCTTCCTACTACATTTTTTTTATTAATTTTTGTTCAAATTTTACGTTTAATTTTAGAAATCATACAATTTCAGCTTATAACCGGCGATATGTCACTTGCCACAGATCAAAACGACAACCTCACATTAAAATGTACCGTAAAAGAGGCCTAACTTAACATAGCATAACTTAACTATTAAAGTTAAGTAAAGCTATAAACGAGGATGATGATGTTGCAAATCATCATCATCACTAATAGCGCTTGTAAAAACCTTAAAGTATATTTCTGTTAAGTTAGAGCGGGCCCGTTTCCTGTTCCTGCCGGGAAATTGTTTTCGTTCGACGTTCCCTCTCCTCCTGTTTCAGCTTTTCGTATTCCTCCTTCAGGTCGAAATGCACCTTTTTGATCCTGAAATTTAGTGAGGAGTGTGCAGTAATTCCCCTTATAATTTTTTCTTATACCACTTTCCCCCCCTAAGATAATTTTCTCAGGGTGGAAAACAGGACCCTAATGTATCTTCGCCAATTATTGTGAAGCGATTTTAATGATTATTTTTGGGTATACTTCAAGGGTGGTAAATAAACATTTAATAAAAATAATTAACCCCTTAGGTTAAAAAATGGGGAATTCAATTTCATATTGTACTTTTTATAAACATGCCGTTATTTGAAACCGTTTTTTTTTTCATTTAAATGAATGAACTATTAAGTATATTTTTTGCAATATAAATTAATTATTAGGGCCGTGTTGACCTAGTGGACGATACCAAGACTTGCTATCAGAAGAGATCAAATAGAGTCGGAAGGAGTCGTTCGTAAATCGTAGGTTCGATCACAGTCGGTCACCGAGACTTTATATAAAAGGTATACCGAGACTTTATGTACACGAGCGATCCCGATGATGGACGAACGTTATCGTTGCTATCCAACATGATGATAGTGATGCAGTATAGATTCAAATGAGATACTCACGAGCAGAAGTCATTCGGATCCTGCACCAGATAGAAGCGATATTCGGTCGCGAACACGTCCAGCAGCTCGATCGGTATCTTATAGTTCGGCTTACGTTTCTCAGACAGGTCCTCGATCAGATTCAAGAAGTTATTGATCACATTTATCTCCTTATACGTGAAAGGGCCGAGGAATCTGGAACAGTATGCGTTGTAAATGTGGGTGCTCGTAAACGGGCTAGTTTTGTGTCGGTTTCTAGCTGCGATTGTATAGCCGTCTCGCAAAGAAACAAACAGTATGCGATGAAAATGAGAGTGCTCGTAAACGGGGTAGTTGTGTGGCAATTTCTAGCTGAGATTGTATAGCCGTCTCGCAAAGAAACAAACAGTATGCGATGAAAATGAGAGTGCTCGTAAACGGGGTAGTTGTGTGGCAATTTCTAGCTGCGATCGTATAGTCGTCTCGCAAAGAAACAAACAGTATGCGATGAAAATGAGAGAGTTCGTAAACGGGATAGTTGTGTGGCAATTTCTAGCTGCGATTGTATAGCCGTCTCGCAAAGAAACAAACAGTATGCGATGAAAATGAGAGTGCTCATAAAATGAGTAGTTGTGTGACAATTTCTAGCTGCGATTATATAGCTGTCTCGCAAAGAAACAAACAGTATGCGATGAAAATGAGAGTGCTCGTAAACGGAGTAGTTGTGTGGCAATTTCTAGCTGCGATTGTATAGCCGTCTCGCAAAGAAACAAACAATATGCGATGAAAATGAGAGTGCTCGTAAACGGGGTAGTTGTGTGGCAATTTCTAGCTGAGATTGTATAGCCGTCTCGCAAAGAAACAAACAGTATGCGATGAAAATGAGAGTGCTCATAAAATGAGTAGTTGTGTGACAATTTCTAGCTGCGATTATATAGCTGTCTCGCAAAGAAACAAACAGTATGCGATGAAAATGAGAGTGCTCGTAAACGGAGTAGTTGTGTGGCAATTTCTAGCTGCAATTGTATAGCCGTCTCGCAAAGAAACAAACAGTATGCGATGAAAATGAGAGAGTTCGTAAACGGGGTAGTTGTGTGGCAATTTCTAGCTGCGATTGTATAGCCGTCTCGCAAAGAAACAAACAGTATGCGATGAAAATGAGAGAGTTCGTAAACGGGGTAGTTGTGTGGCAATTTCTAGCTGCGATTGTAGAGCCGTCTCGCAAAGAAACAAACAGTATGCGATAAAAATGAGAGAGTTCGTAAACGGGGTAGTTGTGTGGCAATTTCTAGCTGCGATTGTATAGCCGTCTCGCAAAGAAACAAACAGTATGCGATAAAAATGAGAGAGTTCGTAAACGGGGTAGTTGTGTGGCAATTTCTAGCTGCGATTGTATAGCCGTCTCGCAAAGAAACAAACAGTATGCGATAAAAATGAGAGAGTTCGTAAACGGGGTAGTTGTGTGGCAATTTCTAGCTGCAATCGTATTGCCGTCGCACATAGAAACAAGAGTAAAGAGATACAGCTGTACAATTGCAGCAAGAATTTGTTACAAAACTAGCCCGTTATTTTTGCAATTCTCCTTATCCGTGAAAGGGCCGAGGAATCTGGAACAGTATGCGATATAAGTGCCAGAACATTTTTTTCAGTTTTGAGCTGTTTTAAAACACATGAAGACACAGAGAGTGTTAATGAAACATATAAGCCATAGAGTAAGTATTAGAGAGATACCGCTATACAATTGCAGCAAGAAATTGCCAGAAAACTAGCCCGTTTTTTTTTGCAATTCCGTATCCCTATACGGATACAGAACACATTTTTTTTTGTGTGATGGCTACGAAGATTGCAATAAGAAATTGCCACAAAACTAGTTTTTTTAGAGTAAATAATATAATAATAATTCCTTAGTTAATATATTATTTAGATAGAAGACATCTGTGGCGCAGTGGGCAAAGGCCCGCCTGTGACGCAGAAGGTTGCGGGTTCGATTCCCACCGCGGGAGGAATGTTTGTATGATTTGCAAATATTTGTCTCGGGTCTGGGTGTATTACTTTGTATAATATGTATGTATTTACTAATAATAATGTATATAATTAGTATATCAGTCATGTAGTTCCCATAACACAAGCTCTGCTTTACTTTGGGGCTAGATGATTCTGTGTGAAAATGTCCAGCATTTATTAGATTTTTCTATTAATTAACTATTTAGTTGTAGGCTTTTTTTTAAGTATTTGATAAATACCTGAATTCTTTGAAGACTTCATCGTCACAGAAGTCTATGAAGAAAGCGACCAGCTTGTCGAACAGGTTCATCGGCTTCGGCTCCAGGATTGTACCTTCGTCGTGCTTTATGTGTTTCGTGATGGACTTCAAAAAGGGATTCGGTTCTTCTTCGACCTATAACAGAAATAATATCATTTATTTTTCAGGAAAAAATATAAAAACCCACTTTGAATACCGGGAAGTTGATAAAAGACCGAAACCATTTCAACCTTAGAAAAAAAATACAGAATTGAGAACGTACTCCTTTTTACAAGCTTTTATTTAACTTACTTTGTAAGTTAGTATGTGTGTGTCAAATCTTGCAACTGAGTTTTAAACCAAACGATTGAGCTGACATATTGCTAACACGTGACAATGCGTGGTTAGCTAAGTTACATAATTCTAAAGCCAATATGGCGGACTCCCAAAGATGGCGGACCAATTATTTTTTATGCACCCCCATGTTTTGGGTATCAAATGAAAGTGTTTGCTGAGAAGAATGAGAAAAATAACATGACTTAACTCTAAATTTCCTAAAAGCTTGTGGTGTTTTAATAATAATTTTAGTATAGTTAAATTACGTTAGTATTTATTTAAGATCGGTTGGGAAAAGGTTTCATGATTATGTAAGAAATATTTGGTGTGCAATAAATTATTTTCTATCTATCTAAGAAATTAACTTGTTTCTTGCGAAAATTAAAATGTTTAGACGGTTTTTTTTTGTTGAAAACGAAACGTTATCTTTTTACCGCGGGTTAAAGATGTTTACCTCTTTGATATCTGTGGTGCAGGGTCGACAGTCGTTCGGGGTTACGAGGAACATATCGTCCGGCGCTGATTTGAACACGCAGATTTGGCTGAAAAACAAATTACATCACAAAATGGGGTTTGAAAATTCGCTTATAGCATGAATGATCAACTACTACAGAATGTTCCCGAACTAAGTAAGCAAACCAATAGCAGGATTAAACGAACTCACCTGAAGTGAAGTTCTATCCTGATTATTTAATTACTTTTTCTGGGAATATAATTTCCCACCCTCCCAAAGCTGTTCGAGCACATAGCTCTTAAACGGGCTAGTTTCGTGGCAATTTCTTGCTGAAGTTGTATAGTTGCATCTCTTTGCTATTTTCTTATTGCGAGACGGCTATACAATTGAACGAATGAATGAATGAAAATACTTTTAAGTACACCCTAAGATAACGAAATAAACAAAAACTTAATATAAGTAAAAGTACAATTAAATCAAGAAATTGCCACAAAACTAGCCGGTTTATGATCGTCTTAAGGATTCCGAAACGAGAAAGTTCGTAAAAAAAGCCTATGTGTTATTTTGATGTATAAGCTATATTAATGTAATTTTTCATCAAAATCCGTTTAGTAGTTTTTGCGTGAAAGAGTAACAAACATGCATCCTCACTAACTTTCGCGTTTATAGTACTAGTATGATGGTACTGGTGATGGAACTCACCGATTTGGGTTGTCTCCCTCGCTCTGTGTATCGAGCGTGTATCGGTTCCGACGATGTATTTCGTTCACCAACTCTTGCTGTGCTATTGAGTCCAACTGTATGCTGGAATCCCGACCGCCCAAGCCGGCCACCAAAACATGAATCCTGAAATCATTTCTATCAGTTAGCATCATGAAAATATCACAAAGGTTAACTAAATGAAATAAAAATAATGCATTCTTTTAATACATATATATTATTATACATAGTCTTTGAAGATATCAAGTCTCCTACTTGTCAGGAATATTTACATTATTGTCAAATAAATGTATTTAATTTTGTACTTTGTTTTTGTATTTTATATTTATACTTTGTATTTCCAAGTACATTTAAAAGTAAACTATAGGTAATTCTAAGGTACAAGTTATTTATCTAACACATTATATTTGCAAAGAAGTGAACAGTTTTGAACAATAACTAGCTCAACATATTGTTCAAAACTGTTCACTTCTTTGCAAATATAATGTGTTAGATAAATAACTTGTACCTTAGAATTACCTATACTTTAATTACCTACTCCTATTTTTTTTTCGCAAGTAAGTGACGTAGTATTTTGTGAATAAATAATATTAAACCTATTGGTACTTTGTATTTGTACTTGTTCTTTATATTTGTGCTTTGTATGTGTACTTTATATTTGTACTTTGTACTTTATATTTGTACTTTGTACTTTATGTTTGTACTTTATATTTGTGATTTATATTTGTACTTTGTACTTCATGTTTGTATTTGTATTTGCATGTGACGGATAGCGGACCTAACCTCTTCCTCTCGCTGTTCTTCAGCTGAGTATCGAAGTACAGCTCCAAGCATAGATCATTCTTGACAAAATCGAGCAGGTTCATTAGGACATTCGTTTTGAAATTCTCTTTCATTTTGGGCCCGATGCGTTGTTTCTCACTGAATCTGATGCGTTTACTCCTCATAGTTTGCGGAATTTCCTCTTGACCGAAGCCAACAGTCGATGAAGCCTGGAAGAATAATTCATAAGATCTATATATAAATAACAAGTATATTTTTTACGTTAGGGGTGGAATTTTTTCATGAAATTTATATGGCAGATTTTATTTAATCTTTTTTTAATGGTTAGGGTATACTTTAAGAGTAGGTTCTTGAAGTAAATGCTACCTTAAGTCAATAATCATTTTTACATTTGTATTTTTGTAATTATTGTAATATATTTAATTAAGTTTGACATGAATTTTGATATTATTGGTGATGTATTGTTAACATGTGTAACCGATTGGTTTATAAATGATGTTTTTGAAATTTGACCTGTAATGTTTTGTTACCAATAAATTGATTGATTGATTATTGGTTTGTATGGGAAGTTAGTAACGAAATTTCGCTTTTTATTTACCCCATTATATCCGATAACAGGCTTGCTATCGGAACTAAAATTTAAAAAGATTTAATATAGATAAGGCTAAATGATGAGTAGGTTAGTATTCGCAGGCTGAATAATTTTGCGAATTGCAGTGTGAAATACGCATCTTAATATTAAAGAAATAAGTTTATTGTTGAGAACTAGCCTATAAAAAAGATAAATAATAATAATAATAATAAATAATGCTGGACATTTTCACACAGCATCATCTAGCCCCAAACTAAGCAGAGCTTGTATTATGGGAACTACATGACTGATATACTACTTATATACATTTTTTTTTTTTAAATACACACATAATATACATAGAAAAACACCCAGACCTGAGACAAATATTTGCAGATACAAACATTTGTCCCGCGGCGGGAATTGAACCCGCAACCTTCTGCGTCCCAGGCGGACCTTCGCCCACTGCGCCACAGAGGTTGTGGAGATGATTTAAATGAGAGATTTTTTTTAATGTAGGTACCTAATAGTAATAATACTCAGACTTATGCTAAATCACAAGATTTTGTAACCTCCCGATAATAACAACCTCCGCTCTCAGCCAGACCGCCTGATGCTGTAACCGCGTGGCTGAGTGGTTACATCACCCGCGTATCATGCGAGAAGTTAAATCCCCGCAAAGGTTGAATGTTTTGGATTATTATAAAACCTTGAATTTTATTTTGTTAGTCTAGCTAGGCACTGCACAAGCTAAATAAAATTAAGTTACACTTAAATAGAGTTTAACCGCCGTATACTGAAACATTACTACATTTTTATTACATTTGACGACCTCTGTAGCGCAGTGGGCGAAAGCTCGCCTGAGATGCATAAGGTTGCGGGTTCGTTTCCCGCCGCGGGACAAATGTTAAAAAAGTCAAAAAAAAAAAAGTCAAAATTCATTTATTCAATAAAATCACAAGGACCACTTTGAAACGTCGGTTTTTATCTAGGTGCCTGTTCCTCCGCGACCAAGCCAGGAAAGAAAGGCAAGAAACGTATGATCTGCAATTATTAGTATCGGGTCTGGGTGTTTTCTGAGTATAATATGTATTTATTTACAAAAAAAACTATATAAGTAATATGTCATGTAGTTCCAATAATACAATACAAGCTCTGCTTAGTTTGGGACTAGATGATACTGTGTGAAAAATGTCCACTGCGCCACAGAGGTCGTCATTTAATTGTGAGCAACATTGTGGTGTAGGTACAATAAAGTATTATCTATCTATTATTTTCTATGTTTCAGTGTTAGAAGCTTTATTTATATAATGTATATAATGTACGTACGTAGACCGCATTCGGTTCGATGGGGTCCACCATACCGCTCTCGTCGCGTCCCAGACCGCCGCCCATCCACCCCATGCGCTCCATTATGCTGGAATGATTGTACCACCCTCATACATATTCTTTTAGCGAGATTTAGACTCTGTGTACATACATAAGGGGCCATCAATAAATTACGTCACACGAATTTTATGATACTTAAAGACCTCCTCCCTCATCCTCGTCACTCCTGTGTGTCAATTTCATAGTCAAGTTCACGATAGTTTTTGGAATAAAATCATAAAATTTTATGATTCTTAAATCATAACCCCCCCCCCCCCCCCCTCCTACTCCTGTTTTTCGCTGCGTTGAAGATGATGTCATACTTAATGGACCCCCTCGCTCCCCCTTAAAGTGTGACGTTATTTATGAATGGCCCCTAATAATATACAGAGTCTTAATGAAATAACGCAAAGACACCACAAATTATTTTTATTATAATAAATTTATATATCAACAACTTATTTGTTTTAGTTACTTATTGTAGGTGTAGATATTTTTGCTGTAGTCAAAATTTCTGATGGCTATAGCACTCTTCGAACGTGAATGCCGCGTAGCACGGAACTGCCAGGGAGAAACCCCTTTTTAGATTTTTTTTAGAACGTCGCTAGCAGCCTACAAATCTTTGCTCGTGAGCTAGTATGGACAGAAACAGCAAAATAGCTCTTGTTAATACATAATGCCGTTTTGAGCACGTGCGAACTGACTCAAGTGTGCATTTGCTCAAGTGTGAACTTACTTAAGAGGCCTACGTTGGATGCATACAAACGTAATACCATAGTCATTTGTAATTAGACCTTATTTCCACCATTTTATGTTATTATTTGCATTCGAATAGTATTTATCTACGTACCTTGCTATATATTTTTTCAAAATACTTACCTGAAATGAAATGTAAACGAATCGCATTTCGGATATTTTTACGTCATACATGACATGTTTTCTTCTTATTTGTTTCGTATTAAAAACAACAATACCTTACGTTAAGTTTGGTTAGGTACATAAATTATATTGTCTAGTTACAGAATAACATGTGAAAAAAACTTTTCAACAAGTTTTCATTCATCTTTTTTGGTATTACGGAACACCACCAACTTTATAACAAATTCTGAACGGTTAATATTGCTATCGCGCAAGCACGGGCGGGCCTCAGTCAAAAAGAGATTCAGTCGCTTCTTATTTAAGTTATGAGCTCTGTACGCCGGATCCTTAAGTGTGAAATCAAAGACAATATCGCAAGTGCGGCTAAATGATTATGCGAATTCGCCAATCTTATGCAATCGTTTTCTACAATAGCCTTATGAGATTACTATCTCAGCATAAACCGAGAGTACGCTGCCAAATATAAGCCTCAGATTAATGGCACAAATGATATTGAGCTGCCTTTAACAACCAACTTCCTGCTAACATTCTTCTTACTGACTAAGTATTAAGAGAATTCTTAGTTTTAACTGTTTCAAGGCCGGGTTAGTTCCCTAACGTTAACTAGATGGCGCTTTGTATGGCAGGTTAAGGTCATACACTTGCATGCCAAGTGAAGACACTTGCATGCCAAGTGAAGACACTTGCATGCCAAGTGAAGACACTTGGTTAACAGACATCTTTTTAAAGAAGTCAACCATTGGTAGAGCACCATCTCTGTGATTTTAAAGTCTATAAATGACCCTTGCCACAAATCATTAAAAGGCAATCCTTGCTTCTAAGTTGTTTCATTTCAGACATGGAAGACAGGGGAAGAACGATAAAAATTGAAAGAGTGAATAATTCAATAAAGGTCCTCGAATGGCCACCACAAACCGGACGGCGCAGGATGGGAAGGCCTCCCACCCGATCCCTTTGCCCCCCACTTCCCTCCTCTTCCCCATCCCTTTAACATCTAAAAGGTTGCAGTAAGTCAATGGATGGAAGTTGCTCAAGAATATTTACCATGGTACTAGTTGAGACCTATATCCCGGAGCCTAACCATCAAGTCTTATTGTGATTCAATTCAGGCAAAGATATCAAACCCCTCTTTGTGATTGACTATTTATGACAACGCCATAACATCCTGAACTGCAAAGCATAATTTAACTTGATGGTTAGGCCCCAGTAGACTGCTACAGGCTGCTGATGATGATGAACAAATCAATCTACATACCTAGCACCCTTTTCCATCTTGACAGGCTGTGACAACGCCCTGCCGAGCCGACGGTGAATGGCATTAGCCTTTTTCCCGCGGTTATTGATAACGCGGGCTGAGCGCGAGGCCCAGGGGTAGGCAGACCCCGCTCGCTGGAAATTGGAACTCGTCCAGTCTCCAGAACCAGAGCTGCTGGAGTTGCTGGACCCTGACAGCTCAGTGCTGTCAGGGTTTGTGCTGAAATTATAAGTTACAACAAAATTACTTAGGATAATAAAAATAATGCTGGACTATATCACACAGCATCATCTAGCCTCAAAGTAAGCAGAATATATGTTATGGGAACTACATGACTGATACTACTTATATACTTTTTTTACTGATATACTTACAAATTACAACAAATTAATTACAATTTGCAGATCATACAAACATTTGTCCCACAGCGGTAATAATACCTGCAACCTTGTACTTGTATTTATTATTATAGGTTTAGGTACTCATACACCGCGGTCTTTTGATTCTATTTTATCCTGTCCATCCAAAGGTTGTCTGGAAGAGATCGCTTTTAGCGATAAGACCACCCATTGTATCTTATATTATTATAAATTCCTTTGTACTTTTTATTTTGCTTTGGTGTGCAATAAAGAGTTTATCTATCTATCTATCTATCTTGTACATATCGGGCAGGCCTTGACCAATAATAAATATAAATAAATAAGTAAATAATGCTGGACATTTTAACACAGCATCATCTAGCCCCAAACTAAGCAGAGCTTGTATTATGGGAACTACATGACTGATATACTACTTATATACATTATTTTTTGTAAATACATACATAATAGCTAGTTAGGTACCACTGTTTTTCATACATTTTTTTATAGAATAAAACTGCATACATAATCCTGACCCTACATCCTGTATATTAGAATAGTATTACGACTTCCCATCTCACTTGCGTGCTTGCATGGTTGTGGTGGTGCTCATGAGGAAGTACCTCTAAATGGTAAATAGCAAATAGCAAAGTATGTGGTATAGTTGCAATAATATACTAAAAATTAATAACAGGTATAGTTTTGACATTGAATAACACTTATATGTAAAAATCCATACTTACATGTTACAAATATTAACTAACGTTTGGTGTTGAAAATCATCAAAATGTCTGATGATTTTCAACAAATAAGCGGTGATAGGCTTGCAACCAGTCAGATGGACTGCTAACTACTATGCACCGAGACCCATGTACCAAATACAATCTTTGGATGTGTCTCTGACTATTCCGTACTTGTTATCCTCACAGTATGGATCAGAGGATCAGATACTGAGTATGTATCTGAAGATCTTTATCATGGGGATTATAGTTGTGAGCATTGTTTTGTTTTTTGACTGAACCAATTAGGATGAAATTTATAATAGGTATAATTCCCGACCTAGAACTATTTTCTATACCGCAAGAGACAAGCCATGGGCTAAATATCTAAATACTAGAATGCTGTACTCACAATAATGTAGTATAGGGGTAAACATTGTTAGTGAAACTTACTCTATGAAATCAGAGTAGTCAGATCCATTCGGGGGTTTGAACAACTCTTCTTTAGTAATGATCTTTACTGTTTCTTTCTCCAGTCCACTCGATATAGTTTCCTTCGTACCTCCAAATTCAAGAGTATGAAGATCATGTCCCGAATGTATATCATCCGGTAGTTTTGGTGAGACCTGCGGCCTTACACACGGCTGTGGTGGCTCCTCAGATGTTGGAGGACGTGTTGGAAATAAAAAACTCGACTGGATAGGGCTGTCATAAGCGTTACCCCATAGACTGTATTCAGCGAAATACTGAGGCTGGCCTGGGTAGTTTGGTGGCTCGTCCCGCGGGTAGCTGGGGGGATAATTCGGCTGCCTATAGCGCTGGTTTGGCTGCCCGAATGACTGATTAGGAGGCCCAAAAAGCTGGTAATACTGCCCCGAATAGTGGCCAGACATATTCATTTTTTCCTGTATTTTCGTATTTTACCACTGATTTGCGCGCATAATTCAAAATAAAACAATAAATATAGCAAAGCGATTTATATTACCACGTTTAGGACATTGTTTAGTTGTTTTTAACAGGTCGAGGTTGTGTTTTCATTAAACAAATCGCAGTAAGTAAATTAATGGTTGACTGATTGATTGCACTACTAAATAAAAAATATTTTTTAATTAACATATAGGTGCAAGTAAGACAGAGATAGCGCTATCCAACCAATATAACGCTAGAAAAAACAAACGATAATACATGCTGTAAGTCTGCTAGATTGTGTAACAAGCTGTCGACGGAAACAAACAATTTATTGATATTTTGATTTGACACTTCTATTTTTGCTTGATATTTTCCGCTCCGTTCTACGCAGATTGTTTATACACTGCCAGGACATGTTAATCAGGATGCCGCTACATGTAATGTTGGCGTTTTATCAGAGGGCTGTCTATAGATAAATAAGAAGCTTAGAAAAATGATTTCTGTCTACCCATCTGTGTTTCTCCCATTTTAGACTTATTTTTCTTCGTCGTCTTTGCTATTAGTTATGTAACTACGAGATTCTCTAGTAGCCAGTCTAACTTCATAGATTCAAAAATTAAACAGGGTTAAACTAATATAGAGATAAAAGCAACAGTAAACTTTCAACATTTATTTGTACTACAATAACCTAAAGCAAAACATTATACAAGTGAAATAAAATATGATTGATGAAATAAATTAAAATTTATCAAAACAAGTTGAACTTACAAATATATATTATTGGATACATAATTAAAATTAACAAAAGTTACACTTATCTAATGTTTTACTTTCATTGTGTGTGTGTGAGAGAGAGGGATAAAACATCTACCTACACCAGTGTACAAATATCATAAATATGTAGTCTAATAGGTTCATTCCCAACTTAGCTTTGGTAGCTTCTGTGAAGTTTCTATCAAAACTGATTGTAAAATTATCGCAGTCTCTTTTTTCAGTTAACAGGAAGAGATATGCCATGATTTCAGTTGCATTATTGAATTTTCATATGCATAATATCATCACCTAAAGCATTTAGACAGCTAATTAATATCTGGTTTAGAAAAAAGGCCTCTCTCCCACACATAGGTAGATGGTGACTCCTTCATGATAGAGGGTGAACCCCTACTAAATAGGATGAACCTTGCTGTAGAGTCCACCTCCACGATAAAGGGTGTACACTACAATAGAGGGTGAACCTCCCGCGATAAAAGGTCAACCTCCATGAGAAAAAAGAAACCTTTATAAAGGATCAACCCCCCACCGTAGAGGATGAATTCTCACAACAAAGAGTGAACCCTGCACTAAAGGGTGAACCCCCACAGTAAAGGGTCAACCCTGTGGTAGAGGGTGGATCCTCCTATTCCGTCATCCAGTAGAACCGAGAGCCCAGCCTGGCTGGCTTGCGTTCCGCGTCGTCGGGGAGCGCAGGCGTGGCATCTGGGTACACTGTCTTCGGCTCGGGAAGGGGTTTTGGTCTGAAATTAAAGATATAATGATGGCTAGTTTGTTATATTGAAATGGTTTGGGCATGTAGAAAGTATGGATGGAAGAAGATTAACTAAACAAGTATAGAAGGCGAGCGTGAATGGGATAGTTGGAGAGAAAGGCCAAGTCAGTACACTAAACCGCCGAGCTTGTATGAAGAATTTGATGAGGTCGAATGAAGCGAAAGGGGTATGCCAGGATCGTAACAAATCGAAATACGCGGTCTCTGCCTACACCTCCGGGAAACTGGCGTGACTGTATGTATGTAATTTGTTTAGAAATATGGTTTCACCATGTGACTGCGACAGCCGACTGCAATGCAGACGGCAAGTAGTCGAAGTAACTGTTAATTAATCAGTGGCTTCTGATCTGGCTTCGCTGATTGTATAACCAATTTTGATTTGATAATTCTATAAATTACTGTCTTCTGCCCACGGCTTCGCCTGCGTAGTACCCGGATAAAAAGTAGCCTATGTTTTATTCTGGTGTATAAGCTATGTTACTGTAAAGTTTCATTAAAATCCGTTCAGTAGTTTTTGCGTGAAAGAGGAACAAACATCCTCACAAACTTTCACGTTTATAATATTAGTAGGATTAAAACCAAATTGCCTATTAAGAAGTAGTAAAGCTTCTTGTAAAGAACTCGTTCGGGGAAATACTACCAACATACTCATTTCTGTCGCCAAGTATTCATGCTGATATAAATAATTACAGACAAATAAACAAACAACATTTACAGGAAACACATATACGGGCTCCGGTCCTCGCGGGCAAAAATACTGACCTGCTAGTAGCATGCACGCGTGCTTCGGTAAAGTATCCGAAACTGGGGCGTTGCAAGTTGAGCTTGTCCAGCATGCATTGGTCAAACACACCCTGGGTGTTGCGGCATCTGCAATAAAATAAAATAATAGTTTAAAACGACTAGCATACATTTTTTTTAGCTAACATTACAGTGGACTTTGGCGCGGTTGTCTTGTAGCTAGTTTACACGAGCTTCGTACTTGTCATTAGTACTAATGACAAGTACGAAGCTCACTGGTCAAATACACCCTGCGTATCGCGGCATCTAAAAATAAATAAAAGAATAGTTTAAACCGATTAGCCTAAATTTTTTTAGCTTACATTACAGTGGACTTTGCGGTTGTATTCTAGCTAGTTTACACGAGCTTCGTACTTGTCATTAGTACTAATGACAAGTACGAAGCTCACTGGTCAAATACACCCTGCGTATCGCGGCATCTAAAAATAAATAAAAGAATAGTTTAAACCGATTAGCCTAATTTTTTTTAGCTTACATTACAGTGGACTTTGCGGTTGTATTCTAGCTAGTTTACACGAGCTTCGTACTTGTCATTAGTACTAATGACAAGTACGAAGCTCACTGGTCAAATACACCCTGCGTATCGCGGCATCTAAAAATAAATAAAAGAATAGTTTAAACCGATTAGCCTAAATTTTTTTAGCTTACATTACAGTGGACTTTGCGGTTGTATTCTAGCTAGTTTACACGAGCTTCGTACTTGTCATTAGTACTAATGACAAGTACGAAGCTCACTGGTCAAATGCACCCTGCGTATTGCGGCATCTACAAATAAATAAAAAAATAGTTTATAACGACTAGCCTACATTCTTTTTTAACTTACATTACAGTGGACTTTGGCGCGGTTGTCTTCTAGCTAGTTTACACGAGCTTCGTACTTGTCATTAGTACTAAGCGCTTAGTACTAAGCTGTTTAGGGACAACTTAGACACGTTATATGTATTAGCAGAAAGGTAACGCGACATTCAATAATAGAATAGAATAAACGTTTATTTGGCAATAATAAATGTAAAAGTAGGTACCATAGGGCCGATATGTTGAGGTAGATAGATGGAAGATAGAAAATACTTTATTGCACACCAAATAACACATCAGCTTAGCAAAGTACTACAAACTTTGAAAATGTTGTACAATGGGCGGCCTTATCGCTAAATAGCGATCTCTACCAGACAACCTTAGGATGGAACGGACTGTACGAAAGTTTACATGGGGTTTAATTGGTGCACTTACCACATACTATGAATATACTATAATATACGCAATATACATATATAATACACAATATACCTACTTAGTTACAAACTATACATATCATAATATCTACATACATACTAAAACTATAATATGATCCAAAACATAGATAAACTAGAAACAGGCAACAGTTAGCGACTCGAGGACAAGTAATGTTCCTTGACCAAAGATTTAAAAATAGGTAGTGACTTAGCATTTCTGATGATAGGTACCTACTTAAATCTAAAACAAACACAATAATTATAATTTTATTGGTGTTCGGCTCATGTGTATAATAAGGATTTTAGTCTGTACCAAAATGGTGTTCAGCTCAGCAAATGTGTTGGATTTGTTTACACCCAACGATATTCAGCTGTAACCAAAAAACATCCGAACGAAAATAAAGCAAAAAAAAAACAATAAAATTAAATGAGACATGTTTTTCTTGTCATTTCAATTTGTCATCATTAAACATAACATTATCATGTCATAAAAAAAAAGGAGGTCATCTGGTCTAATGAGCGTTTGAACCTCGCTCGTAGTGCGTGCGGCCATTTAAACAGCGTCGGTCAGACCAGATTGAGTCGAGAGGAGATTCTGTAACAATAGTTTAATCTGCCAGGCTGTATCTGAAGGACTCTACAAAGCATGCCGTAGGTTAATGTATGTTCAAGAGTTTAAATCAACTTACTGTTTCAACCCAAAATCTCCGGAGCTCTTGTCAACGCAGTTAGCGTACTGATTGAACTGTTCTTTGCAGGAATGCTTCACCTTCTGGAAGAAGTCCATAGTGCAAGCGGTGACAGCCTTGCCTTCGTTGATACACTTCCTGGCATCATTCTCTTCTATGCGACAGAGCATAAACTCCTGCAATCATTTTAATACCCAAGTTCTATTGTAACCTATATTCATTCAATTAAATTTGTCAGCCTGCAAAATTTTGAATCACACAATGTGTTTACCATCATCAATTGCAGCTCTTTCTTGTGGTTAAACCTATTTTATAACCATCCTTGAAGTCATCTAAATCAATTGCAAAAAACTGCATTTTAATCTGATAGGCCATTTTAGAGGTAAATGGAAACAGACAAACAAATATTATTTTAATAGTCTCAATTGTTTAACAATTGATGACTATAAACCTACATCAGTTTCAGCTATAAGACTGCCTATTGTACATTTCGTTTGTGACTTAGAATAACATATTAAGGCTAATTAGCGAAGTACAGAGAAATTCAAACAATAAAATAATTGAAGCTGCTGTGTACTATTACCGCGCTAGAAAACATGGTAGTGCTTGTTAGAGACATATCTCTAACGGTCACCCATCCAAATATTCACAGCTCTGAATGTACTTTTTTAAAACCATAACATAACCTCATTGCATTGTTATGCAATCAATTTCTTCCGCAATACGTAAATAAATAAACTTGCTATGGGATAATGTTGTAAATTTTCTTTAGAAGTAGTAAATGTCCAAATTACTTACGTTATTCGCCTGTTCACAATACTTTCCGAGGTGGAAAGATGAAGCCATCAGAGTTGAGGCTGACAAATTGACCTCATTCACCGTTAATTCGGATTCCTCCGGAAGGTGCACGTCATAAGTGACCACCATTTTTATGTTTTTACTGTTTCACAGCGAATTTGGGTGCATAAAACCAAAATAAACAGAAAAATTCAAAATTCTTCCACAAAATTTGAGGAAGAATTTCTACCAGAATGAGGCTAATAAAAACAGAAGGTACATAACTTAAGTCGAAAAGAGACGGATCAAATTCAATACATCCAAGTGCGAAAGAGATAACACTTGAGCAAGTATATTTTCAAATTGGTTGGGCTATGTTCGAACAACGAAACGAATGTCAAATCGACAGATCAAAATGACGTTTGGATTTTTACGTTCCTGTCCAGCCAAAAAAATAATCCGATCCTCCGATTATTGATGAAGAAACTTTTATCAAACAAAGCTTCAATATTAAGAACATATTTATTATGTGTGCACATTTTTTAATAAAATTTGACAAGATAATTACAAGGAATTTGGAATTCATTTTGATATATTTTGATAATATTTTTGTTGTCAAGAGATCTTATTTCATGTTCTGGAGTTGCTTGTAATAGTTTTCATTTTGTCCTTCGGAATCATCTGAAAATAAATTAGTTAACTTAATTCACTGTTATCAACATCTTGAAGCTGTATTCCCAAACAGTTAATAGGTTTGGTGTCCCACAAGGTGGCGTATTAGGACCTTTTCTATTTTTGATGTACTTACATCAATGACCTTCTACTCATAATACGATATTATTCGCAGATGATACTAAATTTTTCATGAAAGCCCAAAACATAAATACATACGAAGCAGAAATTAATGACGCTCTTGGCGATGTAATTACTTAGTTAGGGAACAATAATTTACAAATAAATCAAGTATTATTCAATTTCATAATTATAAACGTAATAGGATTGACCTAATGTTAAGATATGATAATATTGATATAGAACAAGTAGGTACACCAATTTTTTAGAGATTATAGTTGATGAACACACATATCCTATGTCTGCAATAAATTGGACAAATTTATTTTTGCCACTAAACTTTTGCGAATGACAGTGTCAAGAGAAGCGGCTGTTACATCGTATCATGGATATGTAAGTATCTTCTTTACTCTCACATGATTTACTACTGTGGGAAAATTCTGTAGACATCACCAGAGCTTTCTGGGTTCAGAAAAAGCGTGCGAGGGCTGTCTTTGGTGCTTGGTTCATAGACAGTTGCAAACCACTATTTAAAGAACTTCACATCTTACCCTTGGCTTGCATGTACATTAGAGAATTATGCACTCTGGTGAAAGGGCACCCAAAGTATTTTAGGAAGCAGTCCGAAGTACTTAGTAATTAGGAATGCTATTAAAAGTATAATAAATTGCCAAATTCATTCAAAGATTTATCATACAATTTGTTTAAAAATAAGCTGGTGAAATGGTTAGGGAACCAATGTTTCTATGACATTAATGAATTTATGAACCACAAAGAAGGCAACAATGATATTATGACCAATAAGTAATAAATAAGGAGTGTTTTTTTTATTAAGTAGATTAAGTTTTTTATGGTAGGTAGGTAATAGTTATTGACATTTTTAATTCAAATGTTAGGGCATAAGTTCTGACTATTTATAATTATTCTTGTATAAATTAATTCTCAATCTACCTACCTATTGACATTTTCACACCATTTGGATGGTAGAATATATATTGGCCTATATAAATTGTAACATCACGTATTAGCTGACCTATATTCATACAAATAAATTTTCTGACTTCAGTAAAGCGTTTGAGAATACGGTCGTTTCGTCATGCATTTAGTTAGTTAAGTAAGTACCTACTCAAGCTAACTTACCTTCATAAACATCATTTTCCACTGGTAATCGGTAGAATTTTGGTATATCAAAACGGTTTTCCTGGAAATAGAGAAAATACAAAACTGTAGCTATAAGTCTATTTATTGGTGGTAATATACCTTATAAACAAGTCAATAATAACCGTAAATAAAGTTTCTAGTAAGGCTGCACGACAATCGCGACATCTACATAAAAGTTCCACAAACAACAAACTGTTTTTTTTATTAAAATAATCTTCGGCGCGCCTAAATGCAGTATGTACCTACCTTCGCATTTACATTCTTACTAATAAAATATAGTGATTCGGTTGAAATTGATTCATATACTACCTACTTTTGCGGAGAAACCATAGGTAGAAGCTAGTAGCTCAGATATTATAATCCAAGTACTAGTAGGTACATACAAAAGTTTTGACCAAATTCAACTTACCGAGTCGTAGTTCCTTCTGCCCATCCTTGGTATATTCTTGTTTGTTTTTATAACATATCCCATCAGATCATCATCCCCCTCAAAATGCTCTACTTCATTGCTCCTCCCAACCCTCGGCACATTATTTGGCTTTATAAACGACCCTTCAATTTCCAATAAATAAACTAGGTAGAATGCCACACACAGAATAGCCGCTTTTGCTGACATTTTAAAAAATAAAAACCGCGGGAAACTTCTTTGGGAATCGTAATGTTTCTGATACTTTGTTCGAAGTTTAGAAGTGTTTTATATTGTGGAGTTTCGATTGGACCCGTATTCCTCGTATTTGGGAAAGATGTTATCCGCTTATACCGAAACTGGAGATTGAATAATAAGCAGTGAGATCTTTATCTCGATGTGGGTAGGTAGATACCTAGATAAGATCTTGAAGTTAGGACCTACCTATAGATAAAGTCCACAAAAGTGTACCAAAAGCTTGTTGTGAGCCACTTTTTGGATCATAAGCTCATTTATTTCTCAAAAAGATTTACAATATAAATCGCTTACTGAGAAATCACAATATTCTTATACTACTTAACAAGTAGGTACATAGGTAATAATAATAAATAAATAATAAATGGTTTTTATTTCTGTAACAGCATTTTTAACAATTTCATTAGGGTTGGGTTATATGTTTGTGAAAAAATAGGTGACACAAAAATGTAAGTAGGTATGTGTATGTGGGTGTTTGTTTGTGCGTGGGGTATGTGGGGTGTGTGTGAGAGTGTGCCTGTAGGTTCTCCTGATACTGCCAGTCTCTTAAGAGTCTGGATATCTCAGGAGTAACGTGTGTGTGTGTGTGTGTTTATATGTGTATGTGCGTGAAGGGGTGTGTGTGGAGAGAGGTGAGGGTAAGCCTAAGGGAACGAGGGCATGTGACTTTTTGATGTTAATTTCGGTCAAATAAACTGAATTAATAATTTATCACAACGATTGTTTTTTTTTCTCATACCTACCTACCTACTTCACTATGTTACTAAATATGTAGATATTAAATATTAGGTATAATAACTAAGTATAAAACCTAAGAATTATTAAACCATCAGCATAGTAGCCACCACGAGGGATGATGGCGCATGTGTAGCCAATCGTCGACAACGTTCAACTGACACGGACCAATCAATGTGTCGCTATGACTATCATACCGCCGCCAATTAGACACTTCGGCGCAGGTCATGTTCTGATCTATTTTACCCATTATATGTTTAAGGCGCTTTGGTGAAAGCTTTGAAAGCTTATATTACGTTTACACCTGCGCGACGAGAGTAGCAAAGCAAATGACGAATGAAAACTACTTAGTACTATTCTGTGGCGAGACTACTGTGGCAGCGCTCGTCACTCGCCTCGCGACTCGCTATAAGTAGTATCCAGTCATGCTTTTATAACAAACTCCCAAGAGATATACAAAAATTATCAATTAACAAATTTATAAACGTAATTAAACAAAAGCTTTATAAAAAGGCATACTATAAAATATCTGATTATTTAGATGACAAAAACTCTTGGGATTGAAAATGCTCCAACTCGAACCTATTGTTTTGTAAAAGGATCATTAAAAACAATAACCAGCCTTGTTTTCTTGCCTTTCTTTCCTGGCTTGGTCGCGGAGGAACAGGCACCTAGATAAAAACTGACGTTTCAAAGTGGTCCTTGTGATTTTATTGAATAAATGAATTTTGACTTTGACTGATGAGAGGATCGGTCAAACTGACGTAAAGGGAAATAGCTGTCAAAGCTCGCTCGAATGTAGGTACCTACCATCGAGCAGAGGGGCTATTTGCTCAATGATACCGACTAATCGCCACACCTACCATGTCGGCAGTTTGACCGGGTCTGTACTAAATACTCTGCGGTAGCGTGAACTATTGTTCACGTTTGCCTTGTCCACGAACGTTTCGTCAAGTGCCAGAACAAATGCGAACGCATGTGTAAACGATATTAGGTTGCCTGCCTACTCGGTAACTTATTCTACCATATTTTTGTAAATAAAAAGCCTTTTTTCAATTTTAAGCACAAAATTAATTATTTATTTACAAAACTGACTTACTTAATCTATGCCACAGTTTACAAATTTTACTCATCGAGTGCCGAGACGAATACGAACGCACAAGTGTAAATGCGGTATGAGGTTGTCTGTCTAATCGATTATTCATTCTACCGTCATAGTAAACAAAACGCATATCATACCTATAATGTCGTTTAAATCACAAAGTATATTTACAAACATAAGACTTATTTAACCTGTACCATAGTTTAAAACTGTTTCACATACAATAATTCATGCGTGTACTAAGCTACGACAAAGAAAGACAAATATCCATACCAACCAACTTGGTAAAAACTCGCAAATAATTGACCAAAAGTTACCTATTTCAATCATCAATATTATCATATACCTAATATCATGTTAACACAACGCCCAGACTAACTTAGTTACACTAATGAAATGGCAATGAGTAACGATTAATTTTCCTGGATAAATTGGTAGGTATTATTTTTCTAAACCTAGTCTGTCCCACTTCTAGGCGAAGGTCTCAGTTTTCCTTCCACAGATCGCGTTCCATTGCAAAATCAGACCATTGGAGTTCTATCTGCTACGATGTTGTATAGCCATCTTTTCCTGGGCCTTCCACGACGTCTTACAACAGTTTTCGATTTTGCCCAACGTTCTGGATATAGGCACACTCAACTAATTTGTTATTTTTTTTTAAATAAACACCCAATAATCATATGTTATGTCATAGCGAAAACGTATAATCCGCTCTTTTATATAAAGTCTAGCCGCTTTACAAAAGAGCAACGGAAATAACTCCTGTTTTGTAATCCGGCGTATTAACGTCTAGCCAGATTGTAATTCGGATAAATGGCACGACACATTGTAAGAGCGTTTTGCGTTTTCCAATGCGGCTGACAATGTGTAGCCGTTCCATTTTACAAATTGGAGCGCCATTTTGTAATAAAACCCTAAGAGGTTAAGTTCTTTCTCTTCCGACGTAAATAGAAAACAGTGCGGTTTTGTAAAGCGGCTAGCCGTTATGTAAAACAGCTAACTAAGCAATCCATCTACGACATATACATAGCCCTGACCACACCAATCTGTCCCCTCGTTGCTACAATGGGGACAGATCGAACTTTTTTCCCAACTGTCACCCTAGGGGGACAGAGCAGGGTGACAGAAGGGAATAATTCACATGATTCCCTATCATGCCGAAAAAATGCTCGTCATTTCATTTCATTTTGACAGACATAGCAATGTCCAAAACTCTTTAAACTTAAAAAGGGGTTTCCTATTTATATTTAGTTTTGGAAACTTGGCAAAATGAGTGCAATTGTCTCATTTCCATTGTCATTTTACCAGTGCAATTGTACTTTCCCGGGTGACTCTTTCACAAAATAGCTCTCCCACATGTATTTTTTTTACAGCATTTAAAAACCATAGTACCTCTATGTTCCATGTTGCATTTCAGCGCCTCATAATGAATCGTATCGATAAAATCAATCTAAGAGCATTTCTTGATTGTCAATTACGTAATACGGTAGAAACGAGACGTTTCTCTGTGAAAAACTGTCAAAACTTTGACGAGTCGTTGACATTTTACGCCTGGTATTTGAATCCAAGTTTAACCGAAACGCATAAACGGGTGACTTGCGTCGCGGGTGAGAACATAGCATTTTTATCTCCGATTATTATAAGGCTGGTTGCAGAGTGCGGCCGGTATAAAGACTTGGTACTTCGGTGTGTTCCCGCCCTTCTCTATGATAGCTTGGACCAGCGAAAAGGGATCTAGCTTCTTCTTGACTACAAGGAATCTGAAACGAAAGTGTTAGTTGAAAAATATTTATCACAGATGTATTTTCATAGATCTTATATTGTAGCACCAACTAGTGACTTAGGGGGATGAAAATTGTCTCAGGACCATCTTTGAAGTCATGCAAATCGATTGCAAAAACATTTTAATCGAATAAGCTTTTTTTTATTGTAAACACATACAATATCATACATGAAAACTCCCAGATCCCGAGACAAATATTTGCAGATACAAGCATTTGTCCCGCGGCGGGAATCGAACCCGCAACCTTCTGCGTCTCAAGCGGGCCTTCGCCCACTGCACCACAGAGGATTACAACATTTTTGTTTTTTATGTCGTCGTGCTAAATAAATGTATATTTTTCTTCTTCTTTACTTTTCATCAGGTATTTTTTATCCGGGTACCACGCGGACGAAGCCGTGGGCAGTAGCTAGTATAAAATAAAAAAAGTGTTACCTGTCAGCCCCTTGGCCGTAACTTCGCGACACTAGTTGTGCCTTCTTGGCGACTATGTGTAAAGCCGCTCTCTCCTCCTAAAAAAAAACTTTACAATTCAAATTATTTATTTTATTTTTTATTTTCATAATTTTAGGAAAACTTACAGCTAGGTATTAAATGTAGTTATTAACATATTACATGCCGGTATATACCAGAGCATGTGTGCTGAGGGCCAATCATAAAGTTTCCGCAGATATGTACTTAAATAGAATAACATTTTTTTTAAGTCTTATACTAGTAAGACTTAAAAAAAATGCTGGACATTTTTCACACAGCATCATCTAGCCCCAAACTAAGCAGAGCTTGTATTATGGGAACTAAATGACTGATATACTACACTATTATATATTTTTTTTGTAAATATATACAAATTATACATATAGAAAACACCCAGACCCATTAAAACATACATTATAATTATCTAGATAAATTAATGTATTGCATGAATTGTAAAATAAAATTGAATTTTCAGTTATGGAATAAACAGGCTTTTTTATTTATTTATTTAAAGTTCGTCAATTAGAATAACACATAGGCTACGTTTAACCGAGTACCACGCAAGTGAAGCCGTGGGCAAAGCTAGTAGGTCCAAAATATAAAACCATCCGAATGCAACAAGAGTAGAAAAGCAAAGAATGCTCGGAAGATCTTCCCAATCATCCGCCGCACTATCACTTCTTTTTCTCGGCTCCAAAGGGTTGTATCGTGATGTTAAATAGCCTATAACCTATGCATAAAGAGTTTTTCAAATCTGACTCATAGTTCAAGACTCTTCCGCGTTATTATTTTTGACGACCTCTGTGGCGCAGTAGGCGAAGGCCCGCCTGAGATGCAGAAGGTTGCGGCTTCAATTCCCGCCGCTGGACAAATGTTTGTATAATTTGCAAATATTTTTCTAGGTGTTTTCTATGCATACTATGTATGAATTTACAAAAAAATGTATTTAAATAGTATATCAGTCATTTAGTTCCCATAACACAAGCTCAGCTTACTTTGGGGCTAGATGATGATGTGTAAGAAAAAATGTCCAGCATTATTTATTAGTTACTTATTCCATTGTCATTAAGACTAGTTCCATTTTTACTTTACGCCATATAACACTTGTTTAATAGACAGGTATGTTCAGCTCACAAAGATCAAGGTCACATTTAACTTAAGTAAAACACAATATTGTTAATAATGTAATCCCATTAGGTACGTCAACTTAATACCTTATACCTACCTACTCACATAATATTTTCACTAAGTCCTAGCTAACGATCAAATTGTACCTACAGTATTGAATTATTCCTTTTGGGCAATCCTTGTCTTTTGTAAATGTTACCATTAATTAATAAGCAATGTATTTTTTTTTTCATTGAAATTCACATGTATCATATAGATCATGTGACTAATTTTGCCAAATTGTGCCAAAAAATAATAATAGTATAGTATATTTTACGACCCGTCACGGCCCCGTCCCTGCCACGGAACGGATAAGTGCGGACGGAGCATTACCTTGCTGAAATCGCTGCTAAACACCAGATCTAGGTCCAAACAGTCGGAGGCTATGTACCGTCGCATAAGTGATTCTGCGGCGCGTTTTATCTGTCGAATATCCGAAGAGGTGCTTCCTAAGCCAGCCCTATTCACCTGTCAAATAAACATCTATATTACCTCGTGTGTTCATAAGTTTTGAGACGAACTTATTTAATTAATTTAAAAAGAAAGTAATTCATGCAACCTTTTTTAAACTTTTAAAATTTTAAATTTCGAATGTTTTGAATCAGAAAAAATATACATTTGAATATTTGTTTCATTCTCCGTGAAAATGGCGCCAACAAAAGATTTGCGTGCGACTGTAATTTCACTGTTTCAAGCAGGAAAAAAACCAATGCAAGTTTTTAGTGAAATCCAAAGTTTGGGATGTAGTCGGAACTTTGTGTATTATACCATAAAGAGGTACAAGGAGACCGGCTCTTTAGAAGACCGTGGAAGATGTGGCCGCCCGCGGTCTGTAAGGACGCCCGCCAACATCAAAGTAATCAGAGAGCGAATTCGTCGCAACCCTTGCCGGACTCAAAAGAAATTAGCTCTGCAGACCAACATTTCGCGAATATCGGTGAACAGGATACTTAAATATGATCTTAAACTAAAGGCCTACAGTCGAAGGAAAGTGCATTATTTAAACGAGCGTCTTCGTAAATTGCGACTGGAACGATGTCGGAACCTATTGAAGAGACACGATCCAAAAAATATCCTGTTTACCGATGAAAAGATCTTCACGGTGGAAGAAAAGTTTAACCGGCAGAACAATAAGGTTTACGCCAGAAGTTCAAAGGACGTCCAGCCATCTGTACGCAATGTCCAGCGCACTCATCATCCAGCAAGTGTGATGGTTTGGTGGGGTGTTTCCTACGAGGGGGTCACTTCGCTTCATTTTTGCCAGCAAGGCGTCAAGGTGAAGGCACAAAATTACCAAACCGACATATTGGAAGCGGTGGTTAAACCATTAAATGATACGCTATTCGCTGGAAAATACTGGGTTTTCCAACAGGACTCTGCTCCCTCCCATAAAGCTAAGACTACCCAACGTTGGCTGGAGGCCAATTTGCCAGGCTTCATTCGGAGCGAAGATTGGCCCTCGTCAAGCCCTGACTTGAATCCTTTGGATTATTCTTTATGGACGGAATTGGAGCTGAGGGCATGCAGAAAGTCTCACCCAAACCATTCCATCAGGGTGAGTGGTTGCGACTTTCTCCTTCCGCGTCGCGCCGTGCACTACGCGACGCGGAAGGAGAAAGTCGCAACCACTCACCCTGATGAAGACTCTCGGAATGAGTCGAAACTTAGTCGGTGCCTTCACCGATAGTGCAGTACGTGAAAATTCCCGTTTTTACAATATGAAAAAGAATAACTTTATTTTAACAGTACTATATTTAAAAAATAAAAACAGTATGTACGAAACAGTTTTCATTACCCATCCGGCAAACAGGTTAGGTTTACTAGCCCCCATACTATCCTAGTGTGAGGGCTAGTAAACCTGTGTTGTGGGTGGCTAGTCGAAATTGTAGTAAATAATTTAGAAGTTATAGTACGTTACCACACCTACACACACAATACACCACACACCTACGATTCGCTGATGACATAGTCTTAATGGCGGAGTCGCTAGAGGAGCTGAACCAGATGCTGAACGGCCTAGCTTCAGCCTCCCGATGTATCGGTCTTGGCATGAATTTGGATAAAACCAAAGTCATGATCAATGGCCACATTGTGCCAAGACCGGTGGTTGTACATGGCCACCTTCTCGAAATTGTTTCCGAATATACTTACCTTGGGCAGATTCTGCAGTTGGGTAAAAACTAATTCGAGGAGGCCAAGAGGAGGATCCAGCTAGGCTGGGCAGCGTTTGGAAAACTACGTGGAGTCTTCTCGTCATCCATACCGTAATGCTTGAAAACGAACGTTTTCAATCAGTGTGTCCTACCCGTCATGACCTACGGAGCTGAGACGTGGACACTCACGATAGGGCTGGTCCACCAGTTCAAAGTCGCTCAGCGAGCTATGGAAAGAGCTATGCTCGGAGTCTCTCTGAAGGATAAGATTCGTAACGAATACATCCGTCAGAGAACCAAAGTTATCGACACAGCTCGACGAATTAGCAAACTGAAGTGGCAGTGGGCCGGTCATATCTCGCGAAGAACCGATAACCGCTGGGGTAAACGTGTTCTTGAGTGGAGACCGCGACTCCGCAAACGTAGTGTAGGACGCCCTCCGGCCAGTAGGGATGACGATCTGCGAAACACTGCAGCCAGATGCTGGATGCGACAAGCTGAAGACAGGGCGCTATGGTGCTCATTAGGGGAGGCCTATGTCCAGCAGTGGACTAATGTAGGCTGATGATGATGATGAGTACGTTACCATTTGTAAATGCGGTTTGATTGGCTCTGCGATGCCCTGCGCCTCCGCACCCAGACCGCCGCCTTTCCATCCCATCAACTTCATCATTCTGAAACAATAGACCACCCATTGTAAAACTTTGTCAAAGTTTCTAAGCTGATGTGTTATTTGGTGTGCAATACGTATTTTCTATCTATCAGAATCTATCCTATTCAAATATATGTTTCTTCTCAGGATATTTTGTACTCCCAAGAAGTAATTTAAATGTTTGTCTTGCACTTGTTTATTATTACACACTAGGTCTAGCCTGTAGAGCTTCCGCGATACAGGCTAGACCTAGTGCGGAGCTCATTGTTAAACTTGTAACCTAGGCACACACTATTTTTGTAAAATAAAGTATTTGTATTTGTATATACAATATTTATTATATGTATTAAGTACCTAAATTATTATATCTTTCATGAGTTTACCGAAGTTTCGTGGATGTTCTTTAAAAAGCACTATCACTGGGTGTTATTAAGACATCAATTTAACTTTAAAAAACGGGATATTTACCATGATTTGTGAGTTTGAATGTCTCCCGATATTTCGGGTAAAAAATATAAAAATATTTTATAAATATCGGGAAACATTTTTCCCGTTTTTTAGTAAAAATTATGTTCGAAACCATGATAGTTTCAAAAGTAATTAAGACAGTTGCTAGGTGGGGGATTAGATAGTTGGTAACCTGGTAGTTAAGACGGGAGGTGGGAATAGGGCTGCTGGGTGGGTATCAGTTGGTGGGTGAGATTAAAACAGTTGGTGGTTAGGTTTAAGAAAGCTAACTACTGATTAGCTTTGGTTTTAGTGGGTTAATAAGATTGACAAAGTTGGTCTTGGTGGGTTGGTTAAAGACTAGTCTAGGCCCTTTCTTAAGCCTCTATAATGAAGGAAGTTATAGAATCATTTATTTATTCATTTATTTATTTAGATTCAGCTGCTTACTGCACTTACAGAATAAACCAATACGTGCAGTGAGCCATTTACAATATTGTCACTTATGTAGTATTCATGTAACAATTAACTAAAAAAACTAATACAGCTGTTTAAAATTTCATTAAAATTTGAAAAGTGTACGTCGATTTCTGGTTCCTGAGCAAGCAAGGCGTTGAGCAGATTAAGGGCCTGAGTGGTAGGAGCATACCGGGCAGTTTGCGTTCGCACCGACGCGACGGGGCCGCGAATAGAGGTGGCGCGCGCAGACGCCGTCTCCTCTCTAGCACATATAAGGCGCAGCGAGCCAGCGTGGTCTAATTGTTTCAGATTTAATTTATTATATAATGTAAGTTTGCAAAGCGGGTGAAGGTAGGTAAAATACAGATGGTAAGTACGTTTAAGACAGCTGGTAGGTAAGTTTAAGACATATGGTGGGTAGTTTTAAGACTGGTCTTAGTCTTTTAGCACTTTAATTTTGGGTGAGAGTAGGTTAAATGCAGATGGTGGGTAAGTTAAAGACGGCTGGTAGCTGAGTTTGAGCCGGATGGTGGACAGATTTAAGACAGATGGTGGGTAGATTTAAGACAGATGGTGGGTAGATTTAAGACAAATGGTGGGTAGATTTAAGACAAATGGTAAGTAGGTTTAAGACAGATGGAGGGTAGGTTTAAGACCGATGGCAGGTAGGTTTAAGACCAATGGTGGTTAGGTTTAAGACAGATGGTGGATAAGTTTAAGACGGCTGGTTAGTAAATTTAAGACGGATGGTGGGTAGGTTTAAAAGAGACGGCGGATAGGTTTAATACAGCTGGTGGGTAGATTGAGGGCAGTTTAAGACGGATGGTGGGTAGGTTTAAAAGAGACGGCGGATAGGTTTAATACAGCTGGTGGGTAGATTGAGGGCAGTTTAAGACGGATGGTGGGTAGGTTTAATACAGCTGGTGGGGTAAGTTTAAGATAAATTGATAGTTTAAACGTACTTGGTCGCGACACTCGTCTCGACCGGAGTGCCAAACTCATCGTCTTTAGGCCGCACTTTCCCTGACACGTCGCTGACACTGATCCGGGCGTCGTTCTGAGCTATGAACAGCTCTTTTACAAGCACCATCACAGCTTCCTGCTTGATAACCTGAAAACCCCGGACACGTATAATTCCCATCATCGATTGCAGTGACTTGTGGATGAAACCTATCTAACTTATTTAAGAGCCATCCATGAAAACATACAAATTGATAGCAAAGACATTTTTTTCGGAGTAAAATAAAAACCGACTTAAACTTTTATTTTTTGAACTTTATAAGTTGATATAAGGTAGGTACAACACTCAGGAGTGGGACTTTTTCATAAAATTTATATTAGACCACCCTTGAAGTATACCATCCATTTTAAAAATAATCATTAAAATCGGTTCAGTGTCGAAAATATCGCTTAACATACACACAAAAAAAAACGGACAAATTGAGATTCTCCTTTTACGTTTCCTCCTCTGAAGGTATCTTTGAATGAATGAATGAATGAATGAACATACTTTATTGTATAAACAGTACACCTTATGATATAGAGAAAATAAACAATTACACATGACAAAAATACAATGGGCGGTATTATCGCTTAAAAACTCTCTTCCAGACAACCTTTGGATGGATATTTTTACATTTTTAAATGATGATCCACTTATAGTCATAGCTCAGCGGAAACACCTCAGAAGGCAGCTCATTCCACAGTTTACATGTACGAGGAAGAAAAAATCTTGTAAAGCGGGTAGTTATTTAGTACGCAGAGAAACTTTTAAGGGTTAACTTCAAAACTCACATTCCAAGCGATGTCTCCTACGTTCTTTTTAGCCAGCTGTTTAGTTGGTCCACTGGCCTTAGCCACTTGTATGCCATTGATACAGACGGTGGATGTACTGGTATCATTGTTGTAGATATATTCGAATTTAAGACCACAAACTTGGCAGCTCGCTGAAATTTGATAATGTTTTACTGATTTCGTAAATCAAGGGCTCGCTTTGCTTACACTAACCCGAAAAGGGTTAATTCTGCTCATGAAAGTCAACATCACACAATCACAACCCATAGACAAACAAGTAATAGACAAGTACATAGTAGTAGTTAATTTTCAGGTTTGATCCACTTTTAATTAAATGTATTTTGAGTGTATATACATATATAATGTATTTGCGAATACGTATTCGATGTCAACAGATTTTAACACAATTTTATGCACTTTAATTTGACATTTAATTTGACAGGATGAGTCAAACTTTCACGTTTATAATAGTAGGATTACTACTATTGTAAACGTGAAAGTTTGTGAGGATGGATGTTTGTTACTCTTTCACGCAAAAACTACTGAACTGATTTTGATCAAACTTTACAGTAATGTAGCTTATACATCAGAATAACACATAGGCTACTTCTTATACGGGTACCACGCGGGCAAAGCCGTGGGCAGAAGCTAGCTTGTAACTAATGTAATTGATTGACCAGTATCTACTAATTAATTCAAATAAAAATAGTCCCTATATATTTTTAAAAATTTTAAAACTCACAACTTTTATTTCAACACACATCGCAGCGCCCTCTGACGTGTCGCGTTAAACCTAACAACAACAACCGAATGACAGTCGGCAGTCGGTTACGCCGCGCGGTTTCAAATACCATCCTCTCCTACCATGTAAAAACCTCATGAAGCAAAGGTTCATATCATCACTACCTCAAGATAACAACCCAAGATTCACCAAAAAAAGATTGGATATTAAAATAATACATACATTGTATATTCCACAGCTTAACAGCCCAAGATCGAACCAATAGCACCAACTTTCCAAACCGCGTCCCAAACATGCTATGTCTAAACCGTTTCACATCTAAACACTTTACTTCGGACAACTCCGACACATAATCTATCCTTTCCCACTCATTCTTCGTCTCTTGGTCCACTGTTTCTATGTTTTCACATCCCGCTTCTGTTATCGTGTTCGTTTCTGTTTTAGCGTTTTCTCTGTCTTCTATTATATCTTCTCTGTCTTCTATCACATCTTCTCTGTCTTCTATCACATCTTCTCTGTCTCCTATCACATCTTCAGTGTCGGATTTTGATTCGGTTTCGATGACTTGTCCCGATTTAACGAATTCTATTTTGTTCGACTTTCGCGGGGGTCCGTCGATTACGATTCCGCATTCGCGTTTCGTCCCCCTGGCTCTGTCTTCAGCCGCATCTGATGCGGAGACGAATGTCCTTTGGAGTTTCGTCTTCTTTGTATTACGGTAGTCGTTTGCTATCTGAAAATGAAATGGTATCCTGTGAAATATATTGATGTATCATTGAATTGTCTAGGTAGATGAATCGGCAAGGTGCGTGGCGCATTTCTATTTCAGTTTTACTTAAATGTAGGCTTTCATAATTATTTTACCGCTCTAGGCGGTGCTTGTAAATTATTAAGAACAAAAATAAATTTAAGTTTAATTAAAATTATAAAATAAGAATGGGTCAAATCAAATTAAGTATTTTATTTTAAGCGTGTACAAGAATATTATGTTTATGTCCAACAATGGACTTCTATAGGCGTTGATTTTGTAAAAAGTAGTTAACAAATGAACACCCAAAAGTCACAATGTTATAATAAATCGCTTGAATAAAAACTTTTAAACATGGTTAAATAAATAAATTACATATTATTAGTCCTGACTCCAGGGTTATAATATTAGAGCCTGATTTCCTGCGTCAAAGATATTAGAGCTACGAGTACCTACATAACACCCAGACACAACGAATACTTGTCTTTAATCATGCAAAACATTTAATTAGTTAGTACTAGACAATGATTATTGAATTATCATATTTTTGAGTAACATACACCTGAGATACGCAGTACTGTACGTTAGTAGAGTGAATATATCACTCTACTAACGCAACGATTTTAAACGATTAGGCGAGAACCCACGCGATAAAAGACCCTCGTTTAGAATTTTACTGTCGTCGTCGGTCGGATAGAATTAAAGTACTTATATGAGTAAACATTCCCATATGATAAAATTAATATTAGGTTTTTTTATATGTAGCAAGCTGGGCTAATTCCAGAAGCTTACTAGATGTCACTGTATGTCATTTATGCCTGGAAAACAGAAGCCACATTTTTGACAGTCAAGTTAACTGTGCTTTCTATCTTTGAATGTTCTACAAAAGGTCATAAAAAAACTGTCATTAATGAACGTTATATAGTCATAGTGTTCTCTGAAAAAAGTATAATGTCTGTATAAGTATAAAGCCAACAACATCAGAACCTTAAGGTTCAAACGGCGAACTTTAGGGTTCTAATGAGGTTTAAAGCTGATGACAACCTTGGCTCTCCAGACATCAACGACTGCAGGCGTCTAGCTTGATAGCTTCTACGGTGGCCAAATAGGCGACTTGCTTGGCGTCTTTCAAGGAAAATTAGTAACAGACAGCACATTCAGTCGCTTCGCTAAATGGGCGGCGAGTCACGACTTTACAAGGCGTCCATAAGTTACAAATTGAAGCCAAGAGACGCGAAGCTAACCGCTTGCAGTCCATTAAAATCTAGTCTTTCTTGAAAAATAGCATTGCCAGTATAAATGGCGACGAGGTTTGCCACTCGTCATGGCTCCCGCGAAGGCAAAAAGCAGGCCTAGGAGGCTCTGCCTAGCCCGACGGGAAATTCGCAACATAACAAAGGCGCGCTGAACCTTTTTACCACATTGATTCTTTTATTTCGATCACTAGGTCTTTTTCAGGGCCACCATACCTCAATCTGATCATGGTCATGACTTAACGCAGGATAACCATGTAAGAACATATGACACGACAAACGAATTAATGTGAGTAGGTACCCCTGGATAACTTCGCTCTTACGTTCTGGTTTTAAATTAAATTGCCTAGGTACTTGATTTCCAATCCGTAGTGAGAGATTGACATGAACAGAGCTTCTGAGGAGATCCGATACGTCTGTCTGTACGTCTCTAGATATGGCCTCGTTGGATATGTTGCAGTTCGTGCGTCATCATTTTTGAGGTAACAACAAGTAAGTTGCAGTACGTAAGTTCTGCTACGCGGTGAAAAAAACACCTAAACCTTTAGTTGCATTTCGTGCGTCGAGTAAATTTATAATTATGTACAACTAAGTTTTACCACAGAGCAGCAAAACTTTTAGAAGTCTTATTATAATTATAAGAGGTACCTATCATAATTTGTTCTATATTTGAGGGATTCAATAAACAACTAGAATTTGTGTAAATAAAAATTATATATTTTAAATAGATCTGTTTATGTTACATTGTTTTCAAGGAAAGTAGCCAATATTTTGGGATAAAAAGAAAGTGATGGCGTAAATAGTTAACTTTACTGGTATATCTTTAACAGAATTAATTTATTTATGCGAAAGATTAATAACTAAATGTTGTACTTATATCTTTGCAATTTAGATACTAAATTGTTATTGTTATAATCACAGATTATTTTTAATTATGTACAGATTAACTTTAATTGTGTCAAATGAGTTCGAGACAATCACCAACCGTTGTAATATTGTCCTCCAATAAACTTGTCACCATTTTTATATGATCATCTAACTAATACAACAAACACCTGTAAAAAAATAGGCTAAGAATAAGGTCAAAGCTAAGCCTTTGCCAATTCTGTTTTGTTTATGTATATCTATGGTATTACTTGTTCAAGCTATTCATAACTCGACGCACGAAATGCAACAAAAGGTTTAGGTATTTTTTTCGCCCCTTGGCAGTACGCACGTACTGCAACTAACTTGTTGTTTACTCCAAAATTACGACACACGAACTGCAACATATCCCCTCGTTTATCTATTCAATAACAACGACTAAAGCCTTTCCAGCACAGGCTTGGACGCGTTGCGCCCGCGACCGACGCGGGCGCAACGAGGTTCAACATCCATTCTCCATTTACGATGTCAATGTTACACAAAAGCTAACCGATTGTTGAGCGCAAATCGCGCCCACGTCTCGTTCTATGTGACGTGGGCGCGTTCGTTCTTGCCCTGACCAACACAAAAACCTAAAAGATCTGATGAAAACTCACCCCAGCTTGATGGATGCGAGTTGTTGTTGATGTTGATAATGGCGTTCAAAGTCTGATATGCCACCATGCCAGTTTTCTATTTGAGCGAGGTGAATCCAGATATTTGCAGCTATGTTTTACTTGCGAGCCGGTATCATGACACCTCGACTTCTCACAGTTTTAGACAAGGCCATGCGCAGGCGTAATCTGTATCACATACAGAAGGTAAGGAGTAGCAGTTGTATGTAGTTTACAATACAATAGAACCACTTGTGAAATACTGACCTGCACTGGGTCCCTGAATCTTCATCGGCCTTTGAATCTTCATTGCGAATGGATGAGGATGGTTGCTCAGAAATGATCCAGACAGACAGATATAGGAGTGATAAGAAATTTTTGCATAATATTTCTCTTTTAGGTAAGACCAAGTCAGTTTCTTTGAATCAATCTTTGTTAAAAATTGAATTAAGTAGAGTACTAAAAACATTACGCGAAAAAATTGTTTTGATGAAGATAGTCCTCGGCTTTGCCTCAGTTAAAAGGGAACTTGGTTGTTGAACACAAGTTATCTACAAATAATATAAATAAAAAAACAAATTCGAGGTACTTCTGATATTTAAAAAACTTTCCTAGTACCTTCTTTTTAGACCGTGCCCCTCTGAAGCTCTTGGATGCGAACGGGGTGAATTCGCACGCCGCGGGCGCCGTTTATCTCTGTATTCTGTTCGATAACATTCTGTACCCCCTGAGCGTCTTGTATGCGAATGGGATGATTCTGAACGCCGTGTATCTCTGTATTCTGTTCGGTTGCGTTCTGTTTGAAGTCTAGAATCAACTTTGTATTCCGTGCGTAGTTTTTCAGTCTGTTCAGTCCGTTCGTGGTTATAGTCTGCTTGTCGCAGATTTTTAAACCCTTTGTCTTCTCGTAAAGAGTTTGGTATTGCCCGTTTAACACCTTCACTTCGGGACGAGTCTGTCGCGTAGTTTTTTCGATGGGAGTGGTCTGGTGCCCGTATAGAGATGTCTTCTTGATAAGCATACTCCGTTGCATGTCCAATTGCAGAATGATGTTCTGGAAGCAATTGGGGTGTGTTTACTCCCCATTCAGAGCGACCCCTATCAGAGGTGCTTGATGCCCTTTTAGGACCCCTACTATCGTCTGCTTGATGTGTATAGTCTGGTGCCCATAAAGCTATATTTTCTTGGTGGGTATTGTGCGTTGCCTGTACAATGGCGGCTCTGTGGTCTGGAAGCAAATGGGGAGTGTCTAATCCCCATTCAGAGCCAGCTCTTTCGTCAGTTTGAAAGGTATAATCAGGTGCCTGTTCAGGTAAATCTTTTCTATGGGTATTCTGCGTTGCCAGTCCTATGGCAGCTCTGTCTTCTGGAAGCAATTGGGATGTGTCAAAACCCCATTCGGAGCCAGCGCGCATGTCAGTTTGATGGACGTAGTCTGGTGACCTTACAGATATGTCTTCTTGATGAAAGTACCCCGTTGCCTGGTCAGTGTCTTGTCTGCGTTCTAGCCAGTGACTCTTTGTACCCCATACAGAGCCAGCCTTATCGCCTGTATGATGGTAATAGTCTTTTTTCCGTTCAGTATCAGTTTCATATACATGGTTATTTTTGTATCTAAGTCCCCGTTGCTTTGTGTCGTCTGGGTTAGGTGAAACATGTATTTTTTCATTGTTTGCAGCTAGTGTAGCTGATTTGTAATCCCATCTAGACTCTCTAGAGATACACGCGTCTGCATTTACCATACCCGCAGCCATTTCAATATATGGATTTCTATCAGGCCGATCATCAACTTGTGACATGTTAGATGATCCACCTTCACTGACATTTTCTTGGTATGGCAAGT
Organism: Perizoma flavofasciatum; assembly: GCA_958496245.1. NCBI lineage: Eukaryota > Metazoa > Arthropoda > Insecta > Lepidoptera > Geometridae > Perizoma > Perizoma flavofasciatum. The sequence goes on along the minus strand of OY292445.1, from coordinate 4,466,780 downwards.
CTACCACTAACTTCTTCTTTTGGTTCTTTTTCTTCATCAACTTCACTCTAAGAGGCCTTGGTGAGCTATACCAGTTCAATATAAGACCTTGTGACTGCAGAACATCTTTGGAATTGCTGTCGAAGCGTACTATTAATAACAGACCCTCTTTTTGAACTTGCGTATTCAAGACTTTCCATTTGTGACAGCCTACGTTTGGGTTCTGTTGGTGTAATTTCGTCATCAAATCATCAGGTTCCAAGCCAACAAGCGGACCGCTTTTTGGGACAGTTGGAATATAGACCCTCGCATAGAAAAGGGTGGGTATTTTGTCTTCGTCAATAATTATAAGTTGTGCCCCTTCCCAAGGTTCCAAGGTCGGGATTTGTTTATCTACCCAATCCCTGGAGCGTTCATCGGCGCAGATCATGATGACACAACCCCATTTTCTCACCCAACGCGAGATTTTTATCTCTTCATCGTCACCGATACAATGTGATATAGCGTCTCGAAGCGCCACGTAATCTTTTTGGCATATTGCTTTATTCGCGTCCTTGATGCAGACCTTTAGCTGGCTATCATTTTGCGTTCCAATATTTTTGAACATCAGCTTGCTAGCTTTCTCTGTTTCAGTAGATATTTCGCGAGGCAAACGCTTTTTAATTTGTGGCCTAATAGCTTTTTTGTGTGCGAGGATTGAGGGAAATATATTTTCAGTAGCGTCTTTGAAGGCCTTTGGGTGGCTAGAATTTTGAATTTCAGCAACATTATCGTAGAACCTTAGCTCGTTAGCTTTCTCTGTTTCAGCAGAATTCTCACAAAGCAAAGGCATTTGTGGCCTAAGAATTTCTTTGTGTGTGAGTGTTGAGGGACATATATTTTTAGTAGTGTCTTTTAAAATCTGCTGGCCAGCATTTTCCCAGAACCTTAGCTTGCTAGCATTTTCTATTTCTATAGAATTGTCACAAGGCTCTAGGTTTTTTGATATAGTTTCTTGGTTAATGGATATTGTAGAATAATAATTATTCTGTGACTCACACACCTGCTTACTACCTATAGTATCTTTGCGTTCTAGAACTATGGCATACGCATCTGAAATTGCCATAGGCTTCTGGCAAAGAATGTAAGCATCTTCCTCCGACTTTCCTTGTTGCATCCACCAATTGAGTTGAGTTATTTGTTTCTCATTAAGCTTTGATTTATCCATGTTAATTTTAGAATTTTCTTGAGGCGTTTTGCTACCATCAATAGTTTTATTTGTTGTGTTTATGTTGGCCGGTTGCGTGGTACTGGTGTTGATGTTAAAATCTCTGCGAGTTTCAAATTTTTTCATAATAATATTTTTATACTCATTCATATTTCTGTTTAACTTTTTCCAACGCTTTGATTTGATCTTTTTATCCTTGAGTATTTTTTGTTGATTTACTCGATAAGGTCTCTGGCTAAGCACCATCGCCTTTTCTGCAGATTTATCCATTTGTATCCAATAATCATATCGCTTTTTTGCTGAACCTTTTAATTTCCAAGGGTAACTAGGGTCAAGCTTAACTGGTGGAAGAATATTAAAATATGTCCATGCTAAGGGTGTTTCACAGAAAAATGGAACATTATTGGAATTATTAGTATTTCTGATTGATTTATTTTTAAGGAATTGTTTAAAAGTCCCTGTTTGTTCCTTGATCTGCCCATACTCTGGAATTTCATTCATAGGTTTTTTACATAGAACTAGAGCTTCGTCATCAGTTTTCCCTACATATCGCCAGAAGTTATACCTACATTTTAATTCCATACTTAAGGTTAGATTATTAGGCAGTGCTGTATACATATTAATTTTTTTGTTGACAACAATGGGACCTCGAAATAAGTTACTGACATCCACTTTTAAAGGAACATTTGTATGGTTATCTTTGCTTGTGTCCACTCCCTGATTTGTGCAAATAGTGCTTTCTTGAGGCACTGGCCCGTTTTCAGATATTGTTATTAGAGAACTGCTTTCCGAGACTGGCATAAGAGCTCTGTCTTGAAAAACTTGAGACCCATTTTCAGATGTAGGCATAAGAGAACTATTCTCAGATTGAGGCTCAAGAGATCTGTCCTGAAAAGCTGGAGACTTGTTTTCAGATATTGGCTTAAGAAAACTATTTTCAGATTGAGGCTCAAAAGATCTGCCTTGAAAAACTTGAGACCTGTTTTCAGATAGTGGCATAGGAGAATTGTTCTCAATTTCAAAATCTTCATTCATTCTATTTTTAATGAAATATTTAAGAGATATCTTGTGTTCCTTAATCTGCTCAAACTCCGGAACTTCATTTAGAGGTTTCAGGCATAGAACCTCAGCCTCTTTTTCAGTCTTCTGTGCCACTTGTATCCACCATTGATATCTCATTCTCGCTTGTTTACTTTTCTTTGTTTTGTTACCTTCTGGTACATTTGTTTGAATTTTTTCATTGTTACCATCATTAGAGTTAGGGTTTGCTGCTAAAGTCAATGCAGGTGTTTGCCTAACTTGAGGATCCCTACGTCGCCATAGAGGTGACACACCAGCAATGTTACTATCTTGTAGATTATCCTGAACAGAACTCTGGGAACTAGTCGGATTTATGAGTTCAGGTAACAGTGATGCTCCTTGCAAGTCTTTATTAGGGTATCTACACCATGTAGAATTGTCATTACTGGCTAATTTCTGATGTAGATTTTTTTCAGGAACAAATGCCTTAGAAAAGTTATTTCTTAGCACTTGAGATATGCGAACAGGGTTTTGCATGACCTTGTTATCGAACTGATCCCACACATACTTACTTCCATCATCAGGGTTGGTAATAATTCCATCAATAGAACCAGTTTTCATGGTGTTGTCTGATTTCCATGAACCTACAGGGTTTCTGCACAGTGCATCATGAGAATCCATTGCATGACTTGTCTCACCAATGTCTACGATAGGTTCAATATCTTTTTTATAATCTACAGAATAAGTTGTAGCACCTTGAAAGCTGTTTCTAGAATATCTGTCCCATGTAGATCCAGTGCTGGGAGTCTGGGAATGTCTACCACTAGAAGAATAAGGTAGATTTACACCAAAATCATTATTATAAGTCAGGTTCTTGTTTACCTCTTTGGACATCCTCGCAACCTCTTGCATGACTTCCGTAGGGTACCTGCAGCCCATAAACTCGATGTTCGCAAACACACGAGCAAGACAGACAAGTCTTTTTTCAGGATAACTATGTTTCCACTTTTCCATGAAATTCCGGCGCAACAGCCAATGTTCATCACTCTCATGTTCTTCTTTGTATTTGTCGATGTCCCAATTTACGTCGAACGACATTGTGCACGTTTGCCTATTAGTGGCTTGGCTAGTTCTTTTAAATGATTAAAATGTGAGTCGAGTAGTTAAGAAAGCTAAAAATAATAAGGCCGTGGCTATTTCAATTTCATTTGATTTCACGGGTCCCACTCTTGCGGAATTTCCACAGTTCCGCTTGGGGCTGTCATCATTTTGTGTTACATTTTCTTGACTTTGATGATCTAGTATTAATTTTGTACTGTGATGCACTTGACTTGTGCATATGTGCCTATGAATATCTTCACTATTCCATCCACACCATGTAGACTCATTATCAACTATTTTGTAATAGGAAGTTTTTTTTTTTTTTTTTCTGAATGGACTTTAATGCTGCAGGGCCGCAGATGGCCTTGGTCAGCGTCACCGGACTACGGCGAGCGCAGAAGGCGCTCAGCCTGTAAAAAGTTAGGATGGGGCAACTAGCACACGGGCACCACTTAGGTACGGACCTCGGCTTGGGCCGTTGCCAGAGGGGGTGGAATAGGAGAGAAACGCCCCGGTACATATCTGTACCGTGAGTAGGCGGAAGTGGGGACTCGTCGAGCCCGCCGGCGGGCTCGGTGTATCTGTGGAGTGTTTGCTCTGTCGGGACTTGATGACGTCACCACCGCGTTAGCGGTGCTGATGGGGTCATCGGGGTCACCAAGAACGTGTCTTGGTCTACGGAGGGTTTTCAACTCGGGTGACTCGATCGAGTAGTCGGGGATAGTGGAGATTAAGGGGTTCGGGTGGGATGAGGCCAGTTCATAATACCGCTGAGAAGCGGTTTTTATGAATTTGGCTATGGACTCGAGCTTGGTGTCTCGGTGGAGATCTATGTTGCGCGAATACCACGGCGCACCGGTGGCCTTGCGCAAGAAACGATTTTGGACAGCTTGGAGTTTTTTGACATGAGTGGAGTGGCCGAAGGCCACTGCGGCATATGTCATAATAGGGCGGATGCACGTTTTGTAAAGTGTCACCTTATTTCTAAGGGACATTTTGCTCTTCGCACAGATGAGAGGGGAAAGGCGGCCAAGGATGAACTTGGCGCGGTTGCTCACTTTCGTAATGTGAGTGAAGAAGGATAGACGTCTATCAAGGATCACTCCTAAGTAACGGGCTGACTTAACCCATGGGATGGGTTCGCCAAAGAGTGAGACCGGTCTTGTGGGCAAGCGGTTTCTCCGAGAAAAGAGCACTGCTGCACTTTTCGTTGGATTGACCTCTATGCGCCATTTACGGAACCATGCACTTAAGGTGTCGAGAGCGGCTTGCAGCTTTATGCGCACTCGATCAGAGTTCTTATCGGATGCGTATAAAGCTGTGTCGTCCGCGAAAAGGGCAAGTTCGACTTGATGAGTCCGAGGAATATCGCTGGTATACAGCGTGAACAGGAGAGGAGCAAGGACGGAGCCCTGAGGGACACCGGCTCTTATGGGTCTGGGGTCAGAAAGAGTACCTTCCACGCGATAGCGGAAGCTTCGATTGTGGAGATAGTCTCGTAAGATGAGCACGAGTCTGTCTGGCACTCCGAGTTGGAATAGCTTGTAGATCAAGCCATTGTGCCAGACTTTATCGAAAGCTTTCGCTACATCGAGGAAGATTGCACCTGTATCTGCAGGCCAGATAGCGTGCCTCTTGGATAGGATGTGCTCCGTGATGCGGAGCACTTGCTGGGGGCACGAGTGTCGGGCTCGAAAACCGAACTGCTCGTCCGGGAGGAGCCTGAACTCGTTTACGTGGGACCAAAGACGATTCAGAAGGAGTCGTTCGTAAATCTTCCCCAGGGAACTGAGGAGACTGATAGGGCGGTAGCTGGAGGGTTCATTTGCACTTTTGCCGGGCTTACGGATGCCGATGACGATGGCTTCCTTCCAGGCATTAGGAAATGAACACGAGGACATGGCTGCATTGAAGATGCTGACTAAGAGATAGATGAGGGGAACTGAGAACTGCTTGAGTACTCTGTTGCTGATGCCATCTGCACCAGGGGATTTCTTAGGGCGGAGATCCTTGATGATCGTCATTACCTCTGAAGCTTTGACAGGGGGCAGAGCTGGGGCAGAGGGGGGTAGGGAGATAAGGCGCGTGACTTCACTGTTCACCGTATCGAGGTGAGCAGGGTCAACGGGGTAGTGGCTAGGAGTGCATTGGGCTTCTAGGCTTTCAGCCAAGCAGTTGGCTTTATCCTTGTCATCGAATGCGGGAGGCTGATTGGGTCGGTTGAGGGGCGGCATCGTCGAGATCATGTCTGATTTCATAGACCGAGCCAGTTCCCAGTAAGCCAGGTGACTGGGTTCGATCCCTGAAAGTAGACTGTCCCATTGAAGTTGGCGGAGATCTTTAATGCGCCTCCGCACCTCGCGGTGTAGAGAGCGCATTTTGACTCTATTAAATTCGGTGGGCCAGCGGCTGTAATAGCGGGTAGCTGCGTTTGACTCCGTGATCAGGCGCCTCACATCATCTGGCAGGACCAGGCGGGGGTGAGCCACCACCGGGACCTGTTTCGATGATTCGCTAATAGCGTTTGTGATGTGACTGGTCAGAGAGTCAACCGCGATCGAGATATCACTAGGGGTCCTAATATCGTCGGGGATTTTATCTAAGTCGGGTGAATGTATAGACTTGAGAGCTTTCCCAAGTTTATGCCATTCTACCACAGTCTTAGTTGGAGGGGGAAGATCGGTGGGGGGGCCTAGCTGTAATATTACAGGGCGGTGATCGGAAATAAGCTCGTGGTGAACTTCTATTGAAGATAACCGTAGGGCTACATTCTTTAGAAGTGCTATGTCGAGGACTTGGGGTGACTGCCCCGCGATTGCGGGGTAGCGGGTCGGGCACATTGGAGCGATAAGGTCGAAGTTGAGAGATTCGACAAGGTTATCGAGAATGACACCGTTTCGATTGTTTTGCGTACAATTCCAAAGGGTGTTTTTGCTGTTAAAATCGCCAGCCAAGATGACGGCGCTTCCTAGGTTGAGGAGGGCTTCGAGGTCGCTTTTGAGCAAGACTCTCGGTTGGGTAGGAGAAAGATAGCAGGATGCTATAATGATCGGTTGATGACCGGTCATCCCGAGTTGACAGATAGAGGCTTCTAAGTGAGTAAGCGGAGGGGGGTCAAGAGGGATGCAGTGCAGGGATCTCTTGAAATAAATGACAGTACCGCCTAAGGCGCTTGGTCTATCATTCCGGACCATTTGGTAGTTCGCAATCCTAGGATTGCGGGTTCCGGGTTTCAAGAAGGTCTCCTGCACTAGCATGATATCGACTTGGTGTTTGACTAGAAAGTCTTGGACAAGAGGACGTTGATGGGCAAGTCCGTTAGCGTTAAAAAACGCTAACTTGACGGAGCGGGGTTTTAACCTTTCCTTTTGTATAGACATACTAAAAATCAAAGTTTTCAACGTAATTGACGATGTCCATGTGATCTGCAAGGATCATCATTCTTTCAAGGCCTGATTTGGCTTGTTTGAGTTTACACAGAACCATCTTGGCCTTGGTAAAGTCAATAAACTTGGACTCGGGGGAAGCTAATTCGGGGACTAGGTCCGAATGGCTAACCATTTTGGAGCGAGAAGCGACTGCTGGAGCCGGGGCAGGGGCAGAGGGGGGGAGAGGTGCCTTTGCCTGAGGGGCACGGCTAGTGTAGGGTAGGGGCTTAGCCCATGCCGAGGTGGAAGGCATCGGTTTGCCCTGGGGGACTAATGCCACTTTGGATGTGACATTGGAGTATTGACGGGGAGGAGGGACACGATCGGGGGCCCGGCGGATCACCTTTTTGTTGGCTTTAGGTGCCATGGGACAGCCGCGATAGTTCGCGGTGTGACCCTGAGCACGGCAAAGCACACAACTCGGTGGCTCGGGGGTGTCGCGTGTGCGGGTGCAGTCAGCGGTGCCGTGGTCACCCAGGCACTTGACGCATCGCGGGCGGGCGTAACAATTTTTAGCTGAGTGCCCATAGAGTTGACATCTATGGCACTGGCTAGGGGAACCGTTTCGATGAGGGGCCTCAATACGTAGTCCGGAGAGGCGGTTGACCGTCTTCAGGTTGAAGATGGCCTTACCTTCCGGCGAAAGGTCTAGTACGACTAGTACTAATTCATAAGGGACTTTGGTCTTGCCGCTGTACATGCGGTGGACTTCCCTGACGGGGAAATTCTGAGCCACAAGGTCGGCTTTAATTGAGTCCGTACTGTGTTCGGCGGGGAGTCCGCGGATCACAACACGGAGGAGGCGTTCATCCTCAAGAGCATAGGTGTGAAAGCCTATGGACTCTTGTCTGAGGATGGAGGTGAGGCGGCGGTGGTCGTTCGAGGTTTGCACCTGAACTTTGATACCGTCCTTGGTATTCTGGGCTTTGGTAAATTCGATCTTCTTGAGGACAAGAAGCTTCGAAACATTGTCCCATTTAGCCTTCTCGCGAAGGTAAATGGGAGGAGGGAGTTTCTCCTTTTTAGCCGCGTCTGAAGGAGCGGAAGGAGGAGAGAGGGGCGAGACCGGACGATCTGTTGCCGGAGGGACAGTCGTCTTAGCGGGCGGGGCTGAGTCGGACTTGGGAGACCGCTTCTTCTTCCTCTTACGGTCGACAACCGAGAACGGAGTGTCGTCCGTAGAGTCCGAGTCGGAGGTTATCGGGCGAAGGTCGGGGTCGGTCTCCATCGCCGCGTCCGGAGAGAACGGGTGAGCGGGAGATGCGTCGGGAGACTCCGGAGAGTCGGGTAGTGGTGCGGCCTGAGGGGCCTGAGGGGCGGAGGCTGCCTGAAGGGCATTGCGAAGGGCTTCGGGATCGAACGTAAAAACAGAGGGATAAGCCTCGTTTAGCGCACGAAGAAGATCGCAGATGGACTCGAGGGACAAATTGGAGATATCCATCTTCTCCCGGGGGGTGGCACCCGGGAGTGTGTAGGTGAGTGACCCTCTCGTCGGGTTAGACGGGAGGGGGTGAGGCCTCAGTGTCCTACCTAAATGGTGTGTCCCAACTGCTGCTCTTACGGAGCAGAAGGGGTGTGTCCTAACCGATATCTGGTGTCGGCGAGGGTAGACCCCAAGGCCGGTGGTACCAGACCCAGCCGGATTCTGCGTTCCTCAGAAGGAGGAAAGCAGGCACTCCGGGTCAGCGCCCAACCCAGTTCGTTGGCACTGTTAAGTATCCCTGGGTTGACCACTAAGCGTGGATTTGGACGTTTTTGTCAAATGAAACAAACAGAGAGGGTCGCCTTGAGAAAGGCAACGATCTCTGTGCTTGTAGAAGCACGACGTCACACAGCTTGAGCTGCGTCGGCGGCGGGCGTCGATGCGGCGAACAGGTAGTCGGATTGACTACCTGCGTGGCGGTTGGAGCGGGCTATCGGCGTGGGAGCCGGCGGCGGGCTTTGACGAGGCGAGCAGGTAGTCGGGATGACTACCTGCGTGGTGGTTGGAGCAGGCGACCGGCGCGGGGGCCGGCGGCGAGTTCCGGGCGGCTAGCAGGTAGCCGGGTCGGCGTACCTGGCAGGAGCGCAGAAGGGACGTGTTGCCGGCTCGGGATCCGGCAGTCGAGTGGTAATAGGAAGAATTTCCAACTGAACTTTTATATTTAAGGATTTTGTTTACTTCTTCGGCCATTAGTGCAACCTCGTTCATGAGTTCCTTGGAATATGAGTGCTGTCTAAATGTGATATTGGCTTACATGCGTGACAATTTTAACAGGTTTTCTTTGGGATAATTCCACTTCAAGTTTTCTATAAAAGTTTTGTGTAATTACCACTCATCGTCGCTTTCATGCTCAACTTTGTAATTGTCGATATTCCAATTCATTTTGCACGGTTATTTGCATCCGATTTAAAAACGATTTAATGGTCGTGTATAGTCGTCTTCTCCAGCCCTCACCTCGCAAAGAATCGCCGGTTTTGAACGTATTTGTAACTCAGCTTATTTTGATGTATAAGCTATATTACTGTAGTTTCATCAAAATCTGTTTAGTTTTTGCGTGAAAGAGGAACAAACATCTATCCTCACAAACTTTCATGTTTATAATAGTACCTAGTAGGATAGTAGGATTTACCATAACGTTATATAAAATGACAGGCAAGTCAACATTTTTGCATAAAGAATCATATTTATTTATTTATATAAGCCTTAAATACCAGTTTATAATTATAATCTAAAAAATATATTAATAGTTAAGGCCTCCACCCTTCTTCTTCTATTATTTCTTATTCTCTGTTGTTTGAGACCACCGTACACCTTCATAATGATCAATTTCGTCTCTACACCTTGTATTAGGTCTGCCTCTAAAGGAAGAATAAAGAACCAATACATAATAATACAGATAATACTCTGTTTCTGTTAAAAAGTGGGTAACATTGAAAAAAAATTATGAATGAACTTAATTTTAAATTTGAGGTAGGTTTATTTCAAAAGGAAAATTATTGTAGGTACATGACAAGCTTTAATACATTGTCCTTATTGGTGGTGGAACATGGTGAACCAGTTCACCATATTGCCCTAGTCCCGCTTCACGCCCGGCCTCCTGACTGCCAAACTTCTTGGCGACCACTGCCTCGCGAGCTCTTAAAGTCTCCCGACTCGCCCAACAAGGCGACGTAAGAGAGACGCGAAGAAGCCAGAAGGAAAAGAAAAATTAAAAAAGGATTGACCATCGTAGCCGAATAACTGGCCAACAACGTATCGCCGCTGCTGAAATACCCTGCAAGTCAGGATGGCATCCAAAGCGGCATCACTCAAAGACTCGGGAGCAGTTTAGACGAAGTTGAGGCTAGAAAATGAACCTTAAGTTTGATTCTTACCCACACTTCAAAATGAGTCGAAGTGTAAACGACCTGCGACGGTGACCCACCTGATTTTCATCATTTTGTCCTTATCCCACATTACGTGGGGTCGGCACATCATGTTTTCTTCTTCCACTCTCCTCTATCATATAAATCTAAGAATGTTCTATCTCAGCACTCACTACTTTCCTTACCATGTCGTTCTTTACTTTGGCCTCTACTTTTATTTCCATCCACATTTATATGTAACATTCTTCTTGTAATATGACATTCTTCCCTCCTCATGACATGCCCATACCATGCTAACCTATTACTCCTCAACTTTTCAGTTACGGGTACTACCTTCAAAACGACCCACTTGATTTTGTTTTTACAGCTCGGATTAGGGTGATGGAGGGGCTTCCAACTATTTAATTGAAATAGCCACGCACGGCCGACCAGACTAACGAGAATCGAAATTATCTGCACAGATTAAACATTTTTAGCTCTTTATCTCATCTATCTGTCTCAGACAAGACAAAGTTAGAAACCAAAGCCCTAATCAAGAAGTGAAGTAAGGTGGTGTCTGTAATGTAGGTAAATATTAATAAAAATAAAATTAAAACGTACGCACAAGTACCATAGAGGTGGTAGTATTTTAACAAGTATCAATGTCCTGCATTGGGGTGTTTTAAGTGTGTATTGTTCCCCTTCTAACCTGACCCCTACTTCTTGAAATAGCGGTATAATTTAGATTAATAACGGTAATGATCTATTCTGAGGGAATTGTTGATGAAGGAGAGAATGATTGACAAGCTCTTGCAGTACTGTTTTGACCTGACTGATGCGGTGCAATTTGTGATATGCAATAGACAAAATAATAGTGTAGGTACTATTTTGTCTTTCAGGAAACTGATACCAACCTGAACTACATACCTACCTGATGATAATTTCATCCAACTTGGTTCAGCTGTTACGGAGATCTTTAGTATCAAACATGCAAACCTTCGCATTTTCAATAGAAGAGTTATTTTCATTTATGATAAACTGATAAATTAAGAGAAGGCTGGGTACTTTTTAATTCAACAAGTAAGGATGTCTGTGTATCCTTGCCAAATATTAACACATTCCCATGTTTTACATAGTAGGTACTAGATAGTGTTGCTTAGTTGCTGATTGAAACACAAAACCGATGGTACATATTAAAATCAATTGATATGCAACAGGGTTTGTAATTTACAACCACATCACGGCTCTAAAGTTTAATGTTATTTAATTTCAGGTAAAATATGTAAATCTTATGTTGAAACTTGGAATCAACTGAATGCATGAATAACTATAATTGATTATTCAAACAGCTGAAGTACGTAGGTACTCAAGAAACAGTCAAAGGAAACTTGTTAATCTTTAAGAAAAACAACAGCTGAAGAAGAATCAGTTCATATCGAGGAGGTTACATATTGACAATTCAATGAATAAAGAACAGTGTTTATTTAAAGAGACACATGCAAAGAACACAAAGCCTTCAAAAATGGTCCAGAATAAACTCGTTATTGTTAAAGAAGAATCAATTGATATTGAGGAATGTACACATTTTGAAAACATTGATAATTCATTGAACATAGAACAGTGTTTATTAAAAGAGACACAATCAAACAACAAAAGTTATCCATTAACGATGAAGAATGAACTTATTTGTGTAAAAGAAGAAACAACTACTGAAAGAGGATTGATTAATATGGGTACAAATTTTGAAAATGTTGACAACTCAGTAAACAAAGAACAGTGTTTATTAAAAGAGACACATTCATTCAACAGAAATTCTTTATTAATGGTAAAGAATGAACTTGATTTTGTGAAAGAAGAAACAACTCATGAAGAAGTATTGATTAATATTAAGGATAGTACATATTTTGAAAAAAATGATAACTCAATAAATTTAGAACAATGTTTGGTGAATGAGACACATGTAAACAACAGAAGTTTTCCAACAGAGAAGAAGAAACTAATGTTTATGAAAGAAGAAACAATAGCTGAAGATAAATTGATTGATACTGAGGAGAGTACACATTTTGAATATGTTAACATTTTAACAAATACAGAACAGTGTTTTTTAAAAGAGACTCAAAGTTCCAATGATTTATATTTCTATTGTGATATATGCAACAACAAATATAAATCTAAGAATGTTCTAGTGAAACATTTGAAAAAGCATGCTGTCAAAAAGCCACATGCCTGCAAAACTTGTAACAAAACATTTTCTCGATCTTGTAATTTACAAATTCATCTGCGAACTCATACAGCAGAAAAGCCATATGCTTGCAAAAAATGCAATAAAACATTTTCTGATGCTAGTTATATTAAAATTCACATGCGAACTCATACGGGAGAAAAGCCATATGCATGCAAAATATGCAGCAAAACATTTTCTGGTGCTGGTTATATTAAAGTACACATGCGAACTCACACAGGAGAAAAGCCATATGCTTGCGAAATATGCGACAAAAAGTTTTCATATGCTGCTGGTATTAAAGTCCATATGCGAACACACACAGAAGAAAAACCATATGCTTGCAAAACATGCAACAAACATTTTTCCATAGCTGGTCATTTAAAAGTACACATGCGTACTCACACTGGAGAAAAGCCATATGCTTGCAAAACATGCAATAGAGCATTTTCTTTAGCTAGCCATTTAAAAGTACACACGCGAATTCACACGGGAGAAAAGCCATATGCTTGCAAAACATGCAATAAAACATTTAGTAGAACTGGCTATTTGAAAACACACATGCTAGCTCACACTGGAGCTAAGCAATATGCTTGCAAAACATGCGGAAAAACATTTTCTAGTGCAAGTATTATTAAATTACATATGCGAACTCACACAGGTGAAAAGCCATATGCTTGCAAAATATGCAACAAAACATTTTCCCTAGCTGGTCATTTAAAAGTACACACGCGAATTCACACGGGAGAAAAGCCATTTGCTTGTAAAACATGCAATAAAACATATTCTCAATTGGGTCATTTAACAGAACACATGCGAATTCACACGGGCGAAAAGCCTTATTGTTGCAAAACATGCGGCAAAAAATTTAGTAAAGCTGGTTGTTTGAAAACACACATGCAATCCCACACTGGACTGAAGCCATATGCCTGCAAAATATGCAGCAAAACATTTTCACTGGGTTGTAATTTAAAAACACACATGAAAAATATTCATGGGTTTTCTTAATTTTTTTATGATATATATTTTCACCTAGATAACATATGACATAAGATTATTAATAAATAATAATAAGAGTATGAAAAACATGTTTCCGAGGTCATGACGGATGAGTGGCATATATATGATTAAAAAAATGTTTTATTTGTATGAAAAAATGCATTATTGCTAACGGAGAATATTTTGAGAAACAATAAATTCAGTTTTGACCATTCATTGTATTTTATTCATTCCGGAATTTTTTAGCGCGGCCCTCTTACTAAAAACGGGTAATTACCTATGATTCGAAACAATCGACCGCAATCGGTAGTCTGTCTGACACTACCCACCTGTATAAAACGAACTGAAAAAAAATGTTGCTTTTTCAGCTAGTAGGTATTATGTACACCTACAACGAATTCCGGTTGTTGCCTGCCGACCCAGGCGCGGCGCTTTCTACGTTGCTGCTACAAATTCTATTCAAATTGCCGCCGAGTAATAAAATTAACAGAAAATCGTAGTTTAGTTTTTCTGCGGTCTGCGGTTGCAGTCGGGTATTGTTTTCTGTGAGTCGGTCGCAGCCGGCCGTGTAGCCACAATGCCTTCGGAATTATAACATATTTAGTTAAGGTATGATTACGGCTACCTTCACTCACCCAGCGAGTTAGTGGTGGGTCCTCAACACGTGTGGCACCACAATTGTAGCTACACACTTCCTCGAAACGAGGCCTCACTTTTTTCGTTTGGACGAGCTACCACACCACACCAACACAGTTGCACAATCGTGCTAGGCGAGAGGCGCGAGGCTCGAGCCGAGCCGCGAGGAAAGATCGTGTTGGCTCGCACATCGCTGTGCATGCGTGCAAAAGTGAGGAAGGTGAGGTGTCGTTCGGCTCGCGAGCTATAGCGTGTTGTGGTTGTGTGCGAGCGAGTTATGTGATGAATGTATGTATCTGCATTATCGGTCAGTCGGCCGCTCTCTCGAGTGAAGGATTTCGTTGGTGTGTGGTTTAGTGTGGACTGTGGTGACAGTTCGATACCTATCGTATCGATCGAGTGTTGTTGAGTAGGTAGGTACCTAGTCGGCCTTACTCGACCGACACGTTCCGTGCTGTTCAATTCCACGCCATGTGTATTTGCATGTATCTACAGTGTGTGTGTGTGTATGTGTATTTTGGTAAAATTATTCAAATTAGGTACATACCTATTAAAATTATTATGTTAGAGAAAATTGTGTCAACAAAAACTAGGTACCTACTACCTACTAGGTTGATCTTGATCTAACAATAAGAACTTACATATAAATATTACGCTTACCTTGGTACCTACTTACTATTCCAAAACGGTTCAGCCGTTCATTACCAAAATTCTTAAAACAAACATTCAAAACTGACTGATTGATACCGGCTTCGTAGGTACCTACCTACCTCTTACCTAAAGTAAGAAACATTAATTAATTGGATCGTTAAATATAGATAGTTGAATAGGTATATAGCTGTCTTGTCTATTTGCACCATTCCTAGTTGACTGTGGCTTGTAGATTACTTACTATTTTCTAACAAACATTGTGATACCTAACCAACCTACCTATTTTCGCATTGTTATGAAAAGAGATCATTCTATGGCCAATTGCTCCATTAATTTTCATACAAGAATGTTTCCTCAATACAAAAGTGACCACACAACACAATTGTGTAGAGTAGAGTAGGTACATGCTCGCCGGCACACAACACGTGCAGCATGCCGCCTCGCACATAGCACTCCAGTCCATTACCACACCACACAACACGCACGGTGCACACTGTGTTCCCAAAACTGCCTCACTCAACTACGTTCAGAAACTGCCTCGCTGCCTCGCCTCAATTGTGGTACCACAGTGTGGTGGCTCACACGATCCTCGTTTTCAAACAGTGTGCTACTCATGACTACAGCGAGTAGATTGACGTTGCTTGGGGGGGGGCGTAGAGCCATTCGCCTTCGCCAAGTTAGTGCGCTCTGGGTCCCGTCCCTGGTCTGGACCCAGAGTCTAGTTGGCAGCACTTAGCGTCCTAGTAGTCTGTGGGCAGCACTGTCTGTCTGTCTGTGCCTACGATAGGCGACCAGTCCGATAGGCACAGACAGTGCTGCCAACTAGGTTTTTGTAAAAAAATGCTTAATTACTGTAAAATATATATAAGCAAAAACATGCTAAATTTTAATAAAATATGCCAAATTAAACTTTTGTCAATTGCAATAAAAACAATGTTAGTCAAGCGATACAAGAAGATTTGACAATCAAGCAATTGGATGTCTCAACAAATGAAAATTTGGCAGAAATATTGAAAGTTATGTACTAATTAAGATGTTTTTTAATTGTGTTCCTACTATTTATATATATTTGTAACTTTTGCAATCCAAAATTATAAACGAATAAAAAATTTAGGTGTTAGGACAGTAACAGCTACGATTTTTAATGCCAAAGGTTGAGAGCAGTAGAGGCATGGATAGTCTGGGTATCCGGTTCCGATCTGAGTCATAGAGGAAACCGTTGTGAAAATGTAAAATGATTGTGTGGAAAATAAAACCAGAAGTATAATTTAGTAACTTCATTTGCCGCCACTGCTCCAGAAAATCTATATCTAAAAAATCAAAGTCGGTTTTGCCCTGACTGATCTTAGAAAATGGCAATATTATTTTATTTATAATCTACGCTGCGCCAAATTCGTTCGATTCAATCACTCTCTATATAAAATTACTTTCATTCATTCATTAATTCGTTAATTGAGTCCCCGTATTGTACGTCCATGGAATGCACAACCATGGAAAGTACACCCCTGGAAAGTACAGCCAGTATTACAAACCATTGGTTTCAAATACTTGGTTTGTAATACTGGGCGTACATTCCTGGGCGTGCATTCCCTACACGTGTTGACTTTGTACGGCTAGTTTTGTACAACCCTGGAATGTACAGCCATGGAATACGACCAATTTCATGCTCTGTTTTCATGTGCGAGTGCTATCAAGGGGCAAGTGCTGTGTTGCCATAGTATTTTACGCTATTAGGAAATGAATGTAGATGTAGTAAGAAGATTAGTTATTTATGTCGGTTTTTTGCAGATGAACTAACCGGTTGGTTTTATTTATTTGAACCAAAGTTTGTTGGATAAAGTTCGGATAGCAATCCTCCTTTTCTGAGTGGTAATAAAAAAAAACCTAATAACCTAACCAATCCTGCTTAGGAAGGATTTCTCAGGCCAACATTAACTTATTGTTTACATTATTTATCAATGGCAACTCTTGGTTGAACATATTAGAACTTGCTCAGTGCAAACGAGGCTCGTTCTCCCCCCCCAGATAATTCTAACCAAATGGTTTGTAATACTGGCTGTACTTTCCAGGGGTGTGCATTCCATGGTTGTGCTTTGCACGGACGTACAATACCCTGGTACATATAAGTAGTCTGGTCTCCCCGTTAATTTTGTTGTTTTGGTGCGTTTGCAAGAAATTTGGATTTTAGTTTTAATAATTGCGAAAAATGAGTGGAAACCAACTGATAAACGATATTTTCAGCGGCTTTCAAAAAAGCATTGATACAGAACAAGAGCTACGAGAGGTGAGCTATTAAAAATTTTATATTTCGCCGATTTCAGCGTCCCTCAATTAGGCCTCATGTTGCGTTTATTTATTATAATATTGATACATCTCTATTTACGTTGAATAATTCCCGTTTTGTTGAAATAAATCTTCATACGAATGTCGTTTTCAGGTTATTCGCAACACTTGCAGGGAAGTGGATCAGATATCTCGGGAAATAACCACTGTTCTTCAAGTTATCCACCACAGCGAAGAAGGCAGTAAGTCTCATTAAAGTCCTTTCATAAATTACGTCACACGAATCTCGTGATTCTTGAGGGCCCACGTCCTTGTCACATCTGCGTGACCCCCCACTAGTTTTTCGCTGGATTGTCACACCTTGTTGACCCCCTTCCTCCCCTTGCCCCGTCCACCGAGGTTGTGGTATAAGTCTTAAGTACAAACGCCAGCTTAAAAAGGGACCACCTTGGGATCATTCTCTATACAACAATAAAATAATCATCCAGATTGGTAAACAATTGGCAAAGATATCATTAACAAACATACAATATGCTGATTTAAAAAAATGAAGATCGTTAACATAAACCAGAAACAAAACAGGGCCAATTATCAAACCCTGTGGCGCCCCCATGTCAATAGATCCCAAAGACCTCTCACTATTCATATTGTAAAAACGGGAATTTTGACGTACTGCACTATCGGTGAAGGCACCAACTAAGTTTTGACTCATTCCGAGAGTCTTCATCAGGGTAAGTGGTTGCAACTTTCTTCTTCCGGGTCACACTGTGCACTACCTCACACTCTC
Organism: Perizoma flavofasciatum; assembly: GCA_958496245.1. Classification (NCBI taxonomy): domain Eukaryota; kingdom Metazoa; phylum Arthropoda; class Insecta; order Lepidoptera; family Geometridae; genus Perizoma; species Perizoma flavofasciatum. The sequence continues at coordinate 4,449,141 of OY292445.1, read as the reverse complement.
ACTGCTGACCTCAACCCTTTTGACTCTTATTGAATAAGACTGTACAAGATTGTTTGGATTCGATCGGATAAGACTGAGAAATGTTTTATTTCGAATACCATAATAATATTCCGATAAGCTTGAATTGTATTGAACATTCTACTAACAGTCACCCATCCATTCCAGTTGGTCCCGCCTGCCTGAAAGCCCGGGAGCTGTTTGAGAAGGCACGGGAAGGATATGCTAAGCTGAAGAAGGCCGTGCCTGCAACAGATTATTATAAGTAAGACCATTTCTTAAACAAGTTAATTTTCATAAAGTTTTAAAACCCCAATATTTTACATAGTCCGAGAATCCCTCACCAGTTTATAAAAATTACTTGTTGACTTATAGTATATTTGTGATGCATTTGCATTTGCCATTTTTTTTTCTGTTTTTTTTTAAGAACTTTCTATTTTCGACGATGTCAGTTCTATCATACCCTCGTAGACTACATCAAACATTTTCATGAACCAGCTTGTATATGGACCAGTAGAGCATGATAGCTGCACCTAACATGCCTTGAAACAGGCCGATATAGTTAGCATTAAATGTAAACTAAGTGTGAGGTATTTGTACTAGACCACTGTTTCTCAAAGTGGGCGATAACGCCTCTTTGTTGGCGCTGGAGGCATTCAGGGCGGTAGAAGGCTCTAGAAGATATTGGGGGTGCTAAGGCGGTCTAACGCATTTAAGAACAAGCTCGACAACTGTCTACAAAAGAACATTTCATTACTCAAAAAAGTGAACCAAACTTTAAAAAAAACAAGCCTTTTGACCCAACACTGTATGACATAGACATATCAGCGAAAGCTGCTCGTCTATAAATAAATAAATAAATAAATAAATAGAGGGGAAAGCATAGGTTGTTTGCTTCAAAAACTTTGGGGGTGCTAGGATTTTTTTGGGGTTTTACCTCGTGTGTTCATAAGTCTTGAGACACAGTAAAACTAAAATATTTTTGGAGCTAAGTTGAGTATTCATTTATTGGATATTAAAATTCCAATAAATGAATACTCAACTACTGACATCTAGATCTGTATTTAAAAATAAATCATTCAAAATGGCCGCCTTTGCATTCAATGCAGGCCTTCAAACGCGTGCGCCATTCATCTATGGCGGCACGAATCTTTTCAATGGGAATCCGTTTCGATTCTTTAATAAGGGCTCGCTTGAGAGAATCCAGGTTTGGGTGAGACTTTCTGCATGCCCTCAGCTCCAATTCCGTCCATAAAGAATAATCCAAAGGATTCAAGTCAGGGCTTGACGAGGGCCAATCTTCGCTCCGAATGAAGCCTGGCAAATTGGCCTCCAGCCAACGTTGGGTAGTCTTAGCTTTATGGGAGGGAGCAGAGTCCTGTTGGAAAACCCAGTATTTTCCAGCGAATAGCGTATAATTTAATGGTTTAACCACCGCTTCCAATATGTCGGTTTGGTAATTTTGTGCCTTCACCTTGACGCCTTGCTGGCAAAAATGAAGCGAAGTGACCCCCTCGTAGGAAACACCCCACCAAACCATCACACTTGCTGGATGATGAGTGCGCTGGACATTGCGTACAGATGGCTGGACGTCCTTTGAACTTCTGGCGTAAACCTTATTGTTCTGCCGGTTAAACTTTTCTTCCACCGTGAAGATCTTTTCATCGGTAAACAGGATATTTTTTGGATCGTGTCTCTTCAATAGGTTCCGACATCGTTCCAGTCGCAATTTACGAAGACGCTCGTTTAAATAATGCACTTTCCTTCGACTGTAGGCCTTTAGTTTAAGATCATATTTAAGTATCCTGTTCACCGATATTCGCGAAATGTTGGTCTGCAGAGCTAATTTCTTTTGAGTCCGGCAAGGGTTGCGACGAATTCGCTCTCTGATTACTTTGATGTTGGCGGGCGTCCTTACAGACCGCGGGCGGCCACATCTTCCACGGTCTTCTAAAGAGCCGGTCTCCTTGTACCTCTTTATGGTATAATACACAAAGTTCCGACTACATCCCAAACTTTGGATTTCACTAAAAACTTGCATTGGTTTTTTTCCTGCTTGAAACAGTGAAATTACAGTCGCACGCAAATCTTTTGTTGGCGCCATTTTCACGGAAAATGAAACAAATATTCAAATGTATATTTTTTCTGATTCAAAACATTCGAAATTTAAAATTTTAAAAGTTTAAAAAAGGTTGCATGAATTACTTTCTTTTTAAATTAATTAAATAAGTTCGTCTCAAAACTTATGAACACACGAGGTAGTTAGCGGTGGAAAAAATAAGTTTGGGAACCTGTGGTCTAGACGCTCTGGACTGTTGGGTGAAATAACCTCTTGTTCACTCCTCATTTAATTTCAGATACTACGATCACTGGAGGACAATGACGCAGCGTTACTGCTTCCTCATATCCCTCACCATCTGGATGGAGCAGGGGATCCTGGCTTCTCATCAGACTGTGGCTGATGTTCTTGGCAGTAAGGATTCCTTACTAATATTATAAATTTAATATTTAAACATTTACCCGGGGCTTTGTGCCTTGTTCGATTCAATTGTTTGAATTTGACCACCTCTGTGGCGCAGTAGGCGAAGGCTCGCCTTAGGTACAGGAGGTTGCGGGTTCGATTTCCGCCGCGGGACAAATGTTTGTATAACCTGCAAATATGTGTCTTGAGTCAAGGTGTTTACTATATATGTACATATTTACAAAAAAAGTATTAACAGTCAATTTGTTCTCATTATACAAGCTCTGTTTAGTTTGGGGCTAGATGATGTTGTGTGAAAAATGCCCAACATTATTTATTTATTGTAAATTTTTTTTATGTAAGCATTACAATAATATTAAAGTAATTGTAATTTTTGACAATGTCAACAAATTTAAATAATGAATACCAACACAACAAAACCAACTTAAATTAACAGCATTTCAGTGGAAAACTGGGGTCTAGACAAATACCTCATGCTTACTTTTCCATTAACGCTCACGCAAATTTGGCAAGGAAAAACTTGGCAGCAGTCTTGTGTCATCTCAATGGCTAGTGTAATTACTATACAATTCAACCATCCCGCAGGCGCTAACGCCAATAGAATAAATAAATAATAATGCTGGACATTTTGCACACAGGATCATCTAGCCCCAAACTAAGGAGCTTGTATCATGGGAACTAAATGACTGATATTACTACCTATATACTTTTTTTTTTGTAAATACATACATATATATTGAAACAACTTGATGAAAATTACTCGCTTAGACACACGCACACACACATACTTTCACACACACACACCCCTCTTCACACACACACCCCTCTTCACACACACACCCCTCTTCACACACACACTCCTCTTCACTTGACACACACACAGACACACACACACAAACACCCACCTAATAAAATAATTTGTTTCGTTTCAGTCAGTGCTGTGGAGCTAAAAGAAGGATTCCACCTTGACATCGAAGACTATTTGGTTGGTCTACTGCAAGTCTGCTCTGAACTGGTAGGTGCCTTTACCCACGACGCAAGTAGCTCGTATATGCGGTAGGGGTGTATTTTATACCTGCGACATAGTAGTATAATTATGCATTTGACATAAAAGGCCGTTTGTATGTGTTGCCATTTATTTCCGAAACGGCTTATCTGATTTAAATGCGGTTTTTGTTGACTGATTTTGACTTCACGATTTTGACTTTGTTTTATCGCCACAGGTTAACAGGCGGTGCTGCGATAGACGATGGAAAATCTGTTTTTTATTAAATTTTGCAAAAATGTTCTTGTTTAGACAAGAGACTATTAATTATATAGATAGATAACTCTTTATTACATACATCAAAATAAAAAAAACACAAGATTTTATAAACTAGGTTGATCAGGTAATATGTCTGCCAATGTTTATGGAAAACCGTTAAAGATTGAATGAATGAATGAATGAAAATACTTTATTGTACACCACAGATTACAGAATAAACAAAATTATCATTCCTAAGAAAGTACAATGGGCGGTCTTATCGCTCAGAAGCGATCTCTTCCAGACAGATTGGATGGAGAGGATAACAAGAGATTGTGAGAGTGGCGGAGGTACAAAAAATAATAATCAAAGTCAAAAACTATTTTTAATAAAAATTACATGTTAAGGGTTGGTAGCTCTTTAAAGTTGAAATAACTTGTGTTAGAAGATTCCCTTTTTTCTGTGGTCAAAGATACTAAAGGTAAAAATATATATTACAATAGGTAGATAATATTTTAAAACGCAGTTGTGTAGGTAATTATATCCTACTATACTATATTATAAACGCGAAAGTTTGTAAGGATGAATGTTTGTTAATCTTTAACACAAAAACTACTGAATGGGTATTGATGAAACTTTACAGTAATATAGCTTAAGCATCAGCGCGGGCGAAGCCGTGAGCAAAGGCTTGTATTTTTATATTTTAGTAATAGATTACATAATACAGTATTGTATATATTTGTTATTAAAATTCGATTAGCGTACACTAGACTGCCTCCACCGATAGTACGCTACGTGAAAGTTCCCGTACTTTACTATTGTTTTTTAATGATAGCTGTTACGTCGCTTCTACATAAGTAGGCGATGCTGAAAATTTTACTTACATACAGACATACCTTCTATCTATACCTACTATTTTAATTACCTACTTATTATTATATTTTACTTCGGCTAGATATGTTTGTATAAGTGTAAGTAAATATATGCCCCTTTTATTTATCTAAATGCCCTATAGCTTTCTTAACTTGTTTCAGTCCAGATTGGCAGTGAACTCTGTTACCCGCGGCGAATATAACCGGCCGATGCAAATCTCCAAGTTCGTTATGGAACTCAATGCTGGATTCAGGTGAGTTCACACTAACAAACACGCTCACAACTTTATTCTCCATGATGGAGTTACTCAGATCTCGGACTCAGTGCGCAGATCTGTGGGGATACAAAGTAGGAAGTATTGTTACGAGCTAAGGCTCAGGATAAAATAATTCAGTCTAATTAAACACTGTATTAGTAAAAATAACAGCAAAACAAATAACACAACGAAACTACACAAATAAAACAAAAACACTAAGTACAACACTAGCACAACTGTCACTTCACTAGTTACTGGAAATCGCTTCTTTATCACTTCAAATAATTCACATCCAAAATCTTTAGATTTGAATGAAACTTTACAGTAATATAGCTTATACATCAGAATAACACAAAGGCTACTTTTTATTCGGGTACCACGCGGGCGTAGCCGTGGGCAGAAGCTAGTACATTATATTTGGCACAACTCGGTTTTGCATAGTAGTTATACACATTGTACTGTCAGCTATGAAAAAAATAATTTATCCAGAAAATATTGGCTTGATCCTTGATCAATTATAACACTGGTAAACACGATCTATTGTAATCATTTGATCAATTGTAATAATTTAGCCTAGCATATTATTTGATCAATTGTAATAATCTAGCCTTGCATATCATTTGATTAATTGTAATACTCTAGCCTAGCATATTATTTGATCAATATTAATACTCTAGCCTAGCTTATTATTTGATCAATTGTAATGCTCTAGCCTAGCATATCATTTGATTAATTGTAATACTCTAGTCTAGCATATTATTTGATCAATATTAATACTCTAGCCTAGCATATTATTTGATCAATTGTAATGCTGTGGCCTAGCTTATTATTTGATCAATTGTAATGCTGTGGCCTAGCATATCATTTGATCAATTGTAATAATCTAGCCGTGCATATCATTTGACCAATTGTAATACTCTAGCCTAGCATATTATTTGATCAATTGTAATGCTGTGGCCTAGCTTATTATTTGATCAATTGTAATGCTGTGGCCTAGCATATCATTTGATCAATTGTAGTACTTAAGCCTAGAATATTATTTGATCAATTGTAATTCTCTAGCCTAGCTTATTATTTGATCAATTACTTGACCAATTGTAATATCCTAGCATATCAGTAGACTGATTGTTTTACTCTGATACCTGACATCTGTACTATTCTTTCAGACTATTAAACCTGAAGAATGATCACCTCAGGAAGCGATTTGACGCGCTTAAATACGACGTTAAGAAGATAGAAGAAGTTGTATACGATTTGAGCATCCGCGGCATGCTGCCGAGACCGGACGGGGCGAACGGCGAGGCTAATTAAATATAGGATAAGTAAGCATTTCTTGGCGAAATGAGCAAAACTAGTCGGGTAGATAGGGGCGACGCTGAAAATGAAACTGCAATAATTCTCAAGACCACTAATATTTTAAATTGTTGAGTCAGCGACATAAGTAGATGAATACATATTATGTTGTTGGTGAGTTTTGTAGAAGGCATTGTTGTAAGAATTCCGCTCTGTCTATAATCTCTCTGGATTTACATCTCTGGTGGCTCTGGGTGTCTAGACATATACCACTTTCTGTTGGCGTTAACGCCTGCGGAAAGATCGTATGGAAATGACATTAGCTGTGGAAATGTCACGTGACTACTGCAATGTTTTTCTTTGTCAAATGTGCGTTAGCGTGATAGGAAAATCAAGCGTGAGGCATTTGTCTAGACCCAGGTCATATTTTTACATGAGCCATATTATTCAATAATATGACGGCGCATATTATAATATGGAAGTCTCGGCAGAGCTGTTCTCTGTTTCTCTCTCTCTTTCATGTCTTTTGGGCTTAAAACTCTGGGCCCTTCAGCGTGACAATGTAGCCAGAACTTTGGGGGACGCTTCCGTCTGGCAGTGATCTGGATCAGTAGAGTTATCTATAGATCGTTTGTATCGATCTTTAGTTGGCTCAATTGTTTGATTTCTTGTGTACAACTTCAAAGTTCTAATTTTTAGTGTGTTTATCCACGCTTAAAGGGAAACACGATTTAAATATTCTATTTTAAATTTTATGTGGGTTAACACTTTATTAACCAAGAAAATAACCAGTGAAAAAACGACACCTCTCGTCATTGTAGTAAATGTTACTTTAGTCATTGAACAGGCTTGGATAACTGCAAGTTTCCCCTGTAGGTGGAGCCACGACGCTTCGAGCCGAACCATCCTAAGAATTATGACCAAGCTGGTATGATCTCGTGGCTTAGTTGGTACAGCCCCCGCGAATCAAGCGATACGTTGCGGGGTCGAGTTGAATTTTTGAAATATTTTAAAATCTTTAAACTTAAGTTTACCTAATTGGTCAATTGTTATCATTAATGTTACGAAATTATTATTTTGTACAATATCTCGCTGATTTTTTAAGACTATTAATTTATGTTATGCTAACGATGGCGTCGATTCTCTTGTACACCAATTAAACTTAATTTAAACTGTCGCTCTCTTTTACTGATAGTGCACGCAAGAAAGAGATTGCAAGAATTTTAATCCTGTCAAATTAGTTTACAAGTCACTCTCTTCGTGTATAGTCAGAATGTTTTGAAATCACGATTAAACTAGTATGGAAAATTTAAAACTGACTAATTTGTTAGTACTAAATTTGTTACTATCTCTTTCTTGACTTTATCTATTGCTCTCTGTCACTGTTATTAAAAAAAAGCGATAGATAAAGTCAAATCAAAATATTATCAATATTAATATTATTTGGGTCAAAAACAAAATACAGAAACTTGAAAGATCGGTAATATCCGCAGAAGTTTAAAAACTGTGTCGCCAATATTAGCGCCCTCCTCCGAAAAGAAAAGAGCCAAACAAAAAATATTTTTACTATCTACCTTATAGTTAATAAAATATAAGTTTAGTTTGTGTATAAGAGAATCGACGACAATGGCCTCGATTCTGTAGTATACTAACTAAACTAAATTTAAACTGTCGCTCTCTTTTACTGATAGTGCAAGCAAGCAAGAGAGAGCTACAATTTTAGTGCTGTCAAATTAGTTAGATTTAAGTTTTCTATACAAATTTATTCGTGATTTCAAAATATGCTGACTACAAAACACGAATAAAAGCGGCACGTAAACTGATTTGACAGCAGCACACAGCAGTAAAATTATTGCCATCTCTTTCTCGCGTACACTATCAGTAAAAGAGAGCTACAGATTAAATTTAGTTTAGTTAGTGTACTACAGAATCGAGGCCATTATTGTATAATTATTTCTGTTAGAAATATAATTCGTGGTACCAATGCTAGTGATTTGTTTCGTTTGTATTTTGTTCTATATAGGCCTGATTGTGTCTGGTCAACTGACCCCCTGGGGGCACAGAAGGGATGTTTTTATGTACCCTGGGTAAATGGTGTCAATAGGGATCCAGGGGTGAATAAAAACAAAACTAAAGGTGAAATTACAAGGTCCCATTTTTTTTATTCATTCATCTCAATAACTCTTCATACAAACCACTTATAATAATATAATTTGTGCTTTGGTTTGTAAAGTTTAATAAGTAATTAATAGTTTTGTTTAATTATCCATGTATCTAGATAATATAAAATGTATACACATATAGGTATATAATTCACGGTATTTTAATTGGTGTATTGTAGTATTTATATAGTTTTGTTTCAACTTTTTTCTGTACAACCCTACCTCTATAATCTCTAGCCTCAAAGGTTCGCTAGGAAAATCTTAAAGGGTAAAACTCGCCTTTTGTACATGTATATACTTTTGTAAGTGTTAATATTTATGTACAATTAAGAATATATAATTATTTTAGGAATTTCACTGTCTGTTTTGTCTCTTTTCATCCTTAGATCCCTATTCAACCTATATTACTTGACGTTTCTATTACTTTGTATTGCGTTTATTTTAGAATATGGCTCGCTATTCCATCATAATAATAAGTTAACATTTTGTTAGTTAATAAAATAAAGACTATTAAAGTTGATTTTTAATGTTCACTTGTAATTTGTGTGTTTTTGATTTGTTATTTATTGACCTCGATTCATCCATCCAGGTACCTTAAGGATATCATGAAATAAAAAAATAATTGCCTAAGGTTATGTTTGTATTGTTACGAGCACGGTGTTTAAGGGTACGCGATAAAATAATCGGTATACGATATGAACACTGAATTAGAAAAATCACACTAAAATTTACAGCACAACAAAACTTCACAATAAAAACAAAAACACTAAAAAATGTACTGTGTTTCATATTGTAAAAACGGGAATTTTCACGTACTGCACTATCGGTGAAGGCACCGACTATAAAAATGTACTTTGTTGTTTATAAAAGACAGAAAATATTGATTCAACATTCAGCCTCTAGGCGAATGCTGAATGATGGATTTTGAATGACGTTTCAGCCCCCGACTATGAATTCCAGCGTAACAGTGACTTCACTTGTGACTGGGTATCGCTTTTTTATCACTTCGATTTCATACTTTTCTAACACATTGATGTCTCTTACTAACGCGGTTAATGTTAATGTCCTAAACGATACTAGATGCGGTAGAACAAGTAATACGTCCATACGTCACAGTATTTACGAAACAACTGTTTCAAACCATTATTAGAAAATAAATAGAATAAGACAAGTAAGAATGAGTTTCTAACATATTAACAAGAATAAAGGAATTGTAAGAACATAGCCTATTAAATATGTTTGTTACATTTTAACAGTGGCACAGATATTGATACTAAGCAGTGGGTACCTACCTTCCAAAATAGACAGCCTGTACATTGGTGACCCTAAGGGCGGAAATATAAATAAACATATTTTTAAATCCACAATCAACTTTTATTACTTGATAAATAATACTTAAGCCGGCTTTATTTCGCCGATTAACATTATCACAACGGAACATTACAGCTAGCTATAGACTAAAATGCTTTGTTTATTTCTTGATTTAGAACGACTAATCAGAATGAGACAAGGGACAGTTTAGTTAACCAACTAACCTTTAAGGCGACCTCTGTGGCGCAATGGGCGAAGGTCCGCCTGAGACGTAGAAGGCTGCGGGTTCGATTCCCGCCGCTGGACCAATGTTTGTCTCTGGTCTGGGTGTTTATTACGTATGTATTTACAAAAAAATATAAAAGTATTATATCAGTCATGAAGTTCCTATAATACAAGCTCTGCTTAGTTTGAGGATAGATGATACTGTGCGAAAAAGGTCCAGTATTATCATTATTAACTTTTTACTAAACTTTACTTTACTCTAGTAACGCCTTTAAAAAGATTACACATGAAAAACACTGCAACTTATCTTGCTCCTTATATGGTGTGAAGGAGAAGATAAGAAAGTGGCTTCTTACATTAGACTGACGCTACTGAGGCACTGATTCTGATTCTAAGCTAATTACGGTCAAGCAGTCTTAGTTTATTTCCCACTCTTCCTCTCTCTCCCCTCCCACACATGACTCACACGAACCCACACAAACTCTCACATATACGTTTCACGCACATACACAAACTCTCACATATACGTTTCACGCACATACACAAACTCTCACAAATACGTTTCACGCACATACACAAACTCTCACATATACGTTTCACGCACATACACAAACTCTCACATATACGTTTCACGCGCATACACAAACTCTCACAAATACGTTTCACGCACATACACAAACTCTCACATATACGTTTCACGCACATACACAAACTCTCACATATACGTTTCACGCGCATACACAAACTCTCACATATACGTTTCACTTTCACTCACTTACACAACATACGCATACCCACGCAAGCGTTATCTGACTTAGTAATGTTTATACAAGGATTTGTTTTTCTTCATAATATAAAAAGTTATGGTATTATCGTCATAACGTAATTGTAATGTTTTCTAGTATATAATTTTTTATCTTGTTGTTTGCCCTGGAACAGTGACTCGACTTAAATTTGGTAATGATATCCTATGTAACCGGCCTCCCGCGATACAGCCTGGCCCTCGTGCGGGGACCAGCGGAATAGTTTAGAATCATAACTTAATGGTAAATAAATACATATTTGTGTTTGTATTTGTTGTATTTGAAAAGTTATAAACGCACTCGTAATCAACATATAGTCAACACAATAATCTTAACATAGGTCCTTAGATTCTTATTTTAACTACATGTCAAGTAACGACTTATAAATATTACAAAAGTATATATATATGAACTAGACAATGCTTAGTTGTGTTAGCTATGCTATTACTCGACTGTGAAATATATCATTTTCATTTCGTAAAATAGGAATTAACGCTTAACCTATTGTTTCGACCCATACCAAGATTCTTCATCAGGGTCAAATTAAGTTTATAATTCATATTATAAAATCGGGAATTTAGTGCATGACGCGACGCGGAGTCAGAGCGTCGCGATCACTCACCCTGATGAAGACTCTCGGAATGAGTCGAAACTTAGTCGGTGCATTCATCGGTACCTACGTGAACATTCCCGTTTTTATAATATGAATGTTCAAATTCACAATAGTTTTTGGAATAAAAAGTTTATAATATAAATACTAGCAATGACTAACAAATCTAGTATGTGAAGAAACATTCAAAAAAAAAAAAAACATTTTGACTAAGTTTCGCCCTTTGTCCACAACGTGAAGTCAAAACTATGCCCCAAGCATCTTTATGGTTTCTTAAAACCGGCTAACTTTATATAAGCTCTTATTTACAGACTATACCTTGCTATTTATTACTCTGTTCTGTCTGTACATAATTTACCACAGAAACATATTTAAAAAACTTAAACAAGTTATTTTATCAAATATTAAACGCCCCTTAGCGTGTGACGATAAAAAAAAATCTTAGAACTTTCCTTGAAGTCATACAAAACGATCGCAAAAATCCGCACAATCATCGGTTCAGCGGTTTTGGTGAAAAGTCGTAACAGAGACAATTAAATAAGTTAACAATTTCGTATCCCAAACGCATATACTGATTCACTGCGTCGCGAGTAAAAATCAAACAATGCAAAATAATACAGTACGCGCCACTAAATCTAGCACATTTAATCAATCAAATGTATTTTGTATTACAATCCAGTTTAATAATTCAAATCCGCGCGCATCAAGTTATGTTTTAAAACTAGGAACTTATTACTTAAGGTTTATGTCACTTTTTTATAACAACGTCGTGTTAAAACTAATGTCATAACATAAGTTAGATTTTTTTTAACATAACTAATAAATAGGAGATCTTTTAGATGACGACTTACTTTTAGACGTAGGCCACAAATACCGAAGACGAATGTGCATAAAACGACATCAAAATATAACAAACGAAAGATTCCCTATAAAATTACATTTTACGCTCATTATAAATGTTCAAAGAATATTATATTTGTCTATTGTAATTTTATGCATTAACAGTTCATTTAATAACCTATGGTTTATCTATTTATCTATGGTCCTTATTGTAAAGTAGGGCTCATTCATCATCAGATCATGAAAGTCATCTTTGGATAAACTCATCTTTAAATAGGTATACATATTAAAATGTTCGAAAAGTATTATAATATTCATTGGTTTATTCTCATTGAATATTCGGTTGAAGAGTTTATAATTTTAGAAAAACAATCATATAACTGGTAATGCCACAATAATATAAAGAAAATTCCTATTGCAAATTCGGTTAAAGAGTTATATGAATTTTAGAGTTAACCAGATCATAATATAACAGATATTACCACAAGAATCGAACGAAAATTTAGTTGATAAGCTTTTCAGTATTCAGTGTTAAGACATGGTTAATTCTTTGCCTAAGATTGACTTATCTTAGGCAAATAATTAAGCGTGTAAGACACGACTTGTCGTACTGTACGGCATCATGGTTGTATTTAAATCATGACAGCAGCGCCATTGCTTACATTTAATCCCATACAATACTAAATTTGGCAACATCTAGCCCAGCATACAGCGTAAATCTCTCATCACGAATGAACTTAAAAGAATTATAATCCATTTCTACTTGTATCACAACATAATCACTGCACTGTTCCTTCTTAATCACTGCCCATTCTTTGGTATTTAAACTCAGGTTATACATATTCAGTCTTGCAAGTAACGTATCGACGCTTTCGTCTAAATAAGTGTTTAATCTGAACGCCATTTTACTGCGTGATATATTTCTTTCCTGTTTCACGGTAATTTGAAAATCGTGTGATTTAATCACATTTTCGATTAGATTAAAACTTCTTTCCGAATAGCAACTGTAGGATAGAGCGCCATCTTGGATTCCATGACATTTCAGTAATGGCAACTCTTTCGTGTAGTCTATGGATTTGAGGATCGATTTTTGAATTTCACTCGCCATTTTGTTGGTTGTCTTGCTTTGAGGGTAGTCTTTAGGCGTGATGCTGATATGTTTAGCAAAATCGGCGTACCTACATTTCTTGCTTAGTCTTTCTGGCGTTTGGCCGTTTGACCTCAGCCGCTTTCCCAAATCTTTATCTGTAATAGCCATGATTTGGGTTTCTTTAAAATTCTCGTTTACTTTTCGACTACCCTCATTTTTATTTAAACATTCCTGAGTACCCTCATTTCTGTCTATGCGATGAGCTTTCAGTTTGGATTCAATCTGTCTAACAAATTCTATCTCTTTCAAAAGTTTACGTTCAATATGATCATCTACGGAATCTTGTATTTTATATGTGTTATTATTAATACTTTTTAAGCATAGTAAGTTTTCTACCACAGCTTCCGTACTAGTATTTAAAATGTCAGCATGTTTTTGTGATATATGTTCTATGCTATTCTTAGTTACTTTTAACATGAAATTGTCTTTGTCACTCTCAATAACTAGTGGCCTGTCATTTTCTTTATCAATATCAGTAACTATTGGCATGTAAAATTCTCTCTTACTATCAGAAACTATTGGCAAGTCATTTTCTTTGTCACTATCAGTAACTAATAACATATAATTTTCTATGTCATTTTCAGCAACTATTGGCCTATAATTTGCCTTGTCACTCTCAGTTATTAACGATCTGTCATTTTCTTTATCACTCTCAGTATTTATTGGCCTGTCTTTGTGTTTTTCATCAAAAACTATTGGCCTGCCAATGTCTGCAATTGGATTAAAGCTTTCATCTTCGATAAGAATATATTCAACGGTTTCTTTGGCAATAACTTTGTTTTCTCCTTTGATTTCGTCTTCCGTTTCACCATCGTCATAGTCGGGTAAGCAGCATAAACAATTATTTAAATCGTTCTCGTCAAAGTAATGTTCATGAGTATTCTGTCTTTCAATTATGTTTTTAGTATCATTATCAATAGTCTTATTTTGTGCATTTTTGTTAACACATTCAGTATTATTTAGATATTTTTTGTCAAGTGTTTTAGAGGTTTCAAACAGCGACGATAACGACCCATCATTTTTGGTAACGTTTTGTGCATTTGTATGTACTATGTGGTCAAATGTGTTATTTTTTAATTGATCGTTGATCGATTTCACTGATCGAATTTCAATGCCGCAGGTTCCTGTAACAAAAAAATATGGTTCAAAGACAAATTACTTTTAGACTTTTGGCATGGCGGGCAAATAGCCGACTGCGACGCAAGAGGTGCTGGTTCGATTCCCGCTGCGGGACAAATGTTTGCGTGTTCTGCAGATATCTGTCCTGAGTTTGGGTGTTTTTGTGCCACGGTACTCGTAGTTCTTGATACCCACGACACAGGGAGTATTCCCTCACACTACCTACCACACACACACACTACTGTGTGTTACCTCACACTAGTATAAGTGTGTGTGTGGCCAACACAGCTCTACTCGGATCATGAATGGATCAACACGATAAGGTAAAAAAGGCATATACCTTTGTCAGTGGTGGGTATATTTTTCGTGTTTTGAGCGGTTTTTTGGACGTCCATTATTTTGTGGAGACGAATAATCTTGTGCACAGGAATATTTGCATCTGAATCTCTGTAAGGGAATAAAATTAATTCAATTAGCAATATTTGTATCGATCCTCAAAGGTTTGCTGGAAGAAAACTCTTGTTAGGATTAAGCTCGCCTTTGTACATGTCCTATAATCGACAACCTCTTTGGCAGTGGGCGAAGGCCCGTCTGAGACGCAGAAGGTTGCGGGTTCGATTCCCGCCGCGGGACAAATGTTTGTGTCTGCAAATATTTGTCTCGGGTCTGGATGTTTTCTAAATATAATATTTATGTATTTACAAAAAATATATATATAAGTAGTTAATCATATTACTGTAAAGTGTCATTGAAATCCGTTCAGTAGTTTTTGCGTGAAAGAGTAACAAACATCCATCCTCACAAACTTTCGCGTTTATAATATTAGTATAGGATAATAATGCTGGAATCTTTCATACAGCATCATCTAGTCTCAAAGGAAGCAGAGCTTGTGTTATGAGAACTACATGATATACTACTTATATACATTTTTTTATTATTATTACAAAAAAAAAAATTGTATGTTATTTTCTGTGTTTATAATGTTAAGATCAATAGATCTTTATCTGAAATAAATGAAAAAAAAAACAAAACTACTCTTTGGGGGTGTGCAATTGAGTTCTAAACTTTGTATAAATTGTAATCCTTGGTTCGATTCACTCAAAAGTTGGTGGACATAGTTTGAAGCCTGGAGACGGTTATAAGCTACTTTTATTAATATACCACGCGGGCGAAGCCGCGAGCAGAAACTAGTGAATAATAAATTAAAAAAAAACTTACTTCGACATAGGAAAGTCCGCTTTAAGTGTGAACCTGTTTATTTTCCCCTTGATCTCATCAAATAGTGAGTTTTCGCGTTCAGAGTTGGTACTAGACCTGCTTTTACTGTTTAATCTTATCATAAGGTCTTCTACGAACGCCATTTGCTTGCGAGTCAATATACTTTTAAGTAGAACGTTCTTCTCGATAGATCCTTTTGATGGACCCTTTAAAAAAACTGAGACTGAAGACACAAAATGAAAAAAGAAAAATGCTGTACATTTTTCACTCATCCAGCCCCAAAGTAAGCAGACTTGTGTTATGGGAACTACATGACTGATATACTAATTATATTCAGTTTTTTTTTGTAAATACATATTGTATATAGAAAACGCCCAGACACGAAAACCAAAATATTTTTATATAAAAAAGCTACTTTTGCAGGTTACTGAAGACTGTATTTACAAAAAAAAACAATATAAATAGTATATCTTTGTCGACATCTGTGGCGCAGTGGGCGAAGGCCTGCTTGAGACTCAGAAGATTGCGGGTTCGATTCCCGCCGCGAGACAAATGTTTGTATGATCTGCAAATATTTGTCTCGGGTCTGGGTGTTTGCTTAGTATAATTTGTATGTATTTAAAAAAAAAAAGCATATAAGTAGTATATCAGTAATTTAGTTCCCATAATACAAGCTCTGCTTAGTTTGGGGCTAGATGATGCTGTGTTAAAATATCCAGCATTATTTTTTATTTATTATTTTATTTTTAGACTTACCTTGTCTATAACTATGTTGGATTGCTGGCAAAAATCCAAGATCTGTGCTAGCACGTAATACCTGAACGGCTCGCCGTCCAACGACACAGTTCCACTGTTGTTAATCGACGTGCTGTTCGCCGTCGACTCTTTAGGTCTAACGGAGGCATTGTTAAGATTAGCAACAGAGCACCAAACACTGCTGTCAATATACGTCGACTGGTCGAGACTTCTTGACAGTATTATTAGAACATTCCTAGAAACCAAAATTCAATTTTATTATACCACACACCCACTTCTGCCCACGGCTTCGCCCGTGTGGTACCCGGATAAAAAGTAGTCTATGTATTATTCTGATGTATATGCTATATTTCTGTAAAGTTAAATTAAAATCCGTTCAGTAGTTTTTGCGTGACAGAGTAACAAACATCCATCCTCACAAACTTTCGCGTTTATAATATCACTAGCTTCTGCCCACGGCTTCGCCCGCGTGGTACCCTGATAAAAAGTAGCCTGTGTGTTATTCTGATGTATATGCAATATTACTGTAAAGTTTCATCAAAATTTGTTCAGTAGTTTTTGCGTGACAGAGTAACAAACATCCATCCTCACAAACTTTCGCGTTTATAATATTACTAGCTTCTGCCCACGGCTTCGCCCGCCTGGTACCCTGATAAAAAGTAGCCTGTGTGTTATTCTGATGTATATGCAATATTACTGTAAAGTTTCATCAAAATTTGTTCAGTAGTTTTTGCGTGACAGAGTAACAAACATCCATCCTCACAAACCTTCGCGTTTATAATATTAGTAGGATAGGATTAACCACACCTTACTCCCAAAAACTGTAGTGGATAAGATTACATCAATCATTTTGTATGACTTCAAAGAGCGCCCGCAGTCACTACATGCTGGATAAATTACTTTTGTTTGTTTAATAGAATGACTAGCTTCTGCCCACGGCTTCGTCTGCGTGGTCCCCGGATAAAAAGTAGCCTATGTGTTATTCTGATGTATAAGCTATGTTACTGTAAACTTTCATCAAAATCCGATCAGTAGTTTTTACGTGAAAGAGTAACAAACATCATATAAACTTTCGCGTTTATAATAGTGGTAGGATGTACACATTTCCAAAAAAAGTATATAAGTAGTATATCAGTCATGTATTGCTCATTACATTCATTGACAGCCTATGTGGCGCAGTGGGCGAAGGTCCGCCTGAGACGCAGAAGGTTGCGGGTTCGATTCCCGCTGCGGGACAGATTTCTGTATGATCTGCGTTAATTTGTCTCGGGTCTGGGCGTTTTCTATGCATAATTAACTAGTCAATTGTTGCGCCGAATTTTAAACCGAATTTTTTAAGATCATACTCAGCATTTTTCAGTAAAATAAAGATTCTACATTGATATTGTGTTTTTTTTATTGTTTATATGAAAAGGGGGATTTTTTTATTTATCTACATCAGTTGCCTTCTCTGAAGGGGGAAAAGTGGAATAAGCCAAAATGATAGGCGGGATTTCTGAACATTTTTTACATCAGGGTTTTATTTCCCCCCCTAAGGCGATTCTTTTAGGGGGGGAAAGTGGAATAATAAAAATGATAAGGGGTTTCTGCACTTTTTTAATATTAGAGTTCACTTTTCCCCCCTAAGGGGGATTTCTCAGGGGCGATTTGTTGAATAACCCTGTATCTTTCTTTCTTTCCATAATACAAGCTCTGTTTACTTTGGGGTTAGATGATGATCCAATAGTGTCATCAGTCGCCATCCACTAAATAACGTTTTTTATATATTGTATTTTACAAAAAGGCCTCTCTTAGTGTTAGCTTCGGCTCCACTAATGCCTATAAAGGCTCCAGGCATAAGCCTGAGATTTAAAGAGGAATAATAATAATGCTGGACATTTTCACACAGCATCATTTAGCCCCAAAGTAAGCAGAGCTTGTGTTATTCTTTTAGGGGGGGGGAAAGTGGAATAATAAAAAATGATAAGGGGGGTTTCTGCACTTTTTTAATATTAGAGTTCACTTTTCCCCTTTTAAGGGAGATTTCTCAGGGGCGATTTGTTGAATAACCCTGTATCTTTCTTTCTTTCCATAATACAAGCTCTGCTTACTTTGGGGTTAGATGATGCTGTGTGAAAAATGTCCAGCATTCATTATTTATTTATTACACATCTTTTTATTCGGGTACCACGCGGGCGAAGCCGTGGGCAGAAGCTAGTATTACACATAAAAAACACCCATGTTATATATATATATATATATATAATTATTATTATTATCTTACGTTTTCGAGGTCCCCCAGCAAGCGGAGATCACAAATTCTGTCCCCCTCAAGATATCCAAGATGTCGCGGCACAATTCGTTGACAGGTGAAGCGTCCACTGATACCCTCTCTCTGTTGCTGAGAACTGTCACGTGGTGCCTGAAAACAATACGATTATTCTAAAAAATCATATATCTAGCTAGAGGATTGCTTCATCAATCGAAAAAAAAACTCAAATATATACAAAAGTTCTTAGTACTTAAATATTTAATTTGAAAAAATAATTACTTCAATAGTCTTTTGTTTCTGGATTTCTTTTTTTCCCGTTTATTTCTAACTAGCTTCTGCCCACGGCTTCGCCCGCGTAGTACCCGGATAAAAAGTAGCCTATTATTCAGATGCATAAAGTTTAAAATAACTGTAAAGTTTCATCAAAATTCCTTCAGTAATTTTCGCTTGAAGGATTAACAAACATCCTCGCAAACTTTCACATTTATAATATTAGTAGGATTTCCACTAGTCTATTGGAATAATTTTGCTGGCGTATTCATTTCAAAGAAATCTGTCTTTTTTCTTTTTTTTTCACAAAAACGTATCGCAATACTGCTTACACATAATTTTTACTTTCTTCACTTGCTGGTGTTCTGTTCTGCGGCTAATTTTTAGGAATCACCAATTAATAATTGTCATTTGTGATTGTCCTTCAATCGATGTCTTCAGGAGAAAAGTTAAAGAGCACTATCTGTCTCTCTTAACTATAAAGAAATAAAATAAATAAATCTGCACATTTTTTTTTCACACAGCATCATCTAGCCCCAAACTAAGCAGATTATGTATGGTATATATTTTATAGTATCTATATATTTATTTATTTTTTGTAGTTTTGAGTGACTAAAGTATTATTTTCTTTTCTGTACACGATTCTATCTCTATAATCGACCTCTGTGGCGCAGTGAGCGAAGGCCCGCCTGAGACGCAGAAGGTTGCGGGTTCGATTCCCGCTGCGGGAGAAATGTTTGTCAGATCTACAAATATTTGTCTCGGGTCTGGGTGTTTTCCATGTACTACTATTATACAGGGTGTAATAAGACTACTCCCGAAAACTTAGAGGGGTGAAAGTACCCATCAATACGCACAACTTATACTATGGAACCAACACTGTGAACGCGAAAAAAAATCAGCTGTTCTGTTCACGACGGTCTCTAAAAGCTTAGAATAAGGTCATCTAGATTAGTGTAAATAGGTAGGTAGGATCATTTAATAAATGAAGAAATACACGGCTTCTCATTTAACCGAAAGTAGGTAGGGTCCTAACACATTTCAAAGAACCAGGCAAATAAGGTAGTTAGAACCCGATATAGGTAGCCTAGCAAAGACCTGTGTAAGCTACATGCATTAGGAACCCGAAATACGCATTAAGTAAGACAGATAAAGTAGGTAGGTAGCTATAAAGAGAGATTATAGTGTAAAGGCTATACGTAGTACCTACTTATGTTTATAGAAACAATAATAAAACGCGCTTGTCGCATTAGTGGCTGGGGGAGTACGGCAAATCATATAAATATAGCGACATTTTGTCATACCGCGTCCGCCTACGCCAGTGTCAAGAGAATCTCCGTTAAGTAACGTGTACTTTCAAATCGCCTTGGCTCCCAGCTCTGATCCGCCTGCGAACTTTCATTGTAACTGGTATTTTCTTGGTCTCCCTCGGCGCTACACCCCCACAGAAATCAGGAAATACAGTCCACAACCCGAACATGTTCCATACATTTCAGCCAAGTAGGTATTGAACTTTAGTATGGAACAGCTGATATTTTCTTTGCGTTCACAGTGTTGGTTCCATAGTAAAGGTTGTTCATATTGATGGGTACTTTCACTCCCCGAAGATTTTGGGAGTAGTCTTATTACACCCAGTATGTATGTATTTACGAAAATAAGTATATAAGTATTAAATCAGTCATGCAGTTCCCATAATACAAGCTCTGCTTAGTTTGGGGCCAGATGATGTTGTGTGAAAAATGTCCAGCAATATTTTTTTTTATTATATTAAATTACCTCTTTCTAGCTCAAGGTTTGCTGGAAGAGAACTTTTTCTAGGGTTAAGCTCGCCTTCGTACATGTCATTTAATTCTGACAGTTTGTAAGTGTTTCTTTGTGTATACAATAAAGAATAAAGAATAAATATCTCACTTGATGTAGAACGAAAGTATAACTTACTTTATAAATGTCCAATTCTTAAGCGTAAGCGGACTGGGAAAGCTCAACTCAGTGGCGGGTCGTTCCTCTGAAAGCATCTTCAGAATCGTTTGTAAGACACCCCTCTTGAACTCTGCCTTGTCAGGCATGTATGGCACCACCACTTTGGTGGTGTGCAGCGGCAAGTCCGTCGTCACGGGCGCGGAAGGTTGCCTGGAAGGCGGCTTCGCTGAGCCGAAGCCGGCACGCGTTCCCTGTAACGGAGAAATGCGTAATTTAACTTCATCCCCCTCGACGGTGTCATGTTTAAACTGTGGACATTTATTTTCAGTATTTATTTAATTTATATCTCGGTATTTTCTATGTATAATATGTATGTATTTACAACAAAAAAAGTAGTATATCAGTATCCCATAACACAAGTTCTGTTTACTTTGGGGCTAGATGATGCTGTGTGAAAATATCCAGCATTATTATTATTATAAAACATAGGGAAGGGTATACTTCAAGGGTAATTTAATAAATAATAAATAAATAATGCTGGACATTTTCACCCAGCATCATCTAGCCCCAAACTAAGCAGAGCTTGTATTATGGGAACTACATGACTGATATACTACTTATATACATTTTTTTTGTAAATAAACACATAACATACATAGAAAACACCCAGACCTGAGACAAATATTTGCAGATATAAACATATGTCCCGTGGCGGGAATTGAACCCGCAACCTTCTGCGTCTCAGGCGGACCTTCGCCCACTGCGCCACAGAGGTCGTCAGTTTATCGATCACACTAGGCCTGTGGCGGCCGCAGTGATACTTAAGCCACAAAAAACTAATTAAAAGAAGCGTAGTTCCATATACTATACTATACTATACTATACTATAATATACTATACTATACTATACTATACTATACTATACTATAATAAACTATACTATACTATACTATACTATACTATACTATACTATACTATACTATACTATACTATACTATACTATACTATAATATACTATACTATACTTTAGTGTATTGTTATACCTAAGTACATATTATTTGACTTGTAACTTGATGTTATAAATAAATTATCTGTGTCTGTATAAATTTTATGACAAAAGCACACACCGAAAGATGAAATAATGGGAGACGAAATATATTATATACTATTACTTATATACATAATTATGACTTTTAAAAACTTCCCGCTATTTGAAGTTGGTTTTTTTTCCGGTTCTTTAAATACATATTATAACTCTTTAACAACTTCCCGTTATTTGCAGTCGAGTTTTTTTCCTGTTTTTTTTATTGAAATAATCAGATGATGACGAGCAGGGTTTTTTTTCCTGTTTTTTTAATAAATAGTTTTTTTTATTGGAATAACACCTTCCCGCTATTTGAAGTTGGGTTTTTTCCTGTTTTTTAAATATATATTATAATTTTTTAACAACTTCCCGTTATTTGAAGTCGGGTATTTTCCTGTTTTTTTTAATTGAAATAATTAGATGATGACGAGCAGAGTTTTTTCCTGTTTTTCTAATAAATAGTTTTTTTTTTATTGGAGTAATTAGATGATGACGAGTACTACGCTAGCTCTTACCATATCCAATTGTAACCGGATGGGTTCTGTGATACCTTCCCCGCGGAGCCCCAGGGCGCCGCCGTCCCAGCCCATGCTGCGCATCATCCTGGAACATTCCACAAGCTTCCATTAACCGCGACGCAAGGAGCCAGCAAAGGTTTGCTGGAAGAAAACTCTTGTTATGTTTATAACTTTTGAAACTATCATGGTTTTGAACATAATTTTCACTAAAAAACGGGATATTTACCATGATTTGTGAGTTTGGATGTTTCCCGATATTTCGGTACAGTTGCACGTACCATGATCGCGGGAGGAACTGAAGTCTTTGCGGGTTATGAATGTTAGTGGTAGACAAAAGTGAGAAAGAGGTTAGATCGATTTTTAGTAAAAATCTTGTTAGGGTTTTTTTTGAGGTTTTTGAGGTTGGTAATGATCATTTCGAGGTTGTTGATTATTTTGACGGCTTTGATGCTGACGATTATAAATTTGAGGTTGTGATGATTAAATTTGAGGTTTTTGAGGTTGATGATAATCATTTCGAGTTTGTTGATGATCATTTCGAGTTTGTTGATGATAATTTTGAGGTCGATGATGATAATTTAGAGATTATTGATGATTATTTTGAGGTAAATTATGTATATTTCGAGGTTGCTGATGAAATTTCGAATTCATTGATCTATAATGTTGAGTTCGTTGATGATAATTACAAGTTCGTTGTTGATAATTCCGAGTTCGTTGATCACCTACTTGATCCCTTTCTCGCTGACTACAGGCTGGTTCAGTCCCTCGATGAGTTTCACTTTAGCCGGAGGTAGTTTCTTTGCGACTGTTCTACGTAGCGTCCCGGTTGCGCTCTTGGGTCGCTTGCTTTTCTTAACAGCGCGGCCTTTGCCTCCGGGGAGAGTAAGTGAGGTCGCACTTGGCGTCTTTTGGAGGGCGGGCGCCGTGGTTGGTGAACTGCTTAAAATACAAATGTTAGGTATACAGGGTGTCCCAGAGTAGGCTGTTATTATTTGAACAACTAAAGTATCCAACTATTTATTGAATTAACAATATATCTGACGACCTCTGTGGCGCAGTGGGCGAAGACCCGCTTGAGACGCAAAAGGTTGCGGGTTCGATTCCCGCCGCAAGACCAAAGTTTTTATTATCTACAAATATTTGTCTCGTGTCTGGGTGTTTTATGTATAATATGTATGTATTTACAAAAAAAGCATATAAGTAGTATATCAGTCATATAGTTCTCATAACACAAGCTCTGCTTAGTTCGGGAGTAGATGATGCTGTGTGTGAAATGTCCAGAATATTTTATTTATGTAACCATTTTCATGAAGTAAAGTTATATTTCAGTAAGTCAGGGCACGGCCCACTGGGCCAAAACGACTCTTGTATATTTATAAAGCAAAAATTACCTAGTATCCAGTAAAGTCGCCCTGGATGCTGGATTTGGAGTTTTAGTGACATTTTCCTTGAGTTTTATCGGAGTTGCCTTGGCTTGGAGCGAAGGGAAACAAGGCGTTTTTATAAAAGTTATGTCCCTGAAATTAATAAAAAAACATAAAATCCTCAAAGGTATGCTGGAAGAAAACTCCTGTTAGGATTAAGCTCGCCTTTGTACATGTAAGTATTTTGTCTGTTCTGTTAATATTAAAAACGCGAAAGTTTGTGAGGATGGATGTTTGTTACCCTTTCACGCAAAAACTACTGAACGGATTTTGATGAAACTTTACAGTAATATAGCTTATACATCAGAATAACATATAGGCTACTTTTTATCCGGGTACCCAACAGGCGAAGCCGTGGACAGAAGCTAATACAATATAATAATAAGTAGGTAGTTAAATAAGTACTAAGTACTCTTGGGAATGAAAATGCTCTAACTCGATTGCTAGACGACGCTGTATGAAAAATGTCCAGCATTATTTATTTACTTTGATGTGAGCATAAATGTTTTTTCGTATAAAAAAAAGTATGTAAATAAAGAGTTTTTTAAAGGGTATTTTCACGTACCGCACTATCGGTGAAAGCACCGTCTAAGTTTCGACTCATTCCGACGCGCCGTGGACAGACGCCTCACCCTGATAAAGACTCTCGGAATGAGTCGAAACTTAGTCGGTGCCTTCACCGATAGTGTAGTACGTGAAAATTCCCGTTTTTACAATATGAATAGTAATAATAAAATCATTTATTTCTCTCACATAGGTTTCTTAAGTTAAGAGATAAATTTACATTAAATTTATAAAAAAACCGTTTTGCCAGAGAAAGGTTTTGAAACCTGTATAACTGGTCACCAGTGCTCTCACTCCACGGATGATGGTAGCAGGTAAAAACTACTAACTAAAAGAAATAAAGTTTTAAGAACAAACACAAAGACAAAATAAATAATGTAATGATTAGGCAGTAAGGTGCGTGGGGCATTTCTGTTTCAGTTATAGGTATTACTTATAAGTAGGTTGTCCAAACATAAATTATTATTATTATGTATTCCCACAAATTATCCCACCATCCTTACTTCCAAAATTTGTTGTATATATATATATATATATATATATACAGTGGTGGTCATATAATTAGAAACACCAACCCTGTCTTCTATTTTCATTACAAATTAACATCATAACTAATTTTTAACGTGCCATAGAGGGCTCCTACGTATTTATATGGATGTATCGGTTCTTTTAAAGTATTACTATACGAGTTTAGTAATAACAAACAACAATTTTGATATAAAAATATAACATTTTAATAAAAAGTCTATTAAAATACATGGACTAAAGTGGACAACTAATTAGAAACAAAAAAAAACAACAATATAAACATTAACTAAGTGAACAAAACCACATTTAATTTGAATAATACTATGAATACTACATCCAAAACCGATTAGTACTGTTAGTACTTGGTAGGGTACCCTCTGTTGTCGATTACAGCTTTACAACGACGTGGCATTGATTCTATCAGTTTTTCACACGTTTCCAAAGGAATACATCTCCAAGCTTCTACGAATGCGTCGTAAAGTTGGTTGATATTGGTGATATGCTCATCCGACAATGTTTTCTTCACAGTCTGCCACAAATTCTCTATCGGATTTAAATCCGGACTATTAGCAGGCCACTCTAACACTGTCACCAATTGTTGTCTGAGAAACGCTTTAACGCTGTTTGCTGTATGCTTTGGATCATTATCGTGCTGAAAAATCCAATTCACTGGCAAATCATCTGAATATGGGATCATTGTCTCCTCCAAGATTTTTTTGTATTGAAACTGATCCATCAGCCCTTCAATCTTTCTCACGGGACCAACTCCGTATCCGGAAAAGCATCCCCATACTTTAACATTTCCACCGCCGTGCTTAACAACGTGCGTTGATTGGTCGCCGTACGTATCGTTTTCCGTCGGAATTTACCAAATTTACTTTAGTTTCATCTGAAAACAAAACTTTTCTCCATTGATGAACAGTCCAACTGGCATATTTTCTAGCGAAGGCTAGACGATTTTCTCTGTGTCGCCTGGTGAGAAGTGGCACTTTCCTAGCAAGTCTTCCATACAAATTTCCTTCAACCAACCGCCTACGGACTAGTCTTGCGGACACGTTTCGAGGGTCGTCTTGTGAAAATACTTCTTTTCGTATAACATTAGAACCTTTAAAGGGATCTGTCTTAGCCAAACGAATCATAAGCCTGTCTTCTTGAACGGTGGTCTTCCTTGGCCGAACTTTTCTAGGCACCTTATCGGATGTTCCATGTTTTTTGTGATGTGCAATGGCGTTAAATACCATCTTTACGGAACACTCTAAATGATCGGCGATCTTTCTGTAAGACCATTTTCGTTTAAAATTAAAGTTTACTATAATTTTTCTTGTTGCTGCATCACAGCTCTTGTTTTTACCCATTTTTAATTATTAAATCTGACAAAAGGTAACAAATCCGAATGAGTAAGAAAAGGCGGCAAAATGCATAATGCGGTGACATTCCGAAAGGTGAATTTTAGTTTTAAAATTCAATTTTAGAACCTAGTCATACTTTGTTTCTAATTAGTTGTCCGACGAGTACTGGCAAGTACTAAGAATATTGATTGATAATTATTGTATTGGTTGTCTGAATGTTATTGCTTATTATTATCCCAGAGATATAAATGTACATTGTGATTTCGTAAATTAAACTATTACCTCCAATTAATTGAATTAATAATGTTGGTTACATTAAAAGACTACCAAGTGACTAAGTGTTTCTAATTATATGACCACCACTGTATATATGTATATATATATATATATATAAATTTTTTATGTCGTGTTAAATAAATATTTTCTTTCTTTCTTTTCTTTCTTTCAATGAATAGTCAAGTTCACGATAGTATTTGGAATAAAAAAGTTTTTTAAAGGTTTATTTTCCAAACTTTTGTGCCCTAGCGTCTTCGACCTGACTGCTAGGGCACATCAGCTCATGCTCTCCGTCATCATTAACTGACTCCTGGCGGTTAATACTGTCATTAACTGACTCCTGTCAGTTAATACTGTCATTAACTGACTCCTGTCAGTTAATACTGTCAGGGATACTGGAACACTGCTGTCATCAAAAATGAGTTAACACACTAAAGAACTCACACACTCATACACCCACACACATAGATAGATAGATAGATAGTTTTTTTTCGAAACATACAATACAGCACAGACAAGTACAAATGAAGAGGAAGACAAACAATTAAAGAAACACAGTAAATACAGAAGAGTAGGTACAATAAGTGGGTGCTAACCAGTGCTAACGAAGGCAGTATATGCTGCAATGGTGTGTATGAGTCGAAAAGGTCCAATCTCAGCTTATTGCTGCCCCGCCAAGGCGAAGCAGCGCTCACTGACAGAGAGAGAAAGGGATGATTATGTGTGTTTTAATTATTTATATTCCTCTCCTTGTTTTATTTAACTCAATCTCATACTAGATATAACCGATGCATCTATACTAACAAGTTTTTTTTTTGAAGTTGTGATTGAGTCCGAGGCGAGTCGCTGTTATCCCGCAACACAGGCTCAAATATATAATATTAGTTTTATTAGTTTTACCTACATAAAACTAATATTACATAATTCCATATTGTTTATAACATCACTGTACCACCAGACCTTTTTATGAGATTTAATCAAATAAGATAAGATAATATCTAATCTTAATTTATCTTATCTATCAACCTAGTCGTTCTCCGTTACTTCAAGGAGTTGGGCTGGTTGGGGTCAGGTTAGAAGGGGGATAATGCACAATACACCCCAATGCGGGACGTCAGTGCAGACCTTAGTTCCCCCACTTAGAAATTTTTGTGCCATTTGATATTCACCTGACTAGTCCTTTCCTCACGCTGGTCATTTTGAAGGAGACCTTGAATTTGAGAGCGTTCACGAACACGGCGCGGTGTATCGCCCACAGAATCACCTGAACATCCGGCTGGTAAGCTTCCACCACGTCTGTGTTGCTCAGCATCTTCTGCCACTTCGTCAGGTATTCCATTTGGGCATCCGTTATACTGGGGATGGTCAGGCTGGCTTGGGATTCGTCCTGGGAAAAGCAATTCTACGCTTTATATTATAGAGGTGAAGTTTGTTAGGATATAGAAGGTGATCTCCGGATATACTTGTCCGATGACGACCTCTGTGGCGCAGTGGGCGAAGGCCCACCTGAGACGCAGAAGATTGCGGGTTCGATTCCCGCCGCGAGACAAATGTTTTTATGATCTGCAAATATTTGTCTCGGGTCTGGATGATTTCTATGTATAATATGTATGTATTTACAAAAAAAAGCATATAAGTAGTATATCAGTCATGTAGTTCCCATAATACAAGCTATGCTTACTTCGGGGCTAGATGATGCTGCGTGAAAAAAATTCCAGCATTATTTTACAAATACCTGTATGAAACTCTTCAGTTTAGTCAAAGTAGTTCTGATCCAAGTTTGCGGAAGAGTTTTGATTTTCTTTATGAACCGTTCGATCTTCTTGTTATATGCGATCGAGCCGGCCGTCTCTTCCTCCGAGCTGGACGAGGAGATGCTAGAACCGCTGTGAATTATCAGAAAACAATCTAAATAAATAAACAATATAATAAAAAATAAGATAAATAAAGGTAACCCGTTTTCCGAACTCGATTACCCCAACGGTTGTCGGATCTTAGGTATAAATGACCAGCCCATTGCCATTTCTGAGCTATGTCGATGAGTCTTGACCAGCCCATTGCCACTTTAGCTTACTGATCCTCTGACCTATGTCGATGACTCTTGACCAGCCCATTGCCACTTCTGAGCTATGTCGATGACTCTTGACCAACCCATTGCCACTTCTAAGCTATGTCGATGACTCTTGACCAGCCCATTGCCACTTCAGCTTACTGATCCTCTGAGCTATGTCGATGACCCTTGACCAGCCCATTGCCACTTCTGAGCTATGTCGTTGAGTCTTGACCAGCCCATTGCCACTTCAGCTTACTGATCCTCTGAGTTATGTCGATGACTCTTGACCAGCCCATTGCCACTTCAGCTTACTGATCCTCTGAGCTATGTTGATGACTCTTGACCAGCCCATTGCCACTTCAGCTTACTGATCCTCTGAGCTATGTTGATGACTCTTGACCAGCCCATTGCCACTTCAGCTTACTGATCCTCTGAGCTATGTTGATGACTCTTGACCAGCCCATTGCCACTTCAGCTTAATGATCCTCTGAGCTATGTCGATAACTCTCGTTCTATGTCGGATAATCTCGTTACGGATTTTATCCTTCAGAAAAACCTTGAGCATAGCTCGTTCCATAGCTCATTGTGTGATATTGAACTAGTGGATTAGCTCTACTGTGAGTTTCCACGTCTCGGCACCGTAGGTCAACATATGTAAGACGCACTGATTGATGAAAAATAGTCTTAACTAAACCACACTAAACTAAACTAACTGATTAGTTAGTTTAGTTTAGTTGGGGTAAACGAGTTTTTGATAGGAGACCGCATCTGGGCAAACGTAATGTGCTGACCCCCGTTAGTTTGAGTGATGATTTAAGAAAGGCGGGACTTAAGGATCCGGCGGACAGCGCTCACAATTTCAATTCGAAGCGCGTCCAAAAATATAGCTCTATTTTATATCTCTTTTTGTCTAATGCAGACCCACACGTGCTTACGCGATAGCAATATTAGCCGTTCAAAAATTGTTATAAATTTGGTGGTGTTCCGTAATACCAAAAAAATATGACTGAAAACTTGTATTTTTCACATCGTTTAGTTATTCTGTAACTAGACATACTACTATATACTATACATAACTACACATATAAGCTATGTACCTAATCAAACTATATGTATAATATGAAACGAATAAGATGAAAACATGTCTTAAATGATGTAAAAATATCCAAAATGCGATTTGTTTAAATTTCATTTTAGGTAAGTATTTTGAAAAAATATTTATCAAGGTACCTAGATAAATACTAATTGAATACAAATAATAACATAATATGGTGGAAGTAAGCTCTAATTACAAATTATTTTGGTATTACGTTTGTATGGGAAATTCATCCTCCGCAGGCCTCTTAAGAGGGTTTCCTGTGTCTAACACTTTTTTTTACATAGAAAACATCCAGACCCGAGACAAATATCTGCAGATCATACAAACATTCGTCTCGCGGCGGGAATCGAACCCGCAATCTTCTGCGTATCAGGCGGGCTTTCACTCACTGTATCACATAGGTCGTCTCATTATTATGATTATTCATTAATTTCAGTTATGAATCCATAAAACATCATAATACACAAAATAATAACATAGAAAAAGGAATTATAAAATCAAAATTAGGCTTAAATTGAAGCGCATCCACTTGTTTTTAGGACTTGATCTCCGTCAGTGTAACCGAGCCTTAAGGCAAACTCATATAGTACTACGAGGGTAAAACACACATACGTACTAACCCGAGGGTAAAACACATATACGTACTAACCCTAGGGTAAAACACATATACGTACTAACCCGAGGGTAAAATACATATACGTACTAACCCTAGGGTAGATCACATATACGTACTAACCCTAGGGTAAAACAATAAATGTACTAACCCTAGGGTAAAACACATATACGTACTAACTCTAGGGTAAAACATTCAAATATAAAAATAACAAAGGTACCTTGGGGTATGTTCCGATATGGGCGCCGATTTTGTTGGTACGTTTGTGACTGCAGTTTTCGCGTTAGTTAAAGGAGCGGATGCATTTTCCTTAGCTGCCCTTAAAAGGTGGTCGGTCAGAGGCGTTTTAGTGAATGTTACAGATCTGAAACAAAGTTCTATTTTAACTATTAAATAATGGTAACTATCTATCTATCTATACTATAATTAGAATGTAACAAGTCAAATTCTGTACATAGAAAATATTTTGAAATATTTTTTTGGAGGGCGCTCTATAATCGATACTGAAGCCAAAAATGTATTTTATTTCTATTTTTCTGTCTGTCTGTCAGAATCTGGGCCAACAAATTCAAATGAAACTGGGCATGATTTGAGTTCATACTACAGGGTAGGACATAGGATACTTTTTATCCCGAAATTCAGTACGGTTCCCTTGAGAGAGGAGATCAAATTCAAAATGTGTACTTAGTTGTTATTCATTAACGCGTAATCCGATATCATTCATTCTTTTTTTGTTAGAAAGGAGGTCCTTTAGAGATTGATAGCAATCGCGAACGAAGTCGCGGGTACAGCTAGTGTATAATATGTATGTATTTACAGAAAAACATGTATATAAGTAGTAGTCATGTCATGTAGTTCCCATAACACAAGATCTGCTTACTTTGAGGCTAGATGATGCTGTGTGAAAATTATTCATTATTATGAAGCTAACACTAAGAGACCTTTTAGTATAATATTAGAATATAACATATAAAAAACGTTATTTTGTGGATGGCGACTGATGAAACTATTGAAATTATTGGGTGATAAACTGGACTATTGCAGGAATATATGCTTAGGGAATGGTTGCTGGGCTATGTAGGATGAAACGGCACCTGACAATTCTGACTCAAATTCAAACTAAATCAGATGCAGGTGATGACTTGCCGTCCACTAAACGAGCCCCGTAAGTGCCCCCAATGGCAGTGTACGAGCAACGTTGGTGTGAACGACTAAATTATTATTATTAATTACTAGCTTCTGCGCACGGCATCGCCTGCGTGGTACCCGGATAAAAAGTAGCCTATGTGTTATTCTGATGTATAAGCTATATTACTGTAAAGTTTCATCAAAATCCGTTTTGTAGTTTTTGCGTGAAAGAGGAACAAACATACATCCTCACAAACTTTCGCGTTTATAATATTAGTAGGATAGGATTGAATCTTCTAACTAACCTGACATTCGGAGAAACCACTTCCGTCGCCACCTTCACCCTGAACCTTCCAGAGTTAGCTCCCCGGTCCACTGAATCCCTTATCTCATCCAAAACCATCTGTCCTTTGACATCAAACATCTTTATAATCTCCACTCGCTTCGATATCGTCTTCCATTCTGTTAAAAAGAACTTCTCATGCATATTTAAGTCGGCAAACACCAGCTCATCCTTAGCACTGTCTTTGAGGAAATCATTCAGTCTGTTAATGGACTTGTCTATGAAAGCAGTGTTTAGTTTCGCCATCACTTCAGTAAGATATTGGAGTTTTTTAGAAATCTTTTTGCCTAATTGTATACTGCCGTTGGAACTGATCGATGAAATACTAGCATCCCTGTGGATAAAACATATAAATGAATAAATAATTCGGGACAGTTTTCACACAGCATCATCTAGCCCCAAACTAAGCAGAGCTTGTGTTATGGGAACTACATGACTGATATACTACTTATTTTTTTTTTAAATACATAAATATTTCACATAGAAAACACCCAGACCCGACACAAACAATAGCTAATCAAACAAACATTTGTCTCGCAGCAGGAATCGAACCCGCAACCTTCAGCGTCTCAGGCGGGCCTTCGCCCACTGCGCCACAGAGGTCGCCATGATGAAAAGTATTTTTTACTAATATTCGTAGGGGCAGACTCCGATTGCAAAAAAAAATTTGGAGATAAATAGTAACAAACTAACAAACATACGCATATACGTTGTAAGTTTAAAAAATTAAGTGCACTCACAAATCTTTTCTGTCTTCGGTATTACTTTTCAGTATTTTCTCGAACTTCAGCCGTCTGTCGAAAAAAAACATTTTTTTAAGAACAACAATCCATAGATTAATGAAATAATCTAATCTGAAGCCTGTCTGATCCCACTGCAGGGCAAAGGCCTCCCTTCTCTTTTTACACTCTTCGCGGTCATGTGAGTCGATTGGCCAGGATACCAAAAATGTGTCGAGTTCGTCGCGCCACGTCCGCCTGGGCCGACCCCGTGGCCGCGTCACACCCTGTGGGACCCACTCAGAATAATCCTACTAATATAATAAATGTGAAAGTCTGTGTGTGTGTGAATGTTTGTTACCACGTATCTCCGTAACTACTTAACCGGTTTTGATGAAATTTGGAACGTAGTTAGTTTAGGTTCTGGAACACATAGGCTAATATTATTTTCGAAAATCAACCCCTAAGGGGGTTAAACAGAGTGATAAAGTTTCTATGGAAAAAATATTCCTTGGTTTTATTCACTTAAAACTCGATACACATAAACTATAAAATAAATAATGAAACACGTATTTTTATCTTTTTCAAAATTACCCTTTGGGGGTTTGCAATTGAGTTCTCTAAATTTTGTATAAATTGTAATCCTCGGTTCGATTCATTCAAAAGTTGGTGGACGTAGTTTGAAGCCTGGAGACGGTCATATGCTACTTTTATTAACATACCACGCGGGCGAAGCCGCGGACAACAACTAGTTAATAATATTAATGAAATACCGACAAAATTAAATGTTTATTCTTTTATATTGGACCCCGCTAAGGATTCCCTTTGTCGTGGATATCAGAATCTACGAGCACCAGTATAACACCCAGACGCGAAAAAATGCCCGCAAAACATGTAAACATTCGTCCCGCAGCGGGAATTGAACCCGCAAGTTCAATGTTCTACGTTTGGCTGGCTACTTCATGTCACAATGCGTTTCGGCATTCAGTACAAAGTGGTACTTCAAGCTGAATATCTTAAGGGCCTTCTTTAAGGGATCGTAATACTTTCAAATTTTAAATTCACATAGTTTTTAAGTTGATGTTTCAAAGTGATCCTTGTAATTTCAATTAATGAATATTTTGACTTTTGAGGATCACTTTGAAACGTCGATTTTTATCTACTGCCTGTTCCTCGCGGGTCAGTGCTTACTTCATGTCACAGTGCGTTTCGGCATTCAGTACAAAGTTGTACTTCAAGCTGAATATCTTAAGGGCCTCCGTTAAGGGATCGTAAAGATTCCTAAATCCACTCTCGTTACATTCCTGGGGGGCCGTGCATTGTTCGATCATTTGCTTGACCAAGTCCGCCTAGAAGCAATACAAAAAAAAAATACAAAAAATTAATAAAAAGTATGTTACAATTTTGACATTCTGGTCACGAGGGCTCGCAAGTATCGCGGGAGGCCGGATACATAAGATACCATTTAATAAATAAATAATGCTAAACATTCTTCACACAGCATCATCTAGCCCCAAACTAAGCAGAGCTTGTATTATGGGAACTACATGACTGATATACTACTTATATACTTTTTTTGTAAATACACCCAGACCCGAGACTAATATTTACAAATCGTACAAACATTTCTCCCGTGACGGGAATCGAACCCGCAACCTTATGCATCTCAGGCAGGACTTCGCCCACTGCGCTACAGAGGTCGTCAAATTCAAACCGATAGTTGTGTAGACCCTACTTCTTATCTTCAAATATATTAACAGTTCCGGCACTGTACATATATGAAATGGCTGTCTTTGTGAAAAGCAACAATAATATGTTTGAAAAACCAATTAACACACGCAGTAGAGGCGGCGACCAACAACGCCTCTGCTTTGATAGCGGTAAAACCGCATTGCTTCAAAAAAGCTTTTGGGGCATGGCACCGAAAATCTATAATAAATTGCCCAGAAACATAAAGTTGCTACCATTGACATTATTTAAAAATAAACTAAATAAACTACTGACTTCAAAATGCTATTATAATATAAATGACTTTTTATTAGATAATAATATAAATATTGATGAATCTGTGAAATGAATGTATTAATTAATTATTATTTAACCAGTTTAATCTTTAATGTGTTTTGTAATCCAATATTCTTCTTTTTTTTTATCTGTAATGTAACTAGTTTCTCCTACTGACTGATATGTATATTTGCATGGCCTCGATCTAGGCAAAACATGTACGGTGCTTACCCTTTACCATTCTTCCATCTTTCTGACCCATGTTTGCAAATAAAGAATTTGATTTGATTTGATCAAAAGGTAACGCAGGCAATAAAATATGCAGAATAGTGGAATACATTTATCAATACAAGTAGGTGTATTAGAAAAATACCGATGAAATAGCTAACTATCTAAAGACCGCTGCAAACGATCTATAGATAGCTCAACTGATCTAGATCTAGTGAGAGGTTATGATTATGTAGGTAAAGATAAGATAAAGATAAAAAATACGTTTATTTTGTGTCACATCAAGGAGTTAACAATATGTTTGAGTCATTATCATTAAATTTAGTCTGGGTGTGTTCTATGTAGAATATGTATGTACTAACTTCAAAGTGACTTTGGAAACCTCGTAAACCCTAACGACCCCATGGACTATTTATGTTTACATCAATTGCATGCTTCAATCTGTGTGAATCTAAGCTAATCTCTGATAGCTTTTAGCGATAAGACCGCTTACTGTACTTTTTATGTTTATGAATTCCTGTGTTTTGTATTTTGCTTTGGTGTGCAATAGTGAGTTTATCATCTATAGATGGAAAACTCTTTTGCACAACTAAAAAGTACTATACATAGGCAAACTTAATGCTAGATTCTCTTCCAGCTAACCTTTGATCTATCTATATATCTTTGTAGTTTCTAGCATAAGATATCTTTTATTATCGTCACATATGGGTTTTTTACTTTAACGGGGTAATTCCGATTAAACCGGTTAATATTTATACCTTTGTGATATTGACAACCTTGGCAACATTGGTGATCTCAACTCAATTAATAGAGCCCGAATTCTCAAATCATTGTTGCGGTTGCCTCTGTGACTTTGGTGACTTCGGCAACCTTGGTGCCCCTTTACCCCTTGGATCCCCTTCATTGATCTGGTAACTCTTGTTCCAAACTTAAATATTTTGATACCTTTGTGATATTGACAACCTTGGTAACCTTGGCAACTTTGGTGATCTCAACTCAAATAATAGAGCCATAATTCTCAAATCACGACTTTGGTGACTTCGGCAACCTTGGTGCCCCTTTACCCCTCTTCCTTGATCTGGCAACTCTTGTTCCAACATTAATTATTTTGATACCCCTTCCCCCTTTAGATCTCCTGCCTTGGATCTTCTTCTTTGATCTGGTCACTCTTGTTCCAACATTTTAAATTTTGATACCTTAGTGATATTGACAACTTTAGCAATTTTGGTGATCTCAACTCAAATAATAGAGCCATAATTCTCAAATCATGACTTTGGTGACTTCGGCAACCTTGGTGCCCCTTTACCCCTCTTCCTTGATCTGGCAACTCTTGTTCCAACATTTAATATTTTGATACCTTGCTAATATTGACAACCTTGGTAGCCTTGGCAACTTTGATGGCCCTTCCCCCTTTAGATCTCCTGCCTTGGATCTTCTTCTTTGATCTGGTCACTCTTGTTCCAACATTTTAAATTTTGATACCTTAGTGATATTGACAACTTTAGTGTCGTCAATAACTTGCTTTGATCATAAATTTTAAACTCTTCTGTTACACTCAATTTAAAACTCTTATTGTTTCATCAAAGACGCAAATCTTCTTTTAAAAAACTTTCACAGTTGCTGCACTCTCAACACACATTCACCAACACTAAAAAAACCCTTACCCTTGTAAGGGTATTTTTAGTGTTGGTGAATGAATCCTTATTCCGTGGTGGGGAGTGACGTGGGTATCAGGAACTAAGAGTACCGTGGTACCACAAAAACCAAGTTTTGCAATAATTTAATAGATCCGATGTGTTTTACTTCATCTATTCTAGTTTTTAAGAGCCTGCTATAATTAAATAGGTATGTCTCGTTTGCACTGTTGTTTCGAACTTATCAGGATAAATATTTTTGATTATAATGAATAAATCGATTTTTGATTTGAGTTTGATTTTTTTTGCAGCGCTCCCTTTTGACGATAAAACTACAAAATTAAATGCTCTACATACATTACATATAATCACGCCTGTTTCTCGGAGGGGTAGTTTTGTATCTGAGTGCGGGTACTTGCCTAACTTTCTTGTTTAATAAGGTTAGCTAAGTAAAGGGTAGTTGCATATTTTTTTTAGTTCTGATTTTTACGCGTGTTTTGCGACAAAGCTCAATAAACATATTTACCGAAATATAGTGCTTTACTGGACATTATAGGTAGGCAAAGATCAATGATTTCCACTTGCTACGATCCTGGCACACCTCTTTCGTTTCGTTCATCATCAAATTGACAACCTCTATGGCGCAGTGGGCGAAGGACCGCCTGAGATGCAGAAATTTGCGGGTTTGATTCTCTGCAAATATTTGTCTCGGGTCTGGGTGTTTTCTATGTATAATATGTATGTATTTACAAAAAAAAATGTATATCAATCATGTAGTTCCCATAACACAACCTCTGCTTACTTTGGGGCGAGATGATGCTGTGTGAATATGTCCAGCATTATTTATTTAATTCTTCATACAAGCGGTTTAGTGTACTTCTGACCTGGCCTTTCTCTGGAATGTCTCCAATTCGGTCAGAGTACGTTCGGCCTTCCTCTTCCAACTATCCCATTCACAATCGCCTTGTATACTTGTTTTGTTAATCTTCTTTCATCCACCCTTTCTATATGCCCAAACACACATACCTGTTCAGTTGTCATATCAGGGTATTGAAGGACAAGTTGTTTATCATTTTTGACGAATTTCAGCGTAGCATTAAGACTAGCGGTCTTAAACCTGGACATTACCAAGCTAGGATTGGAGTCATTGCTTTTTGATGTTAGGGTTACACTGGAAATAAATAAAGAAATAAATTAAATTTATTTTGACCATAAACTATGCAAAGCATCAATAGATAAAAAAGTTACATCAAAATTACACAAAAGTTACAAAGCAATTGAAGAGGACCGATGTCTTGGATATACTGCAAAGGTAATGGAAAGATTGACTAATGAGTCTGGATCCCAAGCGCCATGCATCTTTCAATCCCTCTGCTTATAGTCCACTAATAGAATACGGATTAAACGAGAACAAAAAAAACAATAGGTAGTTTTGGAACTACATTATATAGTACTATGCATAGTATTGCCAACAGAGGCAAAAAATCTTGAAACAATATAATTGTCAGGGTGTCTAGACAAACACCACTTTTTGTTGACGTTAACGCCTGCGGAAAGCTGGAATTGTATGGGAATGGCATTAGCTGTGGAAATGTCACCTGACAGCTGCCAAGTTTTACCTTGATAAATTTGCGTTAGCGTGAAAGGAAAAGTAAGCGTGAGGTATTTGTCTAGACAGCCAGGTAGTGGCCACACTGCAGGCATTTTACATCTGCCCACTGCAGGCTTAGCAAAACTAAGTAGTTTAAACTAGTTCTTCGCCATAATTCAAAACCTGATTAAGCTCTTAAAAAAACCTCAAAATTTTATTAGTATAACCTACCAAGCTTCATTAAGATCTTACACACTTGGCAGTTATCATCAGACAAACAAACATAAATACACACATCATTTGATTTGCTCACATGAAAAGATTTATTTTAAAAATCCAGGTTAGCAGTATTTTATTACCAAGTCAAAGTTTACAACTTTTCAAACAAAATGTACTCTAAAAAAGTAAAGTAAAACATAATTAAAAAATTGTAGTACTATAGTTCTAATCTTTTTAGGTGTGTGTAGGCGACACACGTCCTAGAATTATTTTCTTATGTTATCTGTATTTGTGTACCTACGTTTATGCCTACCTACATATTTACAGCTACTGATTAATTAGTTTAAAAATATTATTTTGAGTGTATTTCGATACCTGTAACGCCATCTGTTGGCAAACTTATTATCTAATAAAAAAAGATGAACTTTGAGGGTGAGCGCAGACCTGTCACTTGTATTTTTTATGTTAGGGTAGGTAGCGAGTAAGTCGCGAACCGATTGCGAGACACGACGCGGCTCCGCAATTTGGTACATTCAAAAGTTTTCCAAAAAGCCATGTTTTGAACTCTGCCCGCACCCCCAACTTTCTTCTGACGTTGACCAAAAGTGCTGTGTTTGATTTGATCACCTACACTGGTCCTTACGAGCCCGATCTAAAATCAGTGAACTACGCATTACCGTCGCGTCATGTCGGACGAGACGCCATCGAAAGTTCTCACGCGCCGTCAACGCCAGGAACTTTTGGAAACAAACAAGTTGGAATGTGCACCTATGAAGAAAGAGTTCAAGAAATTGATTCTTCCCCGTGGCACCGATTGTCCCTCATAGTCGCGGGAAGGATACGTATCGACGCTAGCGCCACCGCCCAAGATGTCGACACGTGGCACTGCGCAGCATTCGACATGTGCATCGAAAACGACCGTTTGTACTAAGAAATCGACTACGTCGTCAGTTGCACGTCGCAAGCAACTCGAATTAGAAGCGGCGGAAGCAAAAGCCAAGATTCAGATGGAGCTAATTGACAGGAAGCTACAAGCTGACCTTGCCAAAGTCGACCGGGAGAGCGAGAAAGCTCATAACGTCGGCACTCATGTCGCTCCAGATGAAGATCATGTTGGCACCTATTGTTCGTCCCTTACTTATGAAAAGAGAGTGCACGATAACGTGGAGAATTGGCTGGACACGAACTGTGCATCACCAGTCCAGCACGACAACAGCATCCTACAGCTAGCCCATACGTTGAAGGATCTGATGACGCAGTCTTCATCAAAGCACGAAGATAAACTTCTGAGCCGTCTTGCTACGCCACGAGAGCTACCTATTTTCAGTGGTGACAGTATTGAGTGGCTACATTTTAAAAGTGCCTATGATGATTCGTCACGAGTATGTAGATTCAGTGACAGTGAGAACCTGTGGAGACTCCGTAAATCTTTACGAGGTGAGGCCAAGGAAGCAGTGACTGATTTGCTGATCGGCAACACTCCGCCGTCAGCAGTCATGGAAGCACTTGAACTAAGGTTTGGCCGTGCTGATATTATTATTAGCAACATAACGATGCAATTGAAAAAGCTACCATCGTTACCTACTTATTATCAACAAGACTTGATAAACTTGTCCGTCAAAGTCAACAATTGCGTGGCCACAATACGCGCACTAGATCAGAATGACTACCTACGAAGTCCAGAGCTCGCTGCAGCCATTGTATCTAAATTGCCGAGCACCCTGATTGGTAGATGGACAGAGTTTGCCTACAATCACCTACGAGAAGGCAAATCGAAGCTTGAGCTACTAGCTACATTTTTAAAACTGGAGGCTGAAATGTTATCAGTCGTTGGATGTACTCAGCCGCGAGATAAGAAGCCGATGGACGCTCCCATAAAGCGCACTGAAGACAAGTATCGTCATCGTACTGTCTACACATCTTCTGTCGCCGCAACAGCTGATAACATTGTATGTAGATTCTGCCAGAAAGGCAGCCATACCCTGCCAGAATGTCGCATTTTTAAACGCGCGATGCGCAGAGATAAATGGAGATTTGTCAAAACGCGCGGCCTATGTTATTGTTGTCTACTAACTCGACACAATAAAGATACGTGCCCCGCACCAGTGTGTGACGTCGATAACTGTGGCATGGCACATCACCGCCTGCTACACTGGACGAGACCCGAGATGACGTCACAATCAGCTGATAAGATGACCGTGAACCCGGAACCTGTTGTACCTGCAGCTGCAACCGATGCGTCCATGATGCATTTCGCTAGAGATAGTGACGACGCGAGCATCGCCCCGGAGGAATTCGCGCTATTGAAAGTGATCGCGATTCAGTTACGAGGCCCTAAAGGGGTAGTGAATACCTACGCACTTTTGGACGATGGTGCCCAAGTGTCAGTGATTGACGCCGAACTAGCAGATTCCCTAGGTTTAGAATGTGTTAGTGCGCGTCCTATAAAGTTTACTGATGCGTTCGGTTTATCAGTGTATCAATCGGAAGTGCCTAGTGTAAGAGTAGAAATAACGGGACAGGACCATATTAGCTATGACTGTAAGTTACGTAAGTGTGCTCAGTTAAAATTGTGTTCGCAAAATCTATCTATTTTGAATGGCGAAAATAGTACGCACTTATCGCATATCAAACATATGATTTGCACAGATTCTAGTGTAAAGCCGCGGTTATTAATTGGTGAGGATAACTATTTCCTAATAGCCCCGCTCGAGGTTTTACACGGTGACAGGGACTCGCTGTACGCATCACGATGTCGGTTGGGATGGACCATCCACGGCTTCCACCGCGGACGCACTCACTCATCCAAGTCCGGGGTAAGTGAACAAAATGTCTTCCATCTCGCTCACTCTCGCGATAATGATGTGTATGAAATTAGCGAACTTAATGACCTGGTTAAACATTCCTTTAATTTTGATTTAATTGGAATTTCACCCGTATCTCGTGAGAATACGGATCATATTCGCGCTATCGAAATATTAGATAGCACAGCTCGTCAGGTAGGTAATCAATGGGAAGTAGGTTTACCGTTCAAAAAAGATAATTTTATTATGCCTGACTCATACAATAATGCCTACTCGCGTCAGCAGTTATTGTTGCGTAAATTCCAAAAGAACGCTGACTACGCCGATAGGTATAAAAAAGAGATAACTAAATTAATAGACAATGGTTACGCTCGAGAACTAATTGATAACAATCTCTCAGCTGATCATGTTTGGTATTTACCGCATTTTGGTGTTCAGAATCCTAATAAGCCAGATAAGTTACGGTTAGTATTTGATGCCGCCGCTAAAGTTGATGGGGTGTGCCTAAATGATTACTTACTAACAGGACCGGACTTGTACAATTCATTATACGGAATCATGCTTAGATTTCGTGAGAATAGAATCGTAATTATTGGGGATGTTCGTGATATGTTTCTTAGGATTAAAATTCACCCTAAAAATCAGCATGTACTTAGGTTCTTGTGGCAAGAATCTTCGGATAGTCCGATTAAAGTTTGCTCGATGCAAAGTTTAATTTTCGGTGCAACATGCTCGCCTTTTATTGCGCAATATGTCAAAAACAAGAATGCCTTAAAATATGAGGATTTATACCCAGAGGCTGTAGGTGTAATTATCAATAGCCATTATATGGATGATTGTTGTTACTCCACGTGTGATGAAAATACAGCAATTAAATTAGTGCGTGACATAACTTTCATTCACGCAAAAGGTGGCTTTGAGATAAGAGGATGGTCGAGTAATCGTAAACAAGTTTTAGATACAATTCCTACGGATGCG
Organism: Perizoma flavofasciatum; assembly: GCA_958496245.1. Lineage (NCBI taxonomy): Eukaryota > Metazoa > Arthropoda > Insecta > Lepidoptera > Geometridae > Perizoma > Perizoma flavofasciatum. The sequence continues at coordinate 4,407,206 of OY292445.1, read as the reverse complement.
CTAGCGCACACAGCTGTGCAGTTCAAACATGGAGCCATGAATATGAGTGAGCGCACTTTAGGTTTGATATGGCATCCGGCGGACGATTCATTTGGGTTTCAGATTTCACTTGATAAGATACCTAGTGACATTTTAGACGGTTCTACGCCACCCACGAAATCAAAAATGCTCAGCATTATTATGTCTGTTTACGATATACATGGTTTTTTATCGCCATTTGTTATAAAAAGTAAAATCATTTTTCAAGATGTGCACAGATCAAATGTTGATTGGAAATGCCGCATCCATTCTGGTGAGCACACCAAATGGGTGAAATGGCTCAATGAATTAAAGTTTTTAAAATCGCTTCGTATACCTAGGTGGTATAACAATGCTGATAGTTGGACTCAATGCTATCCAACATCGAAAGGTATAGGTAGTAGTGCCGAGTCTATTGTAGATAAACAACTGCACATATTTTGTGACGCTTCTATCAAAGCGTATGCGGCAGTTATTTATTGGCGTTTTACTCGAGCCGACGGGAATGTTTTGATTTGTTTCGCAGCTAGTAAGAGCAGGGTGAGTCCGCTCCGGCCGGTGTCAGTCCCCCGACTGGAATTGCAGGGCGCGCTTACAGCCGCACGGCTCGCAGACTCGCTCCAGCGAGAACATAAAGATCTAAAGTCTGATAAGCGCTACTTTTGGACCGATTCACAGACGGTTCTGCAATGGATACGTAGTGACCCCAGGAGCTATAAGCCCTACGTAGCTCATCGGTTAGGCGAAATTGACGAGTTTACGAATGCGTCAGAATGGCGATATGTCCCAACTAAGTTGAATGTAGCCGACGTAGCCACAAAAGACGACACGCCACCTCTGACATACGACAGCGTATGGTTTCGAGGACCACAATTTTTACGGCAGCCTGAAGAATCTTGGCCTAAGGATTGTAAGTCCTCGAAAAAGCCGTCACCAGACGTACTATGTGAGGAAAGGAGCTTGAATGTGGTAACGACTCAAGTAGTCGAATACTCCTTACCTAACGAAAACAAGTACTCGTCTTGGATACGACTCGTTCGAGTGACCGCTCGAATTTTATTGTTCGCCAGACGATGTCGACGAATCAACACTAGCTTGAATGTCAAGCTCATGAATGAGGCCGAACTTCTTCTGCTAAAGAAATCGCAGCAGGACTCGTTCGAACAAGATATTGACCTTGTCAAACAAGCCAAACCTTTGTTAGCAAACAGCCGTTTGTTAACATTGACACCCTACCTAGACGGCACCAATGTATTACGAGTCGGCGGTCGAATCGACAAAGTCGAGGGAGTCACCCAATCGACTTTGAGACCCGCCATACTCGATGGTCGTCATCATATAACTCGTTTATTAGTTGAGTACTATCATAGAAAGGCTATGCATGGTGCGCATGAACTTGTCGTAAATGAGTTACGGCAACGCTACTGGATTTTGAAGCTGCGACCGACTGTACGTGCAGTTGCCGCACGCTGCCTGTTCTGCCGGCACCGCCGCGCGACGCCGCAGCCGCAACGCATGGCAGACCTACCTGCTGCTCGCTTGCAGCACAATCGTCGGCCTTTTACCTTTACGGGGGTGGACTTTTTCGGCCCGATGGAAGTAACAATTGGTCGAAAAAGACTTAAAAGGTATGGCGTGATTTTTACGTGCCTAACGGTACGTGCCATTCATTTAGAGATAAGTGAGAGTCTTAGTACAGACTCCACTATCATGGCGCTCAGACGCATGATCGCTCGCCGAGGTGCACCCAGCGTTATCTATTCAGATAACGGAACAAATCTGCGAGGAGCAGACAATGAGCTGAAACGGAGTCTGTTGGAACTCGATGAGAGTAAACTCCGTGAAGACGGTGCCGTAAGAGGTCTGGAGTGGAGGTTCATCCCCCCAGGTGCTCCAGAAAAAGCTGGAGCCTGGGAACGAATGATACGCACAGTGAAAACGGCCTTGAAAGCTGTACTGAAGGAACGCGCTCCACACCCTGAGACGCTATCTACTTTATTCGCTGAAGTGGAAGCGCTTGTTAATAGTCGCCCTATCACGCATGTGTCATGTGACCCTAACTACCCTGAAGCCCTAACGCCTAATCACTTTTTGCTAGGTACGTCTTCGAACGGTCCCGTATTCGGTAGGTACGATAACGACGATCTATGTCTACGTAAACAATGGCGCATAGCGCAAAGATTAACTGATATGTTTTGGGCGCGGTGGGTTAAAGAATATCTTCCTACTTTAATTCCTAGGCAGAAATGGTTTAGGGAACAGAGAGCGTTGCGAGATGGAGATTATGTTTTGATAGTAGAACCTAACTTAGATCGCGGATGTTGGCGGCACGGAGTGGTGAGTGCGACCCATGCTGGAGACGATGGTCGTGTGCGAGTGGTGGACGTGCGCACCCGCACTGGTTTGGTGCGCCGCCCAGTGACGCGTGTCGCACTACTCGAACCAACGGAATGTTAGTGCTAATCTGACCCTTTATCATTTGTTTTGTTTGTCAGTTTTTCAGTTCAGTTCAGCACTAAGAGGGTGGATTGTAGGCGACACACGTCCTAGAATTATTTTCTTATGTTATCTGTATTTGTGTACCTACGTTTATGCCTACCTACATATTTACAGCTACTGATTAATTAGTTTAAAAATATTATTTTGAGTGTATTTCGATACCTGTAACGCCATCTGTTGGCAAACTTATTATCTAATAAAAAAAGATGAACTTTGAGGGTGAGCGCAGACCTGTCACTTGTATTTTTTATGTTAGGGTAGGTAGCGAGTAAGTCGCGAACCGATTGCGAGACACGACGCGGCTCCGCAATTTGGTACATTCAAAAGTTTTCCAAAAAGCCATGTTTTGAACTCTGCCCGCAGAGTTCAAAACATGGCCGCACACTTTCTTCTGACGTTGACCAAAAGTGCTGTGTTTGATTTGATCACCTACAGGTGTGCAATAAAGTATTTTCTATCATCTACTTTTTTCACATATTTCCATGACAGTACCATTATCTAAATAAATAACATACAATTAGAATTGTTTGGAAATGACATTAGCTGTGGAAATATCATATGACTACTGCCAAGTTTTTACTTTGACAAATAAGCATTAGCATGAAAGGAAAACTAAGAGTGTCTAGACACCCCTGGGGGCTGCACTACAGACTCGGAGCTTTGCATATAACAAGGGCCAGTCGAGTTTTGCTGTAGAATTAATCTTACCTGGGTCTCCGGAGTGATTTGTAAATCGTGGGTTCTTTGAACACATGGACAGGTGATATTTTCTTATAAACCATCACTCTGAAATAGATAACAGTGTATTTTGATAAAGACAAATATAAAGCATAGACATAGCTCTTAGAAGATTATATAATATCATAAAAATTTCAATGGGACATTTTAAAATCTTGTGATTTCCCATAAATGTGTATTTTTTTGACTACCACTGTGGCATAGTGGGCGAAGACTCGCCTGAGACGCAGAAGGTTGCGGGTTCGATTTCCGCCGCGGGACAAATGTTTGTACCTGCAAATATTTGCCTAGAGATCTGGGTGTTTTCTATGTATAATATGTAGGTATTTACAAAAAAATCGTCATGTAGTTCCCATAATACAAGCTCTGCTTACCTTGGGGCTAGATGATAGATAGATAGATAGATAAACTCTTTATTGTGCATAACACCAATTTACAATATCAACACAGAAACATAGTAAAAAGAAAAAAAAAAAAAAAAAAAGAAATGCACAATGGGCTGATAGATGATGCTGTGTGAAAATGTAAAATGTCCATTGTTATTTAAAAGTCCAGATTAAAGCTTAAAAAGCCAAATAATAATTGCATAGTGCTTATAATTAGCTAGTTGAATTAAATCGGCAGGCATCTTTATATTTTCCCAAAAATTTCGAAAATATAAAGATATTGAAAACCTCAATGTTTGCATGTTCTACAGATATTTGTCCCGGGTCTGGGTGTTGTTGTACCACAGTACTTGTAGTTCCTCATATCCACGACACAGTGAATCCAAGTGTAGGGTCAGAAATATGTACATATACATATTTCTGACCCCACACTGTTAAGTGTTTATTTATTATTTATATTTTACTTACTTTTTCCCAAGCTCATCATTCTCAAATCCATAGCTCAGTGTGAATGCATGCTTATTCTCCTCTAGCACCGCAGATATCTCAGACACAATACTGTTGCAATCATCTTCAAAATGAAATGTCCCTTTCTTCAGGTATTCTGTGTCCTTTGCTATTCTGACCAAGACATCCTCCATTTCCATTGTGAGGGAGGGAAACACTTGGGCCTTATCATTGCTAGTTAGAAATGTGAGTATTTTATGCAAGCAATGCAACATACTGCTTGAAGGTTCCATTTCAAGGGTTTGTTTTGGATTTTTACGCCGTGCCATCAGTAGGTACCTGCTGGATATCTAGTGTATAATTACGGAGCAGAATGGATTTAATGAATAGGCTACATTCATTAATTATAATGTAGGACTTACGGTAAAACTATACACCTAAAGATCAATTATTCGCAATAGAGAAAATTAATAATTTCACAATAATTAATCTATCAAAGAATTATCAAGATTAGAAGATTGAGAGATGGATGGTAGAAGATTTGTTTTGGGATCAACAAGTTTAATAGAACTAACTAGTAAATAGAACTATGAACACTACGAAGACAAAACAAAAGTTTCGAATAGTTTCCATTCAACAGTCAGGCAAGTTCAGGTTATGTTCAGGTTTTATAACTTTTCTGAAGGTTACCGACCACAGATTATATTTTTTTGTTTCCTATATTGTACGTCCATGGAATGCACAACCATGGAAAGCACACCCCTAGAAAGTACAGCCAGTATTTCAAACCATTGGTTTCAATGCATGCGATATTGCATAAAGACGACTACTGAACAGTGTTCACCACCATCCACATGTGGTATTATTGAATAATATATCATTCACACGCAGCCAGGCAGACAGATAGATTGCGCCGTCATTAAGGGCGCTAACTTTACATACTTGCATTCACACACGAGTTCCAGCATGACGACATTTTTTATGACAGCCCGTCATCAACATTTAATTCGATAAGATTATATTTAAGTTTTAATTCTAGTTAGTATCTTGATGTTTTACTGTAAGCTTACTATTTTTTAAAAATAAATAATTATAATTACCTATGATGCCTACATAACTTATAATAGATAAACCTTCGAATCTTTATCTATTAATAGATAAAGATTCGTGATCATTATAACCACACTGATTGCTACAGTGATAATGAATTTCGAATTATTTATCCATATTTTCACAAAGACCTTCAAAAACTCCGCGCTAAAAAATATTTGTAATGCCGGGTACAGACTGGTGAAAAGAGCTGTTCAAACTCTATGTATCCGTTACCGAGTAACGGGTACATATCGCCTGACTCGGAAGTTATTTGTATTTTTTTTTACAAAGCACGAACAATGTCATGCTGTATGCGACGAGACTCGATGCGATGCTTCGTGTTAGTTCTTCATTGTATCTAAAGCAATAAGTAACATCTACAAAACAACCGTCCATGCTAACCGTCCGTTCGCGCAACTTGTTATGTTCGTAGCATGCGCATGAAATGCACCCAGTAGATTTTGTTATAAAATGTGTTATCTACCTTGCATGATACATAGCAGCAATTTAAACGGCAAATTCTTTCATTGAGTGTTAAATTGCATGTTACCGTTACCCGGCATAAACCAGTACTGTCAATTTCACATACATCATTAGCAGTGTGAAACTCTGTTCAGCTAGGAGATTCTAAGATTAATTCAACATTCAGCCTCTAGTCTAGGCGAATGCTGAATGATGGATTTTGATATTTTATTTTGATATTTATTTATTTAACCATTTTGTTATAGTTACATAACATTGGCATGTCAAAGTATACATAATCATGATCTTAATCAAGAAATGACAAAATGTACGTACATAAGTTCTTAAGTCTACAATTTTTCACTTTGCATGCAAATCAGAAAATGAAAAACTCATGTATGATAAAAAGGGTGACATTAAAGGAATTCCTTTAATTTCGTTTTAAATTGATTACGCGGAAGCCGTGTGATATCTAATGGCAATTTATTGTACATACATGTACATAATGAGCTTTTGACAGATACCCAGTTTATACGTCTTAACAAGTCTGATTTTTGGGACGTGTAATTTTTCTTTGTTTCGGGTGTTATAATGGTGTAATTTTTTTTTCATGGGTTTATCGACTTTATCGGTCGAATCGTTATGAATGACGTTTCAGCCCCCGGCTATGAATTCCAACGTAAGTCTGTGCATTGATTTAAACGTGATTACAGATTAAAAAAGTTTGCTTCGTAGGGTAGTGGAAGAGCAAAGTTATTTTAATCTGTGGGTAGTTTGGTTATTTCCAATCGAATCGAACTTTTCACTCTACTTTTTGGCAAGCATGGCTGGTGGCGAAGTAGATCTTGCTCAAACCGCCGCTCCGGGTGGTGATACCATCTTTGGAAAAATACTGAGGAAGGAAATACCGGCTAAATTCGTCTACGAAGATGACCAGGTTTACGTACTTTCTAACTATTTAACCGGCTAGTGTCGTCGCCATCAGCTGTTTCATATTTTTCAATACATCTATCGTAAATTTGGTACGCTGTTACTACAGAGGGTTTATACTGTTACTTCACAAAAACAAACATTTAATTATTTTTTTACGAAACTCTGATCGGCGGCGGTACGGTTACCATTTTGTCATGTTTTAAACTCAGCATAGCATCATAAGGATGTGGGGAGTGGTAACTATTCAGGGTCGGCGTTGCCAACTCTGAGACATATCAGGTGAAAAGTCTGTCATTTCACTGGCAGCCATACCCAGGGCGGAAATCGAACCCGCAACCTCCTGTGTAGCAGGCGGACCTTCGCCCACCGCGCCACATCGGTCGTCACTACTTCTAACACCTCTATGGCACAGTGGGCAGAAGCCCGCTTGAGACAGAGAAGGTTGCGGGTTTGATTCCTGCCACGGGGCGAATTTTAGTATGATTTACAAATATTTGTCTCAGGTCTGAGTGTTCCTATGTATAATATGTATGCATTAAAAAAAACAATTATATACCGGTGAAGACACCGACTAAGTTTCGACTCATTCCGAGAGTCTTCATCAGGGTGAGTGGTTGCGACTTTCTCCTTCCGCGTCGCGCCGTAAACGTGCGATAGTGCAGTACGTGAAAATTCCCGTTTTTACAATATGAATAAACAATTATATAATTAATATATCAGTCATGTAGTTCCCATTATACAAGCTCTGCTTAGTTTGGGGCTAGATGATGCTGTGTGAAAAATGTCCAGCATTATTATTATTGTTTTTGATGATAGCAACATCTCATTCCTTCTATTATTTTCAGTGTGTGGCGTTCCACGATGTTAGCCCTCAAGCACCAACGCATATCCTGGTGATTCCTCGGAAGCCCATCTCGCAGCTATCCAAGGCAGAAGACGAAGATGAGCAGCTTCTTGGTAAAATATGTTTGTTTGTTTAATTGTCAAAGAGGAATCCTTATAAGAATTAAAATCAAATAAAAATAATCCTACTAATATTATAAACGCGAAAGTTTGTGAGGATGGATGTTTGTTACTCTTTCACGCAAAAACTGAACAGATTTTGATGGAACTTTACAGTAATATAGCTTAAATATCAGAATAACACATAGGCAACTTTTTATCCGGGTCCCACGCGGGCGAAGCCGTGGGCAGAAGCTAGTATTTTATATGAGGCAGATCTAATAATTTTATCAATTATGAGGATTTAATATGTTTTTTGAAAACAAAAAAAAAAATCTATTTACAAAAAGTCGATAGAAAGTCCCATAAAAAACTTTCATCCTAAAGGGGTGGTATTTTTCCATAAAATTCATACTACCCTTGAAGTTGAACCCAACCCATCAAAAAAGAATCATTAAAATCGGTTCACAATTGGCCAAGATATCGCGTAACATACACACAAATTGAGAACCTCCTCCTTTTTTGAACTCGGTTGACAAAGTAGGGGTAGTCAGACCCACGTGCATTATTTGACACATCCGCGTTTTGTACAGTTCTACTAATATTATAAACGCGAAAGTTTGTGAGGATGGATGTTTGTTACTCTTTCACGCAAAAACTACTGAACGTATTTTGATGAAACTTTACAGTAATATAGCTTATACGAGTACATCAGAATAACAAATAGGCTACTTTTTATCCGGGTACCATGCGGGCGAAGCCGTGGGCAGAAGTTAGTAGTTGATATAATAAGGAATGCCATTTCATATTGGAGTTGGGCTGGTTGGGGTCAGGTTAGAAGAGGGATAATGCACAATACACCCCAATGCGGGACCTTAGTTCCCCCACTTAGAATATTGTACTCTTTATCAACTACCCGTTATTTGAAGTCTGTTTTTTTTTACGTGAAAAACAAACACTGTCAACTGTAATCGCCCATGATGGATATTCTCAGATTCATATCCAATGCATAGATCTTTGAAGAAACCAAGTAGGGGGTAGTCAGAGGCATGTTCAAACATTACATTTGACACAAGCCCGCGGTTTGCAAGTATTAAGCATTCCACAAACAGGTTGCAAGCCCATCTCCGCTTATTGGAACACTAACGAATGGCACGTGCCTTCGATATTTGTGTTCTAGAGCATGCCGGTTTACCTCATGATGTTTTCCTTAACCGTTTTGAGCATGTGTTAATGCGCACATACATTTTTGAACTGGAAAAATACGGGGTTCGAACCCCGGTCCGTAACACAAGTACGACCTAGCACAGCTAAAGTACGCAAAATGTATATTAAATAATTTAAGTTCCTGTGATTACTGATCGGTTCGGAAGTCAGGGTACCGCCCAATAGGCCAACTCGGCTCTAAAATTTATAATGGATGACTTTATCCTATTTCAGGCGACCTCTGTGGCGCGGTGGGCGAAGGCCCGCCTGAGACGCAGAGGGTTGCGGGTTCGATTCCTGCCGCAGGACAAATGTTTGTATGATCTGCAAATATTTGTCAAGGGTCTGGGTATTTTCTATGTACAAATATGTAGATAAATAGATAGAATATACTTTATTGCACACCAAATATTTCAGTTTAAAGAAATACTACAAATTTTGACAATGTTGTACAATGGGTGGTCTTATTGCTAACTGCTATGTATTTAGAAAAACAAAACAAATGTTTAGTATATCAGTCATGTACTTCCCATAACACTCTGCTTATGTTGGGGCTAGATGGTGCTGCTAACTAGAAGCTCTGCTTACTTTTCCAAACTCCCAAGACATATACAAAAAAAAAACGTAATAAAATAAAACCAAATTAAAAAGACATACTATCAAATATCTGATTATTTAGATGACAAAAACTCTTGGGATTGAAAATACTCCAACTCGATTCTATTGTTTTGTAAAATGATCATTAAAAAGAATAACCAGCCTTGTTTTCTTGCCTTTCTTTCCTGGCTTGGTCGCGGAGGAACAGGCAGTACATAAAAACCGACGTTTCAAAGTGATCCTTGTGATTTTAATGAATAAATCAATTTTGACGACTTTGGGCTAGAAGTGCTGTGTGTAAAATGTCCAGCATTATTTATTTTTAATTTCAGGTCACTTCCTAATTTTTTCATTTCAAAGTGATCTTTGTGAATTTAATAAGTGATTTTTGATTTTGACTTTGGGCTAGAAGATGCTGTGTGAAAAATGTCCAGCAATCATTATTTATTAATTTCAGGTCACCTCCTCAACGTAGCCCGCAAGGTGGCAGCTGAGCAAGGACTGGACAAGTCTGGTTTCCGACTGGTCATCAACGATGGAAAGAACGGAGCCCAAAGCGTCTACCATCTGCATATCCATATCCTCGGAGGAAGACAACTCCAATGGCCCCCCGGCTAAAGTTATGTCTATGTGGTTAAAATAAAATTTGTTTGAGTTTATAAAGTTTCTTATTTTACATAACTACTAGCTTCTGCCCACGGCTTCGCCCGCGTGTTACCGCGTGTTAAAAGTAGCCTATGTGTTATTCTGATGTATAAGCTATATCACTGTAAAGTTTCATCAAAATCCGTTCCGTAGTTTTTGCGTGAAAGAGTAACAAACATCCATCCTCACAAACTTTCGCGTTTATAATAGTGGTGGGATTTGGCTCGCGTGGTTATTCTAGTTCCTATTGGTGTCGTTTCTCATTCAGGGTTATTACCGTTGGGGACTGCGAAGAAAATGGACTGCGGAGCCCTAGAGACACTTTCAAAATTAATATTATTTTCATTCCTAGAAAGGACTGTCGACGCTCACGCACACCAACTAAACATAATGTTATCTATCGCTCTCTTTTATCAACAGTAATTATAGAAAGAGATAGCAACAATTTTAGTGCTGTCAAATTAGTCAGATTTGAGATTTCCATGCAAGTTTAGTTGTGATTTCAAAACATACCATAAACACGAAAATTAGCGTCATGTAAACTAATTTGAAAGGGTTCGATCAGTGCTGCGGTTGATCGAAGTTGAGAGGAGTAAAATTCTTGCGTGAGCTATCAGTAAAAGATATTGATAGTTTAAGTTTAGTTGGTATACTACAGAATCAGCGCCATTGGTTCCAAATTTCATCGAAATCGATTTAGCGATGAATTAATGAAAATACTTTATTGTAGGTAGGTAGGTACAGCATAAACAAAATCTTATTCTAAAGGAAGTACCTATAATGGACGGTCTTATAGCTTAGAAGCGATCTCTTCCAGACAACCTTTGGGTGGAGAGGATAATAAGAGCCATATGGACATTTTATGAAGATTAACAGCAACAAACATTCATACTTACGCATTTGCATTAGCCTCTGCCCACAGCTTCACCTGTATGAAATTTGAATAAAACACATATATGCATTATGTGTAATTCTAGGTCACGAATTTTAACTACTTACCTATATCTGTTTCAGGTTTCGTCAAAATCGGCTTAGCCGTTAGGGCTGATATCTGTATCGACTAAGTCGATTTCGAAGTCGATTATTATTATAACATAAAAACTTTGACGATTATAATTTTATTTTATTGATTTTAATAACACTTTATTGCACGATTTATAAAAAGTGTCAATAGGCGGACTTAATGCTAAAGCATTATCTACCAGCTACAATTCTTATCTATTAGGTATATAAACCTGTATTCAATTATTTTTTTAACAGTTTATATTTACACATAGCTTTAATAATAATAGAACAGTTTAGGGTAGGGAAGATAACCTATGAATAAAACTTATTCCATCTGTATAATATTTTTTGTAGGTATACCTATACCTAATTGTAGGTAGGTATATAGTTTTATGAATAAATATTTACTAATTAAGGAAGTGTTGGCAAAGTTAACCAAGTGAAGCATTCTTTAGAGTCGACCTTTTTTATTTCAAATCGTATTTTATTCTACACTGCTGTATCGAGAAATAATTTCCACGGAACGATGATGTGCAAATTTGTGAAATGCTCGGCTGTCTAGGAGATGCCACACAGATTAAAAATGTTTGCTCTTACAGTAGAAATTTTGTAGGAAGTAGAATATATTATTATACCTGTCCATATTTCCTCAAAACGTATGTCTATGAATTCTCTAGTCTATAGTCTACTCCCGGGCCCCGTTGGCCACAACATGTGATGTAGGGCCCTCTCGAACACGTGCAAAGCATTTATCCTCATGGTCCTGTGATTTTCATCAACCATCATGTGATATCCTGTGGCTTGTAGTCCCCTTTGAAGCGCCAGGTTACTGGCAACCAGAAGGAGATGACCTGGAATTAGATAAAACTCTTGAATATAACCTGAGTGATTAGTAATGCGACGTGCGCGGCTAGCTAATCGCGGTACGCTAGCGCTATCTCTTAGAGAAAAGACGAATTACTTGTTCTAACGCCATCTAGTACCGAACAGACACACTAACCGCGACAGTAAGCTAGTAGAAAGAGACGCTGTATCAAATATTCTAGTCAGCTTATGCTACAATACCTGTAGCGACATCTCTCGCCATATGATACTACGCTTCACATAACGAAGAACGAAGGGCAACGAACTACAGATATAAGAAACAAATAGTTCCATATACAATCCACAGATGGCCATCGAATAGTCTTGATCGCCTTACGAAATTTTCCAGGAGTTTGAACATATTTCTAGGTATGATACCTCCCGACAATAATAACTATCGATCCTAGTACTCCGGGCAAGTGTATCAGATGGATCAGCCTAGTGGAAGAACTTTCCGTTTGCAAATGGAGGACACACTACCACACTTATTTATTACCTACTCTACTAGCTTCTGCCCACGCCTTCGCCCGTGTGGTACCGGGATAAAAAGTAGCTTAAGTGTTATTCTGATGTCTAAGCTATATTACTATAAAGTTTCATTAAAATGCGTTCAGTAGTTATTGCGTGATAGAGTAACAAACATCCATCCTCACAAACTTTCGCGTTTATAATATTAGTAGGATACAGGTTAGGGCATGCATTCTAAAATTCCGGAATTTCGTAATTCCGGAATCTCGAATAGATTTTTCCGATATTTCAATTCCGGAATTGAGAGGCCTAATATCGGTATTCCAATATTGATAACTTTTACTCAGTGAGTGGCATATTGCACAACAAAACGCAACATTTCTACTTTCCGAAGTCGTATAAAATATAAAAAATACCGTACCGTCGTATAAATCGTTATTAGTAGGAGTGCTGCACTATTTACACGATTGGGAAGACATATTCGCACAAACCGACGACAATATTTTCCCTAAACCAAATAACAGGAAAATTTCTGAGATTATCGTCAATTTACTACGCCAGTACAAACTCACAGTGAGCCTAATCCTACACATGCAGTGCCCTCCAAGCCAAAATTAAGGTGTCATCGTCTTCTGACGAAGACGTTTCAGTCGAAGAATCAACTCTACAAGAACCGCTAGACAAGGAACTGGATAAATGCAAGATAATCCGCAAGTATCCATCTGTATCTACCAATTTTGACTATGCAGAGTTTGCCAAAGTAAAAAAAAACGATATGATAACGGAGGACAACGAGGTGTGCATCTGACAGAAGCATACAAATATATTTTGTGTGTCCTGCCTGAGAGTATTGAGAGTAAATAAGTAGTATAAATAATGCTGGACATTTTTCACACAGCATCATCTAGCCCCAAACTAACCAGAGCTTGTATTATGGGAACTACATGACTGATATACTACATTTATATACATTTTTTTTTGATACATTGAAAAAAACACAGACCCGAGACAAATATTTGCAGATTCATAAAATGAATAAGTAATATTGTTGTTTGAATTATTTTGTTCATCTAACTTTTTATGTGAAAATAATTACTGCGTGCGTGTGTAAGTGTGTAATATCGTATTTTTTTATTTATATTCCATATAACTTAATGTTGATTAAAATACTGATACTATAGCACAAGTTATTTGATCGTTTCTTTCCTCAAAACAGAAAAAAAAATTGCAATTCCGGAACCAGTTCCGGAATTCTGAAACTAGGTCCTCAGCATCGAAATTCAGTTCCGGAATTGAATAGCTTCCGATATTGCATGCCCTAATACAGGTACATAGTAGGATTTATTTATTAGTGTTCTCCATATAGGTACCTAAACTCTGGTTCTACGAATGTTTTGGTGCTGTGGTCGAAATTGTTTTAAAAGATATACGACCGGCACATTTACCTATACAATACAAACTAACATAGGTACCTAATAGTTTTTCGTCATCCACCGTTGCATCTGAGAATATTGCCAGAACTTTTTTTGGTACTACACGGAAATGTATCGGCGCCTGCCTGTCTTCATCTGCATCGAACACCATACACTGAAAATAGAAACAGAATAATCAGAAGTTGCAGTGGTCCGGCCAACATAAGCCTGCTTTGCTGCTTTCGGCTCGTGAAATGACAGACATGAGACTTTGACCAGGCATGCCTGGACAAAATAAATGAATCAACAAACCCCTAATATAAAAAATAATGCTGGACGTTTTCACTCAGTATCATCTAACCCCAAACTAAACAGAGCTTGTATTATGGGAACTACATGACTGATATACTACTTACATAATTTTTTAAATGTAAATGCATACATATTATACATAGAAAAACCCAGAGCTGAGAACTCGCAACCTTCTGCGTCTCAGGCGAGCCACACCACAGACTACTATATGTACCAGAGCCACACGCCACAGAGTTCGCCAAATAGGTAGGTGTTGCCAAATATCTGGGGATGGGATGGCAGGCGAAGAAAGCAAAAGATGTACGGTTCCTATACCTTTCTAGTAATATAGTATCTGTGGATATACAGAGCTAATGTTAGCATGATCTGCATACGTTTGTTCCGGGTCTCGGAGTTGTGGTACCACGGTACCCGTAGTTCCTGATACTCATGATAGGGAAATCTAGTGTGGGGTCAGGGCTATGGCTTTTATGTCTTTGACGACCTCTGAGACGCAGAAGTTTGCGGGTTGAAATGAAATTACTTTGAGGAACACAATGTAAGTGCCTATGTCCTACAAATGGCGGACATAGGCACCTTTTTAACAAGTAAAATACGCACCTTTATAACAAGTAAAATACGCAGCACCTTTATAACAAGTAAAATACGCAGTGATTTGTAAAACTACAGAGAAGTTCGAATACGTACATACATCGATTAAAAATCAACGAAACTGCTTGGGATTAATCTAAGTAGTTTCGATATCGATTTGTAAGATTTTATTCTTCAAAAGAATGGTTAAGATGCCGTGGTGGACCCGGTAAGTACGCTCGTTTGAATAGTGGGATTTTGGAGGAAGCCTATGCCCAGAGACTACCAGCTACCAGCTACCAGCTGATGATGGAGCATACCTGATCATCTTGGTACAACAATTCGCCTCTCTGGAAGTTTCCAAACTCCCCTGCACTTGCCACTGCTGACGCCATTTCCAATATTTATGAATTCACGTCTACAATAACTGCAGTGTTTTTATTGTTATGACTTGAGATAGGTAGCAATTAAAATAGGTAATAAGGCTTATCATATCTCAAGGTACAAATCGTTATCAATAGATTAGTTATATCGTTTCGTTCGTTCGTGTCATCAGTTCTTTTATTTAGTCACCATTAGGATAGATATATACTAGTCCCCTAATTACGCTCAAAGCGGTTATGGGATGAAGAATGGCTTTCATTTTGCCAAAGTTCAAAACTTCTTAAAAAGGAATGTTAGGGTCACTTTGAAGTTTTAGACATTGTGTCAAATTGTACCTACTCCCAGATCTTATATTGAACAACACCGATAGATTGATTGGTTTCACCATATAACTTATACTGTGCGTCTATATTTAGTACTAGCTGTACCCGCGACTTCGTTCGCGATTGCGATCCCTGCAGACTAATTATTCGCATCTGACCTCAGTTTGTCTCATATAAAGCAACGCTCTGTAGTCTGCGGTGCAACACCCATATCAAGAAAGTATTTCTCAAAGACTCGAGATTAAAAAAAAAGAATATCGGAATAAAATAGGTTAACATTGTCGAAGATATCGCGTAACATACCTATACAACTGTAAGCTACACAAAAAGCAGACAGACAAATTGAGAAACTCCTTTTTTGAAGACGGTTGATAATAATTAAATTGTGATATTATTAGCGATAGTTAGGTACCTACGCTTGCAGTCTCTATTTTACGGTTTCTATCCTGCAGGTACTCTAATAGCATGAAATCCTTACGTGCCTACGTTATTTTGCCTACTCTACAAAAACAAAATAAAAGTCGCCCACCAAAAATGTTTCGGCTAGTCGTGATTCCATGAGATGATGATGATGTTTTTTCCCCAGTCCCAGTCGTCCCGGTAGTCACGGTAGTCCCGGTAGTCTTATCCATTATGACTATACGATAAAATGCGCTCACCAGCTTAAGATGAGCCGTACGTTCAAAGGTTCCTGTACATTTCGGGTTTCAAGTTATTTGGCATATTACTGAGGCCTGTGATGTCTGTAACTTCTGAACTACAAACCTGATGACCTTGAAATATTTACAGAACAATCTTGAAAGTACATCCTCTCTAACAAAAAAGAATGAATGAAATCGGACTACGCGTTAATGAATTACAACTAAGTACACGTTTTGACTTTCATCCCCTCTCCCAAGGGAACCCTGCTGAATTTCGGGATAAAAAGTATCCTAAGTCCTTATAGTATGAACTCAAATCATGCCAAGTTTCATTTGAATTCATTCAGTAGTTTCGGCGCCATGCGTGATTAAGGTTCAGACAGAAAGACAGACAGACAAAAATTACATTTTTGGCTTCAGTATCGATTATAGAGAGCCACCCAAAAAATTTTTCAAAATAACTTCAATGTACAGAAATTGACCTGTTACATTCTTATATAGATTAGTATAGATTTGAGGAGCTCAAGGAGATAGGAGGATAGATTTAAAGCTCGAAAACATGACATTTAGAAATATTAAAATGCAGTCGGTTGGTGTCGCTCCAAGCATGAATCGCACTACGTCAACGCTGCTGATCATCAGTGTTGTGGCGATTTGATATCTGCAAAAATCTTAAAATCATCTGCGTATATTAGACACTGAGATATACTGAGACAACTAGCCAGGCATCAATCATGATGGTAAAAAGTAGTGGACCCAGTGAAGAACCTTGACTTACGCCAGAACGAGTGTGTTAGGAATGAGACTCAGCATCCTAGACGCACAAATCGTTTACGATCCTATCACGTAACCTAACCAAAAAATACAGATATGTATATCGAGAACTTACTTCATTTTTTGAGTCTTGAAAATTAGCAAAAAACTACGCAATTGAATCAACAAACATTGCTTTTTGATATAACCACCATAGACCAACCAACATGTTTATTTCGTGCGATTCAGATTGCATATCTATTATATAGCATACCGAAATATTATCCGGAAAATGAGATTTATAGTGATTACCACTCCGGAACGTGTTTATAAATTGTATGCTAGTTATGATGCCTTACTGAATACAAATAGATAAGTAGGTACTTATTTACCTACCTACATACAATCTAAGGATGACTGATCTATAGGTACTAATATAAAGAGGAAAGATTTGTTTGTTTGTTTGTACCGAATAGACTCCGAAACTACTGGCCGATTTTTTCACCAATAGAAAGCTAAATTATCAGGATAGCCTATGTTGGCTATAACTAATTTAAAAAAAAATAGAGATCCTTAAAAAACTTGCAATAACGTAACCCGAAGTAACCATCATGCCCTCAATTCCATCCCATCTCTTCTCGATCTTATTATTGTTTCTGACATTGGCCGCGTGGCTACCCATGGACAACTGACTGCGTCTTTCTCCCATCATGATCTTACTTTTCTTTCATATAAAATCCGTACTCCTAAACGTAAGCCTAAGTTTGTCTTCCTTCGTAGCTTCAAGGATGTTGACCTGGAACGCTTGAGGTTGGATGCTTACAATATTGACTGGTCTCCAGTAATTGATGCGGTTACGGTGGACGAAAAAGTTGCTAACTTTAACATCATAATTACATACCTCTTTGATATTCATGCTCCAATGAAATGTGTCAAAGTCAAGCATCCGCCTGCTCCTTGGGTGACTCAACCTATAAAAAATATGATGTCTAAACGCGATCGGGCAAAGCGGGTGTACAAGAAATCTCCTTCTGAGATGAACCTGGCCGTATATAAGAAGCTTCGCAATCGTTGCAGCAAGATGTGTAGAGATGCAAAAAGACACCACATCCATAACTCTATCCAAAATTCTAGTCCCTCTCAAATGTGGAAATTTCTTCGATCTCTTGGGCTGGGCCGAGGCACTAGTGATACCAATATTTCTCTTGATTTAAATTCTATCAACTCACATTTCTCCAAGTCTCCTTTGCGCTTAGATGATCATGTCAAACTCTCCACCATTGATAAACTCTCTTGCCTGCCCAAGCCTGATTGTATCCCTTTAAACTTTGTTGAGGTTACAGAGGGTGAAGTCAATAAAATCCTTAAGTCTATTTCCACAAAAGCTGTTGGCACTGACGGCATTAACGTCCAGATGCTCCAACTTCTCGCCTATGAGCTCGTTCCAGCTATCACACACATTATTAACCACTCTCTCGGGACGAGTTCATTTCCTTCAGCCTGGAAAACTGCTTACGTTATCCCTTTCCCTAAAACTCCAAACCCTACCACTGTTTCCCAATTTCGACCTATCTCTATTTTACCTGTCCTATCCAAAATCCTTGAAGATGTGGTCCATAAACAACTATCTGTTTTTCTATCCAAACATTGCCTGTTAAATCCCTTCCAATCCGGTTTTCGTCCTGGTCACAGCACTGTCGGGGCCCTGACCAAAGTGTCGGATGACATACGCTGGGCCATGGACAATAAACAGTTAACTGCTTTGGTTACTAGACTTCAGTAGTGCATTCAACTCTGTTGACTATGACATTCTTTTAGCTATCCTCTCCTCCCTTAATATTTCACACTTTGTAGTTTCATGGTTCAACTTCTATCTTTCTGGTCGCTCGCAGTGTGTGCGCTCTAACGAGTCTCACTCTGACTGGTGTAACATCACTGCGGGTGTACCTCAAGGTGGTGTTCTTTCTCCTTTACTTTTCTCGGTTTTTATCAATGCCATCACTCAAGTAATCTCCTCTCACTACCATCTTTATGCCGACGACTTGCAAATTTATCATCACTTTAAAGCTGTTGATATATCTGATGGAATTAGCCAAATCAACTCTGATTTAAATAATATCAATACCTGGGCGAAAGCTCATGGTCTCCTGGTTAATCCTTCCAAATCACAGGCGATGATAATCGGTAGTACTTACATGCTTAACATTATCATTCATTCGACCCCATCTATTTTGTTTAATGGAACCCCGATCGCATATTCTGACAAAGCAAAAAATCTAGGTGTAATCTTTGATAAACAGTTATCCTGGTCAAGTCATATTTATGAGGTCAGTAGAAGGGTAAACTTTACCTTCCAATCACTCAAGCGTCTCCAGAAGTTCTTACCCTTTGAAACTAAAATCACACTTGCACAAACACTTTTACTACCTCTTCTCGACTATGCTGATGTCTGTTTCCTTGACGCCACGGAGGAACTTCTGAACAAGCTTGAGCGTCTTCAAAACTTGTGCATCCGATTTATCTTCGGTTTGCGCAAGTTTGATCACGTTTCCAGCTTCAGATCCCAATTAAAATGGCTCTCTATTCGTCGTCGCCGTGATCTTCACGTTCTGACATTTCTCTTTAATGTTCTTCACAATCCCCTTTCCCCTTCTTACCTCCGTGAGCGCTTCGACTATCTTGTTCCTCGTGAAAAGCCATGCAGGTCAGTTTCGTCACTTCTTCTCAGGACCCCCTCTCACTCTTCCAGCTGTTATGGTGGTTCATTCACCGTACATGCTGTTAAATTATGGAACTCTCTCCCTCATGCAATCCGAGCCAGTCCATCGCTGAACATTTTTAAATCTAAAGTGAAAGAGCATTATCTCTCTCTGTCATATGCTTAGGTTAGGTACTTTATGTATTATATATATTATTTGTATTTATGTATTAATATGATGATATTGTATTTATTTTCGGTGTATGTGTATTCATAGGTAGTTCAAGTAGGTATGTATAATATGTAGTTTATTAAAATATAGTGGTATTTTAAGTATATTTCATGACTTTGTACACCTACTAACTTTATCACTTCTCTATCTCTCCTCAAAGGTTTGCTGGAAGAAAACTCTTTTTAGGGTTAAGCTCGCCTTTGTACATGCCTCACCTAATATCTTGTTTAATATTTCTGTGTACAATAAAGAATTATAAGAAGTAGCAGAATGTTGTCTATAAAATTCATTATTTTGCGTGCGCTGAGGAAACTTTTGATGATACATAAAAAAATATGTACTACATGATTAAAGTACTAGCTCTATATTACCTACCGACAAAAAAGTTTTTGAGGGAATATATCTAACTATCATAGTTAAGTCAAAATAGCAGCTCTTGTGTTCTAAAATTTAACAAAAGTTGCGATGAAACTTGATAGGTCCATAGCTGTTACTTTTTCTCCCGATATTGCCACGGAATCGAAACTTACGCGGGAGAAACCGTGGGGCTCAGCTAGTTGATTTATAATTTCAACAATTTATATTCAGTACTACATAATTAGGGTTTCTCCCGTTGTCCCCCGATCTACGGCCCGTCGTGTATGAACATTCATACAAGTAAAATATTCTCATTTATTTTTTTATGCATATTAATATAAGCAGATGTTCCTTACCGACCAACTGTATGCAAAACTTGGAACACCCAGTTGATAGTTCCGTTAGACACAACTTGGCACAAATAGTTGTTCTATAACTGTTCCTTATATACAAATGTTCCATGTGACATATAAATGGTCTTATAAAAAACCTAACAACCTAATCTATCCGAGTCGGATCTACCCCGGGGGCTAGACAAATACCTCACGCTTACTTTTCCTTTCACGCTAACGCAGTTTTTTTAAGGTAAAACTTGGCAGCTGTCCCGTGACATTTCTACAGCTAATGTCATTTCCATACAATTCAATCTTTCCGCAGGCGTTAACGTCAACAGAAAGTGGAATTTGTCTAGGCCTCAGGAAGGATTTTTTAGTAGTGGCAAGTTGCATCTTAAACACGAAGAAAAGCGACAAGTAAACTGATTTGAGAGCAGCACACAGCAGTAAAATTCTTGCCATCTCTTTCTTGCGTACACTATCAGTAAAAGAGAGCGACAGTTTAAATTTAGTTTAGTTGCGTACTACAGAATCGAGGCCAATATCAAATAAGAAAATGAAAAATTTAAACAAAACCATTTTAATCAGTTAATAATTACACAATACGTGCTCAATTATAATGCATTTAGAAATGTACATTATATACATATAATTTACAATGGAAATAACAGTCTTACATTACGGCACAGACATTAATTAATCAAACAATATAATGAATTAATAAATAATGCTGCGACATTTTTCACACAGGATCATCTAGCCACAAAGTAAGCAGTGCTTGTTTAATGGGAACTACATGACTATATACTAGTTATATACTTTTTTGTGAATAAATACATATTATACTTAGAAAACACCCAGTCCCGAGACAAATACTTGCAGAAACAAATCATACAGACTGTCCCGCGGCGGGAATCGTACCCGCAACCTTGCCGTGCCACGTGCCACATATGTTCGGACGTGTCTCTGACTTACCCCTACATGGTACCCACACAGCTCTGCGTACTGAGTATGGATCTGAGGCACTCTCATCTATTTTATTTATTTTTATTTTTTAATCATGGGGATTGCAGTTTTGAGCGTGTTTGTTTTTAATAATGCATCAGATCACCGGATTCTAAACAGTGGAATACTATACATATCATATTGGCATGTGTAAGTTTCTTAATACACGGTGATTATGTTTTAATAAACCAGAAACAAAATCACCCTGTATAACAGACTAATTTATACCCATAATTAAAATATTACTATATTAAAATAAAAATTATAACATAGAAGGAACAACAGTTCATTATAATATTGCTAAAGTAGATTTAGTATTTTTATTAAAAACATATAAAGACAGCTAACTAATATAATTTTAATATGAATATATATTGTTTTTTTAAAAGCCATTTCAACATGGACATTTTAAATATTTTTTAAGCTAAAAACAAAAATAATTTCCATGAAAGGAATCAATAAAATTATACAAAAACTCAACATTCATCGAAAAATTGTATGAATTTAGAAATACATTCAATAGTTATTTTAAATATCTACAAAAGCATAATGATATTCATATTGTAAAAACGGAAATTTTCACGTACTGCATTATCGGTGAAGGCACCGACTAAGTTTCGACTCATTCCGAGAGTGATAAGCGAGTGAGTGGTAGTGCACGGCGCGACGCTGAAGGAGAAAGTCGCAACCACTCACCCTGATGTAGACTCTCGGAATGAGTCGAAACTTAGTCGGTGTCTTCACTGATAGTGCAGTACGTGAAAATTCCCGTTATTACAATATGAATAGTCAAGTTCACGATAGTTTTTGGAATAAAACATAATGATAGTTAGAACATAGATAGACACCCTTTAGATTAAGAATAACACCCAATTTTATATACATAGACATGAACCCACATTATACAGGAATCCCTGTATCGTGGGTAACAAGAACTACGAGTATCATGGTATCACAACATATGTAGCCCAAGCAAACATTTGTCTCAGTCGCCGCTGAGTTCACCAATAACGCCCTTCAGTTAAAATATTATATTTACAAATTGAACTAGTTAAAACTATACCCATTTATTATATTAAATCAAATGGTATAATACCATTTGCTTCTCCCGTGGGGAAAAGGAATAACCCAATTTAATTTATACTAAATATCATCATGGTCGGTTTTAAAAAATAATTCATAGACATATAAAATTTTAGCAGACCTTTTCATGGTCAGTTTTAAAAGGAAATCCATAGACATATAAAATTATAGCAGACTTTTCATGGTCAGTTTTAAAATTAAATCTATAGATATATTCAAAATTATAGGAGTTATTTTTATTTCAGTCCTTTATGAAAGGATCGCGATATTTTTTAAGAAAGGGGTTATTGAGATAAGGTGTTACTCAATAAAGATTTTTTTAAATGTAATATGTCACCAAATCTTGTAAAGTTCAAATGTCACATTTATTCACATTGGAAATTTTCAGTCAGTTCATAAAAAACCGGCTCTTTCAACTGATCAAACTTTCTAGTTTGATCAACATTAAAAATCTACTCACACTTTTCATACTTTCACCCATTTCACTATTTTGTCACAGCCCAGATATTCATCTAGTTCACATAACACTGATTCTTTCATCTGATCAAAGGTTTTCGTCAAACAAGTTTGATCAACAAAAATAATCAGCTCAAGTTTTTCATATTTTTTACCATCAGCCGATTGACAATTTAACATGGCTCCCATTTTAACACAGCTGAACATTTCTCCCAGTAAATATTACTACTCAAATCGTATTTTAATACAGATGTAATTTTCACCCAATTAAAATTTTGACCCATTCACAAATTTACAGTTTATATTTGGACACAGCTGATATTTTCTTCCAGTTCAAATTTTTCACCCAGCTGGCGCGGCGTACATCGCTCCTTACCAACCAACATAAACCAGACCATTGTCTAGTTAGATATTTGCAATTATTTTTGGTAAACTTGTCTTCATTTTAGACCACTTATATTAACGGCTATATGTTCGATTGGCACCACATGAAACCAAATGAAGGATCATAAAAAAAACCAAGGCGAGTTCGTTGCCCGATTCTTCTAGGTTTGGTCAGGCGCGAGGAATAGGCGGAAATTCACTTTAAAATTTTTAAATTCACGTAGTTTTCAATCTGATGTTTCTTGTAATATCAATTTATAAAAAGGTATTGACTTTGACTTTGAAAGTTAGTATATTTTATTGCACATAAATGACCGTTTAGCCCCACGAGGGGTCGTATCGTGTCCATGGATCGTGAGGGGCGAGGTAAACCCTCCGGCCTCCTACGAAGCACGTTACCACTCCGCGGTACGCCGTGCGAGGGACTCCACTCTGAAAACAAATAATCAACATAAAACTTCAGTCCAACTGTAGTTTCTTCTACAGTTGGACTGAAAAGTCAAAAGTATTTACTTTTGAAATCGTCTTATCAAGATCTTTATCTTGATATGCATACTCTCGATACTTATATTTAGCTAGTCGCTATATATTAACTTATATTTTAAGAGTGACAGGAGTCCATAATCAGTTTCTAGTTAGTTAGGCCTAGTTTCTTAGCATACCGTCTGTGTACGGAACGCATGGACCATTCTATTTTAAGAGTGATATAAGTCCACACTCACTCTGAAATCGTCCATTAGTCCCAGTTTCTTAGTCCATTAGTAGTTACCGTCTGTAGTACGACACGCGTATATTGTAGATAATTCTATGTTAAGAGTGACATTATAATATGAGAGTGACAAGAGTCCATCGTGTCTATGTACGACATGCATAATTATATTTGAAGAGTGACATTATAATATGAGAGTGACAAGAGTCCATCGTGTCTATGTACGACATGCATAATTATATTTGTAGAGTGACATTATAATATGAGAGTGACAGGAATCCAAACTCACTCTGAAATCGTCCATAAGTCCCAGTTTCTTAGCGTTCCGTCTGTACGTGTTTGCGCATATGTACGACACGCGTATATTGTAGATAATTCTATGTTAAGAGTGACATTATAATATTAGAGTGACAGGAGTCCAAACTCACTCTGAAATCGTCTATAAGTCCCAGTTTCTTAGCGTTCCGTCTGTACGTGTTTGCGCATATGTACGACACGCGTATATTGTAGATAATTCTATGTTAAGAGTGACATTATAATATGAGAGTGACAAGAGTCCATCGTGTCTATGTACGACAAGCATAATTATATTTGTAGAGTGACATTATAATATTAGAGTGACAGGAGTCCAAACTCACTCTGAAATCGTCCATAAGTCCCAGTTTCTTAGCGTTCCGTCTGTACGTGTTTGCGTCGGTGTAAGAGACGCGCGCGTCTCCGTTCGCGTCGGAGAGCGCCTCGGCGGCCGTCAGCTCGGGCAGAGCGTACACCGTCGATGCAAGAGTGTCGTCGTAGTTTTCCTAGAACACGTTTATTTAAAACTAGCTTCTGCCCACGGCTTCGCCCGCGTCGTACCCGGATAAAAGTAGCCTATGTGTTATTCTGATGTATAAGCTATATTATTGTAAAGTTTCATCAAAATCCGTTCAGTAGTTTTTGCGTGTAAGAGAAACAAACATCCATTTTCACAATTTTTAGCGTTTATAATATTAGTTGGATTTTAAGGTTTAGGTTTTTAAAATTTTAATAACAAAAGTAATAAATTATCACTATTTTTCGACATAGAACACGTTAATTTCTAACATTACTTTCAATGATTGACGACCTCTGTGGCGCAATGGGAGAAGGTGCGTCTGAGACGCAGAAGGTTGCGGGTTCAAATCCCGCCGCGGGACAAATGTTTGTATGATCTGCAAATATTTGTCTCGAGTCTGGGTGTTTTCTATGTATGTATTTACTCAAATCAGTTATGTAGTTTCCATAATACAAGCTCTGTTCAGTTTAAGGCTAGATGATACTGCACAAAAAATTACCACCATTATTATTTATTAAAAACTTGAATAAAACAAATATTTTCCACTGTTTTTCGCTAACATAGCAACCAAACAAATTATAAATTAATAAAATTAACACACCACACTAACACACACCCTCTCTCATTCTCTCACACATCATCACTAGCAAAGCGCACATTAATTTCTCGCGTGGAAATGCCATAACACGAATTGAGAACCTCCTCCTTTTCTGAAGTCGGTTAAAAACAAAAGTACACAAAAAATGTTTCGGCTAGTCGTGATTCCATAAGATGATAATGACTTTTGAGTTAACGGGAAAAGCAGCAATCCCTCAGGATTATAACTTTTATGGGCCCTCCTTGGGATCATTCTCTATACAAAAACTAAATAATCATCAAAATCGGTTAACATAGAAAGTAGGTTAACCCGCATTAGTGAGTGCATTAGTATGCACACTTAAAATCAGGGGGAATTCTATATTATTTTTTGTTAGTTCAATTTTCCCCCCTAAGGGGGATTTTAGGGGGGATTTGTGGAATAACCCCTTTTTCAAGTTACATAATTTCCCAAAAATTGCAACATCGCCGGATATTGAACCCGCGACCACCCTTAGTGATTTATTAAACTTTAATAAATACCGACAACTTCCAAAATCAGTATAAACTTCACTTTTTTGAAGTTTCATAATTTCCCAAAAATTTCAACATCACTCACAAAAACAGTTTAAATATAACTTTTTTCAAGTTACAAAATTTCCCGAAAAATGCAACATCGGCGGACATCGAACCCGCTACCACCCTCAGTGATTTATTCAACTTACTTTGAGTAGATACGAGAGGTCTAGTTTCGTAAACTCCACATATTCCATGTTCAGTTGGATATTCCTTAAATGCTTCTCGAAGAACAACCCTTTGCTGACTCCGATCTGAAAATAAGATTTAAGTTAAAAAAAAAACATTATTATAAACGTGAGAGTTTGTGAGGATGGATGTTTGTTTCTCTCTCACGCAAAAATTACTAAACGGATTTTGATGAAACTTTACAGTTATATGTATAGCTTATACATCAGAATAACACAGGCTACTTTTTATCCGGGTACCACACGCGCGAAGCCGTGGGCAGAAGCTAGATGAAGCTGTGTGAAAAAGTCCAGCGTTATTAAATTTATTTATTAAGGGTACCTTCCCAAAGCTATAGGTCCTTGATATCTCTGGTCTGATGCAAGCCTTATTCTTCACGTTTTCAGGATTCCGCAGCCAATCGTCGAAGAATCTGAAAGAAATAAGGCGAATGTTTGCTAGTTCTGCAGATATTCGTTCCGGCGGGACGATCACACAAACTCGTGTCTATCGAGATGGCAATCAGTTTTGACACTAGTTCCTTATTTTAATGGCCCATCCATCCAAAAAAACGGAACGTCCAATATGAAACCAATTTTGTTCATTCGCATTGTCCATCTATGGCTCATCCAGCTTACAAATTAGCGTGATATGATTCATCCCATCCGATGATACCAGCCATGGGAAATTAGTGTGATCGCCCCGCGGGTCTGGGTGTGTGTGGTGCCGCGGTACTCGAAGTTCCTGATACCCACGACACAGGGAATCCCAGTGCGGAACCAGCGGGGTGATCGCACTAATTTCCATGGCTATCGAGATGGAGGCATGGCATTTGCGTGATTCGATTACTTGTCAAAATCACAAGTATCGTTCGTTCATGGACGGTTCATGGCCTTCAGTTTAGTCTGGGTAATATGAGAGCCAAGCGATGGGGAATCAGTGTAATCGCAATTTGATGGATGAGCCATTCAGATGGGGAACAAGTGTCAAAATTGATTGCCATCTCGATAGCCATGGGTTAGCGTGATCGATGTATGTATGTATCAGTTCGGTGTTTATCTATACAAATAATATCAAGAGGTAAAGCTTGTAGTTTTTTTCGTTATATTGCTTACTATCGAATAAAAAAAAAATCGCTTACAAAAATTGTTTCGGCAACTGATTCCATAAGATGATGATGGTTTTTTAAGTTTACGGGAAAAATATCAATCCCGAAATACAACGAGCGACCACCTTAGGATTATTCTCTAAAGAACAATAAAAGAATCATCAAAATCGGTTAACAATTGGCGAAGATATCAGGTAACAAACATAAAAATAGAATTGAGGACTTCCTCCTTTTTTATAAGTCTGTCAATAAGAAGCTACTCGGTAATAATATACAGTAACAATATGAGCCCTTAACTTCACACTAGGGTTCCCTGTGTCGTGAGCCCTAAACCTCCTGTTCCTGAGTTCCCAGTGTCGTGAGCCCTAAACCTATTGTTCCTGAATTCCCTGTGTCGTGAGCCCTAAACCTCCTGTTCCTGAATTCCCTGTGTCGTGAGCCCTAAACCTCCTGTTCCTGAATTCCCTGTGTCGTGAGCCCTAAACCTCCTGTTCCTGAGTTCCCTGTGTCGTGAGCCCTAAACCTCCTGTTCCTGGGTTCCCCGTGTCGTGAGCTAAACCTCCTGTTCCTGAGTTTCCAGTGTCGTCAGCCCTAAACCTCCTGTTCCTGAGTTCCCTGTGCCGTGAGCCCTAAACCTCCTGTTCCTGAGTTCCCAGCGTCGTGAGCCCTAAACCTCCTGTTCCTGAGTTCCCTGTGTCGTGAGCCCTGAACCTCCTGTTCCTGAGTTCCCTGTGTCGTGAGCCCTAAACCTCCTGTTCCTGAGTTCCCAGTGTCGTGAGCCCTAAACCTCCTGTTCCTGAGTTCCCTGTGTCGTGAGCCCTAAACCTCCTGTTCCTGAGTTCCCAGTGTCGTGAGCCCTAAACCTCCTGTTCCTGAGTTCCCAGTGTCGTGAGCCCTAAACCTCCTGTTCCTGAGTTCCCTGTGTCGTGAGCCCTAAACCTCCTGTTCCTGAGTTCCCTGTGTCGTGAGCCCTAAACCTCCTGTTCCTGAGTTCCCTGTGTCGTGAGCCCTAAACCTCCTGTTCCTGGGTTTCCTGTGTCGTGAGCCCTAAATCTCCTGTTCCTCAGTTCCGTGTCGTGAGCTGGGGTGAGTCTAACTCCCTGCATGGTGATGTTGGTAATTATTCAAAGTATATTACGGGTACTCACGCAGGCGGCCAGTTCTGTTCCAGGTCCTGCCAAGTCTGCTTCCTCATCATCCAGCCTAGCCCTGGGAAGAAGTCGGTGCGGTGCAGCAGCTCCGGTCTTGACATATCTATCACATCCTGTTTACCGTTGTCATTCCACGCCGATATGCACCTTCAAATGAGGATATTATAATTACATAATATAACCTGTATTTATATGGGGGCGACTACCTACCTCTACCACTATCACGTAGTTCCCATAATACAAGCTCTCTCATATGTCCCGCAGCGGAAATCGAACCCGCAACATTCTGCGTTTTAGGCGGGCCTTCGCCCACTGCGCCACATATGTCGTCAGAGGTTTTATGACTAAGTTATAGGCTATAATTTATTTTCAAAAAAAATCGAGATTCTTAAAAAAATGCAATAATATAGCCCAAAGTAGCAAAATTTTGCCAATAAAATTCATTATTTGGCGTGCGCTGAGAAAACTATTGATGATACATCAAAATTATGTACTACATGATTAAAGTACTCATTATTATCTACAAAAAAGTCCGCGACGGCATATATCTAACTATCATAGTTAAGTCACAATAGCAGCTTTTGTGTTCTAAAATTTAATTAGATCGCGGGTAGAAACAAAAGTTGGTTACATTCGTATCGTAGTATTAATTCTTATTCAAATAAATAGTTTTATCATCAAGGGTATTTACATAGCATGAAAATATTTTTTATATATACGAATCGGACATTTAATTTCAAAGCGATCACGAGAAAAAACATTGCAACACGCGAAACGCCGCGACGTTCCTCTGCTTATAGAGCGGGTGTTGCCGAGGAGCGGGAGGGGTTACGTCTATGAGTAAGGTACACGCGCGGCTCAGACACATCAGTAAGTATGTATGTACAATACATAATATGTTTGTTACTTCTTCACGCAAAAACTAATGAACCGTTTGCGATGAAACTTGATAGGTACATAGCTGTTACATTTATCCCGATATTCCCACGGAATCGAAACTTACGCGGGTGAAACCGCGGGGCGCAGCTAGTCTATAAAGAAAGAAATAAATGAAACCTATTGATTTTGACTTCTGCTCTAGTCTATTCTTTGCTTACCATAAACTGGGGTCTTTGTGGAGTAGCGGATATGTTCCGAGGAAGTATTCGAAGAAATCTGGTGAGATGTCCAGGTCATCTGAAACCAAATTATGGAGACTTGCATCAATTGGGGGCCATTCATAAATTACGTAACACGTCAAGGGGGAGGGAGGGGGTCAACAAAGTGTGACATCGCGTGACAATAGGGAGGACGGGTCAAAAGTTTCGTGACGTCACATCTATAAATCTAAAGTACTAAAACTGTGAACTCTCCTATAATTTTATAGAATAGGTTATGATAGAGGCAACTCCATGTTATTGTTTAAATTTATTTGTTTCACTCATTGATTGGCACGTGACGGCCGCGACACGTTTGATTTATTATTAAAAAAAGATTTAAATAATTCTAAGATAATTTAATAATCATTTCGGAAGTGCTGTTTTAATTTAATTTTAATTTCAAAATAGAAGACGTCACACCAGGGAGGGAGGGAACACACACCTGTGACAAGGACGGGGGAGGGCATCAAAAATCAAGAGATTCGTGTGACGTAATTTATGGATGGCCCCTTGATGCAAAATATAATGTTTGGACGTGCCTCCGATTAACCTACTTAGCTTCCTCAAAGACCTACGTACTGAGAATGCATTTGAGAAAGTCCATCATAGGGAATATAATCGCAAGCGTGATTTTATGAATCTTGTGTGGCGCAGTGGGCGAAGGTCCACCTGAGACGCAGAAGGTTGCGGGTTCAATTCGCCGCGGAACAAATGTTTGTATGATCTGCAAATATTTGTCTCAGGTCTGGGTGTTTTCTATGTATAATATGTATGTATTTACAAAAAAAGCATAAGTATAAGTAGTTTAACAGTCGTTTAGTTCCCATAATACAAGCTGTGCTTACTTGGGGTTAGATGATGCTGTGTGAAAAATGTCCAGCATAACGTCTTGCTATATTGTAGTACCCTCTACTTCACTTCGACTAGTGGCGCCATCTAGTTTCATCACATTAAACCTATCAATCTTGTTATCAAGACTCGCGCAAAACAGCTGCGGTCAACGCTACGATGGCGGGATCTGTACTTTGACAAACACTTGACAACCTTTTCCATTTGTGCCGCTGCAACCGCCACCTCATCAGTGTGGCCGGACCTTTACATTTATATTATCTGTGACGTCTCTTACCTTCAACAATGATGACAGCTTCATGCCCCATAGTCTCCAGCACATAGTTTAAGGCGAACTTATAATGCCTTGCTATCTTGTAGTACCCTCTAAACTTCACTTCGACTAGTGGCGACATCTAGTTCCATCACATTAAACCTATCAATCTTGTTATCAAGACTCGCGCAAAACAGCTGCGGTCAACGCTACGATGGCGGGATCTGTACTTTGACAAACACTTGACAACCTTTTCCATTTGTGCCGCTGCCACCGCCACCTCATCAGTGTGGCCGGACCTTTACATTTATATTATCTGTGACGTCTCTTACCTTCAACAATGATGACAGCTTCATGCCCCATAGTCTCCAGCACATAGTTCAAGGCGAACTTATAATGCCTTGCTATCTTATAGTACCCTCTAAACTTGACTTTAGCTTTCGGGAGCGGTATTTCGGTGAGGTCCGGTTGGGTCACCACTGATATGGTAGGGTCTTCGTTTACGAACGATCTGATCACTTGGTACGTTGCGTTATGACCGCAGTCCTGTAACATAGGATAACTTGTAGGCCGCCATGAAACTGAGATGCCGCGAAATACTGTTTTAGCCAACTATAGAGAGGAGGGGTTAAGAGTTTAAGCTCATATTCGAACTTACATATTCTCTCAATATAACCTATAAAGTTTTATAAAGATTAAATTGTATTGTATTTATTTATTCCAATATTAACATAAAATATATTGTATGCGGAATGTTACAAAAAGGATGACATATTACACATACACAAATCACTTAGAACTACACAATAAGACAGACAAAACCAATAACGAAATAAATAATAGGTAATAATATATAAGGTCAAGTCAAATTATTGTCAGCATAAAATCAATTAGTAATTCATATTAAGATAATAGGCATAGAAGTACATAGAGTTGAATCAGACCCGAATAAGCACAGTATGTCAGTAAAATTTAGTATAAATGTCAGATGTTAGTAAAGAAAGAGGTTGAAAATTTAAAGATCGCCAAGGGAGTACAAACTCTTTTCTAGTAGAAAAGACTTGAGTTTGACTTTGAGTGCAATTGAATCTGATGAATTACTGATTTGATATATATACGTAATTTATTGAATATTTCGACAGCTTGATATTTTGCAGAATGTTTCATAAATAAATGGTGCGGCAGTTATCGACGAACAAACAAACAGACAAACGCCGGATAGTCCAACTAGACTCGGATATCTTCGTATAAAATTATGATGTACAAATTATGCGTGTTGCTCGCTTCGCTCACCCAATTATAGATGACTAACTACTATGTATAACATGGGTATGTAACTGATATATTTAGGCGTGCCTTGTAACACACAATACTTGGTAAAAAGTGGTTTATTTCACAAAAGCATAGAAATTTTAAAAAATAAATTTTATAAATAGGTAACAGAAAGATTTAACAAAAACACAGAGACAAATAGGAAGTTTTTTGTGCTAATTTGTCCCATCCTCTAAGATCTATGCACTGAATATGTAATCCAGGTGTCCACCATGGGTAATACAAGCGTAAACGTGTTTTTTTTTTCTTGGGCAGAATCAGTGTGGTGAAAGCAGTGGACTCACCTGACTGACTATGATAGGGAACGTCTCTTTGCTAGGGCGGAATTTGATGAGGTTGTCGAGACACCTTTTAACGGTTACTCTGTCGCACGCTATCAAAAGTACTGGTAGGACTAAAGTCGCCGGATCTGTAAGAAATACTTATATTAGTTTTTTTTATAATCAATGTCTTTGCCTTATACGTAAGCTCAAAGTCGGACAACGGGCTGCAGAATGAGCTATGCTCGAACATCGCGGGCAATAAACGAAGACATCCGTAAAATATAGGTTACTTACTGAAATAAATCATACCCCCTAGTACGAGTGTTGCGGGTCGCACTTGGATTGATTGACAATACTGGAAATACTTTCATAGGAAATTAATCCTTGCTTGATATTAAACATAAGAAACATAATGGCTTGTGAAGCCTTATGAAACCAATCGGTGCTTGAAAGTATTTGGATTGGAACCATATTGATGAAGTAGTATGATTTTATTTCAACTGAAAATACCTTGAAAGTCTTGCAAGTATTTCGACCCAAACCCGGTCGGCGTACTTGGAAGCAAAAACCAGGGTTTAAAACGTGGTCGCGTAAATACGCATCTTCCCTAACCCCAGATTTGATGGTAATGTTTCCATCACTACCCCCTAGCCACCTAGTTGTTATCAACTACGAATCCTCTGAATTTCAGGACAGGAACTCACATCGTAGGCTGTTTAGATTGCCATTCAGTCAGTCGAACACGTAATGAATTTACAGTTTAGATTTAGAATATGGTTTAAGAGATAATAATATCCAAGAAATAGAAACGCGAGCAGGGCAGACATGCAACTGCAAGAACAAGGGAAGAGTGGCAGCAGATGAATTAATGAATGAAAGCTTTCTTTGATGGAATACAGGTACATTGGTGCTTATGCTACGTTATTAGGTGCTAACGTACTCAACTAAATTTGTCGTGCAAATATTAGACTTGGTTGTTGGAAGAAGCTTTTGCCAAAATGGGGTAAACAGATGACGTAAAGGTCAACATGTGTTGATAAATAAATGAACACCCAACAGACACTTCATGGTCCTGACACACTAGGATTCCCTGTGTTGTGGGTATCAGGAACTGCGAATGCCACGGTACCACAAAACCCAGATCGGAACAGAACATGCAAGCGTTTGTCCCGCAGCGGGAATGAAACCCGCATTTTACGTCGCGGTCGCGCCATCGAGGTAATAAAGTGACAGGATTATAGTGAAGTGAGGAAATAAAGTACTTTATTATTCAATATTTCAGACTTAGTAGGTACTAACTTCTGCCCAAGGCTTCGCCCGCCTGGTACCCGATTAAAAAGTAGCCTATGTGTTACTCTGATGTATAGGCTATATTACTGTAAAGTTTCATAAAAAACGTTCAGTAGTTTTTTCGTGAAAGAGTAACAAACATCCATCCTCACAAACTTTCGCGTTTTATAATAGTAGTAGGCATTTAGTCTATGCAATACTGATCATCGCACATAAAAATGGACGGTTTACATTGTGCTGTAATTTATTTACGACAGATGGATCATGTTTCATTAAACCATATGTTACACTAATCAAATTGTGCTTGTACACAATATTACCTATTTTAGAATATTATTACGACTCAAAAGACTATACCACGTACTTTACTATTCTCCTGCTGACGTTTCGTTGACCGTTTAGAGGTTCTTCCTCATGAGAACACAGGGTCTATGCTGAGTTTTTAATATGCCAAAACGTTGACGTTACGACAAGTTTTGAACGTATCTGTAACTCAGCATAGGCCCTCAGTTCGCGACCACGCTCGACGGTCGGTCTCACGATCGTGCGATCAACGAAATCTCTAATCGGTCAACATCTAACGATCTAACGATTCATCAACATATAACGAAATTATATACAGCCACTAAAGTTTCAACTGTGTACCTAAAATCAAAGTTGAGTATGTAAATGTTTGTTACGACAGTGTTTTACTTACATACATATTTGCAATAGGATAGAGGAATGACAAGAATGGTGCCTATAAATATGTTTGACACATTTTTAGCTATGGGGCCCCAAACTAGGCAAAGCCTGTATCTAGATGATCCTAGGTTTTCTAGTGCAGAATTGTAAGTAGGTAGGTATGTCTTCTGTATATTAATTTTACTTCTTAGGTTTAAATAACTTAGATTTGTGATCAGGCTGTGGACTATGGCTTGAGGCGATCTGTAGGATGCTTTATGGTTATTGACACAAGTGGTTTATTAGCGTCACATTGTGATAAACTTATAGAAGTAGAGTGATGCTTTTTGACCTTGCTGCATGTATTAAGATAACTTCCACGGTGCGGAACCACGGTGTTAGATAGATAGCCATTTATTTAAACACTACAAATTAAAAAAGTACATAAACTATAGGGTGTTTTCTATTTATAATATGCATGTATTTACAAAAAAGTATATAAGTAGTATATCAGTCATGAAGTTCCCATAACACAAGCTCTGCTTACATTTGCTCACAATGTACCATTAAAATAAAATTATTTTATTTTCCATTTAAGGAAAATAAAATTATTTTATTTTAACAGGTAGCTCTGCTTACATTTGCTCACAATGTACCATTAAAATAAAATTATTTTATTTTCCATTTAAGGAAAATAAAATTATTTTATTTTAACAGGTAGGCAGAGACCTCTTTAGTTTCATTCACTCTCATCTCAAATGGGTACAAAAGATTTGGCCTAAAAAAAATTATAATTTGCTTGGGATCTAAATAGATCTTTGTCTCAGCTTAAGCTCTAATGCATGTTACTGCCTTAGTTTTCAGACAGGGTGAGGGCATAAACACAACACAAAATCAACATACTTACAAGATAATATATAAATTGACTATAGTCCTGACATAACACTATCATTCCCTGTATCCCTGTAGTAGGTATCACAGATTTATCAAAACCATAAGGGGGAGGTTTTTTTTATGTTATGTTGAAGCAAACATACGGCCGACATAAAGGGAAGCACTCACCGTTACTACTTGCATAATGGGCATATCCCAAATTGTATGTTTAGACTTGTCTAAGACAACCCCTTTCTCTGCCGCCTCACAAATCAGAGAACCGCAAAGCTACAGAAAGTGTAAATGTGGTCAAATAAAATATATATACCATTATACAACATACACAGACACACAAGAATTTGTTTTTTGCCATTAACTTGTATGACTTCAAGGATGGTTCCAATAAAGGTTTTATCATCAAAAGTTAATAGATCAAAATGGTTTAAAAAATATATTTTAATTACAGACGATTAAAGATGTTTTAACTATAATTTTTTAAATATATATTTTCATTGTCAAGCGCTATCTGGGCTTCTCCGATACAGACTAGATCTAGTGAGGAGCTCTTGTTAAACTTGTAACATAGGCACATAGGTACTATTTTTGCAAAAACAGTATTTTGTAGGTATCAAAAATACCTACAAAATACTGTTTTTGCAAAATTATTTGCTTATAAGTTTAACTTACAACATGTATTAGATACCTGGTAATTCTGGCATGTCAATCTTTGCATCTCCATCATTAGCTGCTGAAGAGGACTTCAATCGTTTCTTCACTGTCTCCAATAGTTTGCTACTATCAGAGATTTGTTCCTCCATCTGTTGCTGAAGCTTCTCTATCCTATTCTCAATCTCCAACACGTTGCTCATAACCGGAGCCCTAGGCACTTCGATCAGAGACGAATAGGTCACTATGAACCATAGAAAGGCTACAATACCGCCGAACAGGAAAACTTTACGCAAATTCACACGCATTTTCCGAAATATTAAAGAATGAGACGTCAATGTTTGTTAAATTAGCTTCTATTAGTGGTGGATCACGTCCATGGTCACTGGAAATGCACTACGTCAATAGTTCGATACATTTCACGGTAAAATTATCAAACATTGCGAATTTGATATGAATATGATTCCTGAAGTTTATTGTTTACCGAAAGTTTGGTGTTTTGAGACAGAATTTTGTAAATACTAAAGTATTTAGACAGTTTTTGTAAAAATTGTACTTTACAATATATAAATAATTAATTATGGAATGTGTTGTGCTAACGCCGATTATTTATCAGAAATTCATTGTTTTTTGGGACACGTCAGTTGCTCAAGCAAGACCACAGAGTACTTTTCGGCAAGACTAAAACCAGTGCTGCCAACCGAGTCTTGTCAAAAGTTACCTAAATAAGATAAAAAAAAGTTACTTTTAATATTTTTTCTCAATAATTAGGTACTAAAACTTGATTGAGTGATGTTGGCTGTATTAACTAACAGAAAAAAATATAATTTAGTAGTGTTTTCTATTTAAAGATGCATTTAACGATATAACTTTTTCTAAATTATTGAAAAATATTGAAGTGATAAATAAATAAACCATGTTTTTTTATATTTTTTGCCAACATGCAATAAATATACCTACAACAAAGCGCCGTTCCGTTTCAATTTAAATTTAAGTAAGATATTTAATCCTAGTAAAACTACGAATTCCAAAAAATCACCTAAAAGTAACTTTTTCAGTTGTGTTGACTCATTTATGAATAACCAGCTACGGAAGTATGAGAGGATGCAATATGCATGCTCGACCGGAATTCTTAAAAAATATGATACCAACGACTGGACTACCGTGCCATCAAAAAAAGTTGAAAAAAGACAGAAGTAAACTGTCAAATTGAAATTGATTTCTAAATAAAATTGAAATTGATTGATAATGAGTTAGCTGTCAACAAGGCCATAATACACACAAATATAAAATCAAACATCAATGTCAAACTTGTTAACAACATTGACCCAACCGAATCCGACCTTCTCTCCAATATCTAACAAGAGACCATTATGAAAATAATGACTGTGGACCCTTCTTGGTCTAGGTTGAGTTAACTGAGCTTAATGGTATGTTAGGTACCCTTCACCCATTGGTTCATTCCCATTCAAAAATAAATTTTCATCAATCCTTGATGATGGTATTAAAAGAATTGGGCGAAATCGTCTTGCCGTAAATTCTATCTGAGGACACAAACGTTTTTTGGAGAAACGATTTACTCTCTATATACCACTACGGGCTTATATTCCTTCCTACAATATCTGCCTTAATGTCAAACTCAATCTCAAACTCTATAACTCTAAGATATACCTAATGCTTAATCTATACTTAAAATATTATCAGATAGATTTCTAGAAATTATTTATTGGTCCTATAATAGCTTTACATACGTTTGTGACAGGGGCAGTAAAGCTGTAAAAGTAAAGAGAGAAATTGTATACCCGTATCAGTATGTATTGTTACTAAAACAATCAACACTCGTTACTTAAGTTTTCGATAACTTTCATGCATGACATGTTCTAACTCAACCATGCCCTTGGTTTTCTTGACGGTAGAGGGTTGAGTGGGCTCGCATTTATCAGTTTCAACAAGTGTCGCTGAAATGATAATATTTGTGTATGTAAGAACAAGAAGCAAATTTCTTTTTTAGGGTTGATCATTGGCTTACCTAATCTACAAGCATTTTTTATTTTTAATGACACGGTCAACACTGTATTTTAGCGATATCGAACGGAATAAGTACGTTCAATTTTATGGGCTCTCTCCAACAAAATAGTTGCCATGGAGCGAAACCACGAACGTCTGTCGAAACTCGACCAATTTCGACCGTTGAGCTGTCAGAATTGGCACTTAAGATCGCAATTTGGATGAATTTTAATTAAGATAGACGGTCCGAAGCATAACGAATCGTTCGCACTCGAGGAAATCGAGTCGCTTTCAAGGTTGCGTAATACAGCTGGAGATCGCAATTGGTCATTACGTGCTTCAAAATGATCGAATAGGGTCATGGTTTTAGCAAAAGTCGTGATAGACCCTCTGTACAATAAATTGTCTGAATCTAAAAATATAGATATAAACTGTACCTGCATTAACCAGAAGCGCGTCGTGGGTGCCACCCAAAGGAGTGCTGGATCTCCTTGATAATAGCCAATTTCCGAATGAATCTGAATAACTATACAAGATAAAAAGAGCTTTATTTTATTTTTTCCGCATTGCTGCGGAACATTAAAAGCCTTCCGCTGAATAAATTTACAAAAGAACTAAGACTCTAGCTACTTAAAAATATATTTTACGACTTGAAAGAATTTCTTGCCAATTAACATTTTTTTTTTTCATTTTATTTATTCGACAATTTTCATTTTGTAATTATTATTTTTTACTTGACATTTGTATTGAATTGTATTGGTGATTCGTTTGAAATATTATGAGGATAAGTTGTTGTTATATGGATAAATATATATACATTTAAATAAGGACATGTTAACTTTAAATTAGATTAGATATTTAAGTAAATTTGCATCCCAGGTATTGGGGAATGTGAGCTCCCTATAATATAACAAATAACTTTGTACTACCGCATTCAGGCAAATAAATTATATTATTATTATTTATTTTTCCTATGTATACACTACTATACGCCACAGGCGGTCCATACACTAAAGAGTCGTAGTATGTACATAACCATTTATTAAATGGTAAGTATATTAAATAAGTAGAATAAGTAATTGCAAAGGTACCTATATAGAGGTAGATCTATGTTTTTAACATCAGTATTTTTTTATTTGTAAGGTAATGTATCCTACATAGATAAGCATAGAATTAGTGTAGTCATTTATCATTATTACAAATTAGGTAGGTAGGTAAGTCGGAACCTACTTCGGTTTCTTTTATTTTGGTTGGTGAGACGTTTTACGTAGTCTATTGTAGGTCGTACTGTTTGTATGAG
This sequence comes from Perizoma flavofasciatum, assembly GCA_958496245.1. Taxonomy (NCBI): domain Eukaryota; kingdom Metazoa; phylum Arthropoda; class Insecta; order Lepidoptera; family Geometridae; genus Perizoma; species Perizoma flavofasciatum. Next base: position 4,368,222 of record OY292445.1, on the reverse strand, counting down.
TCGCAGATTCTGGTTAATACAAAACCAGCTATAAAATATAGGTATTTTAAGCCTATATTTAGAATATTAGATAGATTAATATTCTAAACATAGGTACAGTATATTAATAATGTAATAAAACTTCTCTAGACCGATTGCTATCGCGACCCACAATTTTAAACAATTCAGAGTTTCTTTCATTCTGTTTCTTTGTTTTATACTTTTAGAACATAGGTTTGAGGGGAACACAACTTTCAATAAACAATAGTTGCGGCAATTTCTAAAGACCTGTTTAATTGTGTTTTTACGTTTGTAGGTAAAACACAGGCAGGGATTTTTACGTTTGTAGGTAAAAACTACGTTATCTCGATACGTATCAAACAGAGGAAGAAATCGTCATTTGAGTTCGGAACTAATAAAAGGAGTGTAGGTTCATTTAAACATTTTGAAATCCATTAAAACAGAACTTATTTAGTGAGCGATATATAACACCCAAACACGTGTAAGCTATCGCAACGATGCCGAGACAAGAATTGAAAAAATAAGTTTGAACACAAACAGCGCATACCGAAACGATTTGGAAACAATTAACGAAAGTTTTGAATACCGAACGCATTAATGCGGAAATTGAACAAGAACTGTCAAATTATTCACTGATTTGGGGTTCCGTAACGAGGTGTGGTGACTCGGCAAAGATAATGATATGATATTGAATTGTAGGTAGGTAGTTGATATATACTTTAGAATAAAACCCTCTGATTTTAAAGTGTTTATCAACTAGATGACCAATATTTTTTGTTGCATATCTTATGTCTAATTCCTTAAACTTAAAACATATTATAATGGAAATTTGAAAGCGGACCTACAAGACGCTAGCAGGCGTATATTGGGGCTCAAATAGAGTAGGACCTGTGACCAGGCGCGGTGATGATAGGTGGAGCAGGGTGCTTGCAAGATGGGTTCACGATAGTAAAAATCACCGGCCGTACATGGGTCCGATTGGCGTAAGATCGAGGCGGACGGCACAAACGAAGATAGGCATATACTTACTAGGGAATGAGACAGGCTGTACATAATATTGATGATGATGATTGTGAATGCTTTCATAATTTGGAAAGAGCTTCAGCTAATAATTATTTTCATCATTTATTGTCAATGTCAACGAAAATAGACGTCTCCCTTATTAGCAGAATCCGCCTATTAGTGGGTAAGTATATCATTCCCATGGCTTATCGTGAGTACATACTACCACAGATATTATAAATAATCTACCTAACATGGACACAGCGGCAGAGCACAGGTGCCAAAGTAGACTAGACTAGAGCAAAAAAAAACGCCGTAGACGAATACCTAACCTAAATAATGAGCAAATAATGTTGAATGTAAGTATTGCCATTCAGCATAGCAATTGCAGCCGGCAATTTAGGAACACTTTCGTCTGGTAGACCAGTATACTTATCTAGATAGATATTTTGCAAGGGCCTTTAGATAGCTGTTTATACCTACTTGTACATAGCTGTATGTTGACATGTAGTTAATTAAACACTGTTCTGCCTACTTTTTGACTTTGAATGGAAATTGTATTAAATGTATACCTACAGAACCAAAGGTTCTTGTCAACAGAAATTTAAACAGTCTAAATTATTTTTAATAGCAACAGTCAAGGCATGTTTCTTGAGGAAAAAATAAAAAATCAAGCGCCGGCGCAAGGCGTTCCCTTAATTATGACAAAATATGTCTGTTATTCAAAAGGGCGCCCTCGTTTTTGTCACGTTATTTATTGCTAGGAACCATAGAGGAAGATGGTGTTACTTTCAAGGTGTCCCAAAACTGTTAGATAAAACCATGCGATTACTACAATTTGAAATTTATGAAATTTAAATTATGTAAATAGGTAGATACTTAGTTACCTATTTAATAGATAGACAGATAGATAAATCATTTATTTGGAACTACTTATTAAGATAACTTATACGTGACCAGAAAGCTGGCTCTTAAACGCATCAACGCATTAACATTGCCAGTCAACGTGGCAATGCGGCCAGTATTTTGGGAACGCTTTTGTCTGGTAGTGATCTGGATCAGTTGAGCTATCTATAGATCGTTTGCAACAGTCTTTATAGCTAGCTGTTTTATCTGTATTTTTTGTATATACCTACTTGTACATAGTTGTATGATTAAATGTATTAGGTACGTACCTATCTTATAGATACAAATAAAAAAACTTATTAATTAAGTATATAACTTATATGTTTGGACTGCTGATGAGGTAAGTAGCCACAAATTGGGATGGAACTCAAGTGCCGCAGACCTGGAGAAGGTAAGTAGCGCGCTGATCTTCCGTCCTCTCCCAATATCAGTAGCAGATAGCTTCGATAAAACAAAAAGTTTCTTAACCAAGGTACTTAGATTTGATTGAAACATATGTTTTTTTATGCAACTTTAGTGGCAAGAAAGCATACGGCCCACCTGTTGACAAGCGGTTACCGTAACCTACCTATGCTATGGAATGGACGCTTGTAACACCAGGAGTCTAGACAAATACCACTTTCTGTTCAAACTCAAAGTCAAAGTTAATAGGTTTTTATTCATTGAAATCACAAGGGTCATATAGAAACGTCAACTTAAAAACTACGTGAATTTAAAATTTGAATGTGTTTTTACGCCGGTTCCTCCCGCGCGACCAAGCATAGAAGAATCGGGCAACAAACTCTGTTTGGTTATTTTTTTGATGATCCTTCATTCAGCTTTAGTGTGGTGCCAATCGAACGAGGTGAATTCATTCATAGAAAAAGAGTGCAACTCACAGAATTAAATAAAGTCGCCTGCGGAAAGATTAGTTTGTATGGGAATGACATTAGCTGTGGAAATGTCACGCGACAGCTGCCTAGTTAAACCTTGAAAAATTTGCGTGATAGGAAAAGAAAGCGTGAGGTATTTGTCGAGACACCCAGAGGTACTTACCCCGTGGTACATACCCCGTTAGTATAACTCGCGCGTTGCCCACGAGGTGAAAAGGTGGAAAGTCTCATGTTCCTGTAATCAAGTAATTTCAAAAGTCTCATGTGTTAATATGTCGGCTTTACCCATACCTAGTATATTTTTGTAATATCTGATCCCGTACCAAAATCTTCGGAGAAAAACTGGGCTTCCAGCAGCTGTTATTTAAATGGCTTAGTTTTTGTTACTGCTTTAAGATAATTTATTTAAATTAGTTGATACTGTAAAAATGTGCATTTATTTGAATATTGTTTTAATTCACTTACTTACACTTGGGTCACAGACAACCTGAGGGATGATCTTGACCTGGAAAGAGAACTTGTGTCATTGTGTGCTGGCCCGGAGGTTCGCAATGTGTACTAAGCAAGTAAAGGTAACGCTTTTTAGTGTAATAGCTTCTGCCCACGGCTTCGCCCGCGTAGTACCCAGATAAAAAGTAACCTATGTGTTATTCTGATGTATAAGGTATATTACTGTAAAGTTTCATTAAAATATGTTCAGTAGTTTTTGCGTGAAAGAGTAACAAACATCTATCCTCACAAACTTTTACGTTTATAAGTACCAAATTTATTTTTTAGGGCAGTAAAATATTATTTATTATTATATTAGTAGGAAGGATAGGTTATTGCTAGCCCTTTTACACTTGTAGCCCAATTATAGGTACGCAGAAAGCATATAATACCTTACGGGTTCTGTATAATAACGCGTTCAGGGTGCTGAAGGGACTGGCTCGTATTTGCAGTGACTCTGGTAAGTGGTCTGGTTGCGGAAGAAAGAGTGGATGGCTTTCATGCCATAATACGCAAATGAAGTACATCGCTGCGCAAACGATTACATGGTAGTCCTATCAGCATCCTGAACACGTTATCAGACAGGTGGGATTGTCCAATAAGATGCCTTTGGATGCACCTACATACCTACGCAACAAATAAAGCGTAGATAAAATTATTAATTGTGTTTTATGTGTCACTAACATTACCTTTAAGTTTTTAACTGTACCTATTACATACTAACAAATACTATGGACGTATTGTATGGAATAAAAAGTTATCATTATTATACCTACAAGAAATAAAGAATTGAATTGATTTGGGGTACAGCAGTCGGTTTGGTCATAAGTTTCATTATCAGAAAATGTATAGGTACTAATCTTAACAAAAAGGAGAAACTTGGAGCTAGACGTCAATAAATTTTAAACGTAGTTCATAAATTCACGTTTTGAAATGATCCAAGAATAAAAAAACTATTTTTTCCGAGTTTGAGTAGCTCTGTTTTTATATTTTACGGTTCTATAACCTGAAATGGATTGAGAGAGGTTACTCAGAAGAAAATTTAAAGATTATAGGTATTTGTAAAAAAGTTAAACATCCTACCCACTAGGTAGATGCCAAATCATACCGAAATAATAGAACTCAGCGATCAGCACAATTCACTGTAGTAATTAGTCAAAAAAATCTATTAAAGGCGATGGTCAGAATTCTTAGCGTACTTTTCTAATATAGTCAAGATATTGGTATCTACAAATAAATTATGAGATTACTATGCAAGTTGGCAAGAAGTTAAATGATATTTATCAACAACGTGGTATCCCAGTCACAATATATCCTCTAATTAGCTCGTCTCCAATCCCATCTGACTCTACCAATTAAACAGACTAGCTAAATAATTATCACGATTAATGCGCGCGCGCATACATCACCATACTCCCTAAATAAATCCTAATTTGATATAGAAGACAAGCATCCGTTCTGCGGCACGCCTACTGCCATCCCATTGGTGGAACTCTAATTATAGGCTCTGAGGGAGCTATTTGCATCGTTTAATAGTTCGCATACTGAAATCAACCTTAAGAATACAGGACAAGAGTCAAGAATGAAGCAAAGCTTTTGAAGAAGACTGTCATCCTGAAAGACGCCCATTAGCCGAAGTTGTCCATCTTCATTTCAGCTTACGTCTCTGGCACACGTGATAAATCCAAATCCCAAACGACTTTAGACTGTATTCCCAAATAACAAGCGATGATCGACTAGTTTTGCTGGCGTGACCGTTAATATGTTCTTCAGAAGAGGTAGTTAACATTCTCATCCCGACGTTTCAGCAGGCCAATTGACAAAAACGCATCGTTAGAGGTTCGAATTAGTCGGAATTATTACACAGTGCAGTTCAAAACCTACTCCAGTCTTGCCCAGTTCAGACGTTGGCCCACAGACTAACTAGAGTGCAGCGATGGATGTTGCAGAACAGACAGAAAAATCTGAAAAAAACGAAGCAAAACTATCGTTTTCAATTGAAAATCTGCTTGCAGATAAAATAGATGCTTCTGTCAGTGACTCTACAAGTGCTAGTTTGGGTGCAAGTGAAGTGTTAGATGAGTGTGATGACGGAGCTAGTGATTGTTCCGAGCAGGTCGATGTGGAAGGGTCTACGGCGGATGCGCAAGAGTTCCTGGGGCTGAAGAATGATTATCAACCACCTGGTAAGGAGATACCTACCCTGTCTATGTCAACAATGTACACAAATCATTCTACTTATGTTAGTAAATTGAAATGAATGGTTAAACTACGTAAAAATTACAAGAATTTATTAGTATCATATATCATTTAAAAATTAAAAAATATCTGATAGATATGGCATAAACATTAAGTGCGAATAGATACATAGATAGATAAATAGATAGACAGATAATTATTTATCTCATACACCAGAATTAAATTAAAAAAACTTTACATTCGATCTTATAAACTAAGTTGTGCTAGTATTATACTTAATATCTATTATACTTAATATCTGTGGTTGTGACATCATGACCAAATCCCTTATTTTTGTTATTTTTTTTTTATATTAACAAAAATATGTAAGTATTTAGTCAGCGCTTTTTTTCATACCAGCATGAAATAGGCCACGATATGGCCTATTTCAGGCTTCCAATGTTTTTGCATCAACATGTAAAAAATGTTGTTATTAGTAAAAAGTCTTGAAACGGAATGAATGTTTTGATTAAGCGGACCTCAATTTTCCTTCTCTTTAGTTTTTCTCTTTTCCTCTCTGTAATGAAAGGGTTTTTTAAAATATTTAAATAATTAACAAAAAAAAAATCTGGTTTAGAAACTGTAAACGTTTTGAAACAGCAAACGTTTTAACAATTTATTTACTTGTTATTGTTTTCCCTCAAACTTGGGTTTTGCTTGGCCATTAGGATTGATGGTTTTGTAAGAATATATTGTAATGTATTATATCAGCCAAAACATGTAAAGTGTGTTATCTTTCAAACTATCTATAATCACCTATGTATTCCTACCTACGCCACGCACTATCAGGACGTTCTATCGTTTAATCAAAATTTCGGTATACAATCACGATTAAATCGTGTAAAGGCCTAAATTGTAATAAGACATAGGCGAAAAATACTTTTAAATAAATTATTTCGCCTATGACATATTTTAAGAAATAATTGAATTGAAGTTTGAAATTGAATTGAGCAACAAGATAAGCTAATACAACCGTTTTAATAATAAAAATAAGTCATAGTCCTACTAATATTATTAAACGTTAAAGTTTGTGAGGATGGATATTAGTTACTCTTTCACGCAAGAACTACTGAACGGATTTTAATGAAACCTTACAGAGTAATATAGCCTTATACATCAGAATAACACATACTCGTACCTAGGCTACTTTTTATCCGCGTAACACGCGGGCGACGCCGTAGCCAGAAGCTAGTGACTAACTAAATAACAAACAAACTATGCAATAAAATCTTGAAATTTTAGTTAATTTTAACCTACTTTTAATTGTCGTATCGAAATGAAACTTTGTATTTAGATGTAGTTCGGATGACAGTACTATAATTTGGTATCTTGGAGCTGATCTGATAATGAAGTCAGGAGGTGGATAGCGGAACTCTTTAGTGACTAAGTAGGTACCTACTAGTAAACCTCTCGAGTTTGGGCTCATAATGATTCGTTTTGATGAGTCTAATAGAATGGGCTTGGTAACGAGGGTCTGATGATGGAGCCAGGAGGTGGATACTGGAATTCTTTTTTATAATTTCCAGTACCTACGTAAAAGAGTGTTTTTTAGTTTTTTATACTACACATTTTATTGTTCTATTGTTTAATAGTCTGCGCGCTATGAAACTTGCCCCGGGCACAGATATTAGGTATTAGCCCCGGGGTACTAGTACCTACCTATTATAACATTTGTGCCCGGGGTCTTTTGAAAAACTAATACATATCCGGTTGTATTAACGCGGCGTCTATGGGGCTAGTGATTAGTTGCTGATTATCACGTCTACAAACATCGCGACTTTACACCAGATTATGTATTTAGGTACCTACCTAATGAGATGAAGGGATGATCTTAACTCGCACCAAACAACATGGTCTGTAACAGCGTTAGATCGCGAAAAGTAGAAGAAAGAAAAGGAAGGAAAGCTTTTGCCCTGCAGTGGAACAGCTAAATCATAATAATATATTTCAACCTATACAAAATAAAAAAAAACCCCGGTGAAAATCTTACTGTTTTCGCAGACATTTTCGAATTGTTTTACCCTTATACATTCTTTGCGATGCCAAGATCACGAACTAAGGAATATTCTCAATCTGTTTTTCTTATAGCATTTTTTGCTTTGACAACTGTGCTATCCTATCCTATCCTATCCTATCCTACTAATATTATAAACGCGAAAGTGTGTGAGGATGGATGTTTGTTACTCTTTTACGCAAATACATACTACTGAACGGGTTTTGATGAAACTCTGCAGTAATATAGCTTATACATCAATATAACACATAGGTTAATTTTGATACGGGTACCACGCGGGCGAAGCCGTGGGCAGAAGCTAGTTAAATGATAACTGCCATATTTGATCCACAGGTACAGTTTTATTTTATTTTTAAGCAAAAATAATGTTTTTTGCTCATTCTTTCCAAAAGTTTAACCTTCTGTGGTGTACAGTGACCAGACCAACTAGTAAATAATTTGCCTACTTCATTGTGATTCCGAAATGATATAGGATTATGGGTATTTCCAATTCAAATTTCAAAATATATTCCTGTTAAGATAGATAAGGGATTTTTTTTAAATTACAAGTCAAAATTAACTTGTTGAATTGGAATTTTGCAAACAATGAATGAAATATATGAATGACATTTATTGCATTAAAATTTCCAATAACAAGTGCTCAAAATGACTACCATTAGCTCTTATGCACGCCCTGCATCTTCTAACAACAGAGCGCTTTATTTTGTGCGAATCCGGTAATGGTTTTGCAGCCCAAACCATTACCGGATTCGGTAATGGTTTGGGCCGCCAATGGATTGTGGGCATTGCACAGGGCGACGGTGTCGTGCTGCAGCCATATTCTTCATGTGCCGCACATGAAGAAGAATAAGGCTGTTCCATAACATAAACAATCAATTATTTAGGTGTACTTGACTATTAATATTGTAAAAACGGTAATTTTCAACGGTAACGGTAAATTACCGTTTTTACAATATTAATATTGTAAAAACGGTAATTTTCACGTATATTAAGGTGTATTTAAACATTCGCAGTACATAATCACTACATATTATTATTTTTGTTTTAACCATTCTGTGCACTACTAACTCATCTTTTTCCACAATACACAAAGGTTATCTGGAAGAGAATGCTTTTTAACATTAAGTTCGCTTATGTTCTACTATTTTGTGCAATAAAGAATTTTCTATCTATCTGTCAATAAACATATCCTCAAAGTTGGATCGGGTGTTTGAGGACCATTTTATGGCCACTACGGAGTCCAGATCTCAACCCGCTCGACTTATTTTGCTGGAGGCGACTCAAGGTACAAGAAGCCCGTCACCTGAGCAACTGCGTGAGCGAATACAAAGAGAAAAAAAGATCATTTTAATCTTACATTATAATTAGACAAAAATACCGTTACCTTTAACAAGATTATTCTTTTGATTAAAAGTGGAATTACTGAGTGCTATACCATTCGGAATCTCAATGACGTAGGCAAGTCTTTTAATAGTTGGTCACTCAGGTTACCCTTCATTAAATAGAGAGTTATTAATGAATCCATGAGTGTAATACACATAGATACGATACCTACAACAATAAGGTAGGTATTATTAACTAGCAATAAAAAGCTTCTATGAATGGAAAAGTTTGTATGTAACTGATTTACTTTTTAGCAAAGTAACTAAAGTACCTAACTTAAATCAGCTAAAACTATAAATAAGGTCGAAAAGTTTTGTGTATGAAACCTGTGTTTTGTGTTTGAAGAAAAATACATAAGAATAAAAAAAAACAGATTTCAATCCGACATTACAGCACAACACAAACGAATTATCGCAAGGGCGTATCAATCGGCTGACATGATTGACATTTTGATTAATTGTAATATGTGGGTAATCGCTCGCTGAAAGATCGCGATGACGTCGCATCCGCTCAGATTTGGGATGCTAGAATGACTTCCGGAATGTACTTACGCCGGTTTCCAATTTTTTTTTTTCAATGATTATTATACATCCTACTAATATTATAAACGTGAAAGTTTGTGAGGATGGATGTTTGTTACTCTTTCACGCAAAAACTACGGAACGGATTTTGATGAAACTTTACAGAAATATAACTTATATACATCAGAATAACACATAGGCTACGTTTTATCCGGGTACCACGCGGGCGAAGCCATGGGCAGAAGCTAGTAAAACATATTAATATAAAATACAGTTACTAAGTTACATTTTTTATGACCTCGCCTCGGTGGCGCGGCGAGCGCGCTGCCAGCTGAGATACAACAGGTGCGGGTTTGATTTCCGCTGCGGGACGAATATTTTGCATGATCTGCAACAACTCAATCAGCAAGGTGTATAATAAAAGTAATATTTATTCAAAACTAGCTTCTGCACACGGCTTCACCCGCGTGGTACCCTGAGAAAAAGTAGCCTATATGTTATTCTGATGTATAAGCTATACCTATTACTGTAAAGTTTCATCAAAATACATTCAGTAGTTTTTGCGTGAAAGAGTAACAAACATCCATCCTCACAAACTTTCGCGTTTATAATATTAGTTGAGTAAGAGGTTTATACAAGTTACCGCGGTGACCGCTTGTCACAAAGTAACGATCGTTGTTACGTTTTTAAAACCATTTATTTTAAATATTAGAGCAAAAATTTACTATAACAGATTCCTGATGAACCATTATTCATCTTATTGGTACAATTACAGTTTCAGCATAGCTTTAAAACACTGTTTCTCCAAGTGGGCGATAACGCCCCCTTGAGGGGACTGAATGCTTTCAGGGGGCGGTAGAAGACTTTAGAAGATATTGGGGGGCGCTAAGGTGGTCTAGAAAGGAAAGCATAGGTTGTTATGTTTAAAAACTTTGGGCTCTAGGTTGTATTTATTCTCAAAGTAGGGCGTGGGAAAAATAAGTTTGAGAACCTGTGCTTTAAAAGGATAAGTAGTAGGTATAATAAATCACGGTAGACTCGACAACAGGGTAATTTGATAATGTAACAATAAACTTTAGTACAAAATAGTAGCAGTCACCAAAACTCAACAATACAGCAATTAAGTGACATTTTAGTCATTCATGTTACTCATGTATAATCTGTGCTCATGTGTATCATATTTGTGATACCTACAGAATATTCGTTTAGAGCGGTTATAGTACTAATGTTGTACCATTTATGAAAACACCATGAAAACTCGAATCAGTCCTACTTCGTTTTCAAATTGCTTTATATCACAAACTCTGAGCTCTGAGTTGAGCCTATCGCCAGCTGTGTTCAAGTAAATGCTGAAAGTGGTTCCGCACAAATATTTTTTTATTTATTAACTCTTTATTTTACATTTTATACAAAGTGAACAATAGGCGGACTTAATGCTAAAGCATTTTCTACCAGACAAACCAATTTATAGTGATTGGCGGTATGCGTGCTACAATTTTTTTGCACAAGCACAAGGAAGTCAGTAGAAGTACTTTGCTAAAAATAGTTAGTTATTTGATTGACGATGACGGCCCCTCTAGTTTTCAAGTCTTAGTTCAGACCTATACGGGATATTATGAAAAAGAAAATAATATATATCATTTCGTAATGATACCTAATTATGAAAGAATGGCCTATTTAACATTTCGCATGAAGCTTTAAGAAGTTTGTTTATATCAATAAATAGGCATGTGTATTGCCCTTAGATCCACAAACATAAATATGGGTAAGTACGTCCACCCGTATCGAAGATTTATTTCGTTCAGTGTGACAAACTCGAATTTAGCTTATATATTTTGAATAGAATACGTCCAATATCTTTACTGGCATATAACTTTTTATTAAAAAGTTTATTTAAAGTTCTTGTAAAACCGACACATTGGTTCGGTGCGCAGTCAAAGGAATCTTTAAAAGACGTCGTCGTCAGCACCATTTTTTCATAATGTACACGTTTCAGCTTTTACATGGTGTCGAACCTTTTTAGTCTTTGTTATTCTTCGATTTTCCAAATCTTTACCATCATAACTAGTTAGGTACCAGGAACCAGTCAAAAGACTTAACACTAAACTTTTCAGAATAAAATGTTAAGTCTTTCAGCGTTTTAAATAACTCTTCCTTAGTAACCTAGGTATTTTAAAACGGCTCAGTGCAGTCAAGAGTAGATATGTATTCTACTTACGTAAAAAAGTAGATATCATTCTACTTTCGCACTCACTAAATCAAATCAAATTCAATTAGGTATGTCGAAAATAAATTGATTAGCGTCGAAAATAAACCTATGATCTGCTAGACGAAAACAAGTGACAAAACATGCATTCAAACCACTTTGACAGCAGTAAAGCAATTAATGTCAATTTATCGTCACTTGTCAACGAGCGATGTCTTTGTTTCGCACCACTGTGCGCCAGCCAAACTATTTAGCGTCAAAATATGTCAATCAGGTCTTTATTACCCGACTATAAAGGAGGAATTCCAACGACCGATGATATTTTTACTGAAATCTCAAATCGGTTTTCAACATTGACGCAGTCGGCTGCGCTCGAAATTCTCTCATCCGCTCTCTGGTAATAGAATTTTACAGCTTTTTAATGAGCTCCGACCACTTACTAAATTTCACTCGCAAGACATTTCTTTTCATGTTTATTTCCCTTTTTTTCTAACCGGTGAATAATTACAGGGCAGAAAGATTTAGCTAACGAGACTCGAGACGCGAGAAGATTTATCTTTTCGTAACAAATTTAGAAAATGAGACATCAGTGCGCGTTTAATAAGTGCGCGTGTGTGTATACAGTGGAATCGTTATGTTTGTTTGTGAGCAACAACGTCAGGAAACCAATTGAAACGGCTAATTTGAGTCGGGATGGTCGAGACGAAGCGCTTGTAGACATTTGGAACTGTTTATCGTTGGCAGTCGTAAATAAATTAAATTTAACGATAATTTTCGCCAATTACTCGTTATTGAGAGTTATTGCACAAAAATAAAATATTTTTATCATGTCAAAATGAAACTAAACTGTACGTAGCTGTATGTATAGCCGCTGTACACATAGTATATAAGGTACTTAAAACATAAACTCCAAATAAAGTTTTAAAAAGTTGAACATTCATGTTTTTACAGACATTTAGGAAATCTGAAACTTTTAAAACATGATAGATACCTACTAAATAAATTTTCGTTCAACATCTTGAGTAGCTTAATTGGCGCCTAAAATAAGCCGCGGTTAGCTGCGTGAAGTCATAGCGTGAGCTCAAATGAGCCGGGAAGGCGCGAAGAAGTTTTTTATCTTTTTTATAATTGCTCGTATTTCTGAAGAAACCGTTTGGCTCGCCTTTCAGTGATTTATTGACGTGTTAAAAACGGATGAACTTTGAACGGAATGTCGTCTAGTTTCAAATTACTGATTGCTACTAAGCTCATAATTAAGTAGGTACCTGCCTGATTATGTGCACTTAATCTGGTTTATGGTATCTGATTTAGTAACAGCTGGGATTTGGTAATTTATGCATAAAAAAAAGAAATTTTTAATAATAGTAAACCAAATCGATTGGTAAAATTGGTGTTTTAGGCCATTTTGTACAACAAGCCAATTTAAAAAAAATAATCAGATTCTACCCGCTTATTTATTGGATTCCATTTTCTACCCACATGGAAGCAATGACTTGAATCATTTTGAATTTCTAATACCTACATCAATGTAGAGTAGTGTTAACAAAAAAAAGTAGCTTATACATTTTTAAATTGCTAAAAACGTTTGATCCCCAGCCACTATATAATATCTATTGTTTCTCTTCTTTCTTTATTCCTTATTGTAGGTACACACAAATAAACACTTACAAAAATGCAGAATTAAATGACATGTACAAAGGCGAGCTTAACCCTAAAAAGAGTTTGCTTCCAGCAAACCATGACCTAGAGAGAGGTAATTATAGAGGTTCTTTTTTGAACTCGGTTATATAAACTTACCTTTGGTACTTTGCTTGTACGCAGGATCGTCGATATCTCGAGGGAAACGAGCTCGGACTGCTTTCAGCGCCCAGCAGATCAAGAGTTTGGAGGCAGAGTTTGAGAAAAATCGATACCTGTCAGTCGCGGCTCGAGGCAGGCTAGCGAGGCAGCTGAGACTCACTGAAACACAGGTCTGTTAAAAAACATAAATATACAAATTAATACATAGTTGTCGTAACTGTAAACCACTTTGTAGATAAGTTACAATTTCATAAAAGCTACGATTTAACGATTTATTACAACAAAATAATACGTGCCAGCTTGTTATTTGTTGATTTTAAGGAACAGATCCGCAGGTTTTTTTTAAATGAACACACATTTATAACCTCGAGTAGTTAACACTAACAAACTAAGTTTTAAATAGGTAAAATTTCCTGGTAGGTATTAACAATTAAATGTATGTCAAAACGGAACCTCGAAACGTAGTTGTATCTTTTTAATTTGTCTAATGGAACAACAAAGTTTGCATTAACAGGTAATAATGTAATAGTAATACATAATATATGTGGTAATACAAATTAGACTTAACAAGCAGCCGACAACATTATCCACAATATTTATTACAACAGTAGGTATTCATCCTACTTTCAACATACCTACTATGTACTGGGCTTTCTTCCACCAAAAACTGTGATAGTTTTGAATTTGATTTCAACTTAAAGTTAGTAGGTACAAAGTTTATTTTCTTTTACAGATAAAAATCTGGTTTCAAAATCGTCGAACAAAATGGAAACGAAAATATACGAACGATGTGGAAATTCTAGCACAGCAATACTACAGTAGCCTTGGAATCGTAGCTCCGAGACCAATGTTCGTCGGAGACCGGCTATGGGTCTTTAACTATCCGAACCGACCACCCCAGCAACAATGGATGAAATCCATCAACAATATCACAAATACGAACCAAAACATGTTTCGAATACCTAAGCCTGAGGTCCCGCCTTATTTGATCCCTCCATCGTTTCCAAACGAAAGATTCCTCATTGACCGGAACTTGCCGAGTGCCAAAATTCCCGCTCAAAATCGACTACTGCCACGAGAAATTTTTAACAATATGGCTACGGCGCATAAAAATTTGGATGTGTTTAGAAATAACATTTTGAGCCACAGCACCCCGCAAGAGACCAGCGTTGATCATTTGAGAAGATTGGAAGAGAATTTTAGTATTTAGTATAAATAAATATATTTTATTTGTACGTATTGATTTGTCCTATAAGCGTTAACTATTTATTGTAAATAAAATATTTGATTGTAGTCTTTACAGCTCAGTTTTATTTACAACTAGCTGCGCCCCGCGGTTTCACCCGCGTTAGTTTCGATTCCTCGTGAATATCGGGATAAAAAGTAGCAGTAAAGTATTTTACTGCTACATAAATACCCTTGATGATAAAACTATTTATTTGAATAAGAATTGATACTACGATACGAATGTAACCAACATTTGTTTCTACCCGCGATCTAATTAAATTTTAGAACACAAAAGCTGCTTAGATATATTCCCTCGAGGGCTTTTTTGTAGGTAATAATGAGTACTTTATTCATGTAGTACATCATTTTTGACTAAGACTAAGTATGTATTATCAATAGTTTTCTCAGCGCACACCAAATAATGAATTTTATTGACAATATTTTGCTACTTTGGGTTACATTATTGAAATTTTCTTAAGGATCTCTATTTTTTGAAAATAATTTATAGCCTATGTTACTTCTTGATAATTTAGCTTTCTATTTGTGAAAAAACGGTTAAAATCGGTCCAGTAGTTTCGGAGCCTATTCGTTACAAACAAAAAATCGTTCCTCTTTATAATATTAGTATAGATTGAAATGTAATCTATATATTTTTATGGACAGATTAAGACGGATTTGGTTTCGGTCGGACATTGACAACATTACTTGTATTATAATATCTGTCACAAGACTAAAAAAATCAATCAAACGAGATGGCGCATGGCGATATCCCTAACGAATTTTTATTCTTTAGTGTAGTGGCGATCAATAAATAAATAAATAACGCTGGATTTTTTTCACAAAGCATCATCTTGACCCAAAGTAAGCAAAGCTTGTATAGAACTACATGACTGATATACTACTTATACACATTTTTTTTGTAAATACAAATATATTATACACTAGCTTATGCCTACGGCTTCGGACGCGTGGTACCCGGATAAAAAGTAGCCTATGTGTTATTCTGATGCTATATTACTGTAGTTTCATTAAAATCCGTTCAGTAGTTTTTGCGTGAAAGAGTAATAAACATATGGATGTTTATCCTCACAAACTTTCACGTTTATTATATTAGTAGGATAAAAACCCCCAGAACCGAGGCAAATATATATTATAAATACCTATAATTATTAACCCAAACCCTTTGATCACCACACCGCCACCACTTGGAAAGCAATATCTCTACCGTACGATATCATCCAGGATACTATGTATTTTATCCTACATCATTATGTTTCGAATGGGTGTCTAGCATAATATAATTATACTTGGATAGTGTGATTATATTTATAAGTTTTACGAGTCTTTATCGCGTTCACCTTTTTTTATACGACGACCTCTATGGCACAGTGGGCAGAATCCCGCTTGAGACGCAGGTTGCGGGTTCGATTCCCGCCATGGGACAAATGTAAAATAAATAAATAAAATAAATAATGCTGGACATTTTCACACAGCATCATCTAGCCCCTAAGCAGAGCTTGTATTATGGGAACTACATGACTGATATACTACTTATATACATTTTTTTTGTAAATACATACATAATATACATAGAAAACACCCAGACCTGAGACAAATATTTGCAGATACAAACATTTGTCCCGTGGCGGGAATTGAACCCGCAACCTTCTGCTTCCCAGGCGGACCTTCGCCCACTGCGCCACAGAGGTCGTCTGATCTACAAATATTTGTCTGTTTGTATGATCTACAAATATTTGTCTCAGGTGTATGGTATATACTTAATTAATAAATCAATAATATAGTTCCCATAATAAAAGCCCTGCTTAGCATCATCTAGACCCAAAGGCTAGATGATGCTGTGTGAAAAATTACCAGAATTCTTTATTTTTATTTTCCCGACGTTTCAAAAGCCGTGGTCACGGGATGACTGAAGACTTATAATTGATGTCATCATAGCCTTTCGTACGTCCAAGCACGACCAAGACCCCGCTAAACTTTTCTCGAAAGTTTAAAAAATAATACTAAGATTAGGTGTGGGGTTTGTGCATATAAATAAACACTAGTACATGGGTTTAAATACATAATTTATTACTATGGTACATGTGTTTCGAATGATGCCGAGATACATAAAACAAAAATAACAATCAAAAGTCTTCACACAGTAACAGTTCATTTCAACCGGTAACATTTTACCAATTCTTTTTTTGTTCGCGTACCACGCTTGACTCCGCGACCAAAAGATTCTACTTTTTCCTGTATTTTCGGTCATAAATATATTTACCAAAATTCCATAACATTCAACACGCAACATCAATATTTTTATTTATATAAAACGTAAAAATTAACTCTCATCCATTTCTTGTTTCACTTTTTTTAGCGACAGTTGCTATTCTTTGCTCATTTTGTAAAAAAAAACACTTCCAGTCAAACAATGCGCTGTTTTTTCGTTAAAAATGCATAATTACTAAGCTATTTATTGTCTATAAAGTATTTGCGACATTTTATTAAATTACTATTTTTTTAGGAACGAGCAACTGCCTTTTACCGCCACAGATAACAAATTTGACAAAGAAAATGGCGGAAACCTCAGGGAAAAATATAAAACAGAGCGAGAACAGTATAAAAATTACATACATTTAAGCATAGGCATTATTCATTCGTTATGTTAACACAAATTTTGTATATACAGGATGAGTCATCCAGTGCCTGTTGGAACTGGACCACGTTGCTAGCATCACCCTGTATTCCAATGCAAAATGGAATTAAAAAATAGTTCTTATTGGCCAACTAGATAACGCTACGAACAGGAAACCGTGCTTTCGAACGCTATACAATCTTGACTACCCTGAAGTTAGACTTTAAACATCATAGTAGACAGTACAATTTAGTTCCTAAACTGCTGACGAGCAGCTAACTTCAAGGCGGCCATGTCACCCAATCGAGGTTTTCTCTTTTATCTGATGCAGGCTTTTTAATTTCTAGCTTATGCCTGCATGTCACATGAATGTAGGAAAATCATTATGAAGCCATATTTTAGACTAAAGAAGTAAACTTTCGGTAAAACGCCATCTGTGTGGCTTTGAAGAACTATAAAATTACACTTCCCACAGATGAAAAAGAAAACCTCTCAATACAGTCATAGGCACCAATATCTGAACATTGGCTTAAAAATTCATGTAAATCGATGTTTTTCCAAAATTAAGCGCCAAATTTACTATGGTACAATTAAATTACTTCCATACAAAGTAACCATACCGAAGTTAGCATTATTTTTGAAAATTCAGCGGTAAAACTTGAATTTTAAAATTTATAATATAAACTTATTATATTATACAGATCCTCATGACTGTACATCAATTTGAATAGTTGAATTTATCATAGATATTAACTGTAGACTATTTTTGATATATTTGTTGATCTGACCACGCTCTATAATATAATCTTCAGAGCATAAACACTTGATTGTTCTTGAATGTTAATATAGGTATGTGTATATTTCAACTCGAGGCTTACGTAACGAGTCCATATCGACACTTCACTTTAAGCTGGCCTTCAGACTGCTTCAGGCGATATACCTGCAAAGATTTAAAAATAAAATAGAGTCCTTTATTATTTTTTGTTCACACAAATAAACACTTACAAAATGGCAGAACTAAATGTACAAAGCGAGCTTAACCCTAAAAAAAAATTTCTTTCAGCAAACCTTGAGCTAGAGAGAGGTAATTATGGAGGTAGGATCGTGTACAGAAAAAAAAAATTAGTTACTTAGAACTACAAAATATAAATAACCATATACACCTATATTTTTTGGTCAGTTTAAAGCCGGCGCTTACACATGATCTATATCTTTAACCTCAAAAACTATCGTGAACTTGACTATTCATATTGTAAAAACGGGAATTTTCACGTACTGCACTACCGGTGAAAGCACCGACTAAGTTTCGACTCATTCCGAGAAAAACGCCAACGGAATGAGTCGAAACTTAGTCGGTGCCTTCACCGATACTGCAGTACGTGAAAATTCCCGTTTTTACAATATGAATATCTTTAACCTCACTTAAAAATAATAGTTAATAGAATGTTTAGTTCTAGAGCATGCTGGTACGCTGTTTTTTTCAGCATGTTCAAATTCAAATTCAAATTCAAATTCAAAGCAATTTATTGACCATTTCGTTATAATATATAACATTGGCATGTCAGAGGGGTATACATTCACACTTAAAACTAGGTACTACACATGCAAATCAGAAAATGAACAATTTAAGTATTCCGTTACCCGGTAATATGGGTGATTTTCGAAAAAAGATTTTATTTTAAGTTTAAACTGGTTGTAGGGAAGCTGCGTTACTTGTAAGGGCAGTTTATTATACATGACAAGTTTTAAACAGATACCATGATTGTAGGTTTTAACGAGTCTTTTTCGTGGAACAAACAATTTTTCTTTATTTCTTGTGTTGTATTTGTGGATATGTAGTTTCGCAGGGAGATCATGTTTTTTCAAATGTACTTCTAAGAGAGACCGGTAAATAAATAAGGATATCACTGTTAGTATTTTAGATTTTTTAAAGTAGGCTTTAGCCGAGGTCAGTCTGCCCAGACTATGAATAATTCTAATAGACCTTTTCTGGCAAATAAGGACTCTTTCAACTTGAGAGGCATTTCCCCATACTGTTATTGCATAGTTGATGATAGAATGGACATAAGCAAAATAAACAGATATTAGAGTTTTCTTGTCAACTATGGGTTTAAGTTTAAATAATGCGTAATTTGCACTAGCTAGCTTTTTACATAGCTTGTTAATGTGGCTTTCATATGACAGGGTTGCATCTATGGTACAACCTAAAAATGTGACTTCTTCTACTCTATCGTTTATATTTCTTCTCTTACTCGAATAATTTATAGTTGTATTTTTATCCGCATTAAGAATAATGCCATTCCCTTCAAACCATTCTTTCAACTGTTCTACGATAAATTTACACTTCTCTTCCACTACTTCCTTCTTTTTGTCTTTAATACCCACATGAGTATCATCAGCAAATAAAGTGATACAGGCATCCTCTGGTAAACAGTTTGTCATATCGTTGACATATATTAAAAACATTAGTGGTCCAATGGACCATGTGGCATGTACCATTAAGTAATTTTATGAATGAAATAGATGTGAAATATCGGCCAATAGCCGTGAATGTTGACCATGAAAGCCACGACGCAGTGTAGAAAGGCCCTCATCCTTTGCGCGACTTAGTTATTTACATAACGACTTTGGTGGCGCAGTGGGCGAAGGCCCGCCTGAGACGAGAAGGTTGCGGGTTCGATTCGATTCCGCGGGGCAAAATTGTTTGTATGATCTGCAAATATCTGTTACGGGTCTGGGTGTTTTTAACCGACTTCAAAAAAGGAGGAAGTTCTCACTTCGGCTTTATGTTTTTTTATCGTATGTTTATAACTTAATATCTTCGCTAATTGTTAACCGATTCTGATGATTCTTTTGTTGTTGTATAGAGAATGATCCCGAGGTGATCCCATAAAAATTTTATCCCAGAGGGATGACTATTTTTCGCGTAAAACTTAAAAAAAAAACATGTCATGGAATCACGACTAGCCGAAACATTTTTTGTGGGCGATTTTTCTTTTGTTTTCATATGTTACGCGATATCTTCGCCAATTGTGAACCAATTTTAATGATTCTTTTTTTAATGGGAGGGTATTCTTCAAGGGTGAATAATAAGATGATGAAAGCATATTGGACTTTTTATTAATTTTCCGTTAATTGAAGTCGGTATTTTGACATCCTAGCGAGGAAGTGGCAGACAATACTGCCACCTGTCGATACGAGTGTTGCGTTAACGCCATCTAGTAGCGAATAGCGGCACTACTGGTCAAGTAGCGGGTTTACCTGGCTAGCTGTCGTCCTGTAGCTCGGTGAAGCGGTTCCCGAGTGCGAGGGGCTGGCGCTGCGGGGTGCGCGCGTGTCCCCCCGCCCCCGCGCCCGCGCCCGCGCCGAGCCCCCCCGCGGCGCCCGGCCCGCCCGCCGTGCTCCAGCCGCCGCCGCGCTTGCCGCCCGCGCCCAGCATCGGGAAATAGTCGTCGTTGTGGATGTCGGGAAGGTGTTTCTGGAAAACAACAAACATCTTATTAGTAACTAGCTACAAACCACGACTTCGCCCGCGTACCAAAAGTTGTTATAAAATGGCCTCCTCCTCGGGCTACGTTGATGTGGTGGGGCAGTGCTCACCGGCTGCGCGCGTCGCACGGGCGGGTCGGGCATGGCGCGCGCGCGGACCGGAGGCACGTACACGGACGGCTTCACTTCCCGAGGCTTGGGCTCCTCCACGGGCGGCGGGGGCGGAGGCGCCTGTTCCGATTCCACCTGAAAACACACAATACATACTATAGTCTAAGAACTCACGATATTTTATACTTGTAGCGACATCTCTCGCCACATGACTTAGCTATGATTCATTAAAACATGTTTAGATAAGCTTTGATTAGGACCTGACCTAACCAGTCATTACTATGTTGGTGAACTCGGGTCTAACTGTCCTGAGGTTATCTCATGAAGAAGTCCACAACATTAAAAAGGATAAAGTGGAGATCCCCTCATTTAATTTTATTTAATGCCCACAAGGCAGGAAGCTTCTGTGCTTCTGGGCGGAGATAGGCTGGCTAGGCTTTCACGCATAATGGACCAGCTGAGAGTCCGAATGCGGAAATGTGAGTCCACCTACATAAACATAAGGAGTAAAGTTGAACTAGTTGCTTACAGGTTTGTTCCAGGGCCCCTTGCCCTTGCCGTTGTCGGGGGCGGAGTCCTCGGACGCGGAGTCGCGGCCCTGCTCCTCCGCGTTCTTGCCGCCCTGCAGCACCTGGATCTTAAGACCCGTGTAGTCCTTCACCGTTTCCT
Source organism: Perizoma flavofasciatum (assembly GCA_958496245.1). NCBI lineage: Eukaryota > Metazoa > Arthropoda > Insecta > Lepidoptera > Geometridae > Perizoma > Perizoma flavofasciatum. Next base: position 4,346,660 of record OY292445.1, on the reverse strand, counting down.
CGTATTCTTTCCATTCTTCTTCCTGGAAACACCATTAAGATAATTATAGTACTGATAAATAGAAACATAGATAGATAGATAGAAAATTCTTTATTCTGCACAACTAAAAAGTACTGTACATAAGCGACCTTAATGCGAGATAGCATTCCTTTCCAGCTAACCTTTATGTTATATGGAAAACAGTCTTGAGGTAGTGCATGAATAACATGAAAAGTTATAAACTGATCCGCAAAATGGAAAAAAATATGGGCAAGTGTTTTTTTGCTTGATATTGTGCCATTACACAAAATAGATAAACACTAATTCTTGATTCATAACAAGACCAGCCTCTGCCAATGGCTTCCCCCGCGTGGTATCAGCCTGTGTTATTTTAGGTCATGATCTGTACCTGCTGGGCGATCACACTAATTCCCCATGGCTGGTATCATCGAATGGGATGAATCGTATCACGCTAATTTGTAAGCTGGATGAGCCATAGATGGACAATGCGAATTAACAAAATTGGTTTCATATTGGACTTCCGTTTTTTGAATGGATGGGCCATTAAATTAAGGAATTAGTGTCAAAATTGATCAAGATAGCCATGAGTTAGTGTAATCACCCCGCAGTTCCTTTAATCCAAATTGGTTCAGCTATAGCAACAAACATACTCCTGAATTTATAATATTATAGTAGGATAATTTATAAGAAATGTTTTCTGTATAAAGTTTGCCCCTTTGAGTGATGACTTGTTGAATTGTTGAATTGGCTAAATCATTCTATGATTAAAAACATAACTGCTGTCAGGTCAAAAGATACAAATAAGATAGATGTGGACAGGAAAAAAAGGATGAGTGGTGTAGGCTTACTAATTAGTCTTGACGGCACCCTTTGGGTTTGGGTTTTGCAGTTTGTGATATACAAAACATAATGAATAAATAAATAAATAATGTTGGACATTTTTCACACAGCATCATCTAGCCCCAAAGTAAGCAGAGCTTGTGTTATGGGAACTACATGACTGATATACTAATTATATACAATTTTTTTTGTAAATACATACATATGTAAAAGTATCATTAAAAAGAATAACCAGCCTTGTTTTCTTGCCTTTCTTTCCTAGCTAGGTCGCAGAAGAACAGGCAGTAGATAAAACCGATCTTTCAAAGTGATCCTTGTGATTTTCATGAATAAATGATTTTGACTTTCTTTGACTGGCACATTGAAAACAATGATTTTTTGATAATCTTTTCATTGGATACTTCAAAGTTAAAAATCATAAAATATTACACATTTAATTGAGGTGACACAATAAGCTACCTTAACGCTTAGAGTGGTCTCTTCCAAGCAACCTTTGGGACTAGATTATGCAGTGTGAGAATCTTTATTTATTAAAATTATCATTAATCAATTTCAAGCCTGGTCAGGACAATAAAATTTTGGCAAAGGTATTCCTACAAAGAACTGGTAACACAAATGAATGTTAGGATGTGGTTACTAGTAGTTTTTAGGTCTTACAGCTCCGAAAAATATGCCATTTTATATGTGTTATCATTTAGTTTCAGTGGTGGTACCTAAGTTGATGCATGTGTTATCCAAACATATATGACTCTCATAAGGTGTAGCTTTTCAAATTTACATATTTTATGATGATTTTCTAATGTTTAGTGGATGCAGTCATCACAGGTCATGACCTAATGCTGCTAATTACCAGTCTAACCTACAGAACCTTGACCTATCTATGTATTCATTTTTGTCTCGCCACAGCTGCAAAATGCGTCAAATGAATGAACTAAACTTTCGAGGGTAGCTTTTCTAGCAAATTTATACAGCATTCCCGCAGTTTGAGCCAGAGAACTAGGTCAAAAGGTATGGAGGTCTAGTTTGCATGCTCGATGCAGATACAAAGGAAATAAAGAGTGGGAAAATAACAGGATGAGTTGACAAGTTGCCGAGACAGCTGAGAGATACGGCGTGTTAGGGGTTGTTTGAAGATAAAACTCACCCCTTGGCGGGTTGCCTCTTCTCCTTCCACCACCGGCCGTTCCTTCTTCGGCCTGACTTCAGGTTTTTGCTTGGGTTCATCCAATTTTTTCGCCATTTCATCGGCTGTAGCAAACTTCTTGACCGCCTTCGACTTTTTACGGTCTTTCTTCGCGAAGAAATCGTCTAAATCAGCCATTTTCTATTTTTATTTATAAACTACAGTATGTTTTGCACCGGTTTGGGTATTTACAGCAATATTAGAACGTTATAAAACGGGGAAATAGGCCCCCAAAAATGTGAAACGACTTGTAGCAAGCGTGGCCGACTGTTTCTTTTTTTTTAATGGTAGTTTTCGGTATTGCCTGCGTATAAAAGATGTCATCGAAAAAGCTACCTTTTTCGTAGTACAAGTTCTACCAAAAACATGGCAATATTAACCGATTTCGGAAAATGATTTGGAATTATATTAAATTATGTGTCAAATAAATTATTATTCTTAAATTCTTTTTACTACGAATAATGTTTCCTTACTTTTCAACAAAAATACCATGCCGCACTAAACTCTACCTTATTTATAAAATACCAACTAGTTGTGCAGTCTAAAACCTGTGGTAGACACGTAGAGCCCAGACTAAAGCAAATAGATACGGATTAATGAATACAATATGATACTACTTCATTTGGTAGTAGTGTACCTACTCTACCGAGGCCTAACCATTTGAAACTGACGGATTATACCTTGCCGTGATTCAAACCTTAGCGTTACACATTGCTTATCAGCCCCACTCAGGTATCGACGTAAACCAATAGATATCCTTATCTAATCGGTCCACGTCTCGACCACCTTTCAGTCCGAAAAAAGGAATAAAAATGTTGGGTCCTGTAGCTAGAATTTCGAACCAAATCGCCAGAAATGTGATGAAAACGCCCGTACGGAACGGGTCCCATGGAGGTATTCCTGGAGAGGTATGTAACCTACCATTAAATAATTATTTTATTACATAACGATTTAAGTACCTATGGATGTTCCTGTATAACTACCATACAACTCAGAGAAAATCTTTGAAGTCAAGCTGTCAATAAAGGTGGGTATATTTTCACGCTAAAACTAAAATTATGGTGTGGAGGTGTCCTTTCCTTTCAATAAACTAGATAACCAGGTACATACCACTATTTATACAAATAGTATATCAGGGTATGTACCTAGTACCTACCTATCCCGACTACCTTAACTTAGATAGGCTAATAGTTGGAAATGTATCGATCATCAATTTAAAAAGAAAAGATCTACCATTACAACTCAACCTTGTGTTCCAAATTTTCTGTTAAGATATCAAATTAAGTACCTAGTCCTATGGTTCAATCAATTTGTTAAAACAACCATTATAGGACATCATAAAAACGTGTTTAAAGAAATTGGATTTTCATTTCATACAATCACCGGACACCTCATCCACAAGACATGATAATATTTACAAAGCATACTGAAAACAATTTGTATGTATAACATACACATTACATTATTACATACCTACACCTAGAAATACGTGCGTAGTAGGTAGTACGTAGGTGCTCCTTCTGTATTTTAATAATATAAGGGTAGGTAAAAATACCTAATTACGAGGGATAATGGGGTGGGTTTGATGACATCATGTAGGTAGTGAGCAAATAGACTATGTTTTCGTACGGATAAAATACAAGGACACACATTAATTTCAGTTAAGTTAGAACACAGAACAACTTTATAGATAGTTAGGTAGAATGATTTTCAAAGATGAGAGGAAATTGGGGATTTTGTATGACTGATGAATGTTAATTGTTTTTGTGTAGGTATTGTTACCTACAACATATTTGAACATCAGTAATGTTCAACTGATTACATTCGTTGTGTTCTCAATTTAATATGACAGAGCTTCAATAAGAGCCCTATAATGGTAAAAATCCAAGACGCTCCCTTATTCTGTTACCGTTTTGATTTGATTTGATTTGACTAACAAACAAATTACTAGGTAGATACGTTAGGACATAGGTAGTACTCGTCTAAAATAATAAAGTTTAATGAGATAAGTTTAAATGAGCAGATCATTCTCTCATTCTTCTAAAGGGATACCTTGGATTTTGTAGAGAGAACAATGCCTAATAATTATTTTAACGTTCCAGAACCTTCCATTTGACATATACAACCGGACGCGTTTCACGTTAAACTTTTTCTTGTACGTCTTCACCGGGTTCAGCGCACCTTACGTCATCCTCTGGTACCAGATGAAGAAGAACTCCAATTCATAAGCAGGGTAAGATTCTTCTCCATTCATAATTCTTGGTGTTAGTCCCGGTCAATTTAGGTAAACTACTTTGAAACCAGTAGGTAAACGTTGTTTACCAGCCAGTAACTAGTGTGAGAAAGTCATCATTAATGCTGAAAGCTGTGTGCTATGCCATGAGTTTTAATATTTTCTGAGTTTAACTAGTACTAAGTTCCAACAAGTTAGAAGTACGTATGACTAGCATAACAGCAACGTATTAGTAGTTAGGATAAAATTAAAAACAGGATAAAAATAGGCAAAATTACCATCTTTAATGGTAATTTTGGCTATTTTTATCCTGTTGTCAAACAATTTTTCTTAAGTGCCTAATCAGATTATAATTACAATATTGGAGGAACACATAATATAATGTTTATAGCACCGAATATAAGACTTTTGCAGCACAGCCCAGTGCTCCATTTTGACCTTATTTCTCCTTTTTGTGCTTATAGCTAATAAAGTATTGGCTGGGGTTCGAGGCGTAAGAATCTTAAGTACATAAACCTTAAGTTTATGGTTTTAATGAGCTATTGTTAAAATACCTATCTCAATTGTGTAGGTAGATGCCTAAGTAAGTAGTTATGTTTCTGTACGTCCTGCCTTGTAGAGCTTATGGAATTTATGTTTATTACCTCATTGTTCTTCACTCGTTAAGTTGTGTACATACCTACCTATAACGTTTATAAAAATGGTACCTACCATAAAATATTAGGAAGACTTCTAGAAGGATTATTATAATAAAAAATCATACAGGAAGGAAGTAAAGTAACCAATGTTATTTTTTTTCAGGCATATCTTCCTAAAATGGGTAAATACTATCTCTAAAATGGGTGAAATCAAAAAGCAGAATAATAATTTTACTTGTAAAATTTAGTATTTGTAGTTGTTTATCTAAATTAAAATCTTTAAAATAACAGAAAACTGCATTTTTATTTCTTTTCCATTACATTTTCAAGGGTGCGTTCAATTATTTACTCCTATAAAAGCTACCAAATACAAGAATTTCCGAACGCAATAGTAGCTTTGGAGAAAAAAGTTTACAAAAGGAGGTCAGGAAATTGAGTTTTCCTGTTTTTCTCAATATCTTCTGAAGAATCTCGGAATATCTCAAGAATTCAAGATGCTTGGACCTTTAGCTCGTATCTCGAACAATTTCGGCAGGAATGTAATGACCAGCCTAGTGAGGAGGAGCCACTCCAATGGAGGAATCCCAGGCGAGGTGAGTTCTAAATTCAAAAATTACATAATCGCTGCGTATTTCACTTGTTTTCATTATATTTCTAATTGAAAAGTTAATTGTTATTTGACTTGGGTGATCATTACCACTGGTCCTAAAGGCGTACACTGTCCATCAGCTGATCTGTAAAAAAAACCTTGTCGGAGAGGTTATATTCTACTTCAAAATCACAAATAATGAAGATTTTGTCTCCGATATCAAAAGTTGCACAGAAATTCTGTATTCATTCAACCATAGAGAAAATAACCACCTCATTAAATTCAACCTTCAATTGGTACAGGGATCCATTTTTATGGCTCCATTATACAAAGGGTGCCAACAGGACTCCAGGGTGGAACGGAACCTTTAAGTCGCTTTTTATACTAGGTACTAATGTGGTAAGCAAACATATGGCCCACCTGTTGGTAAGCAGTTACCGTAACCTATGGACACTTGCAAAACCATATCACTTGCGCAGTGCCCTGAGACGTATCAGTGAAAAATCTCATGTGCCTGTGATTTCACTAGCACCCACCCTTCAAACCAGAACACAGCAATATGAGTGTTACTGCTTGACAGAATATATACATAGGTATGGTGGTACCCAGATAAGCTCTTCACAAGGAGTTCTACTACTAAGCTTAGATGATTTTCTATTTCATTGTAAATAAAATAAATTACAATACCAACATTGGATTTTTCAGAACCTGCCCTTCGACATTACCAACCGTTATAAGCTGACTGCATATTTCATTCTGTTTTTCGGATCTGGCCTGGCTGCCCCTTACCTCATCACTCGCCATCAGCTTCTGAAGAAGTAAGTATTTACCTTTCAGTGACCTGCAGCACTGACTGGAGGATGCATTCTAGAAAGCCCCCCCTACACCTGAAAGATTAATGGGATATTAAAGGTTGTGGGAAGTCGGTGGTTAAGATGTTTGTCAGGGCACTTTTTGGGTGAGGTTTATCTCCAGCATGATGATGACCTGCCACACCTTGAATTACAATTAAAATTATGGGTTCTTAACATCTTATTTGTGAATAGCTGTACTCGCAACTTCGTTTGCGATTTCCATCCCTGCAGACTAATTTCATCCCCTCTCCCAAGGGAACCGTGCTGAATTTCGGGATAAAAAGTATCCTATGTCCTACCCCGTAGTATTATCTCAAATCATGCTAAGTTTCATTTAGTAGTTTCGGCGTTATGCGCGGCCCAGATTCTGACAGACAGAAAAAAGAAATATCTTCAAAACATGTTCAATGTACTTTATTTGTTCGAAACATAGGTAGTACAGACAGGTCTTAACATATAGATTTGGATCGGCCATGTTTCACCGTTTAACTGGCGTACAAATACTTTATTAAATATATATACTAATCATTACATTTTAAAATAAATTTCAACACATTAATCACTGTTATCTATTATCTGTAAATGTATTGTTTGTTGATTTGAAAGAGTTAGTAAAAATGATGATTGTATGCAAGACTTTCCTCTTTATAATATTAGTATAAAAAACAAATATAACACAAAATACAATGGGCTGCGAAGGGGTTGCAATGTACATAATTGTAAAAATTAGTTGTTGAACTCAATAAATTTTGATTGACGTCAACTCTATGTGAAAACTGTGTGGGTTGAAAATAAAGTGAATTTTCACCGATCGCTCGCGTCGTCTCAGACAGGCCTTCGCCCACTGCGCTAGAGAGGTCGTCAAAATTTATTTATACATGTTCAATGTAGGTTTTATCGCCACAAGTTACTAGGGGGCGCTACGATATAGCATGATATGTGGAAAAGAGTATCTGAACGTCGTCATGCCGTTTTTGTGATTGTTTTGTATGACGCGACGTTAAGAAAGGTTCTTAGATAGAGTTTAACTCCTTACGTCATTAGGGGGCGCTGCCCGATCGAAAACACATCAATGTTTTAAAATTTTGTAAAAATGTATTAATATAACATGATTAAAGAATATTCGAGCAAACATCAAGAATTTTGACCATACTCTTATAATCTTGTACCATAGTTCAAAGGTTCTGGAATGTCACAGATTCTAGTCTCGCCGAATTTTTGGAATATCACAAAATCTCGTGATTTACCTAAAATGTAAAAAAAACATTTTAAAAAAAAAATAACCATTAATAATAGGTATTTTCTTAATATGCACATATTTTGTTTCAGGTAAGGTGATGCGGTGCTTTTTAAAGCTGTGAAATCAAATTAGGCTTAAGCTAGGAAGTGTATTATTAATGGTCAGATTAAACATTGTGTTTTAGAGCCAAACTGAAGTATGATTTGCAAAAATAATTAACATAAAGGAACTAACTACTATTAAATTGGCGTGTTGCATAGTTAAGACAAACTTTTATGGGTGACCAATATGGCAGTTTTAGCCACGACGACATACGACAGGCCCTCATATAATGTGTTGGCTGTTAGAATTTTCTTAGTTTATCTCCTAAACTGCTTATACCTAGGTATAAGCGGTATTGCGACGCGGTTCTTTGCAATTGTTTCGTATGACTTCAAGGATGGTTCTTAGATTGGTTTTGTCGCCACAAGTTAGGGTCCGTCCGGTGAAACTGACGCAGTGGCGGTTGAGAGCAATAGATTCACGCGAACGTTGAAAACCATTTTCCTTTGATCGACACTGTAAATAAATAAATAATGCTGGTCATTTTTCACACAGCATCATCTAGCCCCAAACTAAGCAGAGCTTGTGTTATGGAAACATGACTGATAGGTATAATATTGTGAAGAGCGCGGCCTAGCTAACTAAGGTACGCTAGCGCCATCTCTTATCAAATAGACGCACTACTTGTTACCGCCATCTAGTATCGACTGGCACTAACCGCGCTAGAAAAGGACGGAAGTTTCCAGAATGTTCGGGACGGTACAAGATGGGGCGGAGCGAGGCATATGGGCAACGCCCCCTACTACCCTTGGCCCCAAACCGTCCTATCGCCCGTCCTTGCTATTACTACTTTTGCTCGGCTCCTTAGGGTCGTAGCGTTATGTTAAAAACCTTTTAACCTTCCTCATGAATTGGGCTATCAAATGGAAAAAAAAACAAAAATACTACTGGTAGTTCCAGAGATTAGCGCGTCCAAACAAAAAAAAACTATTTATGTACGGTGACGTACATTAGTTTTATCGCAACAAGCGGAATTACTTGAAGACGAGTGCACTTAAGGTGACCGCGCGAGACAGTCGCGGCGAGTGGTAATCGATTACGTTTCAACTACTTATAATTAGTGAATAAATAAACTTTTAGTGAAAATAAGTGTTTTCACTTGACATTTGTGGCGCGATCCCATCACTATGGTCGCACGCGCACATCACTGTTCCAAACCTGCTCCGGGCCGCGGGACGCATACAGGGGCGCGGGGCGCGAGGCAGTGGAGCAGTCAGTCGTCGCCGGACTCGCCAGTGCTACGCCAAGCCGCTTCCGCGCTGAACCTGTGTCGCTTTTACCTAGCACGACCCTCGCGAACCGTTTACGATCTTTAGCTTTCTTTGTTACTATCTTTCTATCAAACTATTTTACCTTCTTCCGCTTGCATTGTGTCACGAACTATTCTACGCTATCTCTCAAACTATCTGTACACCTTCAACGCCTCTCTTTTCCAAAATAAACTGATGTTATAATATGTGAAGACGAAGTGTTATTTAAACGCCCAACTTACTGAGACCTCCACATATATTGGTGACCTTATTATTTCGACGTGTGCGGACTACGGACACTGTAACGATGGCAAATAGCGGAGATAAATTCGAAGATTGTGCAAGCCCAAGCCCAACGGTCGAGCGTGTAACGGTCCGTTTACCCCCGTTTTGGCCCGAGGATCCAGAAATTTGGTTTGCCCAAATCGAAGCCCAGTTTGTTGTGTCCGGGACAACCGCGGATGCCACAAAGTTTTACATGGTGGTTCAACAACTTGATCACAAGATAGCACGAGAGGTACGGGACGTTATTACAAACCCTCCGAAGACGGAAAAATATGATAAATTGAAGCAGGAACTGATTAGACGTTTGTCCACGTCCCGCGATCAACGGATTCGACAACTTTTGACGCATGAGGAATTGGGGGACAGGAAGCCTTCTCAATTCCTTCGTCATTTGCGATCTTTGGCGAGTGACGGAGTGACTGACGAGTTTCTACAAAGATTATGGGCGAATCGTCTGCCGACACATGTGCAGGCTATAATAGCTTCGCAGAAAAGCGGATCTCTGGACGAGATTGCGGAGTTGGCAGATAAAATATGCGAAGTCACGCCGCTACCTTCGACTCAAGTTGCGAGTACATCGAGCAGCCATTTTGATGCAATGTTGAAACGGATGGAGGACGCTATAACGGCAAAAATTCAAACCGAAATAAAGGCTCAGCTTGCTCAACTCGACTTGCGTGATCAGCGAGGACGTTCCTACCAGCGCAGGAGTTCCCGTTCTTCTGGAAGATCCAGGAGTAGAGGTCAGAGCCAAAGCAGAACCCAAGGTATGTGCTGGTATCATGATATTTATAAAGAAAAGGCGCATAAATGCAGACCACCTTGCAATTTTAATGCAAGTAGGCAGGAAAACTGTCGCGGCAATCAATAGAGGCGGCAAGTGATTGCTATTCCGTGAACAGTCGCCTATTTGTAACCGATAAAAGGAGCAAAATTCAGTACCTAATAGATACGGGGTCAGACCTCTGCGTACTTCCTCGACGTTTTCTTCGTCAGTTTCGTGAACCTACGGGATATGATCTCACAGCTGCGAATGGAACAATAATAAATACCTACGGAACGCAGAGCATGCATTTGGATTTTGGATTGCGAAGAGATTTTACCTGGAATTTTGTGGTAGCTTCGGTGGATAAGCCTATTATTGGCGCTGATTTTTTATCTCATTATGGTCTTCTTGTGGATTGCAGGAACCAGCGACTTCTAGACAGCGTTACCAATCTTACCGTCCAGGGTTCACTGAAAAGTTGCCAGCTGTTCAGCATCAAGGCTGTATCCGGCAACAGTGAGTACCACCAATTATTATCGCAACATCCAAATCTGGTTAAGCCATCGGGCGTGTTTCGCGAAGTCAAGCACACAACTGTCCACTTCATAAGGACGACGCCAGGACCGCCTGTTTATAGTAAGCCTAGACGTCTAGCCCCAGATCGTCTAAAAATTGCGAAGGAAGAGTTTGAGCACATGTTGCGAGACGGTACAGCCCGTCCATCTGATTCTCCATGGTCATCTGCACTTCACCTGGTGCCGAAGAAGGATAATGGATGGAGACCCTGTGGGGACTACCGTGCGCTTAACGCACGCACGATTCCCGATAGGTATCCAATACGACATTTAGAGGACTACAGCCACAAGCTTTCAGGATCTAAAATATATAGTAAGCTGGATCTTGTTAAAGCATACAATCAGATCCCGGTTTTCAAAGACGACATACCCAAAACGGCCATCACCACGCCATTCGGAATGTTTGCTTTTCCGTTTATGTCATTTGGCTTAAGGAACGCCGCTCAAACATTTCAGCGCTTTGTTGATGAGGTGCTGCGTGGTCTGGATTTTACATATGCTTATATCGACGATATTTTAGTATTTTCCAGAAGCCGAGATGAACACCTAGATCACTTGCGACAAGTTTTTCAGAGATTGGAGGAGTACGGCTTACTCTTGAACGAATCTAAATGTATCTTGGGCGTGACGGAGGTAAATTTTCTTGGATATGCTTTGACAGAGCATGGAACGCGCCCTTTAGATAACAAAATCAAGGTGATACAGGACTTTTCACCTCCAACAACAGTAAATGGTTTGCGACGATTTCTGGGTATGTTGAATTTTTATAGACGTTTCATACCTAACGCAGCAGCTGATCAAGCCCCTCTACACACTATGATTTCTGGTCCCAAGGTGAAGGGCACTCACCTCCTTACTTGGACGACAGAACTTCGGGAAGCGTTTAACAAATGTAAAGATAGCATAGCTCGTTCTACTCTTCTAATGCACCCTAAACATGATGCACCGCTCGCTCTCGTCACTGATGCCTCCAATTTAGCAGTTGGTTCTGTCTTGCAACAACTGGTTAATAATGAATGGCAACCGCTCGCATTCTTTTCAAAGAAATTGAATAAGGTGCAGGTGAAATATAGCGCTTATGACAGAGAGCTGTTGGCAATCTACGAAAGTATCAAGCATTTTCGCTTCATGGTTGAAGGAAGACATTTTGTGGTGTATACAGATCATAAACCTCTAACATTTGCGTTTCAAAAGGAAAAACAATGCTCTCCGAGACAATTCAATCACTTCGATTTCATATCACAATTTACGACTGACATAAGATATATTGAAGGGAAAAATAATGTTTCAGCTGATTTCATGTCGCGCCTGGAAAGTATTACGAAACCGCCTGATTTTGAGAGTTTCGCCAATGCTCAGCAGGCAGACCAGGAGCTACAGGAATTGCTTCAGACTACCTCGACTTCGCTACAGCTAAATACTGTTCCTGTCCCAGGTACAAGTTTAACTTTATATTGTGACACTTCGCTGTCGACGCCTCGTCCTTTTGTACCATTGGAGCTGCGCCGGCAGGTATTCAACTCGCTACATGGCCTATGCCATCCTGGGGCAGCTGCGTCGATCAAACTTGTCACTGAAAGATTTGTCTGGCCCTCAGTTCGTAAGGACTGTCGACTTTGGACCAAGGCATGTGAAGCCTGTCAGAGAAGTAAGGTACATCGACACACATTTTCACCACTCGGGAATTTTAAATTGCCAGCTGTTCGATTCTCTTTCGTCCATATTGATCTGGTTGGTCCATTACCCCCGTCGTCAGATTTCCGGTACTGCTTGACTGCTATAGATAGATTCACTCGCTGGCCGGAAGTCATACCTCTGCGGGACATAACAGCAGAGACGGTGGCGAAAACATTTTTCGAGACTTGGATCACGAGATTTGGTTGCCCTCAAACGGTCACAACAGACCAAGGTCGTCAATTTAATTCCCGCCTATTTAAATCTTTGACAGATTTGTGTGGTGTCCAGTTGCGCCATACTACCGCTTATCACCCGGCGTCCAATGGTATGATCGAGCGCCTTCACAGGACTTTGAAGGCAGCAATCATGGCGCATGAAGGAACAAGATGGACTGAAGCTTTGCCGTTGGTCCTCCTTGGCATACGGTCAGCGTGGAAGCCGGACATACAGAGTTCGGCGGCAGAAATGGTGTACGGTGAGACCCTGAAGATGACTGGTGAGTTTTTTGAGACTCATACTCCAACATTTGGGACCGAAACAAACTTCGTTACACAACTCAGAGAACACATGGCACGTTTGAAGCCCAGTCCAGCTTCGAGGCATGGACACAAATCTGTGTTTGTACATGAAGACCTCAAGACAACCTCACACATATTCTTACGCAAAGACGCATTGCGAGGTTCCTTGGAACCTCCCTACACTGGCCCACATAAAGTCATAGATAGAACTGACAAAACCATAACTGTAGAATTACATAAACGAGGACCTGTCACTGTATCTATAGACAGAGCTAAGCCAGCTTATAAGCTGGCAGAAAATGAAAAGGAGGCGACACCCAGTCGCATGCAGAAAGACGGTCCCCGCTTTACGCGTTCGGGCCGTCGAGTTAAATTCACTGATTTTTTCCAGGTCCAACATTAATTTTCCAAGGGGGGTGGTGTGGCGCGATCCCATCACTATGGTCGCACGCGCACATCACTGTTCCAAACCTGCTCCGGGCCGCGGGACGCATACAGGGGCGCGGGGCGCGAGGCAGTGGAGCAGTCAGTCGTCGCCGGACTCGCCAGTGCTACGCCAAGCCGCTTCCGCGCTGAACCTGTGTCGCTTTTACCTAGCACGACCCTCGCGAACCGTTTACGATCTTTAGCTTTCTTTGTTACTATCTTTCTATCAAACTATTTTACCTTCTTCCGCTTGCATTGTGTCACGAACTATTCTACGCTATCTCTCAAACTATCTGTACACCTTCAACGCCTCTCTTTTCCAAAATAAACTGATGTTATAATATGTGAAGACGAAGTGTTATTTAAACGCCCAACTTACTGAGACCTCCACACATTAATATCAGTGTAGGTAAGTGATGTGAATAGCTATCTTGGAAGTACCCGTGCTCCATGGTAAGTTAATTTACACCAACTTAACCTACTTGTACGGTCCTAACTGGGATCGTACATTTTTGGTCCTTCGAGCTTCAAACTTACGTTTGTTTTGTAACCTCAAGTTGCGAAAAACGAATCGGTTACCTGGCCTCCCACAAGCGGGTCTCACCAGGCTAATTGAGAAGGCGGTTATTTCGTAACAAGGGGTCGCAGACGCACCTAAGTGACACGGACATTCAAGCGGCATCAGAGTCATTCGTAAACTACGAGGCGCGACGAGAACCGCTAGAAGACGAAGATTAAGGAAACTGCTGCCTATCTTCGTGTCCTGAACCAATATCTTGGAACTTTTAACTAAACTACCACTCACCACTCACACTCCCTAACTAACTAACTTTAACTACTTGTACTCTTATAACTTGTACAAAAAATACCTACATAAAAAATGGAACAACTTACCGAACAAGTGAGCTGCTTCGAAAGCATAAAAACTTTATGCAGCAATTATAAAAAGGATGGAAAATCCAGAAAAACTGTTGATTATCTAAACTCACACCTAGACTCTTTAGAGAAAAAATGGGTAGACTTTCATGAAAGAAATGAAATTATAGAGAAAAAAATTAAAGATAAAAGCGATATCAATTATTTTGTCAATGATGTTTACGGCAAGACCAAACAACTTTACGAAACAACTAAAGCCAACATTATGGAATTATTGATTTCTCATCGACAAGAAGACGACGAGCAATCAAATACGTCGACCTACTTCGATCTCTCTGGAATGTTGGAAAATGAATCTGATGATAAATTAAGGCTACTAATGAGCCAACAAAAATGTAATTTCAAGGCAATGGAAAGAGCCATGTCAAAAATAAATTTGGAACTTGTAACTGAAAAATGGGAACTGGAAGACCATCTCTCAACATTGAAACCGAAGTGGAACGCCATTGATAAACTACACTGGCAACTGGAACAAGCATTGAAGGGTTCTAACTTCAATACAGACTACTCCGCCAAATTTGAAAACGTAGAGCAAAAATACGATGATTTAAAGAAACAACTAAACAAGAAAATATGGTCTAACATACACTTCGAAAAATCAGCTCCAAAAATTGAAATACCGGAATTTTCTGGTGACTATATTCAATGGATCTCATTTAAAGATCTTTTTCTGGAAACCGTACATAAAAAGCCTATGATCTCGAAAACGCAGAAAATGCAACATCTTAAAACAAAACTTAAAGGGGAAGCAGAACGCTTGGTGCAACATCTCACGGTTAGCTCTGACAACTATGACTCGTGCTGGGAAATACTCTCACATCGATATGATAACCGTCGCCTTCAATTCACATCGTTCATGAACGCAATGCAACAGCTGCCCGTTATCCAGCAGGCCAACTGCTACAATCTAAAGAAAATTCATGACGTCATCACTGAAAGCTTAAACGGGCTCACTAACATGGGGGTGGATGTGACAAGCTGGGGCCCAATCATCGTGCATGTCGCAAAAATTGGATGCCATTACTTTCAACGAGTACTCTAAAGAGATCCAGGACAAAAGAGAGCTACCTGATTTGATAGAATTCAAATCATTTTTAGAAAGTAAATTTATAGCATTTGAAACCATAAAACATCGTCAAAAGGACGCTTTGAATTCTCCGAAACCAACTGGTAACACGAGCTTCAATAAACCGACAAACAAGTATCATATACCTTATAACTACAACAAAATGAACTATGTAAAGAGACCGACCTTATTAAAAGAGAATAAGGATCATTCACAAACATTCTACACTGCATTCGGCAAATGCCCTTTATGTGACGGCAATCACGTTTTAATGCAATGCATGAAATTCGTTGAAATGAATATTCCACAACGAAATTCCGCCGTTGTGAAATTGAAAGTCTGCAAAAATTGTTTATACAGCCACGGAAACACGGATTGTAGCTCATCAAAGACTTGTAAAGAATGTAATATGAAACATCATACGTTGTTACACATTGCAAAAATAACTTATGAGCCAACTACTAAACCAGAGAGAAACAGCTCTAGTCCACAACAATCAACTTCTAAACAACAAGTTTCTCATCACGCAACTACTATGAACGGCGAAGTACTTCTGACTACTGTCAAAATAAGAGTTAAATCCCATGACGGCACTTATGTAATTCTTCGTGGACTCCTGGACCAAGGGTCACAAGTGAACCTGTTAAGTGAGAATGCTGCTCAACTACTGCGGCTACCACGAAACAAACTAAATGCAACGGTATCGGGAGTAGGATCCGTAGCCGGGGACTGCAAAGGCCGAGTGCAACTTACCTGCAAGTCCATACATAGCGACTATACTTTCAAAACTCCAGCTTTGATACTGAAAAAGCTAACTAACAACTTACCCAACTGCACTTTCGAAAAGGCTAACTGGCCACATCTTCAGAACTTAAAACTCGGAGACCCAGACTATAATGTCAGTGGCTCCATCGACTTACTCTTATCCGCCGATATCTATGCAGAGATTTTAATGGACGGCGTTCTAAAAGGAGATCAGCACTCACCAGTCGCACAGCAAACTCAACTAGGGTGGATTCTGTGTGGAAAACTACAAACTTTTAACTGTCATGTAACCATCGTTGATCTTACTGATATATCAAAATACTGGGAGAGTGAAGACATAACTCAGGGAGCGGAAGACATCAACCATGATGATCAGTGCGAAACTTACTACCAACAAACTACTAAAAGAGATACCGACGGAAAATATATCGTCAAAATGCCAATGGTAAAGAACTTTGAAACTGAACTTGGAAAGTCAAGACCGACAGCAGTCTCACAATTTTTACAGCTAGAAAAACGACTAGTAAAAAATGAAAATCTATCAACTATGTACAAAGATTTCATAAATGAGTACTCTGAACTAAACCATATGAAACCGTCATCTCAAATAGCAGGGGCCAGTGAAGGCCAAGTATGTTACTTGCCTCACCACGGAGTCCTGCGAGAAGGCTCAACTACAACTAAACTGAGAGTGGTATTCAACGCCTCCAACAAAACGTCCAGCGGAAAAAGTTTAAATGCGCTTATGGAAAAGGGGCCCAATTTACAAAAAGACATTCAAGCTCTAATTTTGAAGTGGAGGTCATACAAATACGCCTTTACCGCCGACATAGAGAAGTTTTATAGGTGTATTTGGATTTCTAAAGAACAACAGCAACTACAAAAAATTATTTGGCGTCCCTCAACAACGGATATATTAAAAGAATATTCCTTATGCACCTTGACGTACGGTACAAAATGTGCACCATGGCTGGCAATGCGAACACTCAAACAACTAGCGATGGACGATGGGCATAAGTACCCAGCCGCTGCAAAAATACTGCAAAATGAGCTCTATTGCGATGATCTAATCAGCGGTAATAACTCGCTACAAGGTGCCATAGAACTACAAAGCACATTGATCGAATTACTAAACGGAGGAGGCATGAACTTGCGCAAATGGTCTAGTAACTGCCCGGAACTACTTAATCAATTAACAGAAGACCAACTTTCAAAAAATAATGTTTTTGACTTCAAACATGAAGACTCTACCAAAACACTCGGGCTTGGATGGAATCCAAAATCGGATACGTTCATGTTTAACTGGGACTTGAAGGAGAAATCGAAAAGACCACTCACAAAAAGAAATCTACTTTCTGAGATCTCTCAACTCTATGATCCATTGGGGTGGCTATCGCCAGTAACTGTTACTGCGAAATTAATCTTCCAACAAGTGTGGGAACAAAAACTCGAATGGGACGAACCATTGCCCATGAAAATTCAAGAAAATTGGCTCAAACTAAGAGCGGAAATCCCCGATCTAAAATCACTAAAAATACAACGATGGATCGGAGGCACTGAAAAACACATTGAACTTATTGGCTTCTGTGACGCGAGCGAAAAGGCCTACTCATGCGTCATCTATACGCGCGTCATTGATGAAAAAGGCCAACCCATACTAAACTTACTCGCTGCAAAAACTAGGGTTGCCCCAATCGCGCAATAAACAACTTTACCACGACTAGAGCTCTGTGGCGCTCTACTGCTATCTCAACTGATGGAAAAGGCAAAGAGCTCACTGAACGAGAATAGTGTCACTATGTGGGCTTGGAGTGACTCAAAAGTTGTTTTGGCATGGCTGCAGGGAAAAGCTACTAAATGGGAAAAATATGTAGAGAACAGAGTGAAGAAAATAAATCAAGTAATACCAGCAACACATTGGTCTTACATTGAATCAAAGAGTAACCCTGCAGACTGTGCTACTAGAGGAGTAGACCCGAAAAAACTACTGAAAACTACAAATTAATTATAAAATTTATGCAAAGATGCGAATTTGAAAGTGAATATAGTCTACTAGCTAGAAAACAGACTTTAAATAACAAAAGTACCATCCACAAACTGAATCCTTACTTGGATGAAGACGGTATCATTCGTGTGGGTGGCCGCCTGAATAAAACTAACTTGCCGTTAGACATGAAGAATCCAGTCATCTTATCACGAAACGGAAGATTGACTCAACTCATCATTGAAGAGGCCCACACTACGACCCTTCACGGCGGGGCGCGACTTACGCTCGCCTACATACGTCAGCGGTACTGGATAGTCGGAGGCAACCGTGCAGTAAAAAGTCAACTACGACGCTGCGTACGCTGCAGCCGGTACAAACCAACAGATAACTACCAGATCATGGCCGACCTACCGCAGCAAAGAGTTACACCTTCCCGCCCTTTCACCCATACTGGAGTGGATTTTACGGGACATGTGGATGTCAAACTGAACAAAGGGAGAGGGGTCAGAACATCAAAAGGCTACATTGCCATTTTTGTATGTATGGCGACAAAAGCAGTGCATATTGAGCTAGTATCGGATTTAAGCACTGAAACTTTCATTGCTGCCTTTCAGAGACTGTGTGCCAGACGGGGGACACCAAAACACATGTACTCAGACTGCGGCACTAACTTTATTGGAACATCAAAGGTTCTTAGGAACGAATATGAACTTTTTAAAACTGAACTGTCACCAGAGTTTTTCAACGAGATAGGTAAACTTGAGGTGGAGTGGCATTTCAACGCACCAGCATGGCCTTCCGCTGGAGGCCTCTGGGAGGCCGCTGTGCGGTCTATGAAGCATCACCTACGGCGCATTTTGGGAGAACAAAAACTAACGTATGAAGAGTTTGCGACGCTACTGGCTAAAATAGAAGCCTGCATGAACTCTAGACCTCTATGTCCACTCACCGAAGATCCAGAAGAATTCTACAGCTACTTGACTCCGGGTCACTTCTTAACTGGAAGCCCTACAATGACACTTCCTTTGTCAAGCTATGAAGACGAACGAAAGGTAGATTTACGCCAAAGATAGCAGTTAACTGAGCACATGCTACATCAATTTTGGAAATTGTGGTCTAGCGACTATCTAACTCAACTTCAAGCAAGAAGTAAATGGCAAAAACCAACTAAGAGTCTTGAGATAAATGACATAGTTCTGGTGAAGGAAAACAATCTACCGCCAGGAAAATGGGTCATGGGTAAAGTGATCAAACTACACCCCGGAGAAGATGGTCACGTAAGGGTTACCACAGTTAAAACCCAAGCTGGCCTGGTCAAGAGACCCATCATTAAACTATCAAAAATATTGCCAAACGAATCGGAAGACATAGGAAAAGAAACTAAGAGCCCAACAAACCAAAGCAGCGATGAAGCTACGGCCACACAAACTACATCTGCTAAAAGACGCAATCGAACCGGAAGCAAAAACATTATAAGCATGTTTGTTTCTATACTAACTATGTTTGCATTGATAACTGGATCTCAATGTACACATGATGTCAATGAAAGTATGTCATCAAACGCTCAGATTACTAACCTTGGGCACGAGCGGCCAATTTACTATGACACGATTGGCAAAATACAGTTGATTCATGATGAATGGATTTTACTTACATACCATAACTTAACTACTTACTGGCAAGCTACTCAAGAAATCGAAAACTACTTGGAAGGTGTAAAAATTTTGTGTCAAAAACTAGACCCAAGATACTGCGAATACACTATACTACAACTTATACATGACATGGAACTACTGAAGTATTATAACAGCATACTATTGGCCCCGCACAAGCATTTATCTGATCGTAGAAAACGCGCTCTGATCGATGGTGTGGGCTATGTCGCGAACAGCTTGTTTGGGATATTGGATCAACATTTCGCCGAAAAATACCAACAAGACATTCAAGCCATACAGAATAACGAAAAATACCTACTAAAGCTTATGAAAAATCAAACAACTATCGTTGAAATCGAAAATGTGATCATGAAGAAGACTGAGACGAGCATTCGGCAACAATTCGTACTTATGAACAAGTTTATGAATGACACAAGTATGAGATTGTCAAAACTTGAGTCTCAAATTGACCATGTCATGGCAACTAACTACTTCAGCTCCGTATCGCTCACAGCACACTTACTACTAAAAAACTTGAAAAATGTGCAAGAGATGCTTTTCAACGCTCTCGTAGATGTATATAAAGGTCACATAGATGTGCATCTCCTCACTCCAGTCGATCTAATCAAACACATGAATGATATCTCTGGAAGACTGCCGAAAACTTTAACTTTTCCTATTGAAAATATTCAAGCAGAGACAAAGGATGTTTACAAACTACTGTACGCAAAGGCTCGAGTTACCAATAACTACTTTATGTTCGAGATTCACATCCCTTTGACAAGTGACGAAGATTTCTCACTTTATCGAGTCATACCTTTGCCTTTTAAAACGAATCAGATAACTAAATATGTATCTGTGTCATCTAACTATATCGCTGTCAACTTTAGAAAGAATACCTACATCAGTTTGAATGAAGACGGAATGAAAAAATGCATTCAGCGAAGTACAGATAACTACGTATGTAGTCTAAATCTACCAATAAGAAATTTGGAAAGCAAAGACGCACCATGTGAAGCCAAACTATTAGGCCATCAAATGACCTCGCCATGTACTATGAAGAAAAGGGAATGTGAAACTACCTGGATCGAGTTACATGCAACGAACACCTGGCTGGCGGTGTGCTGCGACTCATGCGTGCTGCGAACTGTCTGCGCTAATGACGTGGCATCACACCAGATAAATACATCAGGACTCATAACTTTAAAACAAGGATGTGTGTTGCAAAATAAGGACTTAAGCATCTACGCACACAACCTATATCATAGTAATGCGAGAGTCAACTTACACCTAGCAAAACCACCAAGACTCGAAAAATCTATAAACCACATCTTTAACTCGCAACATATGAGTACTTTTCAACTTAACCTAACATCCGAAAACGAAAACCACGAAGAGGTAGAGAAACTACTGAACCAACAACAAGCGGACGAAGTTCAACTTCCGTCAACGATAACTTCTCACGACATTCATCAATATACCATCTGCTACATACTGCTGACATTCGTTGTCACCGCGGCGTTAGTATGGGTTATGAAGAAACGAGGCTTGTGTAACAGAAAGGCTAAGTATGCCACCACAGCAGACTCTCCAAAACGTGAAACGCATGAACTGCAGCCCATCGATACGGCGGCAAAAGCCGTTGATACGCTCAAACTCGGAAGGTCGTCGTCGCTAGTGGAGCGCCCACGCAAAGAGGGATCACGAGCGGAGTCAAACGCACGGGCTTGGCTACAGCCTCGACGGGAACTCGTCAAAGACATTAATTTTGATTTTGATTAGATTAGATCACTTTTATATGTTACTTTACTTTTATACTTTACTTTGTTCTATAACTTTGTTTGAATTTTGTCTTATTACAAACGTAAACGATTCTCTCTCCCGCCTTCATCTTTTTTGGGGTTGGTAATATGTACGGTGACGTACATTAGTTTTATCGCAACAAGCGGAATTACTTGAAGACGAGTGCACTTAAGGTGACCGCGCGAGACAGTCGCGGCGAGTGGTAATCGATTACGTTTCAACTACTTATAATTAGTGAATAAATAAACTTTTTGTGAAAATAAGTGTTTTCACTTGACATTAATATCAGTGTAGGTAAGTGATGTGAATAGCTATCTTGGAAGTACCCGTGCTCCATGGTAAGTTAATTTACACCAACTTAACCTACTTGTACGGTCCTAACTGGGATCGTACAATTTAGCTTTATTATTAGTAGATATTTATTTTACGGCTTTACTCAGCGGGTTGGTGCCGGCGGCATTAGAACATTGTAAGCCGGAACGACCTTGCCGGCGGCACGAGGGCCGCGGCATCTGCGGCCTGTACCGTTCAGCAGTTAGTGATTGCCGATTTTACGGAGTGGCTGTGTGTAGTTTTGTTAGACCAGCGTGATTATAAATTAAATTTCGCAATTGACTGCATTATTGGACTTTAAGTGATAATTGTATAAAACGCTAAACATATCATCGAGAGCGATAATAGTGATTAAGTAATTGCAGCTTCTGGAATTAACCACTCAAGTGAAGTGGGTGCTATACGCACCCACTTCAATTTAGTATAGTGTAGTTAACAAGCGAATTCACTAAGTAGCGAAAATTTAAGTCTACTATTAAGGCGGCAAAGCTACAATAGAAGGCGGACCACCTCATGCGTACGAGATCCGAAAGGAAGTCACAGAAGTCCTACCAATAGAGAGACTGTCAAGGCATGGGT
This sequence comes from Perizoma flavofasciatum, assembly GCA_958496245.1. Classification (NCBI taxonomy): domain Eukaryota; kingdom Metazoa; phylum Arthropoda; class Insecta; order Lepidoptera; family Geometridae; genus Perizoma; species Perizoma flavofasciatum. The sequence continues at coordinate 4,324,360 of OY292445.1, read as the reverse complement.
AGAATTAACATAAAATTACTAGTGGATGGAGTGCTGTGTGACGGCCTGGCAAAGAGCCGTTCGAAAATTTTGGTTAAAACCAATGAGGCTGCAAAAACAACATCATAATACAATAGCAGTAGTCTCATAGTCTATATACATTTTTACATGAATGCCAATATTTTATGAATCTGTCACTAATGCCAAAAGTGTGTAGTGTAACAGTCAATACAATTTTTAATCTGTGTCTCTGTGCAGTCAATTCTGGAAAAATGTTTCTAATATAAATGCCGATTTTTATGTAATTCTATGTGATAAACCACATAAACCTTAGCAGAGGTCAACTGCAACACAATCGCCAATCTATTTTAGTGCCAAAACATCAACTTTAAATGTGTTTTCTCGACTACCGGTGATCAAAACACGACCAAGCAATGACCGATACATCATGCTATATCCTTGACAATGGAGCCTACAGCGCTAAAGTGGGCTTCTCATCAATGAAGCCGAAGGTAGTACCAAACTGTATTATGAAGGCGAAGTCCGAGAGGCGGCGTCCATTCATTGCATCTCAGATTGACGAGTGCCGTGACGCATCCGGTCTTTTCTACATCCTACCCTTCCAAAAAGGTTTCCTCATCAACTGGGATACGCAAAAAACCATTTGGGACTTCTTATTTAGCAAGGAATGCTGCCCTGTCAACTTCAACGATACTCCGCTCATCATAACCGAGCCGCACTTCAATTTTACCTCGATACAAGAAGCAATGACTGAGATATTTTTTGAAGAGTATGATTGTCAAACTTTGCTACGCATAAATGCTACAGATCTAGCCGAGTACCACTATAGAAAGACACATAACAACGAATGCACGCTGGTTGTAGATACAGGCTATAGTTACACATACATAGTTCCGTACATTAAAGGTAAAAAGTACAAAGAAGGTATTAAAAGAATAGATGTTGGAGGGAAAGTTCTGACAAATCATTTAAAAGAGATACTCTCATACAGGCAACTTAACGTAATGGATGAAACTTATGTAATTAATCAAGCAAAGGAAGATTCATGTTTTGTGTCTCAGAACTTTATGGCTGATATGGAGATTGCTAAGAAGAAAGGTAATCCATAACTTTTTCTGCTAGATAGAGAGAAAAAAAAATATGCACCACAACTGTAATCCCCATAATAGAAATCCTCAGATTTGTAAGTCTGTGAAGAAAAACATCATTATATAGGGTATAATTAGACCAATCATCATGCTGAAATAATTGCATTGAGTAACATTAAGGGAAAATAATTGCTGGGACACAACTTTTATTATTAGGCAGAAAAAATGCTGTTATGTAATGCGCTTTAGGGGTTCAGGCAGTTTAAAAACTCATAAGTCTAATAGTCTAATAGTCTTACCATAAACATTAACATCAAAATTATTAACTGGTACAAATCGCTTTTTGCGATAAGACCGCCAATTGTAGGACAAAGGTATTTTAAATGTATTTTTGTAATAGTGCATATTATGTAAAGTACTCAATAAAGTATTATATGAAAAAACTTAAAAATTGAGATTGAAAGCTGACCAAAAGTAGACTGAAGGTAAATAATATTGAGACTGGTTTGTAAAATAATGACGAGAATTGAGCTTTCGAGTTCACACTGTTCACCACACTAACTCAAGCTCACACAAAACAAAATAGTGAAATTAATGGACTATTGTTTGATTTTACTCCTACTTTTAATTTAAATTACAGATTTGCTAATAGACTAGCCGCATTGTGAAAGAAGCATATTATTAACAAACTTAAAACCGTAGGTGCCTATCGTTGAAATAACATTCATGCAAGCATTTTTTTTTTCTTTACGGCAAGCAATGCGTCATGCCCTTGGCCTTGCAGATATCGTAGGAGATCTCGTTGGCTGTATGCTTGTTTATCTCCAATTTTTTTTCTGTGTCCATAATATGCTATCATTCTTCAGATTAGACTATAGGTTTGGTGTTGGTAGTCAGGCATATAAAGGAAGTGGTAAAACTATAATTTGGTGGTTAGCTGTGATGACAAGTGATAAGGATGTGCGTTCAGGTGTTCTTTGTATTTCTTTATTTCTTTTCATTTTTTTAGGAACTTTTGATGATTATCGTTCCATCGTTCTCTCTTACTTGCTCTAACCAGCTCATATATGGGTAGAGCATGTTAGCTGCGTTAGAAGTTGGTTATTTTTTTAGTTTTATTTTATTTGTCTCTAAATAAAATTATAAATAAACCTAAACATTAAGTAAATCTAATTTATTTTACAGTGCCAGAAAACACAATCATCAAAGACTACGTGTTACCAGATTACACAACGATACGACGTGGCTTCCTCCGAGATGCCCTCGGACCGGACGAAGAATTGGAACAGCAAACATTAAGACTGAACAACGAACGGTTTTCCATCCCAGAGCTTCTATTCCACCCATCAGATGTTGGGATCCCTCAGATGGGCATCCCGGAAACAATTATCCATTGCATCAACTTATGCCCAGAAGAGAACATCGAAAATCTACTAGAAAATATAGTTTTGTATGGTGGGAATGCGTTATTCCCCGGTTTTAGAGACAGAGTGTACAACGAAGTAAGATCCTTAGCGTTGGATCATTTTGACGTTAATGTGACATTAGCAGCGAACCCGGAGACATATGCATGGGAGGGTGGAAAGTATCTGTTCAGGGATCCGGACTTCTACTCCTTCTGTATGACAAGAGAGGAATATGAGGAGGAAGGAAAGTCCCTGGCGTTTGAACGGTTCGACATATAGCGCAGGAAACGAGCAAGGAAATCTTCATGATTACTTGTTCGTTAAAAGTTTCAAACATTCAGCTAACATACAAAGTCCAATGTTTCTGGTCAGTGTTATGGCTGGTCCAATAGGTACCTACATAACATTATCGAAACTTAGCTTGCAAATAATTAGTTACACGAGAATTGGGCCTGTGAGTGGTTCACTAGATACATATGTGATTTACATGCCCTCCTTAGCTGGAAATTCTAGTAGGTAATTGTATGGTAAGTACATACAAATAATTACGAGGATTTCTAGACTAAATTTTGTAAAAATGATTAATGAATAGAAATGAATACAATCTTGCATCGATATCATTCAAGTTCAGTCTCTTTTCGGTCAGCTTCTAATATTAAGAGTTCGTGAGAAAAAAAATAAGATTATTTTTTATAAAAATACCGATTTTGTTAAAAACCCGAAAGATTTAATTTTTATTAGGTTGATTTAATTCCAAAATGTTTTGAAGTAGGTAGTGATAAGCTGGGATTACATACACCAGCATCTAATTTCGTTGATTAGCGTGCTTCCTCTATTTTTATCGGATGAGTAGTTTCGGAGATTTGAATTCTACGTCCAAACTTACAAACTTTAGGTACCTACCTACCTACCTAGTTAACTCTTTAATAATGTTAGTGTAGACTATCCTCAGGACCCCTGGAAATCAATTATTCCGATCTTCGCTCAGGGTAGGTAAGGTAGTTGTTTAAAGAGGGGCTACCCTAGACACACGGTACAATCTCAATTCAATTCTATTGCAATCCAGTTTTATTTTTTTTTCCAGCCTGACGTTTCTATCGCAAACTCTATTCCAATCTCAAAATTGCGTCAAAAACCAATAAATTAACTTATTCGCTTTCATTTAGTTCAATAAAAAAACAAAATTACTAATTCCAATCGTGCGCTCTAGTATGTAGGAGTATATTGCAAGAATTAGATGCTAACACAGACAGATATTACGTATCTCTGCTAATCCCAAATTGTGATAAGAATCGAGTGTCAAGGGTAGCCCAGCCGTCATGTTCGCCTACGTTTAGAAACTCTTCGTGCATGAATTAAAACTTATTCGGTAAAACCACAACAGATTCAATGTTCAAAACCTTTTTTAATTCATGACAGTCGTCTGTCAGCCGAAATTGTCACTCAAATTATTTTTTACACATCATTTTCACAAAATTGCAAAAATGCTTTTAAAGCTCAAGCCATTTTCCCGCGGTTTCTCCACAACATCCGCCCTGCATCAACCGCGTAGCCTTGTGAAACTGAAGAAATTACAAGCGGACTTCCAGTGCGAAGATGGACGCCCGATATATTTAAAAATGGGTTTCTGTGATCGCATGCTGTATTCGTCTACTATAGTCGGCTGTGTGGTTGGAGTGTTCATGACTTTAGCCTTTATTTACGATCAGTCTAAACCGCCGTCTTGGAAAACAAAGACTTGCTGATCTAATTAACTAATAAATTATTTTTATAGAAAAAATTGTTTTGGTTTTCTTTATCTGTTTCACCTCGGGTAGGCAAGATGGTCTTGGTTGAAGTATTCCTAAAATCTAGGTAAGTAGGTAGGCTTTAAAGTGTTGAAATAATGTGACAGGTTTTTCTATAATTACATGTAGGTACAGTGCTTGTAAAGTAGGTAGTGGTTATTTCTCCTCTATGACTGCTTGCTTTCCCTGAATTTTGTCTACAAGGCCTAAGTACGTAGTAGTTAACTTCCTCTAAGGGCTGAGGGATTGTATAGGAACCTAGGTATAATGATTTTAAGTAGGAAGGTAATAGGTTGATAATCAACCCATAGCAGTGTTAAGTTAATCATCCGTTGATTAATTAAACACCGCTATTACTTCTGTAACAAATATTTTAGGTACCTAATACTTAAGTTGAAGTGTAGGCTAAAACATTATCTGATACTATCTGGGATTTCCCTTCAGCCGGGCCGAATTCATAGTCAAATAGGGGCTCCCCTAGGGGACCGTTCACGCGCTTAGTAAAAATTCAAGTGCTAATTTAACCTTTATGCATCTATCCATAAGGCGAATGCTGAATGATGGATTTTGGGGGATTGTTCAACCCCCGACTATGAATGAATTCAGGTTTAGTAGGCATTACCTACTAAATTGTGGAATTCCGTTGTGCATCCGGATATTTTAGTACCTATGCAGCGAATAAGCCCATTTTCATATAAATGAGCCTAAAATTTCAAGTTCCCCTTAGCAATTGATTATTTGTGATGATCATGTGTAGTTTAATGTAACTACATGTCAGGTAGATTGATGAAGGGAGGGCGATACTGCGACAAACTTGTCGGAATATAAGTAATTTACATTATGTTGCACACTTGCATTGCAGCAAGGTGCAATTTAGTAGCCCGTTTACGAGCCCTTTACTATTACCTCTTAGTAGTCTATGCCATTGCAATAATAATATCATTTTTTATTCAGACAACATAATCCAAAAGGTTAACACCTACACGTTTTCACATTCACTTCTATACGTTTTCAACTTGTTCTAAGCTAATAAAAATATAATATATGGCTTCAAAGACTTTGACACTAGCATTTCGTCTGTGTCAAAGTCGAAAAGTAAATCAGCTGACAGCTGTCGGATTCAATTTGTCAAATCTGTCATTTTGTTTTCTGTTTTGCTGTTTTTCGGAATTTCTGAAATAAATCTAATTTCATCGGGGTTTTGGGAAGTGATAAACTAGTGAAAAATGTCCATGTTCCCAGGAACAGTGGCCTTCGACGAGTATGGTCGTCCATTTATCATCTTGAGAGACCAGGCGAGCCAAAAAAGGCTTACCGGTACCGATGCCTTGAAGGTAATTATTTTATTTAGTTAAGCCTGAAAATACCCTTTTCTAGAGTTCAGCGGTCTCATTGAACATACTACAGCTTCTTAGTTTCTATATTTTCACGTAAATACTTTTTAAGGAAATCTTAACCTAAAAATAACTTTGTATTTTGATCCTGATAATATTGAAGATCTGCATAAACCTGATTGAAACTAGCTCGTATTTCGTTATTTGTGCCTAGAAGTTCTCAATACTGTCAATAAAAATCCCATTGGGCTGATAGTTTTTGAGATATTTCAAGTTTATTGATCAGGTGTTCCTTGGATGAATCACATGATCCAATAATTGGTCAGACAAGGTTCTTTGGAAAGTAATGATATTCCTCTCTAATAGGTCTTTCCAAGACTATTTCACGGTACATTATTATTTCTTGTTTTGATATCACTCAGGAATTTTATGTTTACATTTTTTTTTGTTCATAATTGTAAGGATTTGAAAAAAAAAAATGTTCTGAAGCCATTTTGACTGCACTGCTATTCTGTAAGTCACATCTACATGTATTTATTCATAGAAGATTGAGAGATATATGTCAAAAATAAATAAAACCAAACATTTTGTTTTTATACAAAGATTTAATAACAGTCAAACATCCTCATTCATTAATGTATGATAGTAAATTAAGATTTTTAATGATATCCCAAATAGGGGAAGATCAAATTTTTTACATCCCACATGGTACAAGAGTTCTATAACCACTTAGTCACAGGGTCCGATCACAGCCTGTTCAAAATTAAGATAAGGTGTCTAAATTGGTTTAGTTATGGAGATCCAATTAATTTCTAAAAGCAGTAGAGCTCCTGTGTAAGGGCTCGTCCGGGGAAGCGCTGCCACCATGCCTATTTCTGCTACCAAGCAGTTGCTGTGTTCCAGTTTGAAGGGTGTTGAATTTGTTGTTGGGATTCTTTAATGTGTAACTAGGATTATGGAATGAAAGATGTAATGTTCCACTAAAATGTCTATTGTTATGATCGGTACATGTCAATACAAAATGCACATGAACAGGAAGTGACTGGAGGAAGAGCGAGCGAGGACTGAAAACCACAGTGTACATCTATACTAATATTATAAAGAGGAAAGATTTTTTGTTTGTATCGAATAGGCTCCGAAATGTACTACATGATTAAAGTACTCATTATTCCCTACAAAAAAGTCCTCGAGGGTATATATCTAACTATGATAGTTAAGTCACAATAGCAGCTTTTGTGTTCTAAAATTTAATTAGATCACCTATATTCCCACAGAATCGAAACGGGTGAAACTGCCGGGCGCAGCTAGTTGTTTATAATTTTACAAAAACAAATATTCATATTCATTTATTCATGCTCAAATGTACATCAGCTTAGGTGTTACATCAAAGTAGCTGTAGGGGAGTACATGGACCCTGTAAGGGCGCTGCAAGTTCAGTCAATATTTATTTAAAATGAGTTAATACTAATAGCAAAATCATAATTATGAATGTCAAATAATACATAAAAAATTAATTAAAAATAATAATAATAATAATCATCTTACTTTATAAATTGATTTGCTAACCTAAGCATTGCTTATGCCCCTACAAAGGGTATGGTTGCCGGTGAAATTATCCTTGTGATTTCAATGAATAAAAACCTATTGACTTTGACTTTGACATTACAGGCACATGAGATTTATCATCTTGATATCTCAGGGAGGCAACATGTGAGTGATACCTCTGGTATTGCAAGTGTCCCATTGCTTATGGTAACTGCATACCTGGTGCGATACCGGTGCTTCACATCATAACATCCACCCAGACTTTTCCATTTTTTATATTAATAGTTTATCAATTTAAACAAATTTATTTGACCAAATCCTCTCGAAATCATTGTGCAAGACATAATGGCTCTGTTTTAATGACTTTAAATAACTGACTAGATTCTTTGTGTATGTATTGTTATTCAAATTTGACAACATAAAGTGTACTTCTTTTTTTCTTAGTTTTATCTGCAATTGGTTCTTGAACTATGAGCAAATTGTTTGTGAATTTTGTGTCGGGCAGAGTTCACTCCTGTGTTTACAAAGTGTATTTTAAAGTTCCTATGGTGAATTAATGAGTATGAACGTGGATAATATTGACGTAGATTTATTTAACACTAGCTGCGCCCTGCTATTTCACCCGCGTAAGTTTCGATTCCGTGGGAATATCGGCGATCTAATAAAATTTAAATTTTATTAAATTTTAAATAATTTACATTAAATTTTAAATTAAATTTTAGAACACAAAAGCTGCTATTGTGACTTAACTATGATAGTAAGATATATTCCCTCGCAGACTTTTTTGTAGGTAAAAATGAGTACTTTAATCATGTAGTACATCATTTTTATGTATCGTCAATAGTTTTCTCAGCGCACGCCAAATAATAAATTGTAAAGGCAAAATTTTGCTACTTTAGGTTACATTATTGAAATTTTCTTAAGGATCTCTATTTTTTGAAAATAAATTATAGCCTATGTTACTTCCTGATAATTTAGCTTTCTTTTTTGTGAAGAAATGGTTAAAATCGGTCCAGAAGTTTTTCCTCTATATAATATTAGTATAGATTAGTATAGACTACAACAAGTAAGCTTAAACACTTACTGAATGTCAATTTCTTCCTATTATAAAATTAGGAACTAACTATCCTATCATTTCTATTGTATTCTGTCGTCTATTGTAACTGTTTTATTTCTAATTTTCTAATATCTGTGGAAACTTTTATTTGACCTCCTGTGTATATGTATACTTTTTTTTAGTACCTAGCTGTAAGTGTTCCAAAAATTTACAAAATAAAAAAAAAATGAGTAGGAAGATTCTCATAACTGAACATGTTATTATTTCCAGTCTCACATCTCAGCTGCGCGTCAGATCGCAACTATCCTCCGCACCTCGCTGGGGCCTCGCGGTCTTGACAAGCTCATGGTCAGCCCAGATGGAGATGTGACTGTCACCAACGATGGAGCCACCATCCTGAAGATGATGGACGTGGAACATCAGATCGGGAAGCTGCTTGTGCAGCTAGCTCAGAGCCAGGACGATGAGATTGGAGACGGCACCACGGGCGTAGTTGTGTTGGCTGGTGAGTTACATCAATAAATAAATAATGGACATATTCACACTGCATCATCTAGCCCCAAAGTAAGCAGACCTTGTGTTATGGGAATTGCATGACTTATACTACATATATACCTATTTTTTTTTTGTAAATACATACATATTATACATTTATGACGATATCGCGTTTTCAGAGATAGTGCTTTATCTGTGAACTCTCTAAAAATTTACAAGGAAAAAACATTTGAAGTGCAATGACATTTGTCATGATATAAAATGATATAAAAACACATTGACGATTTTAAAAACTAACTCATATATTTATTTTTAACGGTGTACAATAAAGAAGTCATTGACAAGACAACCTCTGTGGCGCAAGGGGCGAAGGCCCGCTTGAGACGCAGACGGTTGCGGGTTCGATTCCCGCCGCGGGACAAATGTTTGTCCGCAAATATTTTTCTCGGGTCTGAGTGCTTTCTATGTATAATATGTATGTATTTACAACAAAAAAGTATTTAAGTAGTATATCAGTCATGTAGCTCCCATATCACAAGCTCTGCTTACTTTGGGGCTAGATGATGCTGTGTGACAAAAATGTCCAGCATTATTATTATTTGTTGACACAAGGAACCCACGATACGGAATCCTAGTGCGAAGACAGGTCCATGTATGTAACAGTTGGATGTTTATTTATTTACAGGAGCTCTCCTCGAGCAAGCCAACACTCTGATCGACAAAGGCATCCACCCCATCCGCATCGCTGACGGCTTCGAGCTGGCCGCCGCCGCAGCGCTGGCGCACCTGGACAGCATCAGTGAAGCCTTCCCCGTCAACAAGGACACCAGGGAAAACCTCATCAAGGTCGCCATGACCACGCTCGGAAGCAAGGTGGTGGTCAAGTGCCACAGGCTGATGGCGGAGATCGCTGTTGATGTAAGTAATCACCGGTGGTGCAAAGACCATGTATAACACAGGTTCTCAAACTTATTTTTCCCACCGCCCACTTTGAGAATAAAAAAGATCCTAGCGCCCCCAAGTTATTAAATATAACAACCTATGCTTTTTCTAGACCGCCTTAGCGCCCCCAATATCATCTAGAGCCTTCTACCGCCCCCCTGTAGGCCTCCACCGCCCATAAGGGGGCGTTATCGCCCACTTTGAGAAACGGTGATGTATAATAATGCTGGGCAAGAATAATGCTGGAAATTTTTCACACAGCATCATCTAGCTGCAAAGTAAGTAGAGTTTGTGTTATAGGAACTACATGACTGATACACTACTTAAATACATTTTTTTTTGTAAATACATACATATTGTACATAGAAAACACCCAGAGCCGAGACAAATATTCACATATTTCATCTTATTTGTTTCTTATTAAAAACAACAATACAAGTTTTCAGTCATCACTTTTGGTATTACGGATAACCACCAAATCGTTAACAAATTCTGAACGGCTAATATTGCTATCGCGCAAGCACGGGCGGGCTGCATCAGTCAAAAAGAGAGAGAGATATACGGGCCGATTTTTGGACGCGCCTCGAATTGAAGATGAGAGCTGCATTCGCATCCTTAAGCATAATTAATCTTGAATTTATCATGTTCTACAGGCTGTCCTCTCAGTAGCAGACCTGGAGAAGCGCGATGTGAACTTTGAGCTGATCAAGGTGGAAGGGAAAGTAGGAGGACGGATGGAAGATTCCATCCTCGTCCGGGGGGTCGTCATCGATAAGACCATGAGCCACCCGCAGATGCCCAAGGAACTGAAGGTATGTCTTTTATAATTATGATGTAGTAGAGTTTTTTCAGCGACTGACAGCTGAATATAATACAATAGAAAATGATGGTGCCGATGATGATAAATTATCACATATTGTTTTGATATATAATGAAATCTACCTTGGCTGTGTCTGAGGCACCCATCTTAATAGAGCCATGAAAAGCACTTTTATTTTAATGGGATAATATACAGCTTATGCCCATCCTGAAAGTCCATTCTAAATATTGCCGAAATATTTTTTTAAATAGGATTAGTAGATTCAGAGTTTACCTCCTACATCCAAACTAAGTTTGTAACTTATTTCTTTGTAAATAAATAAATAATGCTGGACATATTTCACACAGCATCATCTAGCCCCAAACTAAGCAGAATTTGTATTATGGGAACTACATAACTAATATTATACAACTTTATACTTTATAAATTATATTATATTTTTTTTGTAAAAACAAAAACATCCATAGGAAACAGTCATAATATAATATTAGTGTAGATTTTAAAAAACAAATTGTCATATTAACATTATGTCATGGTTAAATGCTCTACTCAGAGCAGCGCCATCTGATTTCAACGCTGAGAGTTTGATTTGAAATGGCCATCCATGGAAAAACAGTCCATGAATAATCAAGAAGTAAAATTGATTACATTACTTGCCTTGTTTCGCTTTGTACAGTGTGTGGTTTAAATCTTGATGAAACAGTTTTGCTTGGTACAGTCTAACAATCCTTTCTTCTTGCCTTAAAACCTTTTGAACTAATGAATGAATGAATGAATATACTTTACTGTACACAATAAACAAATAACAGTGTAAACAAAATCGTATTCTTATTAAAGTACAATGTGTGGTCTTCTGCGCTTCGATCTGAACTCTTCCAAACAACTAATGGATGATTTGATTGGCTTTGATATATATGTATACATATTTTGTTATCAGGACGTGAAATTAGCTATCCTGACCTGCGCGTTTGAGCCCCCCAAACCTAAGACCAAACATAAGCTGCAAGTTGGCTCAGCCGACGAGTACAGAGAGCTTCGCGCCTATGAACACGAGAAGTTCCTTGAAATGGTTCGCACTGTCAAGGTAAGCTATAGGGCTATTATTATTATTCCTATATAATAATAGTAAAATTATTTTACTGCTACATAAATACCCTTCATCATAAAACTATTTATTTGAATAAGAATTAATACTTCAATACAAGTGTAACCAACTTTTGTTCCTACCGATGATCTAATTAAATTTTAGAACAGAAAAGCTACTATTGTGACTTTACTATGATAGTTAGATATTCCCTCGAGGACTTTTTTGTAGGTAATAATGAGTACTTTAATCATGTAGTACATCATTTAGATGTATCATCAATAGTTTTCTCAGCGCACGCCAAATAATGAATTTTATAGGTAAAATTTTGCTACTTTGGGATACATTATTGCAATTTTCTAAAGGATCAATATTTTTTTGAAAATAAATTATAGCCTATGTTACTTCGTGATAGTTTAGCTTTCTATTGGTGAAAAAATGGTTAAAATCGATCCAGTAGCTTCGGAGCCTATTCGGTACAAACAAACAAAAATCTTTCCTCTTTACAATATTAATAATATAGATTCCAGGCTTATGCCTGAAGCCTTTATAGGCATTATTGGAGCCGAAGCTAACACTAAGAGGCCTTTTTGTAAAATACAATATATAAAAACATTCTTTTGTGAATGGCAACTGATGAACCTGTTGGAAATATTGGGTTATGAACTGGGCTATTGCAAGAGTATATGTTTAAGGTATGTTTGCTGGGTTATTTAGGATGAAACAGCACCTGCCAATTCTGACTCAAATTATAACCAAGTCATAGGCAGGCGATGACTTGCCGTCCATTAAACGGGCCCTATAAGTACCGCCATCAATAGGCAGCGTAGGGAAAACGTTGGTGTGAATGTATTATTATCAGCCCTCAATGATGTCGATTCTCTAGTACACCTGGAGAAGGAACTATGGTCAGGGATATGGCTGCTTGGTGATTAAATATAAATTAAAATATGAAATCGTGTGTGCAAGTGTCGACGTTTATTGGGAAGAGATCGAGCTAATCTAAAGCTCCATATTTCATCCAAATTTGTTCAGTTCTATCAGCTACTCACAAAGCCTTAAGGAGATCCTTAGCAACCAACATCTACACTTTCTCATTTATAATAATTTGTAGTATTTCTTCAACTCTTTAATTTTATTCCTCAGAATGCAGGAGCAACCCTGGCTATTTGCCAATGGGGCTTCGACGACGAGGCGAACCACCTTCTCCTGTCCGAGGGTCTGCCGGCAGTCAGGTGGGTGGGAGGCCCCGAGATGGAGCTGATCGCCATCGCGACCGGAGGCAGGATCGTGCCCAGGTTCGAGGAGCTGACTCCAGACAAGCTTGGATCCTGTGGACTGGTCCGAGAACTCAGTAAGTTTCTATTATGTATATATTTATCTACATGATAAATAAAGCCAGTAGACCTATTGGTCTATGACGGTCTATTGACCGTCGATTTATATAGATTTATTACCAATAAACTCATACCTTTGTAGATCAATATACCTGTTAGACTGCCAGTAGAACATTAAATAATCAGTAGACAAATATATTTATTAGAATGTCAGAAGACCATTAAACCATCAGTAGACCAATATACTACCAGCATATTTAAATACCGTCTGTAGACTATTAAAACCGACTGATGGTCAACAATATAATATTTGACCACTAATAGTCAATTACTAGAGCAGTAAACCATTAGTAGACTATGTGACTAGTATCAGAGGTTGTTGAAAGGATTCAGTTATTACTCACACAGATTTGTTAACTTTATTTAACTTAAAACATATTTTCTGAAATCTTTTGTTAAAATTTCTCCCCTATAAATAAACATACATTATTTATAATATAGTGACATAAATGGGTGCCAATGATGATTAATATAATTCACATATTGTTTTGATAAATAATGAAATCTACCTTGGCTGTGTCTGAGGCACCCATTCAATAATAGAATAAACGTTTATTAATAAACGTTAATAATACTATTCATGCTCTATTTTTTTCTATCTATCTATGCTCTGAAATGCATAGTAAGTGATGATATGGCGGCAATGGAGTATGAAGCTCGAGAAGGCAATTATTATTATTTTAGCCTGTATTGTCCCACTGCAGGGCCTTCGTCCCCTCCTTCCAGTCTTCTCTGTTGCCTGCTAGTTGGGCCCAGTCCTCTATGTAGTTATCCAGCTCATCCCGCCATCTCCGCCTGGGCCTTCCACGAGGCCGTCCTCTGTTTGAACCCAGTCTGTGGTGGTCTTCGTCCACAGCTCGTCTGCCATACGACACACATGTCCAGCATGATTTTACAATGGTTCTAAAAATATTTTTTGCCGAAACAGGATATTCACCATGATTTGGGATTTAATAGATATTTACTTTAATAGTTTTCTCTATTTGTAATTTACTAGCTATGGCCGCCCTCGGCCCCAGACCCACCGTGTCGCATCACTCGCCTGCGCTATTATTTATTTTGTTCGGCTCCATAGGGTCGTAGCGTGATGTTAAATCCTACTATTCTACTAATATTATAAACGCGAAAGTTTGTTAGGATGGATGTTTTTTCCTCTTTCACGCAAAAACTACTGAACGGATTTTGATGAAATTTTACAATAATGTAGCTTATACATCAGAATTACACATACTACTACTTTTTATCCGGGTACCATGCGGGCATGCATGCATGCGTGGCAGAAGCGTAATTTGTTATAAATTGTAATTTGTTTTGTCCTTAAGAATAGATCAATCACATAAAAAAAAAACAAATCTCAGTCAGATTTAAAAAATATTATTTTGCTCGGTTCCATAGGATCGTAGCGTGATGTTATGTAGCCTATAACCTTCCTCAAGAATTGGTCTATCAAATAACAAATAAAATGATCCTAGACGCATTTGAAAAAAAAAGTAAGTAGTTCCAGAGTTTAGAAAGCGCGTTCAAACAAACTAACATCAGCTTTATTATTAGTATAGATTATATTATTCGTATAGCAGTACCATTTCAATATTCAATACACAAAGATTAGCTGGAAGAAAATGCTCTAGCTTTAAGCTTGTCTTTGCAAGCATTATTTATTTATTTTAAGAGTTTTGTTCACTAATTCAATAACGTTTCCAGCATTCGGCACGTCTAAAGAGGAGATGTTGGTGATAGAGCAGTGCTCGAACTCGCGCGCGGTGACGGTGCTAGTGCGCGGCGGGAACAGGATGATCGTGGAGGAGGCCAAGCGGTCAGTGCACGACGCCCTCTGCATCGTGCGCAGTCTGGTGCAGGTGAGATACTGCTATCTATCTACCTTACACTAGTGGTGTAAGGTAGCCGGATGATCGTGGAGGAGGCCAAGCGGTCAGTGCATGCGCACTCTGCATCGTGCGCAGTCTGGTGCAGGTGAGATACTGCTATCTATCTACCTTACACTGGTGGTGTAAGGTAACCGGATGATCGTGGAGGAGGCCAAGCGGTCAGTGCATGCGCACTCTGCATCGTGCGCAGTCTGGTGCAGGTGAGATACTGCTATCTATCTACCTTACACTGGTGGTGTAAGGTGGCCGGATGATCGTGGAGGAGGCCAAGCAGTCAGTGCTACGACGAACTCTGTATCGTGCGCAGTCTGGTGCAGGTGAGATACTGCTATATATCTACCTTACACTAGTGGTGTAAGGTAGCCGGATGATAATGGAAGAGGCCAAGAGGTCAGTGCCTCGCTAACATAGTGTTTTATTGCCACAAGTTGTTGCAATCAATGATGGGCGTTAGGTTTTAAAATGTATTTGTTTCCAGGACTCCAGAGTGGTGTACGGCGGAGGCGCTGCTGAGATATCGTGCTCCCTCGCGGTGGCGCGAGCGGGCGAGAAGCACTCTTCGCTGGAGCAGTACTCCTTCCGGGGCTTCGCTGACGCCCTGGAGGCCGTGCCGCTGGCACTCGCTGAGAACAGGTAAGGCCAGCTGCGATGCAAGAGGTACGGGCTCGATTCCCGCTGCGGGACAAATGTTTGCATGTTCGTGGTTTCAAGAACTACGAGTACTGGGGGGCTAGACAAATACCACTTTCTGTTGACGTTAACGCCTGTGGAAAGATAAAATTGTATGGAAATGTCATGTTCCATACAATCAACAACGTCAACAGAAAGTAGTATTTGTCTAGCCCCCCTGTCGTACCACTCCCAGCCCTGGAACAAATATCATTGCGTAGCTTGCAAAACTGACGAATTTATGATGAAATTGGTTACAAAATATAAAATAAATAAATAATGCTGGTCATTTTTCACACAGCATCAGCTAGTCCCGAACTAAGCAGAGCTTGTGTTAAGGGAACTACATGACTGATATACTACTTTTAATATATATATTTTGTAAATACCTACATATTATACATAAAAAACACCCAGCCCCGAGCCAAATAATTGCAGATCATACAAACATTTGTCCCGCGGCGGGAATCTTACCCGCCACTGCGTCTCAGGCGGGCTTTTGCCCACTGCGCCAATTCAAGATTTCGTCGTAAGCTTAGTATTTTTTTTGTATTCCCATTCTCAAGCACGACAAGATAATACTTAGCGATATAAACATAGCGATCATGTGTGGTGAGACTGGGCCTGTCCTATCTACTTACTACCACACATACACATAATAATAATTATTTCATTATTTTTCTCTTTTTAGTGGCTCTGTGCTGTTGTTTTTAAAGAGTCAATTTACATTTTGTATTTCCAGCGGTCTTCACAGCGGATGCTTAGTAATAGGATTTCAGTGTAAGCTTTGTAAAAGGGTCAGGAGATGTAAGGCTAAGCAATGAATTCTCTTTGTATTCCCAGCGGTCTATCTCCGATCGACGCACTGTCAGAAGTGAAGGCGAGGCAAGCTGCTGAAAACAATCACAACCTGGGCATCGACTGCATGAACAAGGGTAAGCAAACATTAACTATGCCCGCACTGAGAACGGACTATACATAGCTAGATAGAAAGTTCTTTATTACACAAAATAGTAGTATGTAAGCGAACTTAATGCTAAAAAGCTTTCTCTTGACAAACAGAACAAGCTGAACCAACCACCACTCCAATTAAAAACTAAAATTGGACATTAGATCAAGAATTGGACTACCTACTTTATTTACTATAATTGTGTTTTGGTTGTTATGCTCCAAACCTGTATAATAATAAATAATGCTGGACATTTTCACATAGAATCATCTAGCCCCAAAGTAAGCAGAGCTTGTATTATGGGAACTACATGACTGATATACTACTCATATACTTTTTTTGTTAATACATACATATTATACATAGAAAGCACAATAGATTGAAATTATGTTGTTCTTGCAATCGTTTTTTTACGACTTGAATGATGACACACTCGAGATGCTGGGCTAAATGAAGAAATAGTGATTTTTAAAATAGAATTTCAATCAGTCAATGAGCGGACCTTGTGGCCGAGTTGTTACAACACCCGCATACAGGCGAGAGCTCGTGGGTGCGATCCGCGTGTTTTGAATCTTGATATTTCCAGAAAAACTATTTTGTAAAAAACTTAAGTAGCAACTGAAAAGGATATCACTATAAATGGTAGTTACCAATGTCATTGAAACTTGCCCTCTGAAACACGTTAAAGTTTTACGCCGTAAAAGTGTCTTAACACGGACGTCAGCGAAAACGCCCTAGCACCCTTATTCATAAACACTCCTTTATCATCTTGATAAAAGTTTTCTGCTTCTATCCTTTTCTTTCAGGGCTAAAACTATCGAGCTGATAAAGTTAGGGAGTGGTTACGAATAAGAAGGGAGTGGTTACGTTGGGTTAGTCTTTATATTTTTACTGACATCATTTATTTTCCCGCAGATTCAAACGACATGAAGGCTCTCAACGTGATCGAGTCTCTGCACTCGAAGAAGCAACAGATCGCCCTGGCGACGCAGTTGGTTAAGATGATACTCAAGATAGACGACGTGCGCTCACCGGCAGACTCCATCGAGTAGACTATTCTCAGCATTATCATTGCATTTCAGGGTACTGACTATTTCTGCAGGGTTATTGTGTAACTCAACTGATTAGAAACAATGCCCCATTCAAAAATACTGTAAAATGCGGTAAGCACTCGGGTGTCAGTGCATTGTCTCAGATAATGGTGGGATATTTCAGTGCCTACAACAAAACAGAAAGTGAAATTGCTCTCATAATTTCCTCTCTAAATGGTAGTGAGATAATTTACCATACAAGTAATTTTGTACTGTGCAATTGAGTTTGTAACCGAGGCATAAATGCTAACCCGGTGTCATGCAAGTGGGCCTCTATGACTAGATGCTTTTCCCTGCTACACAGCTTGGAAGTTACACAATAAGACCGCTTGGACTTGAGAAATGCATGGGGTGAGAGAGGGGGTACACCAATTGATAAGATAGGTATTAACAATTTTATTGTGTTGTAAGCCTTAATGGTAGACTATCATAAGATGGTTTTCACCATTTAATGTATTGTTCTAGACAATGGCGGGACTTACGAGGCATTAAAAACTTATTATTCTTGCGTGTTATAAATAGTCAGCCTCCATAAACCCCAGTTATATTAGGTTAATGTTGCGTTTTATTCAGTATTTTTATAGATTCTCTTTTATATCACAAGCTACCAAATTTTAAACTAGACTGGGCGGAGACTGAAGGCAACCCCTGGTCGTGTATCAGCATAACACAGGTGTTCTATTCGACCCCATGCATATTTCTTGTTGGTACTCGATTTTGGGTTTTAAGTTCCCAGTTATCTCTTCAAATAATATAATTTTAGAAACTGTATGTTAAGTTATGCATTTCGCTGGAGGTACAGGTGTGTACTGTGGAAGGATGCCTTATTGCACTAATAAATTAAAAATACTAAGCTAATTATGCCAGTTTTTCATTTTTAGTCTTAAGGAAAATTTTTAATACCCGAGGAAATATCGAATAACTTAGGTACATTACCCGTGTGCGTAAAGATGGCGAGTGTAGGTCTACAAAAAGTGTAGAACCTACAGAGTGATTCCTAATAGTCTTAAGAACATAAAGTACCATATTTGTCTCATTAATTTGTTAACCACTGCAAAGGGTGGGAAAGTAAAAGCCTAGCCAAACTGACGTGGTCAGTCTATCCCATTCTATTTTTTCTACCTTTCCCTTAAACACTTCAGCTTAGGATTAGTTAGTCGATCACTTGTGGTTAATCAATTAACTGAGACAAGAAAATCTAAATACCTAAGTGACCTGAATTGGGTAGTAAAACACGTTAATTGAATTACATTGTGTTTAATTGTGAAATATCCTATATACACCCCGGACGCGTCGCTTTGGGTTAGCTCGATGGAGCCGTCGTAATAAAAGACTTAATCGCTATGAGTTGCTATACGGAGATTACATTGTCAGTTCCTGTAAAAGAAAGAAAAATATGTTACCAATTTAGTAAAGTTTTGTATTCTAAATGCATAAAAAATTGAAGACAATGGCGAACGAGCGAATCGATTTAGTGCTTGAGAAGCAATCTGTCAACAAATCTGAAGAGCTGGGGGTAAGAGGCCGGCGATGTACATTTGACGAGCGAAGTAACTCTTCAATAGAAGTTAGTCTAATGCCTTTTCATTGTAATTAATGACACTGAAAAAGCAATAATAGAAGTTTCATAGACTGCTCTTTGGTCTTGCCACCACAGCAGAGAAATGTCATTCATTTGACACGCCATACATGTCTATGGCCATACATGTATATATAGTTTTCATAGCACACAAGTCAGATTCCTTTGATACACTGCAAGGGTATAATGAGTTCTGTAGAATTCCTTTCGGTGTGTCTCCAAGGGTACTTACCATAATAGCATTAACAATGTCAGATTGGTTGTTCCGGAGGGCTCTAACGGCCTTCGCTCGAGAGACGTTCGCCTGCGACATCACTATCTCCACATCCTTGTCATCCACTCCGGTCTCATCCACTACTTCTTCGTCTTCTTCCTCTGCTATGGGTGCTACTGTCTGTAATGTCATAAGAAAAACAAGTTAAAACCACCCACATGTTTGCTATCATGTTTGATAAAACCAAACATTGATTGAACAGAGGACAGCCTCTGTGGCACAGTGGACAATGGCCCGCCTGAGATGCAGAAGGTTGAGGGTTTGTATCAGCAAATATTTGTCTTGGATCTGGGTGTTTTCTATGAAAATGTATGTAGTTTATCAGTCATGTAGTTCCCATATTACAAGCTTTGCTTAGTTTGGGGCTAGATGATGCTGTGTGAAAAATTACCAGCATTATTTATTTATTGATTGCAAAAAAAGCCATTTTGGGGATAAATGGTAACAGTCAAAAACCTACCTCTAACGGCATACACATATACAGGCTCGTTACGTCGCGAGTAATAAGATTTCTGGGATTTATAACAGGGCAGAGCCTAAAAGTTTTTTTATTTGTATCTGCGATCAGTCCTTGAACTATAAGCAAATAGTATGTGAGCTGTAAAGGGTGCATAGATAGCTTAGTGTGTCGCATAACGATGAATCAACACAATTTGTTTTATGGGTAGAGCTGAATAGTTAAGTGGGAGAACTACTGAGTTTAAAGTGACATGTTATGGTGGATGGAGAGCATTGTAATAGAGAAGGGGTTATGATTAGGATTAGTAGAGTTAGCTAGCTCTGGATGAGGTGAAATAACTGACCGTGCCAGTAGTAGCAGCGTCAAGGCCAACCACCGCTGTCTCAGGCGCCTTGAATCTCTCTGCAGCGGCCATTGTGGCCTGCTGAGACAGATCCTCGATCTTAGCCTCTCCGAAGACGATGTAGGTGTCGGAGTGAGGGTTCTTGTAGACATCGGGCTGGTTGATTACAAACAGGATGTTCTTTGATTTGCGGATTGTGACTCTGTTGACGCCTGATACCTGGAACCATGAGAAATTCTTGTTAGATTAGATTAAAAAAACAAGTACCAAGATAGTTTTGTGTATGGGAAGATAAAACTAAAGAGAGACAGATAGTTGTTGCCTGTTTTGTTGATGGAAGAGATACCATCAACAAAACTGTTGAATTGGGTACTTCTGCTACTGGTGCAGACCAATACTCAGTATACAGATCTGTGAGATAAATAAATAACTGGCCAAATGCAGTGTAGGGTTCCGTAGTTGCCCATAAACTTATATTTACTACCTATTTTACACAAAATCATCTAAGTAATTTTCAATGGAATGGAAAAACATGTTTTTTTATGCTTCGAATGTTTCGGTTATAGGGCATGTCCATTTTACCATTATTAGTACATAAAATGTACTCATAATAGCAATATTTTATTATTATAATTGCGTTCATTACTCAAAAAACGCATTAATTTTATTTTGTTCTCACAATACAATAACTGGTTACTGATTTCTTGATATAAAATTATTGCAGGTCATCATTAAATAAACCGTAATCAGTTTGTAATTGAGTTTTGTTTGTGGTTTGTTAAGTTGCTGATTCAAACAACTCTGTGTGTAACAAGTTATTTTTTAAATACCTACGCCTGATAACTGTTTTATCACGTACTAGTCGTTACCAGCGGCTTTGCACACGTAGTCGTGTTTTTAAAAAAAACCCCATGCATTTTGGAAAAAATGGTAACAACAAAGGCCCAATTACCCAACACATTACGAGCACCTTGCATCGCAGGTAAAAAGGGTAACTCACAGGTTTAAGTCCAAGTTTGCTCATGATTTTCCGTGCCTTCTTCTCGCCGCGCGACTGCTTGGCCTTAGACACGATGTCAATGCCAGCAATGGGGTTTGCGATGCCACCAGTGCCGGGGGCACCTAATACATTAAAAACACCAAATATATATATTTTTTTATTTTGAGAAAAAAAAACAACTTAGTTGTTAATAAGTTGAAGTTAATAAAAGTTTAATACAATAGTCGTAGATTTTTTTCCTAATATTTATATGGGACCATGCTTGATCTATACCCTACCCAATAAAAAATAATTCACTACTTGCGAAGAAATCGCGTAACCAAAAACCGGACAAGTGGACTCGAGCGCCGAGGGTTCCGAACAAGCTTTTTGTATGTTAAAATAATGAACATAACTCAATTTCATAAACTATGAAATCACCAAACATTGCTAAAAGATAAGTCAGATTGAAAATAAACTTAACTTTGTTATAGACATATATTTCATGACTCTAGGTCAACAGGAAATACCCCATAACTTTTGATTTATTTTCGAGTATTAAAATATCTCTCCTCTTAGAGCTCGTAAAAAAATCAAGCTTCTATATTTTTTGTCTTTAAGGGACCGTAGACCTATGTACTTAATATAAATTTCAACTTGATACTTCCATGCGCTCCTGAGAAAAAGGGTCAACGAGACGGGCCTATGCCCAGCAGTGGGATGAGACAGGCTGTATATAATGAATATCTTACCAGCATCTTCGAGTTCCGGGATGGTGTCATCAGAGTCACTGTCCGAGGATGCAGTCTCCTCCTTGCGCTTCTCTGTCATGGATGCAGTGGCCTTATCGAGTTCAGTGAGTTCTGGCATTGTGAATGTGTGATTGGACTAGATATTTCCTGGAAAAGCAATCAAATAATATGTGATACATCATCATCTTCTTAACCATATCATCAGCACAACATATTTTCTTCCTCCATTCTCCTCTATCAGCCGTCATCTCAGTAATCACTCTTTTCTTACCCATGTTACCTTTCACACAATCCATCTACCTTTGGGGTCGGCACAACATGTTTTCTTCTTCCATTCTCCTCTATCAGCCATCATCTCAGTACTCGCTCTACACATGTTACCTTTCACACAATCCATCCATCTTTAAGGTTGGCACAACATGTTTTATTTTTCCACTCTTCTCTGTCAGCAGTCATCTCAGTACTCACTTGTTTCTTATCCATATCATCTTTCACATTACACATCCATCTTCTTCAACCTAATTTCTATCCACATTCATATTTAACACTCATCTCGTAATGTATCATTCTTCCCTCCTCATAACATATTATGTCCAACAGACGAACAGACAATGAAGTGATCCTATAAGATGGGTTTGGTTTTATCCTTTTTATGTATGGAACCCTAAATTTTTCAGATGAAACAGTGCATCTACATTAAGTTCGATATTCATTCTGCAATAAGGGCTTATGAGTAGCAAAGAATTAATGATTAAGTCAAGGTGTCGAGCAGTTTTATCATAAAATTAGAGAAGTTATAAGGAGTTGCAAATTAGGATGATAAAATTGCTCTACCAATCTACATAATAGCTGGTTAAAGAAAATGTTTGATGTAGTTTAACAGGGTATAATAGACCTGACCGATAAAGCTCTTAAAGACACTATACTATGGTACCTAACCTAAGTTTGTTTATCTCAGCTTATGCATAGTAATATCCCAACAGTCCACTTTCAAAGCATGGCTATACCCATTCCATTGGTACCTATACAACTAATGTGGAATAATATTTACATAAATTACAAACTCTTTTGATTAGAATGTTAGGTTCACTTTCATTTGCATGTAAGTTGCATGACTTAAACTGTTTTCTATGTGTAGTCCTATAAATACAGGTGAAAAACCTTCATCTTTTCCTAGTCTAATATTATGTAGAAACTACATCAAATTAAATTAGCTACATTATAGATGGTTTAATTTTTTTCTGTTCTGTTTACAGTTCATTCACAAGTTATTCATATTTAGTGTTCTAGCAGATTCAAGTAAATAATGATTGAAATAAGCTAAGAGTCTATATAGGCCTGATTTGGAGTACACCTTGGATTAAACTGGACAATAGGTACATAATGTACCTACATAAATGCATAAACGAATAAGTTTAAAAATGGATACACAAATAGTTTATTCTCAAGTAAAGACCTTATATTTGAATTGATTGATCCTACCAAAAGGATGTTCAACAGAACCAATGCGTCAAATACAGCTAAAATCAATAGCTTTTAAAAATTTTAGCCGGGCACGGTGCTAGTGATATTTTCAGACTATTTATCAAAATATGCACACCGCTTCACTCAAATTCACATAACAACACACCACCTTTTAATTTCTATTAAATTGTATTAGGATTCACGTAATAATTCTGGATATTTACCAAATAAAAGGAATTTTCGTAAATCACAAAATGAGGGAACTCGATACTTATTTTGACAATGACAGACAGACAATTTCTGACAGATTATTTGTTTGTCATGACAATCACAACCGAAAACCACAGATACAGGACTGCAAGTTACTTCGATGTATCGTGAACACCTGAAGATTGCTGAAAATTATGGTGTGTAATTTTATTTTCCTTAAATTTTGATTTTTGAATCTGATAGATATGTGTAACTCAAGAGTGGATGGTTAAATAGATGTACATCTACCAAAAATATTGATTAAATCGGTCAAACGTCTACTAAATTACATAATTAAATCATTGACGCTACGGTTCACTTAGGAGAGACTGAAACAGGATTATATAAATATATTTTTTTGCGTAGTTAAATCTTTATTACTACAAGTGTGGTATTGTTTTTTTTTTAGTTTCAACAGCTTGCCCGTTTCGAACATACAATATTGGTCTTAAGTTAAGTTACACTAAGGTTGGAATTACTAACTTACTAAAATCATTCCTACTCTGTTAACTGTTTAAATTATATATAATTTAAAACATAGTAAGCCGTCGTTTTCGCAAAATACTCATCTAAGCTATAGAAAATATTTTATAAGATACATTTTTTTAAACTCTTTTGTAATGGGAGACCATTAGGAGATTTAATGATCAGATGTAATGCGTTGTAGATTCTAAATGCAGTGTAAAATGAACTTTTATGAAACATTGAGTTGTTGACTTAGGCTATTAATATGTTAAGTTACACTAAGGTTGAAATTACTAACTTACTAAAATCATTCCTACTCTGTTAACTGTTTATATTATATAATTTAAAACATATTAAGCCGTCGTTTTCGCAAAATACTCATCTAAGCTATAGAAAATATTTTATAAGATACATTTTTTTAAACTCTTTTGTAATGGGGGACCATTAAAAGATTTAATGATCAGATGTAATGCGTTGTAGATTCTAAATGCAGTGTAAAATGAACTTTTATGAAACATTGAGATGTTGACTAAGGCTATTAATATGTATTTATATTTTCGATTCAAAGATTTATAAAAGTGTTTTAAATCTTCTGTACAAAGAGATTTATAAACCTCTGTTCCTTCAAAATATTTACTTTACGCATCTCTATTTTCTGGCAGCATTTTTCATAGATTTCACTGTCAGTCATGTCGTCTCGTAGAGATGCGACTCCACACGAAAGTTTCAAAAGCGAGACTTTCATGTGATCGACATCGATTAAAATCGATTTAAATTGAAAATCTAAAAGCATATAGATATTTTGTTGTATATTCTAATCAGTCTAAAGTAAGAGCTCTTACCAAATGTTTGAAAGTTTAAGAATGGTATTTATAATGTACTTTTATTGCACTTATTATAGTTTGTATTAGTCTCTGGATTGAATTTAAAATAATTTCTATGTCTTCTTACAAATTATGATGTTTGGAGAATGTAAATACACGAGAGAATAAAACTTTTATTCTTAATAAAATGTGGCTTACAGCTTTGTCAATTTGCTATGTTAACTAAAATTGTAGTAAATTTCTTCTGCATGATTAACATCTGGTCAAAATCTACGCTCCCCACAGGATTATGCAATAGTTAAAGTGACCGTAGCGATTTATGTATGTGTACAGTACACTGCCGAACCATTTTTGAATAAATAATAAAACTTAAGTAGAAATAAGTTCGTAGCCCTAAACAGTATCGAAAATTCGAAATCATCGATATCATCTAGCTTGGCTTAGAACGATCAACCACTCGTCCCTATTTTTTATAATAAAATAATTGACGGACAGTCAGTCGCGATTGTGTGTTGTGTGAACGATTATTTTAATTTAATTCCATTTTTCACTGTTTTATACCGATTCAGAACTCATTTACCGCATAACTTCGTTGCAATTTCTAGTGCCTTTCTATAAGCTAATCATTTTGCAAATCCGAAACGAAACTGTATTGTTTTGAATAACATGTTTGTGTGATTGCTGAGGCTTCTGAAGTCCAAAGTGCGTTGTGATTTCGTATTCTTTTCCTGTGCTGCTAACAATGTCGCTGGAGGATAAGTTCAACGCTGCTGTCAACGTTATCAGGAGTTTGCCAAAAAGCGGTGAGTCTAAAGACCATTATCATAGTCACTCCACCCTATGTCTTAAGTTTAAATGAATAAGCTACTCTAAAAAGGTGTATCAGATTGTAATACAGTTTTTTGCAATTGATATGTATGTCTTCAAGGATAGTTCATAGATAGGACAAGTAACTAGGGGACACTGCAATTGAATATGGAAATATTTGTTTTGAAAAATTAACTAGTGTTTGTAAAAACAAATAACAAGTTTATTTTTAATTCAGGTATGTATCTTTATCTGTGGAAATAATCTGTCTCATACATCAAGAATGTTCCAGGCTTGAAATAATCAATACATATTTATTATTCAGGTTATCAGACTAACATGAGATTCAAAGTCATTCAAAAGTCAAAGTCTATAGGTTTTTATTCATTGAAATCACAAGGATCATATAGAAACGTCTACTTAAAAACTATGTGAACTTAAAATTTGAAAGTTAATTTATGCCAATTCCTTGTGCTTGACCAAGCCTAGAAGAATCAAGCAACAAACTCTGCTTAATTATTTTTTTTATGATCCTTCATTCAGCTTGTGTGTGGTGTCAATCGAACGAGGTGAACTCATTTATAGAAGAAGAAAAAGTATGTTTTGTTAAGAAGCAGATCGCACAAAGCACTCAAATGTGTTGTTACCTGCAGTGTAAAGAGCCTGTTTACTGTAGGAGGTTGTTTGCTTGTTTGTCAGCTCATATTCAAAATTCTATAACTTAACCAAGTTTCATCACTTTTTCTTAACTTTATTCAATCTTGTAAAATAAGTTATAAATATATAAATAAATAATGCTGGACAAAGAAACTGTATTTTTTTTATTACTGTATTTACATAAGTAGAATATTTTTGGAAACAAATGCTATACATATAAATGTATAGATTTATTATAGTATGGACGCGTTATACATTGTGTTGGACTCACGTGAAAAACAAATTAAGTGGAATTAGCCACTAAATATTTATGTCTATTGAAATTAAATGAAATATGGTTATTTGCGCGAAGTATGATATGGGCTGATATGGACAAATATCTTAATATATGCGAATCATCAGTTATATGTCATATAAACATTTGTACACTTATTTTACAAGATTGAATAAAGTTATAAATATATTAATAAATAATGCTGGACATTTTACACAGCATCAAATAGCCCCAAACTAAGCAGTGCCTGGGTTATGGATACTACATGACTGATATAATACTACTTATACATATTTTTTTTTTAAATACATACATATTGTACATAGAAAACACCCAGACATGAGACAAATATTTCCATTTACAAACATTTGTCCCGCGGCGGGAATCGCATCCGCAACCTTCTGCGTCTCAGGCGGGCCTTCGCCCACTGCGCCACAGAGGTCGTCAGAGGTTTGCAATATTCTGCACCGCAAGGTCGAAGATTGGACTTCAAGATCTCATCAATTCATGCTCTCCTTCAGCAACAGTCCTCCGCTATTTCAAGGTAGAAATATTATAAATGTGAAAGTATGGGCGTTTAGACGTTTCGATCATTGTTGCTAATAATCTCGTAATGGCTGAACTGAACAGATTTAGTTGATGTTTGAAATAGATATAGTTTGCTGGTTGGGGTCAATACAAGAAGGGGATGATGGACAATAGGTACTGGGTTGGCATTGGCAGTGTAATATGAGATGTCAGAACTTAGTTCCCCACTGAGAATTTGAATTTGAATTTGAAACGGTTCAGAAGTTGTCAATAGAACATACCTACCTATAAACGTAAATAAAAAACGTTGTCCAAGTAGAATAAAAAACAGATCGCTTGCTACCAACCGCTTGCTTAAAACCGAAAAGATGTGTTGCTATGTTGCTATTAATTCTTAACTATGTTGTCATAAATGATGCCGTAATACGTAAGCACGCACCTTTCCCTTTCTAGCGGGTAGCATGTTGACCGACGTTTTCTGTTGAAATTATGAGCATTTTGCTAGTTAGTATTTGATCTTGTTTGGCGACAGAAGAGTTTACTGACCTTTGTAACCTTAAATTTAAATAAATAACGCCTTATAAATGTTTCATGACATGTAACTGATGATTCTCATATATTAAGATATTTGTCCATATCAGCCCATATCATACTTCACGCAAATAATTAATTTAAATAGACATAAATATTTAGTGACTAATTCCGCTTAATTTGTTTTCTACGTGAGTCCAGCACAATAGCATTTGTTTCCAAAAATATTCTACCTAAGTAAATACTGTAAAAAAAAGTTTCTTGCAGAATTGGGTGTAGACATTTTGTAGTGGATCAAGGTGTTCTGCGCCACCTATACGATATCGGCACACCACCTCCTCGATCTGCCTCGCGTTCATATCGCGTCTCGTAGGTACCAGTTCTGAATCCACTAACTCCAACATCCCGGTTCCACCGCCGCAAGTAAGCCTCGTATAATGTAAAAAAAATCTACTGGCTCAATTTGGTAAAATATAGCGCTATGGTAGACAGGTGGACGAGGCTAAGTAAAAGAGACGCGTTGGTTCCATTTGGTAGGGAACCCTGAAAGCCATTTACGTCTGAAATAGTTCTATGAAACGACCAAGCCATAATTTTTGACCAAGATGTAGGGTTCGTAAAGTGCGTTGGTTCCGTTTGGTAGGGAACCCTGAAAGCTGTTTAGCTCTGAAATAATTCTATGAAACGACCAAGCTATACTTTTAGACCAAGATGTATATAGGGTTTGTAGAGTGCGTCGGTTCCGTTTGGTAGGGAACCCTGAAAGTTGTTTACCTCTGAAATAGTTCTATAAAACGACCAAGCCATACTTTTTGACCAAGATGTAGGTTTTTTTGTAGAGTTTAGGCTTAGGGGTTTAACTCTTCTTCTGATAACTTTTTAGCGTTATGAGCTTGTGAGGCTTGGCAACCTATTTTACATGAATTGTTTTTAGTTGGATTGTATTTGCTAAACAAGTCAGTCTTTTGTTCATCCAAGAGTGAAAAATCATAGCTATTTATCTGAACCACAACCAGCTTGCCATCTCATTGTTGTCTCTAATTTGTGCTTGGCATACTAAGCACCATAATTTGCGGTAGAGCCACGTTGGCACTGTTTCGTCATTGAAGAAATGAGAACGTAACCGTCGTGATTAGAATAATGCCTTGAGTCTTATGTAACTGGCCTAGTGGTGTTTCTTCCCAATAGACCAACGGATCAACCAGTTCATGCATATGCTCTACTATACAAAGTAGTTATTATTTTGCACCCGGTTGTTCACCGATCTTCGTGGCATCATGAAGGCCCCGTCTGAAAACCAGCGCTTCACCTGACACTAGGTTCTAGACGACGGGGACCTATTTGACCCCACGCAACACAAAATGACGTACTAAGTTTGTCTGTTCTTCGTTTCGTTTTGTTATATGATGCGTATCTGTTTTGTTCATATTGTAAATATATTGCTGTTTTTACAATATGAATAGTCAAGTTCACGATAGTTTTTGGAATAAAATATATGTTTTGTGTTTATTATTATTTTTGTGTAACTTTTGTGTTGTTTGGGGAAGAATAAAGATTTTCTTTTCTTTCTTTTCTTTCTTCTCTTTCTTCTCTTTCTTCTCTTTCTTCTCTTTCTTTCTTTCTTTCTTTCTTTCTTTCTTTCTTTCTTTCTTTCTTTCTAGAGCATCTTGTGGAAGAGCTCGTCTGGGGAAGTACCACCGACCGACTTCTTAACGTGCCTTCCGAGGCAGCACTTATGCTTTACTCCTGCTCGCTAGTAGGGTGGATGACCACCCAAATAGCGAGCAGGAGTAAAGCTGCTTTAAAAAAAAATGCTTGGCCTAGCTGATCTGTTAAGAACGACTAAGGCCTGAGTTCACTAACACAATAACGGGCGGTTAGGTCCTAATCAAACTTTATGACACATATAGAATCTGTCATTATAATCAATGGTTAGACTTGAGCGTTCGTTTATTTTGTTGGTAAACTCAAGCCTCGGCAAGCTACGTCGTGTGTAAACAAACTTCTCATTGAATGTACATATTATGTATTGATCTTACCTTACGTCAGAACATTTAACACCTATAGACATAAAAAAATCTACAGAAATTACACCAGGTTGTGAATTACCTGTTTTTCATTCTTAACCAATGAAAAGATCAAAATCCAAGCAGGAAAAACATGAACAAAGATAGGTATTTCAAAAGCGATTGTAAGAAGATTTCCCATGCATGAAAGAAGTGGGCGTAGACGGTTCCTTCTAGGAATGAAAATAAATTTCAAAGTGTCTCTAGGGCCCGCATTCCATTTTATTCGCAGTCCCTAACGGTAATAACCCAACGATTTACTGTCAATATAGATAGATAGAAAATACTTTATTGCACACCAAATAACACATCAGCTTAGCTTAATATTATACCTACTGAAGAAATTCTTAATACAACTTCGGGAAGAAATAAGTCAAAGCATACAGATGAAACAGTAAGATAAGAAACTTAAATAAGAATTATATGGGTGAAAAGGGCCTTTGAATGAAAAAATGGTATTCCTTGAACTTACAGTCTTGAAATCTTCACATAAATATTTTTCAATCCAAATGATAAAATATTAATATTATTATATCCCCAAACTACCCCTCTAAAGGGTTGTAGAGTGTCCACGTTTGTATGGGAACTTTTTTAACGAGTGGTCCAATTTGTTTGAAACTCGGCATAAATATTATTCAGTACAAATTATAAAAGACAAATACATTTTTTTATCTAGAGGTAAACTACCCCTCATAGGGGGTAGGATGGTGTGTTAAGAGTGTTTAAGAAATGTTTAACGCGTGGTGCGATTTTCTGTAAACTTAGTTTGGATACTTAAAATACAAAAGAACTGACGACCTCAGTGGCGCAGTGGGCGAAGGCCCGCCTGAGACGCAGATGGTTGCGGGTTTGATTACCGCCGCGGGAGAAATGTTTGTAAGATCTACAAATATTTTTCTCGGGTATGGGTGTTTCCTTTGTATAATATGTATGTATTTACAAAAAAATATATAAGTAGTCTATCAGTCATGTAGTTCCCATAATACAAGCTCTGCCTAGTTTGGAACTAGATGATGCTGTGTGAAAAATATCCAGCATAATTATAGCATTGTTTTTATTAACTCCAATAATTCTGGATTGTTCATTGTATTGTAAAAAAAATATGTAAAATTATAGTATGGTTCGATTCTCGATAAGTGTGGTGCGAACGTTTACAGGATTTGCAAATATATGTTCCGTGTATGTACCCCGCGATACAGGGACTCCTAGTGTGGAGTCAGGGCTATGTATGTGGTTTTTGGTTGTAAACTGCTCTGCAGTAGCATTACGCAACAGCAATCAAAAGAGCATTGAGGTAACCGTTGCGTAATTGGCTAGCTGGTCAACGGTGTATTGGAGCGTTTCATCAAAACTATGTGACAGATCGATCAAAATCAATGCATGTTTGAGATTAGCCAAAAACAATACAAATAAACACGTTTACGACTGTATGCCCTATGATGAAAATCCTTAGAAACATACTCGGTGCATAGACTTTTTAGGATACCAAGTATGGAGTCAGAGGCTTGGCCATACACTTTTTGAGACATGCCCGCGTTTTGCATTTTAATTTGATAATGTAATTTTTTTATCACCAAGGATTAAGATAACCTTTTCGTTGCTATTCCGATCAATTTAATACGGAAAAGTACATAACATACTTAAGGTCAATGATCGCTGTTTTGTTTAATTAATATTTGTACAGTACAAAGGTGAAGCTCTACACCGCTTTAATCTATTAATTATTACATTTCGTTTCAGGCGAGTTATTTATACACAAAAACTAGTGATTTTAGAAAAAAAAAAGTTATCAGTTTCAATATTGACGACCTTTGCCGCCCAGTTGGCGAAGCCCGCCTGAGACGCATAAGGAAAATATTTGTATGATCTGCAAATATTTGTCTTGTCTGGGTGTTTCTATACGTATAATATGCATTTATGTTTTTACAAAAAAAGTATGCGAGTAGTATATCAGTCATGTAGTTCCCATAACACAAGATCTGCTAAGTTTGGGGCTAGATGGTGCTGTATGAAAAATGTCCAGCATTATTATTATTTATTTGTTTTTAATAGCGAAGATTAGAGTCAATAACCTCTATTTACTAAACCAGCGAGCGGAGAGATGTGTTTTAGGTGCAAATCAGCCAATATGCACATCAGTAGAAGAACCCGGGGAACGGAGAGCTGCAAATCCTATTAATTTATGCAGGATTTAATAAAACGATATATTTAACTCAAACTTGTTAAAAATCAGACTTTCAGACCGCCCCCCTTGAAAGCCTTCAGCGCCCACAATGGGGGTGCTATAGCGCACTTTGAAAATCATTGATCTAGCGACTTTTTTCTGTAGACTAACAATGTTTGCGCGTGTGAACGTCAGACATGACATGGTCGCTGGGGGTTGATATACTCGTAAGTGATATTAGAATAATACTTGATTTCCCAGTAATTTCTACATTTTAATTTCCAGTACTTGTGCTTATAAAATGTATATAGTTCAGTAGAAACTTAACTGTGGTGACTTATGACATCGATTGGACGTATAACCTTGTCGTTAATATTTTTTAATCATAGTCCATTATATGAATCGATACTGGACTGCTTTTATAAATAATCTACGCTCGTATACGCTTTGGATAACTTTAAAAGAAAATTTGTAAAAGAACTTTTGTTATGTTTTTTAAGTGTTACATGATTTTTTGTACCATCTACTTACTCATGATCTTTTAATATAATCATTTTATCATCTGGCACATTTAGTATCACCATATCGTAGCAAGCCAACTGCTAGACGCTTGCAATACGACCATGGCCTGTGTATTCATTTTTTAATATCACCGAGTGAAAAAATATTAGCAAAATGGCGGATACTTACCGATTTCCTAAAGTTTGTATTTTTTTAAAGCTTATTGGTGACTTTTTCACACCTATGATATCAATTTTATTACGAGTGGCCCCAACCAAACACGTTAAGTTTTACGAAAAGCGGTATGTATTTTATTTTAACACGTTCATTTTAGCTTCACTTGTAACTAAATAACAAACAAACAATGTAATCGAATCTCGTAAGTTAATTAAAACCTACTTCTTATTGTCGTATCGAAATGAAACTTTGTATGTATATATAGTTCGGATGATAATAATATTATTTGGTATCTTGGAGCTGATCTGATGATGGAGCTAGGAGATGGATAATGAAACTATACAGTGGATACTAGTAAACCCCTCGAGTTTAGAGGCTCATATGATTCGTTTTGACGAGTCCACGACTAGTTTTTATAAACTACACATTTTATTTGCGTATAAATAACACAGAGACGAGACGAGACAGAGTATTACTGTAAAACAGACTTTCAAAAACTTAACTTTTGGTAAATGTAGATTTCAAGATAATGTTTGGACTTGTCTCTGACTACCCCCTACTTGGTGACTTCAAGGATCTGAATTGCGTATGTATCTGAGGATTTTCAGACTCAGGGAGCATTTTTATTTCAAGATCATTACGGGGACATTTTTCTATAATAAATTTGTTTACGACTGTACTGAATATAGTTAGTTTTGTAAAAAAAAAGTGGGCGTGGACAGTCCCTTTTAGGAATGAAAATAATATTAATTTTAAAAGTATCCCTTGGGAGAGGCTGTTCATTTTATTCGTAGTCCCGAACGGTAATGCCCCAAATTTAAAAATCGGTCCCAACACTGATCTCGGTCCCGTTTTTGCTGTATTATATGTCTACTAGCTTCTGCCCGCGGCTTCGTCCACGTGGACGCGTGGCTTCGTCCGAATAAAAAGTAGCCTACGTGTTATTCTGATGTATAAGCTATATTACTGTAAAGTTTCATCAAAATCCGTTCGGTAGTTTTTGCGTGAAAGAGTAACAAACATCCATCCTCACAAACTTTCGCGTTTATAATATTAGTAGGATACGTATATTTACCAGCATTACAGAATAATCAATAAAACTCCAGCGTACTAGACTATTGGGACTTGTAGTCATAAGCTCAAGGTCTTCTGCCTTGGTGACTGGAACCTTAAGTAGCCATTTCAAGTAATAGCTTTTGGTATCTGTGCGTTAATTCACCAATTAAATTCAAAGTGCATTGGAACTAGAACCCATTAGATAGACGTGGGATCATAAAACCTCAAATTGTGTCACAGCATAGTGAGAGCCTATTTAAAAGCAACCTAAAGAGTCGGCCATTTTGAAGGCCATTTTGGGCCGGCCAAAACGTGTGATCATTAAACTTCAAATTGTGTCACAGCATAGTGCTATGAGAGCCTATTTAAAAGCAACCTAAAGACTCGGCCATTTTAAAGGCCATTTTTAGGCCAAAAGCGGACTACGAATTTATGTTAGGGAACTCTAGGATTTTGTCTTTTTTACTAGAAAACTACCGATATAGCTCTTAGCTAGTTGAAGTGGAAACGGGCAGGCCATATTCGCAAAACTGATAACTGCTGGGGCTGCAGAAAAAAATTGTATTTTCTATCGCCAAGTAGTAATGCTCGCAACTTGGACCTGTTCCGGCGGTGTGGGGTGAACGCCGGCCGTGCCATGCGAAGCAACAAACATCATTACCGACTTATTACACCGACCCACAAGTTAGCTAAATCAGAAAGGTCGGTTTACATAATGGGCACCTCCGTATACAATAGACTGCCAGAGAGGATCCGAGATGCAGCTTAGATACCTATTTTTAAGAGTAGACTTAATGGTTAATTGATCAAGTTTTTTATAATATAAATGAATTTTATAAAAAACTTTTATGTATTACGTTTATTATAATGATAATTAGTATCTACTTACTTCTATAAGATATTTTTTCTGTTTCCTCTCTCTGACTTGTAACAATGGTGTTATGAATAAATCTGTATTTCTGTGTTCCGGTTTGAAGGATGCTGGTGAAATTACAGGCTTATGAGACCTTTCATCCGTTATGTCTCAGGGTCGGCAACTCGCGAATGGTACCACTGGTGTTGCTAGCGTCTATAGGTTACGGTAACCGCTTAACAAAAGGTGGGATGTATGCTTGTTTGTTACGTTGTAAAAAAAAGGTCGTTTACCGTTCGTCATAGCATACCGGTGAAGCATAATGTCCTGCAGTGGACTGTTTTTGCTCGCTGTTAACGATTATGAACTGTATACTTGGCCGCAGATTTTGCAGGCTGACCAAGAAGCAACCAGTACCTAACATAACAAAAAAGGAAGTTTCTATTAGAAAAAAAGCGTAGTAAGATGCTTCTGTTATAGCTAGAAACTTTTTAGTCTTTATGAAAACTAGTCCTCGTTCAAAAACATGAGGTCATTCAAGTACAGTTAATCGCACAGTTTTTTGTCCAACATTATAGACGTAGAAAAGAGAAAGTACCTCCTTTTAGAACTTCACTTGCAAGTACTTGTAGGTATAAGTAACGTTTGTTTGTTTTGATGACACAGTAAACGTACTTGTAAATGTTTGGATGTATACAATTCATTGCCTCTGTAGATAAATACCAAACTATGTAAACTGTATGTGTATACATATTTTTGACCTTGACTGTATATGGTTAAATGAACTGTGCAGCATGTCACAGCAATGTATATTTGACTAGCTACTGCCCACGGCTTCGCCTGCGTGGTACCTCGATAACAAGTAGCCGAAGAAACGTAGCTCTTATCGTTAAGGCAGAACGTTGCCTATAAGAAACGAATTCGCTCGACTTACGTTACAAAATTAGTCTCCACGAAAAGCCCTTTTATTTTAACGGGATAGTACACAGTCTATGTCAACTCTTAATATTAGTGAAATAATTTTTGAAACCGGATGAGAAGTTTCGGAGATTACCTCCTAGAATCGTATTACCGAATTACAATCTTAAAAACTTCACTTCTTTATAATATTGCTGTACATTTGATTTGATTTAAACATAACTTTTAAACGTGTATGATATAATCTCTTGGACAATCCTTTAACACACTGGTTAGTTCACTACTTTTCAGTGCCACCAAACCTCGCCTGATGCGAAAGACGAACGAAAATTACTTAAAAGTTCCAACTATTGACGTTATGAATAAATCAGATTAGGCTTTTTTTTCGAAAATACAATTATGATAACTCAACAAAAATGAGAATAACAAGAGCAGTTAAAACTATGGTTGTGAAAATACAAATTTAATTAAATTATTAAGAGCAAAAACCATGGTTATATGTTGGTCCGCTTACTAGTTCGAGCCTGTATCAGGGGAGCGCCGGTTACAAATGAAACGAGTAAAGAATAACACAAAACAGGGTAAAACTACTAACTACACAAAATTTGTGAAGGTCGATGTATTAACACACATGATTAGCATTGCACATTTTCGTAGGAATAAGAGAGTATTTGTGTATGACTTTAAAATCAATCATTTCTTTAAAAAAATGTTTCTTGGTAACGCTGTGTCCATTACAATTTTTGCTTTGCTTGATCTCGAGTCCCATAAAATGATTATATCTGAATAAGGTAGTATTCAGCTCTAAAACTCTATATCTAAAACTCTTGAAAACTGATTCTGTATAATAACGTCGATGAAATTTTGTCATTACTTGGAATGTAAAAATTGTTTTCATTTGAAAAATTATAGAAAATACACCGGGATTTTGACCGACAGCTGTCGTCGGGCGCGGTGCGTCACGCGTCGAGTGGAAAAGTACAAGCAAGTAGCCAGGGTCTAGACAAATACCTGACGCTTACTTTTCCTTTCACGCTAACGCAAATTAGTCAAGGAAATACTTGGCAGTAGTCACATGATATTTTCACAGCTAATGTCCCATACAATTAAATCTTGAACAACAGAAAATGGCATTTTGAATTGCGGCTAATGTAATTTCCATACAAAGATTAATAAGTCTACTGGCTATTAGAGAGGCTAGCCTCAATTTTTGTTTGTCTTTGCTCTCTGAATGATTATGTAATTTTTCCATGCGCTTTTTAAGACTGTGTAACACGTTTGCCTTCTTGTTTTCGTTGATGGGTGAATGCCCTAGCTGTCTGCGTTTGAGTTTAGAAAGAATAGATCATTACATTACACATCCAAATATAACTACTGATTAAAGTAAAACTTCTAGTACTGTAGCATCACAGATCCACATAACATACTGAGTAGTATAGATCTGAAAATCTCTATCATGGGGATTACGATTATAATTTAAAGTAGTAAGGTGTTTTTTTCAATGCTGAACTTAAAATGTTTTCATGCTTTCATTTCTCTTGTCTGGTATTTTGAATTATGGAATGAATAACCAGATTAAAATTGGTCTATCTAGTTTCCTTTATTTCTTGCAATCCTGCCTTCTAGGCATTGAGCTAGAGTTTGGTGTATTTTCCACTGACAAACTGACATGGATGGAAAAGCCCAGTGGCAAATCCATTTATTTGAACTACTCGTTAATGAGGTCTCCTCTTTATCCTTTAAAATGTTGTTTTGAAAATATAAGTTTTCACTCACCCTAATGGAGACTCTCAGACTGAGTCGAAACTTAGGCGGTTCCTTCACCAGTAATGAAGGCACCACCAACGTTTATTAAAATATACTCGTTTTTAGTGGGGTTTTATTACTACAGGTCGCTTAGGGGTACTGCAATTACATGATGGGATATACAAGTCGGGGGGGTTTTAAACCAAAAATTAACTTTAGGGCTAACTGGATTTATTTAATGGCACGGATAACCGTTTGTGGATAACCCACTGGTTAAGTAGGTAGGTAGGTACTTGACTCTTGACTTCCGCAAATGCGGTGCCGTGACCAAGATCAATTATTTAGTACCTGTCTTGCTCAATATTGTGTGCCATCTTGTTCTTGTTACCCGATTGCCGAAGGCGGAAGAGAGTAATATTGTATAGCTAATCTACTTTGAATTGCTTAGTGAACTTTGAATTACTCAGAAATATATTTTTAAAAGTACCCACAGCACAGGCTATAGGGTATAGGGTGCGAGTTAGTGCGCATACATCAATTTTACCTATTTTACTTTATTTTACTATTTTACATGGTGTGTTTTACTTACACACCATGGAATTAGTAATAGGTACATAGAAAGATTGATAGGAAATGCCTTATTGCAAAAGATAAACAAAAGTAGGCGAACTTAATGCTAGTAAGCAATTTCTAACTCGCAAACTGATTAAAATTTGCTTATAATTGGCACATTTTCAAACAAAAAACAAACACGACTGTATACCCCATGATGAACATTTTCAAATACATACTCAGTTCGTCACGGTTAAAAATGGTATCGAAAAAACACACGAAACGAGCAAACACAAACTCAAACACCGGCTCCTCGTATCGTGGTAAAAACTAAATGTCACAGTGGTCAAGGTTCTGAATCTTGAATGAATACACATTATTACGACATCGTTATTATTAACATAAACAGTGAATCACTTTATATGGTGGTCGGTCTGCGGAACCAGTTTTTTAATCCAGCAGTACACTGGATCGGACCTTTTCGGATACTTTCAGTCAGATAATGAGAAAATACAATAATAAGTAGTAGGTACCTATTTTTTTTCCCAGTTTACCCTTTTAGGGTAGGCTATAGTCGCATGACCATACTGCCTCGTCTTCCGTAACTTTCTTTTCATTCGTGAAAATGTTCAATTTTTGTCTTTCGTTATACATATCATTTGGAGTAAATTATTTCATCAAAGTGCTTTGATGCATCTGAATAAATA
The DNA here is from genome assembly GCA_958496245.1 of Perizoma flavofasciatum. Taxonomy (NCBI): domain Eukaryota; kingdom Metazoa; phylum Arthropoda; class Insecta; order Lepidoptera; family Geometridae; genus Perizoma; species Perizoma flavofasciatum. The sequence continues at coordinate 4,285,884 of OY292445.1, read as the reverse complement.
GTTTTTGAGTCTAATCCAATAATTATTAATGTCCTATAGTTTATTTTGTTATATAATTTAATTTTGTCTTTTTTTTTGTAAGTATTTACATTTACTACATCAAAATAGTAGGTACCTAGTTCTATCATATAAAATAGCTCGCTTCTTGATTATGGCTTTTGTAACTATTTGTCACAACATATAAAATCTTTTCAAAAGATTCCCGCCCTACAAGGCACAGATAATATATCACCACAGATCCCGCGAGCATTATCACCACATGTTAATGGCATTCTGTCAAACTCTCAAGTAGGTTGGATACAAGAGATATTGGACTGCCTGCCGCCTGGCTAATAAAATTGATACTCGCAAAGACTTACAAGAGTTCCAAAGAGTTTTTAAGCCGTATGCGCGTCACGCTATTGTAGGAAGTAAACTCAAAGATGGCCACCATCATTAAATTACCGACTGGGACTGTAATTCAGACATCGTGTTTTGCATACAATGTGGTTTAACAGTGCGGTTGGACAACATTTTGTAGACAATTTGTTACAATTTCACAATATGCAATTTGCATGTCAATCTCGATGACGACCAATAAATAAAATGTTTATTTTGAATTTTACGATATTTTTAATTCTGATTCCAGAATTAAAATTATTGTGGTTTGGTATCATTTTAGAATATTACATACTAGCATCTGCTCACGGCTTCGCCCGCGTGGTACCCGGATAAAAAGTAGCCTATGTGTTATTGTGATGTACATATAAGCTATATTACTCTAAAGTTTCATCAAAGTCCGTTCAGTAGTTTTTGCATGAAAGAAGAACAAACATCCTCACAAACTTTCACGTTTATAATATTAGTAGGATTATCATGAGGAAGGACCTCTTAACGGTCAACGAAACGTCAGCAGGAGAATAGTACGTGGTACGTACTATTACGTACAGTACGTGGTATATTCGTATGATACCCACGACTATGGAGTCGTGGGTATCAAGAACTACTAGCACCGTTGTATCACAACACCCGAACCCGGAGCAAATAGATAAGAACTCTTTATTGCACACCAAAGCAAAACACAAAAATACAGGAATTCATAAACACAAATGGGCGGTCCTAACGCTAAAAGCGATCTCTTCCAGACAAACTTTGGATGGACAGGATAAATGGTGAAACTTTACAGTTATATAGCTTATACATTAGAATAACACATAGGTTACTTTTTATCCGGTTACCAAGCGGACGAAACCGTGGGCAGAAGCTAGTAGGTCATAGTTTAGTGCAAACAGGCCATAGTTTGCATTGTCTAGGGGTTGTTTGGGTCGTTTTTGTTTTACCATCTGTCTATGTTCTCGCGCAGTGTGGGCTTTACTACTAGTTTTTATTACATAATACATACATACATAAAGTCACGCCTGTTTCCCCGAGGGTTAGGCAGAGACCATGGATTTCCACTTGCTACGATCCTGGCATAACTCTTAGCTCCATTTATCCTCATCACATTCTATATCAAAAATCAACAGAAAATTATCACTTTTTTCATTTTCCTGTCTCTGTTGATCAGGGATCCCGAAAATAGCTCCTGATCAGGATGAGCTCCTGAACGACTGCTCTATAAACCAAAACAGTGTAGCTAGTTTTTTTATTTTTACTTCTTTGCTTCAATTTGTTGTTAAGTATATCTCTTGGTATAATGTTATAAGTCCGCACCCCAAAAACGGTTCTAACAGAAGACCAGCGCCGGTTGTTGCAACCAGTATTATGCTGAGTTAGGACCTTTTTTGCACCTATTTATTGTGAATATTTGTAATGTGTTTTGTTTGTTTGTTGCAAAATAAACTAATTTCTATTCGATTCTATTCTAAATACTCTGTAATGGGGGGGCAAATTTCTTTGGTCACCTTCAATCTCTAGCCCTGGCTTGGTAGGCGGGTACCAATTTAATTTTAGGGGCGGGGACCCCCCCCCCCCCCCTGTGCCCCCCACTTCCGCGGCCGCAGCTGTTGATAGTCTGTACTTTGAAAAACAAAATCATTACAATGCATGTTATTAATTATGTTAGATACCAACTGGTATCATAGTCGTAAGGTCAAAGGTTTTGAGTTGCATGCTCGTATCGAGCTCACAAACTAAACACCAGTGGAACGTTCAGATATATGACGTATCTTCATTAATGTAAGACTTGATTTTACTTGATACGTTTTTTGAACAAAGAAATAAGTATTTTAAATGAGAATTAAATAATCTCGGTTTTGTATCGATTTTTCTATGAAAATTATTATTAAAAGTTATACCTGCTTGCATTCCATAGAAGTAGGGCTCGTCTGTGGAAGTATTACCACCATATGTTTTAAGGGTATGGGTGCCGGTGAAATTACAGACACAAAACCTTTCACCCGTCATGTGTGAGGGTCGGCAACCCGGTGGGTGTTGCAGGCGTCCATAGGTTACGGCACTGTTTCTCAAAGTGGGCGATAACGCCCCCTTGTGGGTGCTGGAGGCCTTCAAGGGGGCGGTAGAAGGCTTTAGAAGATATTGGGGGCGCTAAAGCGGTCTAGAGGGGAAAGCATAGGTTGTTATGTTTAAACACTTTGGGGGGCGCTAGGATTTTTTTGTTCTCAAAGTGGGCGGTGGGAAAAAAAGTTTGAGAACCTTTTTTATTTTTTACCTTTTTTTTTTGATTATAGGAAGTTTTTTTTATTTTTTTTCTAAAATGTACTTTTCTCTGTTCAGGGTCGTACCAGCCTAGCAATGAGTTGATGCTGCGTTTCTACAGCTACTTCAAGCAAGCGACTGAGGGCCCTTGCGACAAGCCCAAACCTGGCTTCTGGGATGTTGTTAATAGGTCAGTCACTAGGCCATCTGAGACGCGAGTGGCTTCTATTCCAGATGCGGGACAAATTCATATTGTAAAAACGGGAATTTTCACGTACCGCACTATCGGTGAAGGCACCGACTAAGTTTCGACTCATTCCGAGAGTCTTCGTCAGAGTGATGATCGGGACGCTTTTTCTTGCGACAAGCCCAAACCTGGCTTCTGGGATGTTGTTAATAGGTCAGTCACTAGGCCATCTGAGACGCGACTGGCTTCTATTCCAGATGCGGGACAAATTCATATTGTAAAAACGGGAATTTTCACGTATCGCACTATCGGTGAAGGCACCGACTAAGTTTCGACTCATTCCGAGAGTCTTCGTCAGAGTGAGTGATCGGGACGCTTTTTCTTAATTATTATTGACGACCTCTGTGGCGCAGTGGGCGAAGGTCCGCCTGAGACGCAGAAGGTTGCGGGTTCGATTCCTGTCACGAGACAAATGTTTGTAAGGTCTGCAAATATTTGTCTCAGGTCTGGGTGTTATTTTATGTATAATATGTATGTATTTACAAAAAAAAAGTATATAAGTAGTATATCAGTCATGTAGTTCCCATAATACAAGCTCTGCTTAGTTTGGGGCTAGATGATGCTGTGTGAAAAATGTCCAGCAAAAAAATAATAATAATAATAATAATATAGCCTTTTTTCTCTTAAAATACAATTCATTTTGTTATTTTTGTGAGTTAATTTAAATAAAAAAATAAGATATTTAATTAAATTAATGAATTGAGTCATGCATTAACAATTATAAGAATTAATTATCTTTGATAGTAATTAAGGATCTCTCAACGAGTAAAGGTCTTTAACATCTCGTCTAAGCGTCTACTATTTGACGATCTTTATGGCACAGAGGGCGGAAGCCCGCTTGAGACGCAGAAGGTTGCGGGTTCGACTCCCGCCGCGGGACAAATGTTTGCATGCTCTACAAATATTTGTCTCCGTAAAAAAAAAAGAAAAAAGTATATACTTAATAGAGTATATCAGTCATATAGTTCCCATAATACAAGCTCTGCTTAGTTTGGGGCTAGATGATGCCGTGTGAAAAATATATAGCATTATTATTTTTATTTATGTGCGTTGATAACCCAGTCTTTGCCAGCTATTTAATTTCTGTTATCTATTTTATTTCAGAGCAAAATGGGAAGCATGGAACAAATTAGGCAACATGACGAAAAACGAAGCCATGAAAGCTTACGTCGAGGAATTACATAAGGTAAGCTATCAGCTATTACCAGGAATGTTTCTCATAATTCTTAATTGTACACAGTCATATAAAAAACTAGCCTCTGCCCACGGCTCCGCCCGCGTGGTACCCAGATAAGTAGTATGTGTTATTCTGATGTATAAGCTATATAACTGTAAATATTCATCAAAATCCGTTCAGTAGTTTTTGCGTGAAAGATTAACAAACATTCATCCCTTCTGAACACATGATTTGAAGAATCAACCAATCTTTGGAGAAACTCTCCGGGCATGAACCATTCCAAATTACTGATCAAAGCCTTTGAAAAACGGTACACCAACCAAATCTTAGCGCTAAACAGAAACAACCTTCGCCCTATGGTAAGAGCCTTAACTGGACACTGTCGCCTTAACACACACATGTTCAAATTAAGGCTGTGTGACACACAAACCTGCAGATTCTGCAATGAGGCGGACGAATCGCCCCTTCATCTGTTAGGAGAGTGTGGACCACTGATACATAAGCGTAGCCTTCATCTGTGAAAACACATTCTTAGCCCAGATGAACTAAAACTCATCACACCCAAAAAGATCCTGCAGTTTCTAACAGCTGCAGGCCTGAGCGGTGAACTTTGAACGCCCCCTGAGGGGAAAAGTAAGAAAGTGGCGAGGCCTGTGACGGCCGCAGTGATACGAAAGCCACTAGAAGCAAATAAAAAAAAAACAAACATTCATCCTCACAAACTTTCGAGTTTATAATATTAGTAGTAAGTAGGTAACAGCTATACCACGTACTTTACTATTCTCCTGCTGGCAAACGCCAGCACCATTACGTGGACCATTTAGAGTTCCTTCCTCATGAGCACCGTCCGCGACCACACTCGACGGTCGTGGGACGGGAACAGTTCCAGTAAAGTAGAAAAGAATAGAAATATAGCCTGAAATTATGACCATATCAGCTTAAGGTTATATAATTAAGTAGGTACTCATACATAAAAAACTACATATATCTATCTAAACAGACGATTGCCATGAATATATTCAAACAAAAGGAAAATGCTGGAAGACTAAAGCCTGAATTCATAGTCGGGGGCAACCCCCCGACAGTTCAACAACTGTTCAACAACAGTCCCCCAAAATCCATCATTCAGCATTCGCCTTATGGCAGGGTGCATAAAGGTTGAATTCGCTTAGGTACTCATACATCAAGAACTAACTATATCTATCTAAACAGACAATTGCCATGAATATATTCAAACAAAAGGAAAATGCTGGAAGACTAAAGCCTGAATTCATAGTCGGGGGTTGAACAGTCCCCTAAAATCCATCATTCAGCATTCGCCTTATGGCAGGGTGCATACAGGTTGAATTCACGTAGGTACTCATACATCAAAAACTAACTATATCTACCTAAACAGACAATTGCCATGAATATATTCAAACAAAAGGAAAATGCTGGAAGACTAAAGCCTGAATTCATAGTCGGGGGTTGAACAGTCCCCTAAAATCCATCATTCAGCATTCGCCTTATGGCAGGGTGCATACAGGTTGAATTCACGTAGGTACTCATACATCAAAAACTAACTATATCTACCTAAACAGACAATTGCCATGAATATATTCAAACAAAAGGAAAATGCTGGAAGAATAAAGCCTGAATTCATAGTCGGGAGTTGAACAGTCCCCCAAAATCCATCATTCGCCTTATGGCTGGGTGCATAAAGGTGGAATTCGCGCTTGAATTTTCACATAGCGCCTGAATAGTCCCCTAGGGGAGTCCCTATTTCACTATGAATTCGGGCCTAAGACGCCTGTGCAACGTTGATTTTCAGTGTACCCCTATGCACGACAGGTCGTGTTAGTCGGGTGAAAAATCTTTTTTTTTGGCTTACATTATATTTAAGTACGTGATAAATTCGTAATATTAAATATGACGACCTCTGTGGCACAGTGGGCGAAGGTCCGCCTGAGACGCAGAAGTTTGCGGGTTCGATTCCTGCCACGGGACAAATGCAAGATCTGCAAATATTTGTCTCGGGTCTGGGTGTTTTCCTATGTATAATATGTATGTATTTACAAAAAAAAAGTATATAAGTAGTATATCAGTCAAGTAGTTCCCATAATACAAGATAGATAGATAGATGGATAACTCTTTATTGTACACCACTTAATATTATGTCGCTTACAAATTCAAACGGAGCAAATTACAAGCTCTGCTTAGTTTGGGGCTAGATGGTGCTGTGTAAAAAAAAATGTCCAGCAATAATATTAAAAAAACCGACGTATTTTCACTACCTCAAGACTCTTCTCCACTAACACAAAGATTAGCTGGAAGAGAATGCTATCTAGAATTAAGTTCATCTATGTACATTACTTTGTAGTTGTGCAATAAAGAATTGTCTATCTATCTATTTTTTCAGATAGTAGAAACGATGTCGTACAGCTCCGACGTCGCGTCCTTCCTGTCAGTGGATGATGATGAGGGGTTCGCCAACAACGACCTGGAGCTGGTCGCTGGGGACGTCCTAGCGAGGGTGCGCTCCGAACACAACTCGCCTTCTGGTAAGTTCCTTGTAACTGTATAAAGGCCAGGGCCAGGGCTGGAGATTGAAGGGGTGACCAAAGTAATTTGCCCCCACGCTAATTTGTAAGCTGGATGAGCCATAGATGGACAATGCGAATGAACAAAATTGGTTTCATATTGGACATTTCGTTTTTTGGATGGATGGGCTATTAAAATAAGGAGCTAGTGACAAAATTGATTGCCATCTCGATAGCCATGAGTTAGTGTGATCGCCCCGCAGGGCTGGACATTCAAGAGGTGACCAAAGTAATTTGCCCCCCCCCCCCCCCCCCCCCCGGAGTTCTTTCGCGGTCTCTGACTTCAGTTGTAAAAACATACCTTAACCTGCCGCCTTCTGGCGTTAACGCCTGCGGTAAGATTCAATTGTAAAATGACATTAGTTTTTGAGCAATTTTATCGTTGACGAATTTGCGTTTGCGTGAAAGGAAAACTAAGGTATTTGTCCAGACGTTCATGTTCAGACTACTGATCTACCTCAGAATGAATAATATGGCCTTTGTAACACAACTAAAAAAAGAACAGCCTGTTTACAAGCGTAAACGGGCTGGTTTTGTGGCAATTGTATATGTGCATTTCCTACTCTTTTTATATCTTGTGCCACGGCTATAAAGTCAAAGTCAATAGGTTTTTATTCTAAAAACTATCGTCAACTTGACTATTCATATTGTATAAACGGGAATTTTCACGTCACCGCACTATTGGTGAAGGCACCGACTAAGTTTCGACTCATTCCAAGAGTCTTCATCAGGGTGAGTGTTGGCAACGTTCTCCCTCCGCGTCGCGTCGAGCACTACGTCGAGGTTTTTATTCATGTGAATCACAATGATCATATAGAAAAGTCAACTTAAAAACTACGTGAATTTAAAATTTGATAGTTAATTTACGCCGATTCCTCGCGCGCGACCAAGTTTAGAAGAATCAGGCTACAAACTCTGCTTGGTTATTATATACCAGCTTCTGCCCACGGCTTCGTCCGCGTGGTACCCGGATAAAAAGTAGCCTGTGTTATTCGGATGTATAAGCTATATTACTGTTAAGTTTCATCGAAATTCGTTCATTAGTTTTTGCGTGAAAGAGTAACAAACATCCATCCTCACAAACTTTCGCGTTTATGATAGTAGTAGGATAAATATATGTACAATTGCAGCAAGACATTGTCACAAAACTAGCCCGTTTATGAGTGTCTTCTATATGACCTTTGTAACTTGAAATAAACAATCAATTTCGTCTTCTCGTTCGTTCTCAATTCTTCTGTATGTATTTTTTGTGTGTTTATGTTACGCGGTATCTTCGCCAAATGTGGTCACCATCGATCTAGTTTGTAGGTCGATGGTGGTCCCATATAAATTTGATGAGAAAAATACCACCCCTATTGATGAAAAAATGGGGGAAATTTCATATTGAACTTTTTATGAATTTCACGTTATTTAAAGTCGGTTTTTATTTTGTTCCTGAAAAAACTTACAATAATATTAACGCTGGACATTTTCACACAGCATCATCCAGCTCCGAAGTAAGCAGATCTTGTTATGGGAACTAAATACATTTATTGTAAATACATACATACTATGCATAGAAAACACTCAGACGCGAGACAAATATTTGCTCATACAAACATCTGTCCCGCGGCGGGAATCGAATCCGTAACTTTCTGCGTGTCAGGCGGGCCTTCGCCCAATACGCCACAGAGGTCGTCAATATTTTACTTGATAGAGGAGTTATACATAGTCAAAGTCAAAGTGAAGTCAAAATTCATTTATTCAATAAAATCACAAGGATCACTTTGAAACGTCGGTTTTATCTACTGCCTGTTCCTCCGCGACCAAGCCAGGAAAGAAAGGCAAGAAAACATGGCTGGTTATTCTTTTTAATGATCCTTTTACAAAACAATAGGTTCGAGTTGGAGCATTTTCAATCCCAAGAGTTTTTGTCATCTAAATAATCAGATATTTTATAGTATGCCTTCTTATAAAGTTTTTGTTTAATTACGTTTTTAAATTTATTGATTGATATTTTTTGTATATCTCTTGGGAGTTTGTTATAAATGCGTTGTTGTAACTGTAGGTTCCCGCGCAGACAGCGGCGCCTCGTCGCCAGTCCGCAGCACCTCGTCGCCCGCGTCCGCGCCCGCGCCGGCCTCGCGCGCGAGACACGACTCCGAGGACGAGTATATAGACACGGTTGATGTTAGTATTGTACGTAAGCTGTCTCTCTCTCTCTCTTCCTTTTTCCCTTCCGCATTCCCATTCAGAACGCAGCTTCATTATTTAACTGTGAAATTGGAGTTAAAACACGTATCTTAGTGCACCCTTACATATCGCACCTAATGTGCGTAACTAACACAAAACTACCTTGGTTGAAGTGGTAACAATATTATTGAAATACTAGCTTCTGCCCGCAGCTTCGCCCGTGTGGTACCCGGATAAAAGTAGCCTATGTGTTATTCTGATGTATAAGCTATATTACTGTAAAGTTTCATCAAAATCCGTTCTGTAGCTTTTGCGTGAAAGAGTAACAAAGATCCATGGAAACAAACTTTCACGTTTATAATATTAGTAGGACTAGGTATGAACCATATTGTATGAATAAATGTATAGATAGATAAAAATAAATGTATTGCACAAAAGTATATAAATAGGCGAACTTAATGCTAAAAGCATTCTCTTCCAGATAACCTTTGTGTATTGTGGGAAAAGATGTGTTGGTAGTGCACAGAATGGTTAAAACAAAATTAATTATTAAATCATAATCATAATTTTTATTTATCTTTTCACATGTTACTTGTACTTAGAATCGTCAAACACAAAATTAAAAAAGTTCTTAAGGTAGGTAACAAATGTAACAAATCAGATATTAATACGTTTATTAGTTAACACTTCGTCTTATTGTAAAAATTAAGTAGTAAAAATTTAGTCAGCATCACAAAACAAATTTTTATTAGCAAAAGCTTCGTCAATTTTGTAATAGCTTTTAGATGATAATTTATTTTTACATAATTGTAAAATTCAATGTCACTCTTATTTCTTATGTCAATAGGAATACATTTATACAATTTAATAAATATAGAAATAAATGTATCGATCTATTTATATCCAAATGTTTATTATGACAAAAAAATGTTTTGTGATGCTGACTAAATTTTTATTACTTAATTTTTACAATAAGACGAAGTGTTAACTAATAACCGTATTAATATCTGATTTGTTACTTACCTAATCTAATTTTTTAATTTGTGTTCGATGATTCTAAGAACATGTAACATGTCAAAAGATAAATAAAAATTATGATTATGATTATGCGCTGTTATGCAGCATGACAATAGGTTTTTATTTATTGAATTTGCAAGGATTATTTTATCAGCATAAAACCTACGATAATTATTGATATTTTAAATTTTAAAGTGATTGACGCCGATTCCTAGCGTACCACCAAGCTTAAAGGAATCAGGCAACGAACTCTGTTTGTGAAACCTTGCTCACGAACAGAGTAAAACCTATAAATACATATTTATTTATTTATCTTTCCGAATGGATCATTTGAATGGTGATGTTATTCTGAATGGGACTGTGGTTTTCTTTTTAAAGCCATATACTGAAACGCTACTTAAGATCTACTTAGATCTTAAGTACTGGCGCTGAGAATTTAAAAACTGTATTTTAAGTAATTATTGTACTAGTTAAGAGTAGCTTTTCAGTATGATACTTTCTCTACCTTATTTTCATTGTACTACTTCAAACTTCATTGCCAGCGGATCTGGGGGGCTAGACAAATACCACTTTCTGTTGACGTTAATGCCTGCGGAAAGATAAAATTGTATGGAAATGGCATTTGCTGCGGAAATGTCACGTGACATTTCCATACAATTTTATCTTTCCGCAGGCGTTAACGAAAGAGAAAAGTAAAAGAAAGTGTAAGTTAGAAAGTTAGAAAGTGGTATTTGTCTAGCCCCCCTGATCTTAACTTACATTAAAACTGTGATATTTACTGTGTTTTTTTCAGGTAAATTTGATCGAATCTTCTCTAATTAGCTCTGACGCACAATGACTAATAATTAACAAAGTTTTCAACGCTTTAATAACAAATTTAAGCAGCAGCGATTGGACAAAAACGTAAAATATGCACATCTAAATGCACTTTTACACATTTGGTAGAGATGATTAGCTATAAGACTGCCCATTGTACAACATTGTCCAAGTTTTTAGTACTTGTCTAAGCTGAAATATTTGGTGCGCATTAAAGTATTTTCCATCTTTCTAACTAC